>JBBGZY010000899.1:0-1200000 GCA_037952925.1 Lithobates clamitans
AACAGGTGTAGTGACTACAATCCCAATAAATATAAAGGATCGCACAGGAGCCACAGTCTATCCAGTAGTTGTCGCTGTGATTCGGTGATACCTGTTGGTAAGCTGCTGGGTTAATGGGATGGCTTCTGTCTTGCTGACAACACCTCAAATGGCTCATTTAGAAGGCCATGAAGAATTGGAATGGGCTAGCGGTACTCAGAGGACTCAAATTTTGGTTTCTATGGACTTATCACTCTCAAGCTATTCCTTCTCCTTCTTCCCCCCCCCCCCCCCAAAAAAAAAAAACAAGCAAACAAGCTAGACATGCCGGAAACCAAAACCTAATCTATAAAATCTGTGTCTATTGTCCACTCACTTCAATTTTCTGATTTTGTCCTTTCAATAGAAAAGAATTGTACCGATGGCCTTGTTCACTGCTTGCTCAGACATAATTGGTGAACAAAATAAACCAACCCCTGTATATCCCTGCCTCCAGTGTCCCAACCTCCTTGCACAAATCTTTGGAAATGTTTCACTGAGCTTAGTAAATGGATTGATGTGGTGTCTACCCAATTATGTGCAGGGAAAAGCACTTAAGATTTTAGGTTTCATGACTGAAGTAAACACTGCTTTGCCTTTTTTAAATAAGCAAAGTAAAAATTCTCCTTCAGTCCACATCCAGGCCGTCTTTAATATTGATTGGACCCTGAGCAAAGACTTTATTGCCGCCCCCCCCTCCCCCCCCCCCCCCCCCCCCCGCTAGACTAAAAATGAGCAGCAGATCAGGCAACAATTTGATTAGCTGCCAGAGATTACAACCATTATTACAGCTCAGATTAGTTGCTAGAGGTTACAGAACATCATTACTGCTCACTAATTGGATTCTAGAGCTTACTGAAAATCATTATTGCTCCACTGATTAGTTGGTAGAGGTTACTACACATCATAACCTCTCAGTGCAAATTGCAGGTGTGGCCAAACTGCACTAGCATTGAGGGGTGGAGGTGGGTGCAGAGGTGCACAGCTCTCCCTCCCACCCAGATTCCAATATAGAGCTCCCACTCCCCCTAAGGACAAGGCTGTCCTCCCACAAAGCCCCCAATTCCAGTACAGAGGAAAACTGTCTACTCACAGCATGTTTGTCGTCCGATGTCCGTGGAGCCTGCCAGTCCCAGAAGCAGCTTCCCATGTGCAGAGTCCCCGCCCCCTTCCTCCTCTGCTCTCATGAGAACAGCCGCCGGAAGAGGAGCACTGTCACTTGGAAATACACAAGCCATGCTTGTGTATTTCCAAGTGACCGTAGCGAGCAGCCAGCATGCGACCAGCACCGGAGGTGGCCGAACTCTGGCAGGCAGTGCAGGGCTCAAGGGAGGGCAGCAGGGCCCCCAACAATGACAGGGCCCTAGGCAGATGCCCCTTTTGCCGCGTGGTAAAGACAGCCCTGGTCACATCTACATTTCTCCAGTATATAGAATCGACTATCCAGGCAGGATAAAAAACTAACAAATCAGTCGCATGTGTGTTCTCTCTCAAATGAGGGATCATTAAATCATGGCATGAAGTAGTTTAAAGGGTTTAGCCACCTCTATGCACAGGTACGAATAGATAGGATGGTAAGAATGACATGGCTTGCTCAAACTGCAGTAGTAAATCGGGCCGATGGACCAATTTACAAACCCTTTGACTTGGTCAGCAGTTTGCCTGGTGTTCAGCTTTAAATCCTCAATTTCACAATCTATTTACAAATGGGCTACAGGGAGAGCTTTCGAACAGAAGCAGGGAATCTGGATAATGTCAAAGTTCTAAAAGAGGGACGTTCTCAAATTTGGAAGAATATTCCAATGATTTTCTGGAAACTAACTTCATGTCTTATTGCCTCTAGTTTGCCTCCCAGAAGGGCTTATTAAGGTAACTGTGAATAAAGTCCAAAATGTTCAAAATATGGATATGTCTCTGCTAAGACTGAGAGATCGCACCTGTGGACCAGAGAGCTTTGACGCAAACAACGCTTACTTCTCATTCTTTGCCAGTGCCTGTGAAACTACAAGAACGGTATGAAATGCTCCCAAGCAAAAACTGCTTTATGTGACTTATTTGCCAGTCAGTACAATGCCAGATGTGGTAGTGGTGAGAGGTTTTACCTGATATCTATACCTTAATTTTTATGTTTTATTTATTTTTTTGGGAGAGTTACCTTTTTAGCCTGAAGTCACTATGATGGAAAATGAGGTGGGGAGAGGATGCCAAACTGGTCATCAGAACAGAGATGCCCCAAAATTTTACAAAAGTCAATCAGAACGGCCCTTGCACCAAACATTTCATTCTAATGTCTCTAATATCTTGTGTATAGTAGGAGCAATTTACAGGCCTGTATAGTTTTGTTAACTGCTGAATCTAAGTTAAGTGTCAGAGCAAAGTATATATTCCTGTATGAATGTTTAGATTCAGCAGTTCACAGAACTATGCAGGCATGTAAATTGGTCCTCCTATACACAAGATATTGGGGACATTAGAATGAAATGTTTGGTGCAAGGGCTGTTCTGATTGACTTTTCTGTAAAATTTTGGGGCATATTTCTGTTCTGATGACCAAAGTTTGGCATCATCTCCCCACCACATTTTTCCATCATAGTGACCGTGTTCAGGCTAAAAGGTAACTCCCCAAAACAAAGTTTATACTTTAAGTTTAGTGTCAGAGCAAAGTATATTCCTGTATGAATGTGTTAAAAAATTTTTTTTTTTTTTGGGAGGGATTAAAACACCTGTCAGTTTTTATTACGGTCTGTGTGCCCCCATTAAGGCGATTCTCAATTTTGTCTTTGCCATTTATTGAAAGTAAAGGAAACATTTTGGGTTGATCCCAGAAAAGTGAGGGGGCGACTGTCCTGGGCACTGTCGCATTGGGGGTTCAGCAGGTGGTAAGAATTGTTTTAGAAGGGGGACTGGGGGGGGGGGGGGGGGCGCAGGGTTGATGGTAGAAAAGGTGATATGGTTGAGGGGGATTTGTGCTAGTAAGGTTAAAGCTCTTGGGCACAAATGTTTGAGTGCTTCTAGCTTTATGGTTACAGACTATATAATTCAGTCTCTTCTCGCCCTCTAGTTTGAAAACAACTGGATGATTTATGACAATGAGATAATCTACGGCAATTCAGCATCTGGAAAGCCAATATTGATGTAAGATTTTACAGGAATAATATCTAAACAGTTGATTCTTTATGGCTGTCCATCTCAGCAAGTCACACAAGCACTTTCCATTAGTTGCAGCACTGATGTAGCAGACTTCTCTGCTGCATTAGGTGCATAATTTACTCAAGGTTACTCATGGCCAAGTTAGTCACTTGTGCTATGATAGTGTTAGCAGTACTATATCTTTACAACTGCACATGAAAGTGTTTTTTAAAAAAAAGCAATGAATTGTTCAGTTAGAGGGCATTGGTAATGTAGAGTAGCCTCCTTATCAAGAGGTCAAGGTAGATTGGCCTAGGGGTTAATTGGTATGGAATGGCTTTTTATAAAGGGGTAGAAGGAGTTATACTGTGCTGTATAGCAATGATTTCAAGCTTGTATAGGTAAAAACTTACTCCCTTGCATTGTGGTAGTTCTATAATGCTAGGATATGACCTGTCGAGGGGTTAAAGTGGAAAACTCAAACACCACACTTGCAACCAGAGATTTTACAGACTTGCCTGCCAACCCACTGGGTCTCCTGTATGTAATCGGTAATGGACCCATTTGCAAGTGTAACTGGGTCTAATGCTCTTTATTTAAAAATGCAGATGTCTAATTGGTTAATGCATATTTTGCAGAATGAATGTCACATGCAACTACACAACTAATGGTACTGTGGCAGTTGGGTACAGTTATCAGGACAACCCTACACCTAGTGCACAGTCGGCAATGGCATCTCTTTTTTTGATTTTAAGGTTGAGTAAAGGTAAGGCATTGCAACTAAAGTTTATATTGCACAGAATTCTGATAGTTTGAAAAATCAATGTGGCAGGCTTGACCTACCTTTTTTGGAAATTCCACTAGGATAATGTTGCACTAGCTTAAAGTTCTGACTTTCTGCAGAGATGTGGGGACTGCCATTGCAAGAATAAAAGGTACTGAAGCCGGAATGTTGGAATAAAAGCAAAGCGACTAGCACTTGTTGAAGTTGGCAAAGTTGATGCTTAGTTTCTCTTGGCTTCTTTGCCAAAATAGTCCTGCTTTAGGGAAAACTTATTCTAAAGTATTGATGCATTTTTATAGTCTCTAACTTTCCTAGAGTATTATGGAATCCATGCCACAAAGAGCTTGGTTTTACTGAATCAGTAAAGATAACGTTCTAGCAAACCTGTTATGGTGTTCTGCCCATAGCAAAGTATCACAGGCACTAAAGTAACTATACTGACCCTCCTTGTGGTCCTGCCAGACTTCCAATATTACTGTTGAGCTTCAACTGCTGAAATGCGTAAGCGCCTTAACATTCCAATATGCAGGCTTAAGCGTGAAGGATGCAGGGGAGTGTGTATTCCCCCCCCCCCCCCCCCCAAAAAATAAAAAAAATGGGCAGGGTGTAACCATATTTTAATAGATTAAAGTTACATTCCTGGCATGCTGGGAATGCTAATGGTCACATTTGCTTGTGCTTTCAACAAGCTGTCAAATCCTCAAATGGCTGGTGTCATGATGGATCAAATGTGCAGCATCATGGCAGTTGCAGATCAGAGGCTATGATGACTCCTTTGGCTGAGAAGGATCATAGGGTTTAGTTCTGCTTAAGTTCATGTAAACACTAGCAACTTCTCATTTGCTTTGTTAAACAAACATACCACTGAGATTTTTTCAGTAAAAGCAAAAAAGTGATTATGCTGCTTGCTTTGGACTCGACCAGTTAGCATTATTTCCAGTTCTCTGGACTAACAAGCCCTTCTCGTAGAGATAAAGGAAAGCATTCCTAGCCCTAACCTAGGATGACAACACTGCCCCACCATACATGGCAATAGGACAGTGTTTAAGTGTTTAAACCCTAAAACCGGAAGTGTTACTGGCAGGATCACCAGGTGAAAATTTAAGGGAAGACAAATGCAGCCACCCCATTTTAAGGACTGGTGAGCTGAAATTTATATAAAAGGTGGCTGTGACTTAGTTTTAATGAGAAAAAAAATAAAGATTTGGGCAGCCTGGCTATAGGCGTACATGTCAACTAGCACGTGTTGAGTGCCCTAAACACCACCCAGCTTGTTTTTTAATGTGCATGCCTTGGTGAAAGGGGGGAGAAATAAAACTAAAGTCTTCCTTCTTAGATATTGCCTATACAAACTTCTATGGCGATGTGGACTATCCTGTTGTAAAGTACCTGAGGGAGCCCCTGTATTTTGAAGTTGAGCTCCTGTACAGTTCAGACTCTCGACTAGAAATCTTCCTGGATACCTGCTGGGCTACAACATCACCGGACATGAACAGCTCACCCTCATGGCCCATTGTCACAAACAGGTAAAACTTGGCTGTTGCAGCATTTTTATGCAAGCATGGTGATTGGGAACTGTAAAGCAGTGTTTCTCAACTCCAGTCCTCAAGGCGCACCAACAGGTCATGTTTTCAGGATTTCCCTCAGATGAAACGGCTGTGTTAATTACTAAGGCAGTGAAACTGATCAAATCACCTGTGCAAAATAGTGGAAATCCTGAAAACATGACCTGTTGGTGCGCCTTGAGGACTGGAGTTGAGAAACACTGCTGTAAAGTATAGTTTGTTTGATTAGCACAGAGGGCTTAAAGTCAAATTGTGATTTATGGTAAATATACAAAGCAGCTCAAGGTGGCTAAATATGTAAAGTCTTTAGTTTGTGTCTGTCAACAGTTCATATGTCATGTGCTGATCTCTCTGCATTGGACAAGGCTTGGCTCTGGTGCCTTTATTTTTTCATTTTGAGTACACTAGCTGTGCATGTTGAAACTTTACCTGCAATTTTATAATCTGATATATTTGGGTGCAGGATAATTTTCTTCCATTAGTTTACATTCCACAGCTGTTTGGTTCAAATCAAATTATCAGGACAACAGGATTATTCGGTATTCTTGAACTGGATTGCTAAGCATAAGAATCCTAAAAGTGCCCTGAACTTGGTTTGCACCATATGCATACATCTTGTGGTCCCAGTGTAGGTCTAATTGTAACTGGTTGTTTACAGCAGGGGCTTCTTAAACCTTTAAACAAAGGGGACAATAGTGAGAAAATGCCCCAACCAGTGGTCATTGGGAGAAAAATATCCTGTCCAATGGCAGTAACACATGTGCCAACGTCACTGGTCCATGGGAGTAACTGGTCAATGGGAGGAATCTCGGCTCAATCATTGGTGGGTCATTGTCACCTGGCAGGCTTTATTGCCCACCTCCACCAGTGGGCCATAGTTTAGGAGTGCTGCTTTACAGCATACTAACAGCACCAGTGCATCAATGTACACCCATACAATGTCCTGTGCCGTAGTCCCAAACTTGAACATTAAAAACTAAAACTGTATCAAGTGGCATCTTTCTCATTTTTATTTTCAGTTGTGAATATGGGGAGTCCTACCCAACAAACTTCCTTAAAGTGAACACAGATTCCAGAGTTCAATTTCCATCCCACTTCAAGAGGTTTGAAGTAAAAACCTTTACCTTCATGGATGGTGACCATTCTTATACTGGAGCAGTGAGTACATTCAATGGATTGGAAGGAAAGCATATGTCGATAATGACAGAACTGAGTTATTTATCTTTTTTCCTTTAGATCTATTTCCACTGTGACGTGGTTATCTGTGATGCTTCAAATCTGTCTTCTGATCCAGTATGCACCGGAGTTGGATCATGCATCCCTGCAAAACAGAGAATGGGTAGGCTTGGCTGCAGCAGTCTTTAGACTAGGTCTCCAACTGGTGGCCCTCCAGCTGTTGCAAAACTACAAGTCCCATGAGGCATTGCAAGGCTGACAGTTACAAGCATGACTCCCTCCGGCAGAAACTTTTAGTTCTACAACAGCTGGAGGGCCACCAGTTTGAGACCCCTGCTCTAGATCCTAGAACAGTGATGGCGAACCTTGGCACCCCAGATGTTGGAACAACATTTCCCATGATCAACTACACTGCAGAGTGCAGGAGCATCATGGGAAGTGTAGTTTAAAAACATCTGGGGTGCCAAGGTTAGCCACCACTGCCCTAGCACTTTGTAATGCAGTGTTTGGTACCCCCACATTACAAGTGACCTTCAGTGATTTGCTGTACACGGCTAAACTTGACATGGCTAGAATGAGAAGATTTGTTTAATAGTGCAACTGTGAGTGATTGTAATAGCTTACCATTGGTTCAGTCCAGTGACTGGTTTTGGCATGAGCTATTGAAGGAGTATGCAGGCAATTTGGCTTAGAAATGAAGGTCAAGAAATTTGTACATGCCTGCCTTTGCAGACTTGTTGCTGACCTCTGTTCCAGGTCATCCATTTTGCCATGTTCGATTTCACATGTATGTTGCTGCTTCTACATGCTAATTGTAGGCTATTAAATCAAAAGCATGGAAGTAATGGTCTGTGTAAATGTTTACAGATGTGAGCACCTTATTCACAACTCGGCATTCCAAATTGAACACTATTGGGTAAAGGTTTAAATCTGAAGGTCACTGGTGGGTTGGCTGTTGCACATTACTTTTTACTCCCAATGGTAAAACTGCAGTCCTATTTGCTGTGGTTTTTAATGATGTAATTTTGTACCATTCCAGGCAGAAGTGTCAATTCCGATAACCCTCGCTCAGTTTCATCCAGAGCAGTTGTACTGCTGGCACAGAGTTGAGCCATGCGCTGTATAGTGTAAGTTAACCTACAGCAATGAGGTGCATAAAAATGGATGATGCAGAAATGCAAAAACTCTCTTCCGTAAGGCCCTCAAAAAGGGTGTTCAGACAATCCTTGTAATTGGAGGGAATTTCAGTTCTTTTGGCAGGTTCCACTGCAACTATCTCCAATAGATTCCCCTCAACTCAATTTTGGACTTTCCCTCACTGCAGTCTTAGTTGGCAATGACAAAACACACCATTTTATAACCCTCCCCACTCCAACTTTTAGATTGCACAATGGAGTTGGATATTCAGTGCCGAGATTCACGTCAACCACTTCTGAAATCTGTTTTGGGCTGACTATGTTGGTCAATGGTCACTATGAGAGGTATATCCATCTCAATTCTAGAAGATTGAATGAAAGCATAACCCTTGCATTCAAAATGAGGTGGGGGTGATGGTAACATTTTTAACTGTTCCATAGATACCATGAAATCTCTCAAGTAATTTGAGCTATGGGGTTTACTTTGATACACGTGAATAAATTATCACTAGGATAGTGACACATCTTATAATTGTGCTTCTTGCATAAGTGCTGCACAGAATTTGGAACCTTAACACTGGTGTAAATTTTTAGAAGCATCTGAATGGGGACTTGTGTTATCCAAATATGCAAACTGAATTGTTGGGAGATCCTCGCTAAGGATGTAAGGACTGGCAGTGGTTTTAATAATGCTTAAAGTGAAATATTCCTATGTCATATCTGGGGGGGGGGGGGGGGTCTATAATATGCCTGTAAACTAGTGCATGTTTCGAAATGTCATTTTGCTCTCGGACTGTTCTAAAGGAAAACATTTTTAGCCCCTTCCCGCCCAGGACAATTTTCAGCTTTCAGAGCTGTCACACTTTGAATGACAATTGCGCAGTCATGCTACACTGTACCCAACAGATTAATTTTGTTCCCACAAATAGAACTTTCATATGGTGGTATATGATCACCTCTGCAGTGTTTGTTTAGAAGAAAAAACAATTTTTTGAGAAATTTTTCTGGTTATAAAATTTAATTTCTCCTTCACTGACATGCACTTATGAGGTTTCACTTTGGGCACTGTGAGCTGTGTTTTTAATTGGGCCACTGACTGCTGAGGAGGCCATCTGAGGATTTGTGGCACATCTGAGGGGGCTGTGCTGATTATCAGCACAGACCCCCCCCCCCTTCAGGTCTGGTATGGATATTAAGGGGAACTCCATGCCAAAATGTAAAAAAAATGGCATGGGGTTCCACCAAAAATTCACACCAGACCCTTATCTGAGCACGCAACCTGGCAGGCCACAGGAAAAGAGCGGGCCCCCCTCCTGAACCGTATCAGGCCACATGCCCTTAACATGGGGAGGATGTCCCCATGTTGGGACAAGGGCCTCATCCCCCACAACCCTTGCCTGGTGGTTGTGGGTCTGCGGGTGGCTTATCGCAATCTGGAAGCCCCTTTAACAAAGGGGGCACCCAGATCCCGGCCCCCCTATGTGAATTGGTAGGGGGTACATTGTACCCCTATCATTTCACAAAGTCAAAATGTTAAACCACAGATGGCTTGGGACAAGTCCTTTATTAAAAATAAAAAAATAGATTCCAGTGATTAAATCCATGCTCCTACTCCAGCGATGTAATCCAATTCTCAATCTCCAGCGAGGAACACTCACAGGATCCTGCCTGCACTGGAGGAACCCAGCCAATGATGTGGCGCTAGCTTGACAGCTGTTATGTAGCTGAGGGCAAGGCCACCCATCAGGTTACCCCACCCCCCCCTCTGATGCAACTGGAATCCTGCATTGCATCAGAGGGGGGGCAGGGTTACCCGTACAAATCACTGGGAAACCTTGGCATTTTCACTTGTCAGGGGGGGTGGGGTCACGTGACAGGTGGCCGCGCCCTCAGCTACATAAGAGCTGTCAAGCTAGCGCTGTGTCATTAGCTGGATGCCTCTGGTGGAGGCAGGATCCTGTGCGTATCCATCGCTGGAGATCCTCCATCGCTGGAGATGTATATATCTTGTCCCAAGCCGTCTCCTGTGGTTTTACATTTTGACACTTTTTGTGGAATGGTAGGGGTACAATGTACCCCTTACCAATGCACATAGGGGGGGGGGCCAGGATCTGGGTGTCCACTTAAAGGGGGCTTCCAGATTCCGATAAGCCCCCCTGCCTGCAGATCCCCTCACAACCACCAGGCAAGGGTTGTGGGGATGAGGCCCTTGTCCCCATCAACATGTTGAGGGCATGTGGCCTGGTACGGTTCGGGGGAGGGTGCTCTCTCATCCCCCTCTTTTCCTGTTGCGTGCTCGGACCCCCACACTTTTTTTTTTTTTTTTTGACAATACCATGCATTTTAACCTTTAAAGTTAGTACTTTTGACTTTTTCATATTCATGTCCCATAGACTTTAATGGTGTTCTCGATGCGAAGCGAACAGGAGGGTGTTTGGCTCATCCCTAATACTCACTACTGCGAGGAGTAACAAAGGCAAGGGATGGGGAGATGTGTATATGCAGTTCTAGACGTGTGTTTTTGAAAGGAGGTGTTTTTTCTGCTCAGATCATCTTTAATTGTAGATGATAGAACCCCAGTGCTCAACTTGCACCCTGACAGTCAGAAGTGGAAGCACTGATTTGTAAAGGCACTATAATGGCAGTAATCTCTAGCAGTCTCCAACCACGCCTGCACTATAGCTTCAGTCTGATCCTCCTCCTGTATTATGTCTAAAGAGTTTTCTGTAGCTTATTGTATTCTGAACATTATGAGGTGGTTTACTAAAGGCTAGTGGACTATTCACTTTTTAAGAAGTTGCGCTGTTAAAGGCAATTTACCCCAGAACTTAATAAATGTGGTTAAGTTTTCCTTCCATGCAATTGGGTATTCCTTGCAAGGAAAAGTGTTAATTTTGCCTGCATGTCATTGGATGATGGTTGTCAGAGCTTCACCTTCACTTTGCAAGGGAAGTTGCACCAAAGCTTATTGAACAGCATGTGTAGCCCTTTGGTGACAGGTCACAGCTGAGGGACCCTCATAAGTTGACTGCTGCTATGGAACATGATGCATACAGCCATGACTTTGTGTAATTTTTTTGTTTTTCTTTTTTCTTTCAGCTGCAAGTGATCATCCTCAATACTGTGTATATTTTAAGAGCTTTTTGGTAATAAAATTTGAGGATGAAACTTTTTGGTGTCTTGTCAAATCTATTGGCTGGGTGCTTTTGAGTGATGCAGTGTGGATGGATATGTGGCTTTTAAAGTGTTTTGATATGGTGCACATATTAAGGGTTTACAACATAGTTGTTAATGTTTCGAGCTAATGCTATGCTGTCAGTTCTAGCAACACTACAGCATGATATTAATCTTTTGAGAATTTATTTTTTTATAGTTGCATAGTTAGGTTGAAAAGACACAAGTCCATCTAGCTCAACCATTTATATATCTATATCCCATAGCCATATCCCATAGCCATATCCCGGCCCAGAAAAGCAGGATCCAATTTGCTACAGCCGGGGCAAAAATTCCTTCCTGATCCCAGAGAGGCAATTGGATTTTCCCTGGATCAACTTTACTTATAAATGGTACCCAGTTATATTCTGTACATTTAGGAAAGAATCCAGGCCTTAAAGCAATCTACTGAGCTGGCCAGAACCACCTCTGGAGGGAGTCACAAAGGCAAGAAATTGCCTTTCTTTCAAAATTATTAAATCTCATTTTGGGGCCCTCTGCCTATAGCAGCAAATTGTTAGATCTACCATGAATAAAGGCTAGGAAAGAGTCCAGATCTAGGCTGCAAAACAATTACCAACTTCTGTTAGACCCCTTTCACACTGGAGCGGTTTTCAGGCGGTATTGCGCTAAAAATACCACCTGAAAACGGCCCCTAAACAGCCTCCGCTGTTCAGTGTGAAAGCCCGAGGGCTTTCACACTGAAGCGGTGCGCAGGCAGGGCGGTGAGAAGTCCTGCAAACCGCTTTTTTGGAGCGGGGAAGGAGCGGTGTATTCACCGCTCCTTCCCCGCTCCTGCCCATTGAAATCAATGGGACAGCGCGGCTATAGCCGCGCTTTACGAGGGATTTTAACCCTTTTTCGGCCGCCAGCGGGGGGTAAAACCGCACCGCTAGCGGCCGAATACTGCTGCAAGAACGACGGTACAGCAGCGCTAAAAATAGCGCTGTTGTACCGCCGACTCCCCCACCGCCCCAGTGTGAAAGGGGCCTTGGTGTCCCCCCTTTTTTTTTTTTTTTTTTTTTTTTTTTTTATGTTGTAAGTTTGCAGTCTGCCAGACCAGAAAAGTGGGAAGTGTAGGAAATGCCAGACCACTGATTAGTATGTTGATCAGATTTTGTCCAGAAGAAACGAACTTGGCAATTATTTAAATTTTTGTGTAAAACTTTTTGGTGTACACAACAGATGTATTGTGGTTTTCCAGACCTTTTCTTTGCATACCAGTTGGGTCCCTTGTTATAAATTGGGTGCCAACCTAGATTTCCCACTTTTCAATTTTGAATTCGTACCACTTAGTCTTATCTGACACATGCCATCTGGAGATGAGAGCATTGATAACTTTACTGATTTGATTCCCACAGAGGATCCCCCTTGTCTTGGGGGGGGGGGGGTTAGGGCAATATTTTCTGGCTAATCAAACACTTCATTATTTGGATATGTGATCTGAAAGTGCTAAAAGTACTACCTGTTCATAGTAAGACTTGGGCTGTACACATCCAGCTTATTTCCACTAAAGTACAGTCAGGTCCATAAATATTGGGACATTGACACAATTCTAATCTTTGGCTCTATACACCACAATGGATTTGAAATGAACAAGATGTGCTTTAACTGCAGACTTTCAGCTTTAATTTGAGGGTATTTACATCCAAATCAGGTGAACAGTGTAGGAATTATACAAACTGTATGTGCCTCCCACTTTTTAGCCAATTCTGACATTTCTCACCTACATGTAAAAATCCATCTTTTTTTTTTTGCTAGAAAATTACATGGAACCCCCAAACATTATATATATATATATATATATAAATATTTTTGTTTTTAGCAAAGACCCTAGAGAATACAATGGCGGTTGTTACAACTTTTTATCTCAGAGTATTTGTGCAGGAATTTTTTTTTTTTGGTGGGGGCTGGTTTTTTTTTTAAAAACACAAAACAGTAAAGTTAGCCCAATATTTTTTCATATTGTGAAAGATGAAGTTACGCCAAGTAAATGGATACCTAACATGTCACGCTTCAAAATTGCACACGCTCGTGGAATGGTGCCAATGTTCGGTACTTAAAAATCCATATGCGTTCGCTTCTGCGTGCAAGCACACGGGGACAGTGGCACTTTAAAAAATGTTGTTTTTTTTTTTGAAGGAAAAAAAATTTGATCACTTTTATGCCTATTACAAGGAATATAAACATCCCTTGTAATAGGAATGTGACATGACAGGTCCTCTTAATAGTGAGATATGGGGTCAATAAGACCCCACATCTCACCACTAGGCTGGGAAGCCTGAAATAAAAAAATCACCGCTTCCCAGCTGAAGCGGCACCGTTTTTGAATGGAGAGGCCGGGCGTGACATCATAACATCGCGACCGGTCTCTGATGATCATAGACTCCGGCGACCATCTGGTCTGCCGGAAATCTCTATGATCTATGATCTATATCCGGCGCTGGTGGATCTGCTCTCTGCCTCACCGATCGTAACGGTGAGTCGGAACAAGCACGGGAGGGGGGGGACGTCCCCTCTCGACTCCCGTAAGAACGATCAAGCGGCGGAATGGCCGCTATGATCATTCCTATGGTGTAGAGATTCGTCGGCTGAAACCGGCAATATCTGATGTCTGTAACTTCATTCAGATATACCCGCTCAAAGCCCAGGACGTCATATGATGGCGGGCGGGAAGTGGTTAAGGTCCCAAAAGTTATGGGACAATTGGCTGATCAGCTGTTCCATGGTGTAACGAGCCTCTAATCCAGTTGTGATAGCTCAGAACAAACACCAGGCAGGCTGTATGTAAGTTCAAACAGGAATCTCACACTTTTATACACAGCAGTTTGAACACCCCGCCCCCAACAACCACTTTCCTATTGGTCAATTGTAAAGTACACTCTAGTCTTCACTCAGGTTCTCTGTCCATGCAAATGGGGACTTGAAACGGGGTCAGCAGAGAGTGGTCCGATAGCTTGAATAGGAGGACTGATGTGCAATGACACAGAAGCCCCAGGGGCTAGTTAAAAAGTACATAAAGAAATGTTCAAACACAGAACAATGCCTTCCTTCCAGACCATGGAGCCGTCTGGAGGGGGTAAGCCTTAAGACAGGGCGGGAGACCCACCCCACCTGTGTAATAGACGCAAAGGCGAAATACTTCAGTATTTCAAGCTTCATGACAATCCAGTATTCCAAGGTTCATGGCCAGGTGTGTTATTCCCTCATGCTCCCATTTACAAGGAGCAGATAAAAGGTCCAGAGTTCATTTCAATTGTGCTATTTGCATTTGGAATCTGTTGCTGTCAACTCTCAATATGAGATCCAAAGAGCTGGCACTATCAGTGAAGCAAGCCATCATTAGGCTGAAAAAAAAAAAAAAAACAAACCATCAGATGGCAAAAACATTAGGTGTGGCCAAATCAACTGTTTGGAACAACCTTAAAGAATGCACCAGTGACCTCAGCAACACCAAAAGACCCGGAAAACAACTGTAGTGGATGACTGAATTATTTCCCTGGTGAAGAAAACTCCCTTCACAACAGTTGGCCAGATCAAGAACAACCTCCAGGAGGTAGGTGTATGTATGTCAGTCAACAATCAAGAGAAGACTTCACCACAAGATGTAAACCATTGGTGAGCCTTAAACAGGAAGGCCAGATTAGAGTTTGCCAAACGTCCTAAAAAAAAGCCTTCACAGTTCTGGAACAACATCCTATGGACAGATGAGACCAAGATCAACTTGTACCAGAGTGATGAGAAGGAAAGGAACTGCTCATGATCCAAAGCATACCACCTCATCAGTGAAGCGTGGTGGTAGTGTCATGGCGTATGGCTGCCAATGGAACTCTTTCTCTTGTATTGATGTGACTGCTGACAAAAGCAGCAGGATGAATTCTGAAGTGTTTTGGGCAATATCTGCTCATATTCAGCAAAATGCTTCAGAACTCATTGGACGGCGCTTCACAGTGCAGATGGACAATGACCTGAAGCAACCAAAGCGTTTTTTTTAAGGGAAAGAAGTGGAATGTTATGCTATGGCCAAGTCAATCACCTGACCTGAATCCAATTGAGCATGCATTTCACTTGCTGAAGGGAAAATGCCTGAAGAACAAGCAGGAACTGAAGACAGTTGCTGTAGGGGCCTGGCAGAGCATCACCAGGGATAAAACCCAGCATCTGATGTTTGTGTTCCAGACTTCAGGCTGTAATTGACTGCAAAGGATTAGTGTATCAAAGTGAAAGTTTGATGGATGATTGTTAATCTGTCCCATTACTTTTTGTCCCTTTAAAGTGGGAGGCACATATACAAACTGTTGTAATTCCTACACCATTCACCTGATTTGGATATAAATACCCTAAAATGAAAGCTGAAAGTCTGCAGTTAAAGCACATCTTGTTCATTTTTCATTTCAAATTCATTGTGGTGGTGTATAGAGCCAAAAATTTGAATTGTGTCGCTGTCCCAATATTTATGGACCTGACTGTATATAAATTGGTCCTTAATCAGCGTTGCTCTATTGCAAAACTTTTTTTATATTTACATTCCTCCTTTTTAATCTTCAGAATTAAAATACCTGGTGATCTCACCATGAAGATCTTTTGTATAGGGTTAAATCCCTATCAATTTTTTCCCCCTGCATGGTCACCGTGCTTCTATCACAGGAGTGCATGCTTGAGGTGTGGCTGCAGGTGATGAGCACTATTCGTGGTTATAAAATGTGTGTATTTAAAAAAAAAAAAATTCTAGTACGGTCTTCGATTTTGAAAGAAAAGTGGTCAGAATAGACATATAGAATGGAAGCTGACTTGTATAGAAATGCAGGATCATGGGGTTGTAATCCTTGCACTTAAAGTGTTACTAAACCCACAACAGTAGAATCGGTCTGTAAAGAAAGGGGGGGTGTAATTGCGCAGGTGAAAGTAATGAGTGATCAAAGAAGCTGGCAATTGCACAACAGAACAAATTGTGAAAATATAAAACAATTGCTGTTCTATGTGTAGTGATAAATGCATATAAAATATAAATGACAGTAAAGGTGGGGTGTGGTCTGCACATGGCCAGGTGAGGGAGTGAGAGACACAAGCTCCCGGCCCCAGCCTGCTCCGTATGAGGTTGATTAACTGACCGACATGCTAGCAGTGTTTCAGGATTAGTCTGGTGGGGCCTCAAGGCTATCTCTTGGTGAGACTACCAAGTGGTATGAACTCAGGGAGACACGAACCGCACGCAAAGCAGCCCAGCTGGTCCCGCTTCCCAGAGAGGGGGGAATTGCAGCCAGAGATCCACAGCTACTTCCCCACGGTACAGGGTGCGGGACTTGAACCCGGAAGTGAGAGAGGGAAGGCAGACTTGCTGCTGCAGCCTAGGGAGAGTACACCTATGCAGCCAGCCCAAGGACAGATGGCGGTGAGAACTAGCGTGGAAGCGCCACAGACTATCCCACAGGGCCCCAGAACGTTGGCTGCGGTAACGGAGGCTACACCTATGATCCCCCTACCTGGGGAGAAGGAAGCAGCGGGGTTGAAAATGGAGGACCTAAAGACACTTATACAGGCTCTCCCCACACGAGCAGACATAGAAACCCTTATTGGAAAAGTGGAGGATGCACACTGTAAGGAGCTGGTCCAGGGTGAACTACAAATACTAGCGGAGCGTGTGACTGATTGGGAGAGTGCATATCAAAGCCTGGAACAGTGACTGAGCATACTGGAGAGAGATAGTTACACCCAAAAAGAGTCCTCAGTGGCGCTACAGTTGGAGGACCTCGAAGATCAGAGTAGACGCAACAATGTGCGCCTGCGAGGAATCCCAGAGGCATCAGACCAGGAAAACCTGCAGGAAATGGTAAAATCTATTTTTGAAAATATACTAAAAGATGCTATGCCTTTTTAAAATTGGAACTTGATAGAGTTCATAGAGTATTAGGCCCAAAGACCTTGATCGCCCCCCAGTGACGTGGTGTGTCGTTAGCATTAATTCACAGATAGGGAGGCCATTTTGCTGAAAGCCTGGGAGACAGGAACAATAGATTTTAAGGGGGGCCAGGTGAAAATTCTACCAGACCTATCAAGAGCTACGTTGCAGCGCAGAGCCCTACTACCCCAGTATTAGAGCGGGTACGAGACTGGGGTGGGACATATCTGTGGAGGTTCCCAATTTCAGTGCTGATAAAAAAAGGGCACTATCTTTCTGGTTGCGTTCCAGAGCAGACTTATCAGACCCTTTTTTTTCGTTTTTGGGTGTTGATCCATTTGAGGTTCCAGACTGGTTGCACTTGGTCCCAAGAGTGCCCAGAAAATAGGGAGAACATAGTATCATAAACTGGAAAGTGGAACTGTGAATATAATGGAGGGGAGATTCAGAGGAAAAGCTGGAATAATGAAACGGAGGGGGGGGGGAGGTTGGGACACAAGGGACCAGAGGGGCTGTGGTTTTTGTGTTTTTGTTTTTGTTTTTTTCGCACCAGACACCCCCTGTGGGGTGGTTTTTGTTTGTTTGGGGGGGGGGTACTGGGTGGTCCCATCTCTCTCACCATTCCCTTTTCTGCCCATTGGGGGGTCTCCCTCGCCCTTCTTGATGACGGAGGGGGAGAGAGTCATACGGATCCTTGGGTTTTTAATTTTATATATAAGTATACACATAGGTATATGACAATTCCTTCTTTTCTCCAGCAGATGTATTGAACTGAAATTTGGGACTTGTGAGAATTTATAAGTCGGGCTGGAAATGTTTGTTTTGAATTTTTATTACTTTATTATTCTAATGTATTGATGACAAGAAAGATGATATGGTGGATGTATAGAGGTTTTGGTGGGGAGGGGGGGTGTTAAGAGGGATTGCACGAGATGGCATAAGGATCACCACACCTTCCCTGGGATGGAAGAGAAGGTATATGCCACTCCCTTCTTTCTTTCCTCTAACAGGGGTATTGAACTGAATATTTGGATTTATGTTATAGGCCTAGATGGAAATGTTTTTTTCTTTTGAATTTTTATCCAACTTCTCTTTTGTTGACGATAAGAAAGGTGTTATGATGGTTGAATAGAGGATCTAGGGTGCATTAGAGGGGTAGAGGGGGGTAAAGGGGTAGGGAGTAAAGGGGACTGCACGAGACAGCACAAGGGAAAACTACACCTAATATATGAAAAGGACATACAACACGGCCTTCCCCGTACCTCTATCCATGCGGGTTTTAGCTACACACATATACACGGAGTATTGCACCCTTTTTTTTTTTTTTTTTTTTTTTTTTTTTTGCACTAGACCCCCTGTGGGGTTGTTTTATTTTTCCATTTTGAAGATTAGATAAAAGGGAATTAGTAACACAGACTTGGTAGAGCCGACACTGTTTTTAAGATACAAAGGAACACAACACATATGTACAAGAGAACAATAACAAAGATGATCACTAAAGGAGAGGTTTTTATTTCATAGTCACCTACTTAATTTATAGATTTATAAATAGACACAAAGGGGCAGAGGGAAGGCTAAAAGAGCAGAAGCTAGCAAATAATGGAGTAGGATAACAGAAGGGGCCAAGAAGTGACATTAGAGAGTAGCAGGAATGTGTTAGGGAGAGGGATAGGCTGAAGGGGGATAGGATAGGGGAAGGGGAGAGGGGAGGTTTGGTGTGCCCTTCTTTTCTTTTTCTTTTTTTTATTTTTTTTTTTTTTTTTGGGGGGGGGAGGGTTATTATGTAGTTGACATATTTCCCTGCGGAAGTAGACAGGGAGGGGTAGGGAGATGGGGAAAGGGGAGACAAGTGTGGGGGACACTATAGGGTACTATACCCCATGACATATTGCAGCGATGGAGGGGAAAGCTTCTCCCCGGACCCTCTTCCTTTTGAGGGCGGTATGTTGATATAAGTTTTACTTTCATGAAGATCATATGAAATCGAGCAATGGGCAAGAAATTGATAATATAGAACAGTTTAGAATATAAATGTACAGAGAATAAATGAATAGGTATTGATTTAGAGATATAAACACATACTGAGGCGATTGATATAAGGAGCGGGAGGGAGGTCTGGGAGCTCCCCTCCCGGGTTCATGCGCAATCAATCCCCCATAGTAGGTTAGTACACACTTAGGCCAGATTCACACCTATGCATTCTTAGTGCTTTTTGCATTTTGCAGATTTGCACTACAGAACGTGTTCCATAGGAAACAATGTTAAATGGACTGTAGTGCAAATATGCAAAAAGCACTAAAACTGCATAGGTGTGAATCCAGCCATAGGCCTCTTTTACACTTATACAACTTGTCCCACGATTTTGTACTGCAAAATCGTATGACAAGTCATTCTCCATGATTTTCAATGACTACCATTCATATTGGCACGATTTTAAGTCGTGCCGACTTCAAACTAGTCCCTGCACTACTTTGGTCCAACTTCCATGCGAGTTGTACTCCATAGACCTCAATGTTAAACCCTCAAGTAGCAAGCAAATTGTACCTGAATAATATAAACACGATTTCAATACGACTTTGTAAGCACAAGCTGTAAGCACAAGTCTCACATCATGTATGTTTTCATTTGTTAATGCCAAAGTTGTGGCAAAGTCATACAAAGTAGTACTGATCCCAAATCGTGTAAAAAATCGAGTAAAATTGCGCCTGCGAAATCGCAGTAAAATCGCGCGACTTTGAAGTCGTACAAGTGTGAAAGGGGCCTTAGCGTAGGGGGAGTTGAGTGCGTTTAAAGATATTCTTTTATCCCTTAAGCTTGGGGGGGGGGGGGTGGTAAACCCCACGTAACACATTAGGGTTATTAGAACCCTTCTTGTCCTTTTTTTTTTTTTTTTTTTTTTTTTTTTTTTTTTTCTTATCGTTCCTTTTTTTTTTTTTCCTGTTGCTTTTTGGTAGGGGGGATGGAGGCTTTAAAGGTCACTTCTATAAATGCGAAAGGGCCTAATGTACCTGAGAAAAGGAAGATTTTAATGCAAGATTTGAAACGCTCATATTTGGATGTGGCGTACATTCAGGAAACCCATTTCAGAGAGGGTAAGGTACCAATTCTTAAGAACAACTTCTTCCCCTATGCATATAATGCATTTAATAGGGCAGCTAAGTCAAGAGGGGTCTTTATATTGGTTTCAAGACGAATTTCCTGGACATTAATAGACAAAAAAACAGATATAGAGGGCAGATTTCTGTTCCTCAAAGGGACGATGGGTGGCATAAAAGTGACTTTGGCCACGATATATGCCCCCAATAATAATCCAGATCAATTTATCTGCACTATTAATAAGCTGATGAAATTTACTGACTTATCTTGGGGGGGTGATTTTAATCTTTCCCTAGACCCGAAGATGGATACATCAGGGGGAAGCTCCTCGGTAGCTACAGGTCTACGTAAACGAGTCTTACAAATATTGCATAATTACCAACTTACTAACGCATGGATAGCGTATCACCCCGACGAAAGAGACTACACCTTTTATTCAGTGCCACATAAAACATATTCTAGAATTGATTTATTTTTCACTCCACAGAGTATGTTAACGGCGGTTAAAGAGGTGGCTATAGGGAGTATTGGTCAGATCATGCCCTGGTCTCACTGACATTAACTTTGAATGAGTATTCCTCTGACAAGAGGAGACAGTGGCAATTGAATGAGAGTTTGATGGAAGATAAGATGGTGGTAGAGGAAGTTATTAAGGAATTGCAGTATTATTTTCAATATAATACTGTAGAGGAGACAGATGCAGGGACAATCTGGGAAGCGCACAAAATGGTAATAAGAGGGGTACTCATTAAGCATGGTTCCAGAATAAAAAAGGAAAGGGAGGCCCAATTGACCCAATTACTGACAGATATACAGATGTTAGAGACCCAACAGAAACAGAACACGAGGTGTACGGGGGGGACAGAACTCCTTAAATTGCGTACACAAGTGACAGAGTTACCCTAATATAGAGCTAAGGCAGCACTTCAGAGATGCCGGAAATATTATTATGAAACAGAAAAACAACATAGATTTTACTAATCTTTATATAATTTGCCTACCAGATCACAACCTCAAAATATCATGGAGGAATATATTTCCTCTACAGGTATTTCTCAATTGACAACAGACTCGAAGAGTTGGATGTTGTTATTACCTTAGAGGAATTGCAAGAGGCCATCAGGACATCCAAACCTGGGAAAGCTCCGGGTCAGGATGGCTTTACACATAAATACTACCAGACATTTTTCCCTCAGTTGGGTAAGCAGATGGTACAAACATTTAATGCAATGGGACACGGGACAGGATTTACTCCAGAAACCCTGAAAGCACATATCACCGTTATTCTGAAGGAGGATAAGGACCCATCAATAAGTGGCAGCTATTGCCCCATTTCATTATTGAATGTAGATCTTATGTTATTTACAAAAATATTAGCCACATGTACACAACCACATTTGACTGCATTAGTACACCCAGACCAGGAAGGCTTCATTCCAACGCAGGAGGCCCGTGATAATACCATTAAAATTTTGAATCTAGTCCACGTAGCCTGTCATTATAAAACATCCACTGTGTTCCTTGGAACGGATGCCGAAAAGGCATTCGACCGGGTCAATTGGTCTTTTATGTTCTCAGTCCTCCGATATGTGGGTGTAGGGGAGAGGATGGTAGGGTGGATCTCGAGCATATACACAAGGCCAGAGGCACAAATAAAAGCAAATGGAGTTCTATCTGAACCTTTTTCTATCTCTAACGGCACCCGCCAAGGGTGCCCTTTACCACCACTCCTTTTTGCTATCACCTTAGAGCCATTTCTTTGTAAGGTCAGGCAAAACCCGGATATTAGGGGGTTAATAACTGGAGATTTACATCATAAAGTATCTGCATATGCCGATGATCTTTTATTCTGCCTTATTAAACCTGTTATATCTATGCCGCACCTACTAAGAGAATTGGACCAATATGTCCAAGTCAGAGGCAATGGGTGTATCTATGACTACGACTCAAATTAACGCTTAAAAAAGGAATTTTAAGTTTAGATGGACCTATACGGGCATCAAATACCTGGGCACGTTGATTCCACCTAAATTGGACCAAACCTTTGAGTTGAATTTTCCACCTCTACTGAGTAGAGTGAAAGTCTTACTCTCTGAATGGCATCAGGGCCTTTTCTCTTGGTTCGGTAGATGTAACATAATAAAAATGTCAGTATTGCCTACATTTTCCTATCTTTTTCAAACTCTACTCATTCATATACCCCCAGAATTCTTTAAACAGACCAACAAGATAACTGAATTCATTTGGGCCCATAAAAGGCCCAGAATTCAACGCCGTTTAATGACAATGCCTAAACAATATGGGGGGGTAGCGGTACCCGATATGCAGAAATATTATCAGGTGGCTCATATGGTGTGACTAGTAGACTGGTGTAGGCATGCAAGGTTTAAAATGTGGCCAAAAATCGAGCAATCGCAGTGTGAGGTCCCATTGCATTGTGTGGTTTGGTGCTTTGGAGACCTGAGTTCAGCTCTCAAAAAGCACCCAACCTTGGGCTCTACCCTGCGTATTTGCTCCCAAATATGTTCCACCACTTTATTATCATCTGTCATCTGAGGGACCCATCAGGAAACTTTCAGACTCAGTGTTTTCAGGCCTCGCATTTTATACAAAAAGCGACCGGGACATGGCCCTCATTAGCTGAACTAACCTCATCCGATGACCGTTACTGTCTTGATTTCTGGAGTGGAGCCCAGTTGCGACCCTTCGAACAACTATGTGAGGGGATGGGGCCTTGCTCTCACTTAATCTCGCAAATGTATGCACTACTGGTTGCCCCCCAAGAGGATTATGTCCCTCCATATCAAAGGAACTGGGAAATTACATTAGACAGGACATTCACCCAGGCACAACATAGGCAGATAGTTAATCTTGCGTTGAAATTTTCAATATCCACAAGAATCCAAGAAACTAATTTTAAAATAATGACAAGATGGTACTGTACACCCTCATTAGTTAATAAATTATTTTCGGAGATCCAGGATAAATGTTGGAGGTGTCAGAAGGAAAGAGGGACTTTACTCCACGTTCTTTGGTCCTGCCCAAAACTGGAGTACTTCTGGAGGGAGATATGGCGGACAGCACAGAAATTTACTGAGTATAACCTCCCAGAAGATCCAGCCCTATTTTTGTTACATGTCTCAATCATACCGGGGGAAACGTATAGTAAATTAATTTTGCGCCATCTTATTAACGCGCCTAGATCATGTATCGTACGGCAGTGGAGAGATGCGTACCCTTCCACAATTCTTACATGGGTCACACAAATTGAAGAGGTTAATAGGATGGAGATTTGTTATTATTGGCTCAAAATCGAAAGGAGACATATTTAGAAACTTGGGGCCAATGGAATACATTTAAATTCTCTGAGGAAGGGAGTTCCCTCTCTGCTCCTAAAAGTATTTGAAAAAGAGAGGAGTGTGGGGTTTTGGGGGTGACCTCACTTCCTCGGTTGATGGTATAGTAAACTCGCCTTTTCCTCAGTACGTCTCCCCTCCAATTCCGACTCCCTCTCCCCTATTAGTGTTTGGGTTTTCTTTGTTTTTTTTTTAGGAATTCTTTCCCTCATGGGGCTTCTTACTTTCTCCTTTTGCCTCTTCAGATATGTACTGTAGAGGTTTTTCTTCTTAGTAAAGTATGTTGTCAGGGCATACAAGAGAAGCAGGTTTAACTGAAGAGAGAATGGGGACTATCTCAAATAACTAGTTATTGTTTTTTCTGTAGATGTATTTAAGATAGGAGTAATGCTATTAATTGGAGTTTGAATGGATTCGTTGGAACTCATATGATTGATGGATTAATGAAATAGTTTATTTCTCTATATGTATGACAACTAAAATAAAATAAAGAAATTAAAAAAATAAATAAAATATAAGTGACAATGATCAGTTGTAAAGGTGTCCATATAGGAATGAATGTGATTAAATCGTTGCAAACATGTCCAAAGATGGACCTAAGTGCACCTTCCACCGTGATAATACAAGATTTCCTCTGCCCCCGGAGTCTAGGTCCAATTATACCATGTTACTTTGATCCTGATCTGGAGATTTTTATGTAGGAACTTTGTTTATTCAAGTGATACACTGTATTGTACCCGTGGTCACTTAATGGCATTTTTTAATAAAACATCACTGTTTTATACTGTGGTGCCACTTTTTTTTTTGCATCCCTTTCATATGCATGAAACCAGCACTGGCTGTGACGTTATCCTCCTTCATACCCAGTGGATAAATCCTTCATGATGTGAGTCCATGTCAGACTAGGCTCCTAAAGAGGAGTTTAGATATCCAGTAAGGGCACATCTTGTGCTATCACAGTGAAAGTTGCACCTGGGTGTATGGTCATCCATCTTTGGACATTTGCAACAATTTGATCACGTTCATTTCTATATGGACACCTTTTACGGACTGATCATTGTCACTTATATTTTATATGCATTGATCACTACTCGCATAGTGCAGAAATTGTTTTTGTATGTACATGCAGTAAAGAATGTAATACTGTTGAACCTAAGAGGTTAATCCTCTGAATTGTGTAAAGGCTGTTTGATCCTCTTCTCTGATCCTCCCCTTCCACTGACTCCAGAACATGTCTTGATAAGACTGAGCCTTTGGCGTTGGGGTGCACATGCTCAGTTTGGTGTGTATTGCTAGTGGGGTTTCTTTTTCCCCTTTGGCCCTCTCCCATCAGCTCTGCCCAGATAGTCAGGGGTCCTGGGTCTCAATCAAACAGCTCAGTGCACTATGAAAACTTCTCCTACAAGCTTTACCAGGAAATTATCGTCACAAGACTGCTATATATTGCTAATGAGAAAAGGTATTTAGCAGTATATATTTACTAAAATTATTGCATTTCTGTGTTTTGTGGGGGACCTAGATAGTGAATGCAGGCTCCTGGGTTTAGTAACACTTTAGGTGTCAGGATAATTCTGAATACAACCCACAAAAGTACCTGCTTGGTCAAATTAAACACCAGCCACAGGAAGTAATTGCCCAAGTTAATGCATACACACAATGCAGTGGATACCACTTATTGCATGGTGTATGAATAGCAACTAATGGAGCATCAGACTATAATTTATTGGAGTAATTTGCTAAACAGTATACATCTAGGCATGCATAATTGATTGCGCCAACTGCATACTCTCAAAAATAGAGTACATGCCTTAATTTCCTTGCAGAATTATTCAGGTAATGCCACGCACAGTCATCCCATTTAAGACCCACTGCCTATGTTAACACACCATCACTGTACTCATTCAAGCTGCTGAACCATCTTCTGCTCCCAAATAGCTTGGCTGATCCCCCTGAAACTGCTTTTTCGGATGATCCTTTCCAGTGCAGAATATGAAAGTATTTGCTATAATTACATGTTTGAATGTTGTATTTTACCTGTTTTGGGGGGGAGGAGAGGAGCATCAGTTAATAAAGCATTACACCATATTTCACATGCCAAAGTATAGTCCAAGCTAATCATTGCATGTGAAAAAGCATACATTTCTATGCATAGTTTCAAGGAGAATTGTAATAATCCCATCAAGTTAGTCTGGAAAAAAACAAATGGGTCTTTCCAACAAATGGAGTGTTCCTCCTTTTTTGAATTGATAACAGAACTATAGGCATACAGATAGGGGGGCTTGGGTGAAACAAGAGGTAAGAAGCTTGAGACCAAAAGAGTGCCAAAGCTTGTCAACCCTCACTAGAAATGAACTTCCTGCATGTGGGGAAAGTGTTAAATGATGGTTACAAGATAGACCAATTACTTTGGAGGACAAGCTGTCTCTCTGCCTGTTCAATGATGAAAAAAATGACCATCACTCTGAAAATGATTCTTCAAAATGGTGTTGTCAAAATCCCAATCTTTAGATCTCTGCAGTGCCCCCCTTCCTCAGGACAACTCAGTGCCTTTTTATTGGTGGAGTGATTTCTAAATTATTTGCTGGTGACTTTGTACCTTTTTTTTATCAGATTTGAATGATGCCCTCTGATGCAGCCACTATGAGCACCCTCTTGACTTATACATGGTGACGCACTGTCTGGACTGCAGTTCTAAACAAGGTTTTATCTTCCCTGCCTGTTTGACTGCAGCTGTGGAAGGACAGATGTCCAATTTAGCTGTAGCTATGGCATAGTGGCAGAACGAATATGACAAAGGCCATACTTGACATACACCTTGAAGGCTTAGTAATGAAAAAAAAAATGAAACTTCCTTTTAGATTCTTCCCTGCTAAAATCAGTTGGGCAGTGGTCACGTACTGTGCATAGATTTCTTGATCCTACAAGAAGTAGTTCTAGTAATCGGAATATAATGTTTGAGTACACACATATAAAAGTTCCAACGGGTAGTGATCACATGCAAGGGGTTCTGTAGATTCTTCTTGGTTTGGCATCTCTTGGCGCGAATAGCAACTTGATCTGGTGGGGAAAACCTTGGTTGGCCAGAATAGAGTTTTGATAGGAAAACCTGTTGTGACTTCACCCCCAAGATAATCATGGTTGGTAGTGCTCAGATGTTTCATAGACTTCCCCTTTAAAATGTGAGTTTGAGAATGCCAGCAGCACCTAAAGAGGTTGTGTCATGCAACTAACCTGAATGCATGAGCACATTTAAAAATGGAACTCTCCTTTCACGGGGGGGAAAAACTAGAAAATTATGATTGCTACACAAGCTATATTGAATGCTGTGAAAAACCTTTCAATCAGTGCTATAATTTTCTGTAAAATGTATTACAATATGGCAACCTGGAAGTATTCTGTATGGAGCTTTCCCAGAAATATCATGCTCCTCAATTGGCTCACTGATATTTTTTCAGAACTCTGCAGTAAGATACAAATCAGTTTTTGATACCCCCTGCAAAAAAATTTCATTTTTGGGCAGATGCTTAGAAAGAGTTAATTGCATCTATAGGGCTACTTGCATCAAGTTTCCGCATTAGAACAGGACAAGTGCATCAGCTTATAGGCAGGTGCAGGTCAAATAGGAGAGGAATATGGTTCCTCTGATTTCCTTGGTCACAGGGGCAAGCTATCTGATGATTGGGTTTTGGTGCCCCATGTGACTTTGGCCATCTTGCACAGGCAAAGTCCATTTAAAAGTCTGGCTCCATGGTTTGGTGCACTTTGCGAGTGGCTAGTATAGGGACAGGTTCCCTGTCTGTCAAGGACTGTGTCTAAAGCAGAGTTCCAGTCTTTTTGTGTGTTAAGTCAGCAGCTACAGAAACTGGTAGCTGCTGACTTTTAATAAACACTCACCTGTCCCACAACCCTGCAGTGGACTCGCTACAGCAATTGTCACCCTCGGCATCTCTACTATGGGCACCTGGGTGTGACAGCTTGTGGATTCATAACGGGGTGCGCATGTGTGAGCAGCACTGCGCTCTGTGACTGCTTCCAAGTCTTCTAGGATCTGTCATGTGTCCCAGAAGACTTCGGGAGGGGGAAGAAGAACTTCCGATCGCCCAAGGGGAACAGAGGTGGCAGCGGGTACCTGTCAAAATTGTGACTTGGACTCTGCTCACTGCCTGCCGCACCTAGAACACAAGCTGATTAAATAATGAAAAAGTCCCTTCCATTTGGAACTGGTATCCAAAGGCTCACTGTGGGGGAGGGAGAATCGGCCATCCCTTTGGAGCAAAAACAGGTAGGAATCTTAAATCTTGGTTACCCAGAACGGAGGTGGGTGTTTCCCCCCCTCCCCCTCCAAGTGTAGTTACTCTTTAGCCCCCTCCGGCCTTTTTGGATGGATTGGTCAATGTTTTTGTGCTTATGGTGACATGTACACCTGCCAGCTCTCATAGGATGCACTGTTTAACCAGTTTGGACTTCCTGACCTGATTGCTATCATTCTCCCTGAGAAATGTGGGATGCTGTGAAGACTTCTGTCTTGATGCTGGTTGGATTCAGTTTGCACAACATCTGACATATGGAGGATGCCATTGAGCACTTTCTATAAAAAAAAAAAAACTTGGTTCTCATGTTCCTGCTTCAAATCTTCTTCCCTCAGCCCCCCCCCCTTTTTTTTCCCTCCCATTACTGACTTTCCCCGTGTGTATAATTGATGTAGGCCAGAGGGTCAGCACAACAGCCAGGCCTGTTGCATTTGAAGAAGGAGGTAAGAAATGGCAGCCTTAATTGTCTTTTTTTTCCAAAATGGAATTCTGGGCTATTCCTAACTAAGTTTAAACCTACTCCAAACCTATTCTAACTACCCTGAAGATGGATGAGAGTGCCCTGGTTTGGTCACATAATTTACCCAGCGCCAACTTCAGGGGAGAGGAGAGATTGCTGAAATGTCTGCCTGTGTGGCGATGTCACCCATAGGAGCATGTATTGACCGCTCCTAATCACGTGCCCGGACTGGGGCATCCTCAGAATAGGTGAGTAGACATATCCTTTCTCAGCTAATATGTCCCCAAATAAGTCCCGTACAAGTTCCAGGTTAGCACTGTGAGCTCCAACAGACAAATGACCACCTGTCCCCATGTGACGGTTTTCAGGCCCGGTTCACACTGGTGTGACATGCGCTCTGACTTTGAGAGTACTTGACAGCTAATACTGCTTTTCAGGTAGTTGTGTCAAGGTAGGGGTGCTGAGAGGGGAGGTGAGGTCTGTTCCAGATGAGTGACAGTTGTGAGAAAAGATATCGGCTACCAGTTTGCAGTGTTGCCAACCTACCAGATTGAAATTTACTGACACAACACCCAAAATTTCCTGGCACAGCCAAGTTTTTACTGGCATTGCCAAAAGTTACAAAATTACAGTTTCAAGTGCAAATTTTAGTATTTGGGCTACAAACAAGTACAATATGCAATTATCAATGTGATTTAAGATATATATTAGGGCAAAAAACATATTTCTTATTTCATTTTCGATTATAGTAAGCAACTAGCTCAGGGACAGGACTCAGGATGGCAAGAAATTCGAATAGGAAGGCTCACACACATGAAGTTGGTCCCTTCAGTCCACTCCAGTCTAAACAGCACTGACAGTCCCGCTCCCGACCTGCCCTGCTCCTGTCCTGCAGACTCACAAACGCGGCTCTGGCCACTTTGCTTGGTTCCCATGCACCATGACATCGCACGAGACGCTCGGACACTGCCTTCACCAGAGCTCCCGAACACACTGTAGCAGGGACTCTGATGGTCTCGGCCGGCTCTGGACCGAGCGAACATCACAACCATATTTTTTTACTGCCAAATTTTTCCTTTTACTGGCAGGAGAACATTGCCTGTTTTTTACTGGCTGCCAGTAAAAATACTGACGGTTGGCAACACTGCAAGTTTGTCATGCACATTAGACCTTTTAATAATGCCACACACTTGCTTTAATGCACCTATAGAAACTAGGGGGTGTTTCCTCATGCCACAGTCCATACTTTGCTATTAATATGATAAGCATAGAGGTGCTGTGCACAACTCTCTGGCACCAAATTATCAAGGGTACATAATTGTGACTTCTGTGTTCAGGTGATTATATCCTTTTTAAAATGCCCTGCCAAGTGTTATCTGCAGATACCTATAAGACATGAGGCAGACAACCGCTTGACCATACTACATCTATAAATATGGTTTGTTGTGACATTTACAAGATATCACTTGAGAATTCTGATGCATACCTCAGACCACAGCTGGCTCCATTTCCTGTTGCTTAGACTATAAACATGCATTCGACCAGAGATATGCAAAATGCCACAACTGTCTCCCCACCAATCAATTAAAAAAAAAAAAAGTTTACAGTGTTTTCTTAACACCTATGCCCTTGAAGTTGGCTTCTTTTATGGCCTTGCAGTTTATCAGGGATCTAGGATGTTATTTTTAGACCCTTTCTGTAAAACTTGAAAGGCAGTAATAAATGGACACCAACTAATATCCTATTAGGTACAATCTGAAGTCACTAGCTGGATATCTGGTCATTGTGATTAGAGGGGGGTAACCTTTTATCCGTTGTGAATGTAAAATGTGCTTGATTAGAATTAAGACTAGAGTGATGGCTTCAGATGGCACTTACTGTAAAGAAACCCATCGTACACTAAAATATTAATAAATTAAAAATGGAAAATATTTTTACATTGAAACTGTTCTCCGGTGAAAAGGCAGAGCTAGGCAATGTCCTGGTGTGTAGGTGCTCATCCAGCCTATTTTATCCAATGTGTGTTTTGTAGGTTTGATCAGTGCTGATGAAATCCTGAGCACCCCTCATCTATTTGGTAATTTGAAGAATGTGATTTGTTTGACCAATTTTTTTTTCATGCTCTGAAAGTCATTCTGTTATATTTAACTTCAAGGGATAGAATTAATTTTTGCATAATTTTCGGATTTGCTGGCAGATCATAGTCTCACCAGGTAAAGCCACATTAAATTGTATCTAAACCCAAGAACAAACAGTTTTTAAAGCTCAACTCCAGGAATGAGAAAAAAGATCAACCCTTATAGTGGGTAAGCTACAATAGATTGCATTTTGTCTTTAAGTTTAATACTGCTTTAATTTTTTTACTGCTTTAATTTATTGCAGCTTACCAATCAGATGCAATGGCTGCACTTGTGTGTTTTTAACAGACTAAAAAGGAGAAAATAAGAAAATTTCATTGCTAGGGTTAAAAACGCTTAAAAAAAAAATGTAGGGAATTATAAAAAAGAGGTGGGGGGGAGAAACTATACTCGCCTCCATGCTGCAGCATTGTTGTTATTCTGAATCTGTCCCCTGCTGCATCTAAGCCTGAGAACTGAGCGATCACGTGACCGCTGGTTTCTCGGTCTGCTCTAAGCAGAGAGCTGTTATAAGTAATTAAGCAATAGTGTCAGGGTCCTTCCAGAGCCTGGAGCAATGCTGTGATGTCAATGACTAGCAGACTCTTTTGCCCGCTGTCGGTTATTCTGGGTCACAGGGGAGCACAAGTAAGTTCACTCCTGTGTTCCACAAGAGAAGTATGGTCAAAAAAGCTTAGGCCATATGTTTCTTATAAATCTGGTGATATCTAATATATGTAGACATCGCCTGCAAATTTTACAGGTTCTCCTACCCTTTGTAATGATGACCCACTTTGTTGCCATTGGGATATCTGTTCCTGGGTACAGCTACAATTTATACTTTAATAACTTTAGTTTTCCTATATTATTATTTGATAAATAAACTTGTGCAGAGGAGTTAGGGGTAGAGAATACCCAAACACAAAGAATCATGGGCCTTCTTGTGCTAGCAATAGGACCACCAGCTATTTTCTAATTACTAGAGTAACAGCCTCCCAGTAATATTCAAAACTGATAATGGCTCCGGGGGGGGGGGGGGAACCTTTCAAAACCAGGTACCTGCTTCCCCTCCCCCCTCCCAAAAAGGTAACAAATTTAGCAGTGGAGGGGAAGAAGGGGCAGACAAGCAGAGCTTCCCCTTTTGGGTGGAGCTCCACTTTCATGAAATGAGTTTGGAGGTCTGGAAGTGTGGTTTACAGCTACTTTGATTCATAAGGCACACATCTTTTGAACAGCAATCTTAAAATGTTTATCAGCTGATGTGAACTATGCCTAGCAAAATGTATAGTACTGTGGCTACTCTTCCTAGAAGTGTGCACCAAGCCAAGATGAGGGCACAACCCAGAATCCTCAATGAAGTAGAGCAGAACCCACAAGTAACAGCTAAAGGCTTGAAGACATCACTGGAACTGGAAAACATTCCTGTTCATAAGTCCATCATAGGTAAGTTTTTAAACAGGCAGGGTGTCCATGGCAGAACACTCTCCAAAAACAAACCTTGCTGGGCACCTGAAGTCTGCCAAGGAACACCTTGGCAAGTCACAATGCTACTGAAAAAATGTTTTGGACTGATGAAACAAAAGTTGAATTGTTTGTTAAGAATAGCACTATGTGTGACGCAAAAAGGCATAGCTTACCAACATCAAAACATTATCCCAACGGTGAAGTATCATGAAGGGAACATTATGATTTGGGCTTGCTTTGCTGCCCTAGGCCCTGGACCACTTGCCATTGTCTAGGGGAAAATTAATTCCCAAGTTTACCATAATATCCTACAGGATAATACTATAAAAGAATGAAAAGAGGGAGCACCAACCTTGCGCATTACCCAAGTAATATTTATTAAAATCAAGAAGGAAACAAACAAACAAGTAGATAGTATGGGGGTCATTTACTATAGCGCTATGGCGCTAATTCGCGCAAATTGCAGCGAATTAGCGCTAATTCGCGGCAATTTAGCGCTAATTCGCGGCAATTTAGCGCGAATTAGCGCTAATAGCGGTAATTCGCGCTAAAACGGTATTCACTATAGCGCTGGTGAGAAAATTCTCCCAAAATCGAATTTACTATAGCTCTCTGAAACTAAATAGAGCCCAAACCCTTACTCTGCTAAAACCTAGAGAATTGCACATGGAAATAATTTTTAGAGCATGATATAATTGCCTAAATGGTACTGAAATATGCGGTATATTATTTAAAGATTATCTGCTTTTAAACTGTGTGAAAAAGTGATTTCTACACTGAAATATCTTTAAAAGTCTGAAAAGTGAAAAATTCCCCGTTTTGGACAACTAGGTGCCAACACAACTGAGCATGCTCAGACCTGAAAATAACTCTCATTTTAACTCAAGTGTCTTTTTTACCTGGAGGTATAGTAAATACCAAAATGAGAGCTAATTAGAGAACATTTTTTGGGAGTTAAAATCTGCTCTAATTTAGTCCAAATGAAGTTTCAGTCACTGATTCTAATGGAACAATTCTAACTTTTACAAAAAAACCTTTTAATGTTGAGATGAAATGTATCTTTCTGTGAAATACATTTTCCTTTGCAACATTGTTGCTTCTACTTAAAATATTTTGATTTTAAGAATGCTACAATGTGGAATGTTTTGATGTTTTGGTAAAATATATTTTTCTCTGTCACTTTCACTTGTTACTCTCCATCTCACAACCATCTTTACCCCAAACTCACACAGGTGTCTTTATAATCCACAAACAATACCATTGCTGATGAAAATTTAAAATGAATCACAATTTTTTGTGCTTTTTATTATTTCCAAATATTCATAATTTGAGCCCAAAAATGTGATATGTGTACCAACATCAGAAATCAAAATGTCATTCCCAAAAATTTGAGGGTAATATTCTACTCTCACCCACAAAAAAACACCAAATATCACAGAATAAATCAAGAAGAATAACTCTTGAGTAATGTAATTCCATCACCTGTATGTCCATAGAAATGCAGTATTTATGTGTTTTTATGTGTAGTTATGTGTAGTTATGTGTAGGAGGGTCTCACACATGGCAGCTCTGTGGCTTAGAGGTTAGAACTTCTGCTTAGTATCTCTGAGGGTCTGGGTTCAAATCCCAACCATGTTACTTCATGTAGAGAAGTTGTCTCATTTCCCAGGTCCTATAACTATGTCTAATTGTAGTAGTTATGTGTAGGAGGGTTCCACCACCATTGTAAGTCTTTTCCAGATACACTATATAGCCAAAAGTATTGGGACGCCTGCCTTTACACACACATGAACTTTAATGGCAGCCCAGTCTTAGTCCGTAGGGTTAAAATTTGATTTGGCCCACCCTTTGCAGCTAGAACAGCTTCTGGGAAGGCTGTCCACAAGGTTTAGTCTGCCTATGGGAATGTTTGATCATTCTTCCAGAAGTGCATTTGTGAGGCCAGGCACTGATGTTGGATGAGAAGGCCTGGCTTGCAGTCTCTACTCTAATTCAGCCAAAGGGTGTTCTATCGGGTTGAGGCCAGGACTCTGTGCAGGCCAGTCAAGTTTCTCCACCCCAAACTTGCTCATCCATGTCTTTATGGACCTTGCTTTGTGTACTGGTGTGCAGTCATGTTGGAACAGGAAGGGGCTTTCCCCAAACTGTCCCCACAAAGTTGGGAGCATGAAATTGTCCAAATTGTCTTGGTATGCTGACGCCTTAAGAGTTCCCTTATCTGAAACTAAGAGGCCAAGCCCAACCCCTGAAAAACAACCCCGCACCATAATCCCCCTCCACCAAATCATTTGGACCAGTGCACAAAGCAAGGTCCATAAAGACATGGATGAGTGATTTTGGGGTGGAGGAACTTGACTGGCCTGCACAGAGTCCTGACGTCAACACAACAGAACACCTTGGGGATAAATTAGAGAGGAGACTGTAGGTCAGGCCTTCTTGTCCAACTTCAGTGCCTGACCTCACAAATGCACTTGGAAGAATGGTCAAACATTCCCATAGACACACTCCTAAACCTTGTGGACAAGAAGAGTTGAAGCTGTTATAGCTGCAAAGGGTGGGCCAAATGAGTTTTGAACCCAATACTAATACTGGGATGCCATTACAGTTCATGTGTGTTTAAAGGCAGGCATCCCAATACTTAGGCCAATATACTGTATATTGCTTGTGACACTGAGCATGGCTATGGACTTAGGGCTGGTTCACACCACAGAGATGCAGAGAACATGTGTGGGGTTGCCTGGTGGCTTAGTGGGTAGCAGTTCTGTCTAGCAGCACCTGAGATGTTGGTTCAATTCCCCAACATGCTAATACTTGTGTTGAAGTTTATATGTTCTCCCTATGTGGGTTTCTCACCACAATCTAAAGACATGCTGGCATCTTATTTGTCTCCTGTCGAAATAGGTTCTAATGTAAGAAAGTTAATTTTGGACTTTATATTGGAAGCTCATTGCAGCCAGGGACTGATATTAATGTTTATTAGCACTAATCATGCCCAGGGACTTGGACATTTCAAATTTTAGGGTTTACACTGCACAGGAACATATGCTTAGAAAACTTTTGCTTTGTTTATGTGGATGCAAATGGACTTTGATCTTTGTCCCGTAGTTGGAGATTTGATGCACATAGCCAAGGCTAACACAGTTGCGAATACTATTATGTGTTCCTGCTCATCAGGTGCAATCACTTTAGACATACATGAAGAGACAGATTGAAAGATACTGGTGGGCGTGTACTTCTATTGGGTGTGTCAGTGTGCTAACAATACAACCTCTCTTATATAAAGGCCTGCAGTAGGGGGGTTCGTTTGGCCTGAGAAGGTCAGGTTTTTTGTTGTGATGGAGAAGGAATGATATTGGGAGATTTGATGAAATTCTTGTGCATTTTTTCAATCAAAAGTGGGTTTATGTGGCCATGCTGTCAATGTTGTGTGTGTATTGTTCCTGTCTGATCATGCAAACATCGTTTGGAAGCATCTGCTGACCTACTATTTTTGATCTCGTTTAATTGTGTACACCGAAATGCAGCTTCCAGTAGAACATGGTCACCAATGTATGTATGTGTGGATTGTGGGCTGGTGGTGGGTGTTTTGAATAAGTCTTTTGCAATATTATGTTGGAATGCTTTGTAAGAATGACTGTTAAGTATGTTTCTATAATCTTTCAGATAATAATGTGATGTGTTGCCCGTTATACACTGAAATTAAAGCTGTGTCCACTCTAAGGTTTTGTCTAATTTTAGATTGTAAGCTCCTATGAGCAGGGCCCTTAAAATTCCGTTGCTAAATGTAGTACCATATATCCTGTCCAAATTTTTTTGAAGCTAGTAAATGTAAATTTATTTTTTTTCTGCTGGTAAAATAAAAGTACATTGAGCTCTTGTTGTGGTGTCGGGTTTTTTTTTTTTTCCTTCTACTTTTCTTTCTTTAGTTTTTGTGGGTGGTGGTTTTGGGAAAGTGCAATATCTCTTTTATATTTTATTTCAATATGTATTTGTGCACCAAAAAACTAATCTCTTTGCCCTGGTTCACGTGCTACTTTGAAATTGTGCTACTTCACTTGAAGTAGCATGATTTCAAAGTAGCAAGGTCAGCGTGATTTCAGGTGGCTTCATACACAAATGTCTATTGAAGTCGCACCTGAAATCGGCAAAAATAGTGCAGGAACTACTTTAGCAAATTGATGCAGTGCCACAAAAAAAAATGTTGCATCAATTGGAACAGTGCCAGTGCCATTGCCAATAGTCACGCGATTTGATCTCTCAAATCGCATGACCAATCGCTCCAATGTAAACCTAGGCTTCTGCACAACTGCAAGTTAATGATAAAGGTGGAATCTTTATATATAACAGCTGTGGAGAATTGCAGGTAATGAATGCAGCTGGTGGATAGGCAGTGTTTGAATCTGTCAGCTTTGGTTCACATTGGTGTGATTTGACATGTCAAATCTGTGGCAATTGCACTGTTCTAATTAGTGCGATTTGTATTGATATTGGTGCAGAAACCTGCAACGATGTCTCTGATGTTGCCCCCACAGTCGGGACTGACATGCAGGAATGAAATTGTGGGAGTTCAGCTGTACGCTTTCCTCCTGCTGTCAGTGTGAACCAGGGCTCAAACTGGGCCTTTTGCCTTTGTAATTCACCTGCTGCTAACCCAGGGACACCATTTCTTAGCAAACTCCCTTAAGTTTACCTTCAAATATATGTAGAAATACAGATTTGCATATCTGAAAATAAAAAAATACTAATCATGGTTGAGATCAAATATTCGCAGCTGCAATGTGGTTTCACCTTCTGACCTGGAAATTAGTCATTGTATGCACCCGGAAGTTCTTGTGCTGGTCAGGATCTCAATCTAGGTGGACATGGCGAGGTCTCTTTAGCAGAGAGGAGGTGCTGCTCATTGGCCGGGTAAGTGTAGGATATGTACTTGTACTTAATCAATGCGGGGGTGGATGTCATAGTTAGATTTGGTGTGGGTGGGGTTCATTGATTTGTTTGGCATCACCACACATTTGCTTCCGTCCCATGTGCACACATCACTTCCTGCATTTGTTCTGCTGATGTAAATCAGTAAGGACTATGCAAGTATAAATGAGAGCTCCTTTTATTAAAATATATATGACTTGTTTCACAGCTGGGCGAATTTTCCAGCAAATTTGGACCTCTGAGTTGCATGGCAAGTTGTACCCCATGATTCTCAATGACAACCATTCATATCTGTGCTACTTTAAGTCGCACCAACTTCAAAGTAGTCCCTGTACTACTTTGGTGTGACTTGAGGTATATCGGGTACAATATTACACAGGCATTCCCAGAAGTTGGGGCCAAGTTGCAGCGGCAAAGTGGCAGCAAAATAGTGTGACTTTCAGGTCGCAGCAGTGTGAATGAGATTCAAGGACAACACCTTTTGAATTTGGCCCTATTGTCACTTGTGCATCCTGAAAGTGTAACAAATTCGTCCCTGCACTACCTTGGTTTGACTGATGCAATTTGAGGTCCATACACCACAAGATTACACAGACATTGCTTCAAGTCATGACAAAGCTGTGCAAATGGGGCCTTATTCAAAGGTGTTATCAATTAATCGCATTAGGTTACTTTCACACTTGGGTGACTTTTCATGGAGCTTTGGACCTCAGAGTCACATGAAAAGTTGTCCCCCTTGATTTCCATTAATATTTATTGGAGCTGCACGATTAATCGTCATCGTAATTTTTTTCCCCTTTACGATCTTGAAAAAAGCGTTTCACGATTCTTGCTATTGCAAAGAACTCTCTCTGCTCTTCTGAAGCCACAGCCGAAAAAACAGGAAGTCTGCCAAGAATTAGAACATTCTTTATCAGTGAACTTGACTAGAAACCTTGTAACAATTTGTCAATTAAATAGAATTCTGTGTAAGTGAGGAAAGTTTAACCACTTAAACACTAAACATTTTTCTGACATTTGTTGGTTTCAGGTTAAAATCATTTTTTTTTTGCTAGAAAATTTCTTAAAACCCCCCAACATTATATATATATTTTTAGTAGAGACTCTAGAGAATAAAATGGTGGTTGTTACAATATTTTATGTCACACTGTATTTGCGCCTTTCAAATGCAATTTTTTTTGGAAAAAATTACTTTAATGATTTAAAAAAAAGAAAAGAAAAGTTAGCCCAATTTCTTGTGGGATAATGTGAAAGATTTTATGTCACGAGAATCGTGATCTTTTTATTCTAAGCAAAAAAATTGTGATTCTCATTTTGGCCAGAACCGTGCAGCTCTAATATCTATGCAACTTCACCCATGTTCACATAGGTCTGAATTGACATGTCAAATTGTAGGCCAAATCAGCGCCTATTGATGGCAATGGAACTGTCCAAATTGGTGCGACGCCACAACAATTCCCAAAAGTAGTTCCTGCACTACTTTGGGCGACTTCAGGGGGCGATTTCTTACCTCCCAACTTTTTGAGATGGGTATAAGGGACACCTATTAGCAAAAGTAGGTAGGCATAGGACACCTTCTTAAAGGAGAACAGTTGGGACCTATGTGATTTCACTAGCCATTTGTGCAGGAAAGTGCACTGATGTCTCTGAAATCGCTGACAAAGTCAGGCTGAGTCACACTTGTGCAACTTTGGACATCAGAGTCGTATGACAAGTCATACCCCATGATTTTCAATGTGTACCATTCATATCTGTGCGACTTCAAGTAACACTGACTTCAACGTAGTCCCTGTACTACTTTGGTCTGACTTTGATGCGAGTTGAGGTCCATAGACCTCAAGTTTACACAGGCATTCCCTGGAATTGCGGCAAAATTGCTGATGCAAAATCATGGGAAAGTTGCGTGTCTTTCCCTGCGACTCCTGCGTCCATAGACCTCAAGATTACACAGGCATTGCTTAAAGTCGCATTAAAATCTCGCAACTTTCAGGTTGCACAAGTGTGAAAGGTGCCTAAGTCACTGTGCTGAGTACTATTTTATACCTAGAATATAAAGTAGTCCCACCATCAAACACTAGTAAACATATGTTCTCAATATAATTGTGCTCAAATGGCTGAAAATCACACAGATGGTATCACCTACTGAAAGCTTGCATTGTACTCAGCAGCGTATGCTGAAAAGAGGCGAACGCCTATTAGCCAATGCCACATCGGCACATCGGCATGAGCATGGTTGTTACTATAATATTAATGCCTGAAATGCAAAACATTCTTGTATTGAATCAAACATTAGTAAATGTATTTTCTCTGTAGGTAAGTGCTCAGCTCTGTAGCATAGCGGTATACCCTGCTGCCCCCAAAAGTTCAAGCCATGAACTCAAATCCCACTGACAGCATTACCTCCTAGAAGTGTGCATTGTACTCAGAAGCATAATTAGCCAAAGCACATCAGCTTGCTTTATTCCATATTTTAACTCTTCAAATGCATGCAATGGTATGTACTTATTCAATAATATTATGGTATGGAATTCCAAAATTCAAGGAAAAAAATGTCGTAGGGTCCCCCCAGTACATACCAGGCCCTTCGGTATGGACTTTAAGGGGAACCCCACACCAAATTGTAAAATAAATTTGATGTGGGGCCCCCCAAAATCCATACCAGACCCTTATCCGAGCATGCAGCCTGGAGGTCAGGATAGGGGGGGACGAGTGAGCACCCTCCCCTTCTGAACCTTACCAAGCCACATGCCCCAAAGCACCTTTTCCCCATGTTGATGGGGACAAGGGCCTCTTCCCGACAACCCTGGTCGGTGGTTGTCGGTCTGCAGGCAGGGGGTTTATCAGAATCTGGAAGCCCCCTTTAAAAAGTCGGCTCCCAGATCCTGCCCCCTATGTGAATAGGTATAGGGTACATTTTACCCCTACCCATTCACCAAAAAAAGCAGTGAAATGTAAAAAAAATCAATAGCCGGTTTTTGACAAGTCCTTCATTGTAAAATAGCTCCGAGCTGTCTTCTTCCCTTGGCCATCTTCTCCAGACGCTGTCTCTCCCTCCTCCATCTTCTCCCCGAGCTGTATTCTCCCAGAGCCGTCTCTCCTGCCGCTGCCATGTTCTCAATCTGCTGTCTTCTTCCGCACCGCTGGTTACCCGCTAATAAAAAAAAGCTGCTCTTTTTCCATGGTGATCTTCCTCTGCTGTGTTGTCACCCGCTGTGTGGCGTCTCTTACATAGCCATGGAGCGGACTCTCCGGGTGACATTATCGGATGGCCACAGAAGACCGCCACAAGAAGAGCGGCTTTTTTTTTTATTAGTGGGTAACCGGCTGCGCTGAAGAACACATCAGCGGGGGAAGATGGTGGCAGCAGGAGAGACAGCTCGGGGAGAAGAAACATCAAACACTAGTGAATGTATTTTCTATGTATTTTCTATTTATGACTGTGCTACACCCAATAGGCTAGCAGTCAGCACTTCTACCTTGAAGAACTCATGGGTTCAAATCCCACAGAGAAATACTAAAAGATTGAATTAGTGAAAAAAAAAGCAAATGACTATTAGCCAATTAGCCAAAGTAGCATATGCTGAAAATAGGTGAATGCCAATTAGCCAATGCACTTTAAATGTGGCTGATTATATTAACTCTTCAAATGCATGCAATGATATGTAAGTATTCAATACTATTATGGTGTGAAATTCCAAACACCACACACTAACTAATGGGCAGATTACATTTTTTTGTTTGTTCATTTTAATTCGCTTGTGCACTGAAAAAATAAACACAGCTGGGGGATGGTAGGTTGGCTGGTATTTGAACTTGTACTGTGAGTGCTGTGGAGACATCTGAGCAGACTACTAAGCCATTGTGCTAAGTATGAGACCTACATAATAGTGTAGTATGATTAAAGAATGAAAATAAATAATTACCGCTTTATAGTCACCTAAATTAAAAAATAAAAAACAACATACAACAAATAGGTAACCTAAATGTTTAATACATGTAACTTTACAGAATAGCAGACATTACTATGTAATAATCATTCATAACTGCATTAGTTAGCAAAAGAAGGAAAGAAATAGGAATACTAATTGCAACATACATCAATAGATGCACACGAGGTAGAGCACATCTCACATAAAAATGTTTCTTTCACATACATGGATCATGGCTACAGTACACTGCTATATAACAACTTGATAAGAATTGGCATTTGTATATACGCGGAAGCGCTAATTATCGGCAATTTAGAACTTTCAAACGTTTGTTCTCCACTTATATCGCTGATTTTCATGCGCAAATTCGCCGTTTTGTTTCCATTTGGCTAAAATTGGCTCTATTATTTGCCATAGTGCCCAGTACTTCCTGGAGTTATAGTAAATGACCCCCTATGTTTCCTTCTTCTTGATTTTAATAAATATTACTTGGGTAATGCGCAAGGTTGGTGTGTCCTCTTTTCATTTTTTTACAGTCTTCCCGTTGGGTATCCCCTGACCCTTGAAAGAGCAGCAATGCCTGTGCATGTACTTAGAGACATAGGAATTCCAGGCTTCTTCCACTGCCATTGCATCACTGTTGAGTGCAGGAGATTTTGTTTGACTGTGATTTTATCCTACAGGATTACGTCAGGGTGACTGTCTGCCAGCTGAAGCCTACAAGAAGTTGGGTGATGCAGCGGGACAATGACCCTAAGTATCAAAATAAATCCACCATAAACTGGCTTCGGAAAAAGAAAATGTGGCTCTTAGAGTGGCCCAGTCCTTAACCCCATAAATATGCTGTGGAATGACTGCAAGTGAGCTGTTGACACCATTCATCCTACAAATGTGTGAAATGAAGCCGTTTTTTTTTTAAAGAGGAATGGTCAAAAAATCCTGTTGAAAGTTGTGCAGGTCTAATCCAGAGCTACCGAACGTGCTTGCTATAAAAGGAGTATAGCCAAAGCTTTTTTCACAGGTGCGCAGTTCATTCTGAACTCTTGTGGCCCATTTTCAGCCAAAAGTGGGCTAAAGTCTGCTTTTGGCTGATGTCACTCAGCGGTCCAGGCTCTGAAAAGATCCTGACCATAGAATTGGGATCTGCCCAGAAGCCTGGACCTGCAGCTGGCTTAGCCTCCCAGTGAGTAGCTAAGAGCCTGAGCCAGCCCTTCCCACCCCCTCTACAACCCAGCACTCCAGTGAGCACTGGAGGGGCAGAGAAGAGACCCGGTGACTGACAGTCATAGCTTTCTGCTCAGAGCGGAGGGTGAGAATTGAGTGATCAGTGGTGTTTGATCGCTCAGTTCTCAGGGTAGAGCCAGTGGGGGACAGCTGCAGCTGACTCTAGGTGAATATTTTTACTTTTGCCATCCCCACAGTCATTGCTGCCAAAGGAAGTTTGACTAGCTGTTAACTGCAAGGGTTCACTTATGTTTTCCTCCAGCACTGTGAATGTTTAATGGGTGTGTTCAATAAAGACACAACAAATTTTGAATTATTTGTGTGTTATCAGCTTAAGCACATTGCGTTTGTCTATTGTTGTAGCTTAGATGAGGATCAAAGTAAATAAACATGACACCATAGCACTAAGGAATTAATAAGAACTCCAAGGACTGTAATAGGTGACCATACTGATGTCGGCTCTCATCCAGGACTGGCATGCTATGCCAATGCTGCCCTCTTCCGACTGGGGAATCATGAAATGGCACAAACAGAACAAAAAGGCGCAAAGGCCTAGTGCATTATGAACAACATTTATTCAAATGTTAAAAGAGAAGGCAAATGTATTAAATACTTTCTTCAGCTCTGTGTATACAAAGCATGGGGGAGCTCATGTCCATAATGGGGGTGGTAGTGACACAGCCCCAAATGATCCACAATGGCTCAAAAGTGATATGGTCCAGAAATATTTAGACAGAATAAAGGTGGATAAACCACCTGGACCAGATGGCATCCACTCATGGATCCTAAAAGAATTGAGCTCTATCATTTCAAGGCCATTGTTTCTAATATTTAGGGACTTGTTAATGACTGGAATGGTACCACTGGATTGGCGCAGCGCCAATGTGGTGCCCATATTTAAAAAGGGATCAAAGTCTTTGCCAAGTAACTATAGACCGGTTAAAAAATAAAAATTTAAGAGTAATATGACTCTACCTATATAAAATAAACAAACAACAGACCCATATCATTAATGTGGTGTAAAATACCACTAGGTGATAAGATAAAAATGTGCAACTACTGATTGTGATAAAAATAGTGAGCAGCGACAAGCCTAAATAGCTAGAATCGCTATGCAGTAAAAAGGCGACAAGCCTAAATCGCCTATGTAGTGAAAAGATAAAAATGTGCAACAAATGAATGTGATAAGAAATAGTAACCACTACTAAACAGTGATCAGCGACAAGCCTAAATCGCTAAAATCGCTATGCAGTAAAAAGGTGACAAGCCTAAATCGCCTATGTAGTGAAATGTGCTACTGTGGTAATATATACCACTACTAATATCATAGAAAAAGCATGTGACAGAAGTGTAATACACTAACCATAAGTGATAATGGCAGTGATAAATACAAGTAACTATATCCAGAAAGAGTGATACTCAAAAACATATACAAATATTCAAAATGAACACAAAAAAACACAAAAACAAAAAGGAGTCCAGTCCCAATATATGTGAAAAATAGATGTGAGATATAAATAGATAGACCAAGTCCAAGTTGTAACATCCAAACTCCTTCAAAGACCAACGAAACAAGAGTCTTTTATAATTGTTAGATGCTTGGTGACTTCCTATTGTGACTATGAACACAGGAAAAATCCAGGTGACTTTTGGTGCTCCCCCTCTTAGGTCCCCACTCACCAGCTCCAATCACCCCTACAGGGGTATCTCGCATGTAGGACAGCCTTAGTGCCCAGATGGTGTTTCCAGCATTGACATCTAATATCCAACTTCTATGGATCGCCCAAGGATATCTCTCGTCTGGATCAGATTGGGTGCAGGTGGAATCTCCAGCGGTAAAACACCCAACTATACTTCTTTCTCTCACCACTTTCCAGTGCAGATAGGGGTATTCATGCAAAAAAATGAGATAAGGGCTCCCATAGTGTAGTATCAAAAATTTGGAAAATGTTTTTATTTAAAATAACCAGCGGGGGAAAAAAAAATTATATATATATATATATATATATATAAAACAATATCTAAAAAAGTTTAAAAAATATAAATAAAAACAAGCATTCCATATGCTAAAATATCCACAAAGGAGATCTACATCTACGGGAGAGTGACAGCTCCAGAGCCGTGGTTCCCGTTAGCGGCGTGCATGCCAGCTGCGTTCCACAGGCTTCCTAAACTGCTATCACACCCGGAAGTGACGTCAGTACTTGACTCTGCCTTACGTATGTTTCGTTCTCAAACGTCTTCAGAGGTGGTGCCATGTACCTAATCTCTACGCCCTTTATAGGCTGGCGGCCACGCAGGACCCCCCCACACCACCATTCCTATACTAATAGCTTGAGAAAACCTGACAGTAAGTGTAAGTAGAAAATAGAATATAGAGTGTGGAGGGTGACTAAGTCAGGAAAGCCCCTGAAATGAGAGATCAAAATTAAAAACCTGCGCCACCGCTAGCCCATAAGAGGAAACAGTACATAAACGTTAATATACACATAATATATATATATATATATATACCGGTTAGTTTAACTTTTATAGTTGGGAAGATACTGGAGAGTTTAATAAAAGATCACATAGACCACTTCTTGCTGGAAAAAAATATTTTAAGCAACAGACAGCATGGATTCATGAAAGACAGACGTTGTCAAACAAACCTGATTTCTTTTTATGAGGCAGTAAGTAAAACCTTGGACAGAGGGGTGGCTGTGGACGTATACTTGGATTTTGCAAAAACGTTTGACACAGTTACAGTACAGTACAGGCTTAGAAAGATCAGTTTGTAAATAAAGAGAAAACTGGCTAAAAGACAGGATTCAGAGAGTAGTGGTTAATGACCCTTACTCTGAATGGTCTAAGGCAGTGATGGCGAACCTTGGCACCCCAGATGTTTTGGAACAACAATTCCCATGATGCTCATGCACTCTGCAGTGTAGTTGAGCATCATGGAAATTAAGTTCCAAAACATCTGGGGTGCCAAGGTTCGCCATCACTGGTCTAAGGTTATCAGTGGTGTACCCCAAGGTTCAGTGCTGGGACCCTTACTCTTTAATATCTTTATAAATGATATAGGGTCTGGGATTAAAAGTACCATTTCTGTCTTTGCAGATGACACCAAGCTATGCAGTGGAATAACGTCCTTACAGGATGTCTCCAATTTACAAGCCGACCTCAATGCACTGTCTAATTGGGCAACTAAATGGCAAATGAGGTTTAATGTTGATAAATGTACAGTTATTCACTCAGGGGCTAAGAATATGCATGCATCATACATACTAGGGGGAGTACAACTGGGGGATCCGTAGTGAAGAAGGATCTGGGGGTTTTAGTAAATCATAAGCTCAATAATAGCATTTATTTATTAAAATGCTTGAGCTACGCAGTCTTATGCCCTGTACACACGGTCGGATTTTCCGACGGAAAATGTGTGATAGGACCTTGTTGTCGGAAATTCCGACCGTGTGTAGGCTCCATCACACATTTTCCATAAGAATTTCCGACACACAAAGTTTGAGATGCTATAAAATTTTCCGACAACAAAATCCGTTGTCGGAAATTCCGATCGTGTGTACACAAATCTGACGCACAAAGTGCCATGCATGCTCAGAATAAATTAAGAGACAAAAGCTATTGGCTACTTTCCCGTTTATAGTCCCGACATACGCGTTTTACGTCAACTTTGTGTGACCGTGTGTATGCAAGACAAGTTTGAGCCAACATCCGTCAGAAAAAATCCATGGATTTTGTTGTCGGAATGTCCGATCAATGTCCGAACGTGTGTACGGGGCATTACCCGAAGGCCTCGATGCGCAAAAAAAAAGACATTGACATTAAATGCCATGCTACGGTTTCCAAAGCGAGCAAAGTCCTTTCTAGTATTATGAGAGGTATGGAATCCAGAGAGAGAGAGATATATATATATAATTTTGCCCCTGTACAAATCATTAGTAAGACCTCATCTGGAATATGCAGTTCAGTTTTGGGCACCAGTTCATTAAATGGATATTGGGGAACTGGAGAAAGTGCAGAGAAGGGCAACCAAACTGATAAGAGGCATGGGGGAGCTCAGCTATGAGGAAAGATTAGAGGAACTGAATTTATTCTCTCTTGAGAAGAGGAGATTAAGGGGGGGGGGGATAAGATCAACATGTACAAATAAATAAGGGGTCCATATAGTGAACTTGGTGTTAAGTTATTCACTTTACGGTCAACACAGAGGCCAAGGGGACACTCTTTACTCCAAGAGGAAAAGAGATTTCATCTTTAACTTCGGAAAGGTTTCTTCACAGTAAGAGCTGTGAAAATGTGGAATAGAGGAGACAAAAATTAGATACTACTGCGTATTACCAAAATAGCGGACTTTTTAGGCTCGGAAATAATAAAGAGAAAATCTAATGAAAGCAATCAATTTTATTGAAAATATTATACAATATCAAAAAGCGGATAAAACCATCACATATGTGCATCTGTATTTATGTGCGGTGAGCCCTTGTGCATCTACGCGTTTCACCATTAGGCTTCTTCAGGACGCGACCAAGGTTCAAAGACGCAACAGATAAGAGAATATATTTCTCTATCTGGAAAAAAATACAAAGCAATTAAAAACATGACCAATACATAAACAAACGTGGTTTAAAATAGAATCATGTAACAGACATCCGTGGGTATGCAGATCAAGGATAGTAAAAAAAAAAGTGAATTGGTGTTGAGTTATTCACTTTACGGTCAACACAGAGGCCAAGGGGGCACTCTTTACGCCAAGAGGAAAAGAGATTTCATCTCCAAATACGGAAAGGTTTCTTCACAGTAAGAGCTGTGAAAATGTGGAATAGACTCCCTCCAGAGGTGGTTCTGGCCAGCTCAGTAGATTGCTTTTGTAAAGGCCTGGATTATTTCCTAAATGTACATAATATAACTGGGTACTAACATTTATAGGTAAAGTTGATCCAGGGAAAATCTGATTGCCTCCCGGGGGATCAGGAAGGACCTTTTCCCCTGCTGTACCAAATTGGATCATGCTTTTCTGGGGTTTTTCGCCTTCCTCTGGATCAACTGTGGGTATAGTAATTGTGTATATGGGATTGTATTTTATTTATTTTTTCTTGGTTGAACTGGGTGGACTTTTTTTCAACCTGATTAACTATGTAAACCAATGAGCAAATAGTTACAATAGCCAATGGCGTACATAATTCCAGGTGACAAAGTGAACCCATTGGAGATGGAAATCGCATGACCCTGAAATAAAATGAAGTCGGATAACAATTTATGGCAATTACTGCAGAAAATCAGTTAATTCCAAGGGGTTCCCATACTTTTTCTTGCCACTGTACATTTCATACTGTGCTTCCAGGGAGCGTGCATCTGTTAAGCCGGCCATACGTAGATTAAAATTCAGCCGGTTCAGAAGGAACCAGCTGAATTTCGATCCATATATGGGCAGGTTAATTGTACCCAAATGGATCCATCGATTGACACAACCAGCGTGTTGGATTTTTCTACATGCAATTACTGCCAGCAGCTATAGCTGCTGGCAGTAATTATTGCATTCTGCCAGCCGGGAAGGCTTCCCGTGCCATACCTGCAGGAGGGATGTTTTTCTTTTCTTCCACCATCTATGGCTTGCCTGAGTGAAGGTAATAGTTCATCTGGACCAGTTTGGTCCAAACAACCTACAGTATTTTAAAGTGACAGAAAGCTGGAGATAGGCTTTAAGATAGGGTCCCTACAGATATACACAACGCTACCCAATAAAGGGCTCCGATTCAGTAACCTGCAAGTAAACATACAAGATGGAATTTGATTGGTTATTATTGATTACTGCACGGAGCTTAAGAATAAGGGCTCCTAATTGAAAGAGAACGATGATTAAAAGATCTTTTTATCCTGGCATATCACAACTCACTGGCTTGGCTGGTTTTTACAGCAATGCAGGACACAGGATATGCAGGAACAAGATTGTTCCTCTACTAAGAAAAGGCAGTGATCGTATATTGGGGCAACAACTAGCACATGCAAATGATTATAACCCTCAAGAGATACCCAGGTATCCTAAACTATGTTCAAGGAGCTTATGTAGGATGGCAGCTAGCATTTCTCTATTAACTTTCTTATCAAACAAATTCTCCTAGCCTTCTAAACTAGCAGACACTTATTGGTTTGCCTCCTGGGCTCCAGGGCTGGGCACATATGCTTTCTCACCCTTTCTTCTGACCTCTTTTACTGTTAAAAAAGAAAAAAATTAGGGAAGTCACTGAGTCTACGAACATGAAATAAAACAGTCACTGAGTCCCCTAATTCCCTACAATTCATTATTATAACTCATTCATATGCTGCTGACTCAAATATCAATGCAATGTCGCATAGCTATGCGGTGAGTCTGCATTCTAATCCTAAATCTTCAACCAAAGTCTGCAGGTATGGGGGCTACAGGATGTCCTTGTAACCAGACATCTCAGAGCTGTGAGCACAGCAATGTCTATAAAATGGGATCTTAAAGCTGGTCACATTGAATGCTTCAGGGCTGATTGTGAATCACATTGTCACATCTATGATGAAAAATCGCTAATTCTGCACTGCCACAGTAACGAGCTGTTATTTCTTTATGTAAGACCATTTTACATTACCTATCTATGATCTATATTAAGCTCGCCACACAGTAGATTTCCAAACAAATATTCACATAACTATTCCTACTAGCATTGATATATAAATATATATATGTGAATTCTCACTACATTAGACGACTTGATGAATATTGTTAGAAAGTGCTCCAAAATTCCATTTGCTTTTAACATTCAATTTTAGGAATAACTGCACTTTCCCAAAGGAAAAACAAATTCACTGTTAAAAATGTGTTCATTTGAGAAAAAATTTCTATCCTGTTCTTTTGAATTTCCTCCTCGCTGTCGTCAAAACGGACATCTATTTCACCCCTCTAAGAATTAGCAAACTGAAACAAATGTTCTTAAAACAAAACATTTTCAAATGAAATTCTACTAGTGCATAGCCAGCTTTAAGGTTCAGCTTTGCTAAAACAAAATCACATTGGGCTGTCCATCTATTTAATGTTGCATGGACCGGCGGTGAGTACACACCTACAGGGTGTAGCACAGCTCAATGTATTTATAGGAAGGGAGCTGGTGAGATTTAAGGCCAGTGCAATGTAATGATAGGAAAGGGGCTGGTGGGATTTCAGGGCAAGGGAAGTCTATTCCAGACTTCCCTTGTACCTCTAAACCAGGGATCCTCAAACTACGGCCGTCCAGCTGTTGCAGAACTACACATCCCATGAGGCATTGTAAAACTCTGACATTCACAGACATGATGGGAATGGTAGTTCCTGAACACCTGGAGGGCTGCAGTTTGAAGACCCCTGCTCTAAACCATTTAACGTTATCTTCAAATGACCAAATACAGGATGTGGGGATAGGTTTCTCTACTCTCCTGTACCTGTGCAGGCCAGATACTGGCACCAGGTGCTGGAATGAACATTCTAGCACTCAGCGCTGGGACCTCGGGTGGCATGTCAGCAAAAAGTCTCTCTAAACATTTCTGCCTTGTATGTCTCACTTTTGTAACAATACTATTACTTTACATGTATCCACATTTAGATAAAATTATCCTGATATACATCCAGAATACAATGCTGATATAAAAGCTTACAGGTGTCATCCTTAGGGTTGCCATCTTTTCCAACCCGAACACGTTAGCGGTGCACAGAAATTAAATTTTTTATACAGTATAAGATTGTAAAAAGATCGGGTACATCTTTGGGTGCCCCAGGGAGAATAGTAACGCAGTGCACATAGTGCTGTGAACAGTGGGATGAGGCCAAATTGCTTTAACAGTCAGAGGGGCTTGAAGGAGCAGTGGACGTGTCAGTAGGGCAGTGGTTGGTGTCTGTAGGGCAGTGGTTGGTGTCTGTAGGGCAGTGGTTGGTGTCTGTAGGGCAGTGGACGTGTCAGTAGTGCAGAGGTTGGTGTCTGTAGGGCAGTGGTTGGTGTCAGCAGTTTCTTTATTTGCATTTTTTTTATTGTTTTATTTTTTACAATTTATTTTATTGTTTACAATGCAATTTTTTATTTATTTTTTTTACAATTTGTTTAGAAGCCCTGTTGGGGGGTTTTGGTGAAATATCAGAGGTCTAAACGGACCCCTGATGTCTCACTTTGGAGACAGAGAAAGGGATTGAGAACTGAAGCCTCAGCTGTACTGGGGAGTGAATAAATGGGAGGTGCTCTGTGCTGAGAGGCTTCCTGTTCCTTCACAAAATAAAACTTGGTAAACTGAAGTTTACTATGTTTCAGAAGCCCTGTTGGGGGGGTGGTTGGTGAAATATCAGAGGTCTAAACAGACCCCTGATGTCTCACTTTCGAGACAGAGAAAGGGACTGAGGACAGAAATTCCCCAGTCCCTTTCTTTGCAGCCTCAGCTGTACTGGGCAGTGAATGAATAGGAGGTGCTCTGTGCTGAGAGGCTTCCTGTTCCTCCACAAAATGAAGCATAGTAAACGGAAGTTTACTATGCTTCAGTTATGAATGAACACAGGAACGATTGGTACCGGTCACTAACTGTGTTTATTCATAAAAGGAAGGGGGGGGAGTAAATGACATATTTACTGGCCACTTCCCCTGCTCTCTATCCTGAAACATCCCCAGCATCAGCCAAAGGAGAGGCGGGTGCTGCGAGGGGGAGGGGTCCCGGGCAGCCAAAAAATTGGAACCTGAACAGGAGGGGCAGCAGGATCTGCAGATGGGGCATGGGGAGCATGGGGAGCCAAATGTCCTGGAATAATTGTCAACTGCAGATATTAATCAGTAATCCACTTTCTACAGTCTCTTTAATTCTCCTCCTGTTGATCTTCCTAAGGGTCGGTTCACACTAGGACGACTTGGGATCCGACTTGTAAACCCTCAAGTCGCCCCAAGTCGCTTTACTGTGAGATTTGCATTACAGTGAACGAGAGCGTCTTAATTGACACTACTGAAGTCGCTCCGACTTCAGAGCGTACTACTTGTACTACTTGGATCCGACTTGTAGGCGACCTGTACCCATAGAATTCAATGGAAGTCGCCTCCAAGTCGGATCTCCATCTATATTGAAGCGACTTTACAGGAAAAAAAATTAGTTTGCCCACGCAAACCCCTCCCTCCCAGAGAGCTGATTATTCTGGGATTGGCCACAGCCAAAGTCGCCTGTCCTGGAGGCGACTTGAAGTCGCGTTGTAATTTGCCTAAAGTTGCGCTGAAGTCGCGTTGAAGCCGCGTTGAAGTCTCCTTGCAAAGTCGCGCTGAAGTCGTGTTGCCCCTGTGTGAATCGAGCCTAAGAGTCTTTAGGCATCAGCTTGGTACCTTAGAGCAGGGTCTATTCCCAGACTTTCCTTGCGGCTCGGAGTCATATGACGCACCATCCAACCCTACTGGCAGCAGCCTGTAAAATTTTAAGAGGCTAAAAAATGTGGAGGCTGAACGGGGTTGGATGGTGTACCGATTTCTACTAATGTTTAAGGCCATATGCGCCCAGGGAGAAATGCCTGGAATGCTAGAAGTGAGGTGGACTTAAAGGAACCAGATAACTCTCCACCAAACCAGTGCAAAGTTCAGTAGAGCTTCCTTAAGGTCTAACTCTAGACCTTATGTAATTGTTTGTATAACTTTTTTTTTTTTTGGTCCACTGCCACTCCAGGAATTCGTAGTCTGCCCTTAAACACACATGTGAATGAGGCCTAACCCAGAAGAAATCTGCATGTCTCACTTCAAATACAAAAATTCTTTGCTTTAAGATAGTGAATGGAGCCATGCAAATCATTTCTTTATGCCTCAGGGTCAATGGTGCATCAAGAACTGCTGGTCTACAGCATGCATACAAGCCTAGATATGAGAATGTGGATTGTGCATGACTATCTGATTGTCCTGTAATGTCTGGGACCAGCCTTCCGCATAAGCTTATCACACTGTATATATCTATGTGGATGAACAGGCTTGGTGCCCTGACATGTTCCTTATCTATACTATACTCCAGGTCTGGAAGTACACAAGTGGTCATAAACAGCACTACTTTTCATGAATGTATATCACTGAAATTCTTCAGGGGATGGTAAAGGCAGAAGATCAAAGGAAGGCCACCAAAGAGCCAGAACACAGCAGATGTGTCACCCTTGTCTCATTTTCATCAATTAGCTATCACCTACCAATGTGCCACCAACAGAGACTTGCCAAAAGCAAGATATATGTACACCTCCGTGCACCAAATACATCTCATTAACCCCATCTTGGACTGGGCACTTCAGGAAAGTGACCACACCTATTTATAAAATTACGGAAGTCTTTTGTGTCTTTTGTGCTACCTTTACCATTAAAACATGTAAATGTACAGTTGGATTCAGGGCTCATTTTTTTTTTTTTTTTCAATAGCAGGCACTTTCAGCCCCATTCCTGCCCAAGCCAATTTTCAGCTATCAGCACTGTCACACTTTGAATGACAATTGCACGGTCATGCAACACTGTACCCAAACTAAATTTTTAGCATTTTTTTCCCCCACAAATAGAGCTTTCTTTTGGTGGTGTTTAATCACTGACAATCACAATTGTCCGATGGAGCGTACAAACAGTCGGATTTTCCGCCAACGGCCTGTCATCACACATATCCCGTCGGAAAATCCAAACGTGTGTACGAGGCTTAGGAAAACAGTAGCCAGCAGCATTAAAGTTGTAAATGACAAGTGCTTGGGTAAGAATTGTACTAAATAGTTTATTGTGTAATGTTTATTTTATTGTACATAATGTGTTAAGCTAAAAACCACCAAGGACTTATAGCACAACTAAACTCTGTCAATCTGTCATTAACTATTTTTTATTCCTTATGCTTCTAGCATTAGTAGATAGATAGGAAGGTATAATATATTTACCTGTTTTAAAGGTTTTTTTTTTTTTACATTCCTTCAGTTGCTTCCTGGTTTTGTGTCCTTAGAGCTCATGCAGCTAAAAAATGCTGCTTTTACAGGCATTTGAGCTATATTTTTTTGGTGACTCTAAATGCCCCTTCATGTTAGCCTATGGGTCTCTGCACACTATAGGCCAGGGGTACCAAAATTTCTAAAGGAAGGGCCAGTTTATTGTCCTTCAGACTTTAGGGGGCCGGACTTTGTTCAGAGGGAGTGAACAATGCCTGATCTTTGGTATTAAGGGGAGAAATAGTTGGTGTCAGTGGGAGGAACCGTGCCCCATTGTTGGTGTCAGTGGAAGGAACAGAGCCCAATTGTTGGCATCAGTGGGAGGAACACTGCCTAATTGTAGGTGTCAGTGGGAGGAACAGTGCCCCATTGTTGGCGTCAGTGGGAGGAACAGTGCCCAATTGTTGGCGTCAGTAGGAGGAACAGTGCCCCATTCTTGGTGTCAGTGGGAGGAGCAGTGCCCCATTCTTGGTATCAGTGGGAGGAACAGTGCCCCATTGTTGTTGTCAGTGGGAGGAACAGTGCCCCATTGTTGGCATCAGTGAGAGGAACAGTGCCTAATTGTAGGTGTCAGTGGAAGGAACAGTGCCCCCTTGTTGGCATCAATGGGAGGAACAGTGCCCAATTGTCGGTGTCAGTGGGAGGAACAGTGCCCAAATGTTGGCGTCACTGGGAGGAATAACTGCCTAAAGGGCCTAATAAAGGCAAGCAAAGGACCACAGTTTGGAGACCACTGCTTTAGGCATTTACAGGAGTTTCGAGGCAGAAAAACCCCCACCAAACTTGCATGCAGGAGAGGAGCTTTTGAGCATAAAAAACACTCAAACACACAAATACGCATAAACGCGCGCTAATGTTAGGCACGTTTATGCGATTTCGTGTGGTATAACATTTCAATGGCCAGAATAAATGAATACTCTAGCCAAAAGAATGCATTAACACTGGACGCGTTAACATCCATGCTAAAACACGGCTATTTATTGCGTTATTCTGTTGCTAAACTTCTGTAGAAGAAAAGGAGTCGTAGAGATTGCAGTGTGCATGTGGCCTTAAAGATGTGTTTTATGTCTGCCTGGAGTTCAGCTTTAACTATTACCTGTTAAAGTGAAGCCTTGGGTTATGTGAACGACATAAATGTTTTATTTTTCTGTATTCTATTGGAACTTGCAATAACTGTTTCCATAAAATCATGATTCCTGTGGTTTTGTGACGCGGTGATCATACATTTTTCATAGTGTAAAAAAAGTGAAGCTTTTATTGCTTTCTGAATCAAGGCTTTTCACTGTCAATAAGAAAGTGGGAGTGGGCTGATAAGGAAATGCCAGGATCACCCACATAGGCACTTGGAGCTGTGCTGCCATTTTTTGCCCTGAGACTTAAAGAATACCTGTTATAAATCTGGGCAATTTATCCCCTTCATGCCTAAACCTTTTTCTGGCGCTTGTTAAAATCAGCATTTTTTGCTAGAAAAAATATTTTTTTAGCAGAGACCCTAGAGAATAAAATGGTGATCGTTGCGATATTTTATGTCACACTGTATTCACGCAGCGGCCTTTCAATTGCAATTTTTTTGGGAAGAAATACACTTTCATGGATTAAAAAAAACTAAATAGTAAAGTTAGCCCAATTTTTTTGTATAATGTGAAAGATGATGTTATGCTGAGTAAATAGATACCTAACATGTCAAGCTTTAAAATTGTGCACACTAATGGAATGGCAACAAACTACGGTACTTAAAAATCTCCATAACCCCTTCCCGCCGAGCATACGCAGATGTGCGTGCTCGGCTTTCCGGGGTTATACCAGGATGATGCCCACAGCTGCAGGCATCATCCCGGTACTGTTTTTTAGAGCCGGAGATCAGCTTTCCAGGGATAACAGCCACTGTGGCTAAAAGCCACTCGGGTGTTATACCGGTGGAGCGCGAGGGGACGTCCCCCCCCTCCCGCCACTCTTACCGGGCCTCCCATTCCATCAGTAGACCCGATGACCAATTGGCCGCCTCCGGCAGCTGGGGTCGGCCTGGAACGAAGCCGTGAGTGGCTTCGTTCCAGCCTCCTAATAGTACACACAGAAGCGACGTCATGACGTCACTTCCTGTTTACTCGGCTGCCAATGGCTCCGTTTTTTTAAAAAAATACAGTATTCAGAATCGCCAAAAACGGTGATCTGAATACTTTGAAGTGTAAAGGAGGGATCGGGGGTCTTTTAGACCCCCGATGCCTCCATAAAGAGTACCTGTCACCGTCTATTACTGTCACAAGGTATGTTTACATTCCTTGTGTGACAGCAATAAAAGTGATCAAAAAAATTTTTTTTTTGAAACAGTTCATTAATATAAAAATAAATAAAATGAGTAAGAAAATTCTTTTTAAAACACCCCCGTCCTCGCAAGCTCGCGCAGCAAAGAAAACGCATACGGAAGTCACGCCCGCATATGTAAACCGTGTTCAAATCACACATGTGAGGTATCGCCGCGATCGTCAGAGCGAGAGCAATAATTCTAGCCCTAGACCTCCTCTGTAACTCTAACCCGGTGATGGTAAAAAAAAATTTAAAGCGTCGCTTATGGAGATTTTTAGGTACTGTAGTTTGTCGCCATTCCACGAGTGCGTGCAATTATAAAGCGTGACATGTTTGGTATTTATTTACTTAGTGTAACATCATCTTTCACATTATACAAAAAAATTGGGGTAACTTTACTGTTTGTTTGTTTTTAAATTCATGAAAGTGTCCCTTTTCCCAAAAAGTTGCTTTGAAAACACCGCTGCACAAATACCGTGTGACATAAAATTTTGCAGCAATTGCCATTTTATTCTCTAGATTCTCTGCTAAAAAAATATATATAATGTTTGGGGGCTCTAAGTCATTTTCTAGCAAAAAATACGGATTTTAAATTGTAAACACCAAATTTCAAAATAGGCTTAGTCATGAAAGGGTACGACACTTTCTACAGGTTGCCTGTTTAGAGTTGCAGAGGACGTCTTGCACTAGAATTATTGCTCTCGCTCTAACAATTATGGCAATACCTCACATGTATGGTTTGAACACTGTTTACATTTGTGGGCGCGACTTACGGATGCGTTCGCTTCTGCGAGCAAGCACAAAGGGATGGAGCAATTTTTTTTTATTATTATAATGATTATTATTATACAGGATTTATATAGCGCCAACAGTTTACGTAGCGCTTTACAACTTGAGGGTAGACAGTACAAATACAATACACTTTAATACAGTAGGAATCAGAGGGCCCTGCTCCTTAGAGCTTACAATCTAAGAGGGAAGGTCCAGAGATACAAGAGGTGATAACTGTGGGTGATGTGCTGATTGAGAAGATAATTGTACAATTGTTAGGTGGGGGCCAGATAGGCTTCTCTGAAGAGATGAGTTTTCAGGGATCGTCTGAAAGTGGATAAAGTAGGAGAAAATCGGACGTATTGGGGTAGAGCATTCCAGAGGATGGGAGAGGCTCTGGAGAAGTCCTGAAGGGGAGCATGGGATGAGGTGACAAGGGAGTTTGAGAGCAGGAGGTCTTGGGAGGAGCGAAGAGAACGATTAGGTTGGTATTTTGAGACTAGGTTAGAGATGTAGCTGGGGGCCAGGTTGTGGATGGCTTTGTAAGTTATAGTTAGTATCTTGGATTTATTTCGGTGAATGAGTGGCAGCCAATGGAGGGATTGGCAGAGGGGTGTGGCAGACGCTGAGCAGTTTGTGAGGTGGATGAGCCTGGCAGCAGCATTCAGTTGCAGTAGTCGAGGCGGGAGATGACCAGTGAGTGGATTAGAAGCTTTGTGGTGACATTGGTTAGGAAAGGACGTATCTTGGAGATGTTGCGGAGATTGAGGCAGCAAATTCTGGATAGTGATAGAATGTGAGGTTGAAAGGTTAGTTCAGAGTCCAGGATTACACCTAGGACCTTGGCGTGGGGAGATGGGTTGATAGTTGAGCTGTTGATATTGACAGAGAAATCAGGGGAAGTGGCACCTGAGGGAGGAAATATCATGAGCTGGGTTTTGGATAGGTTGAGTTTGAGGAAGTGATGTGACATCCAGGCTGATATGTCTGCTAGTAAGTTGGTAATGCGTGAGGAGAGAGCTGGGGGGTGGAGAGATAGATTTGGGTGTCATCAGCGTAGAGATGGTATTTAAAGCAGCTGCAGCATGGAGGTGGATATGTATGTTTGTTATTTTCAAAGCCTACACTTATCCTTTTAATGTCAGTAGGGAAGCCCTCATCTCCTCTATCCACTCCACCTGACATATCTACATAGCAGAGGTACATGGCTGTCACAAGAAAAGGCAGAGTTGTCTTTGACATATGGTCCATGACTGACAATTTGGCTTTATATTCTCAATGATAGACAAGATGGCAGCACCCAATGGGGACATAACTGGGTCTCTGGAGAGTTGCTTATAAGCTCAATAGTCTATCAACCCATCTATCGCAATCTACCCATTGATCGCTGGCAGGTTCCCCTTCTTTCTGTTGTGCTCCACTAGTATCTACACCCCCCTCCTTCACATCACTGCTGGGGCTTCCTCTCCTCTACCGAAGGCTTCTGCGTGGGATTGTTTCAAGATAGAAAGTGGGGAAAAGGGCCGGTAAATACCAGCTTCTGCCTTTTCTGAATGAATATAGTGAATGATCGGTGCCAATCACTCACTGTGTTCATTCATAACTGAAGCATAGTAAACTGTGTATACTATACTCCAGTTTGTGAATGAACAGAGAGACTGCAGAGCTCTTCTTGTTCATGTATTCTGTACAGCTGAGACTGCAGAGAGATCTCCTTTCTCTGTCTCAAAAGTTCTATTTAGACCTTTGTTATTTCACCAAAGCCCCCAACAGGGCTGCTACAAAAAAAATGTTATTATTAATTAATAGGTAATTTTCCTGGGGTGGTCTGAAGTTGCAATGAGTGCTTAAAGGCAAAAGTGCTAAAAACTGAAGCAATGTGATGAGTCCTTTAAAAAAAAAAATGTAACATTTCTAAATTCCTGGAAATGAGATGAGTTATAGATGGGTTATAGTTAAAGTTAGGGTAGGAACTCTCCTGTTCAGGTGAGTTACTGTACACAACAGGCCCCATAGTGCCAAAATGATACGTTCTCTTGGCTGAGACCTGTACAATTCTTCAATAAATAGCAGCACAAAACACCAAAATCTTTCATAGCTTTGCACAATAATTTTATCTAATATCACCTAACGCTCTTCCAGCCTAAATAAATGATGCATGCATAGTGTGAGCCCCAGGCAGATGTATTATTGGTTTCTACATTGGGATACTGGTCCTATCGCAGCCCCTGAGCACTTCATATTGCTGATTTGTTAACTCAAACCCTCATTGTCATATTTACCATATGGCTCCCATTTTATTAGATCTTATTTTTTCACCTTCTTCAGCGATTTTTAAAAATCATCTAGAAGGTACCTTCCTTAAAGCCTAACTCAAGATTTACTCTTACTTTTTAGCTGGCCCAAAAAATACAATTTCCTATACTAATCGATGCCCCCACTGTCAGTGCTATATCAAAAGTATGTTGCAACAATTACATACAGTATACAGCACTGTGTTCTGATAGCAGTATAACTTACCTCCCAACTTTTTGAGATGGGAATGAGGGACACCTATCAGCAAAAGTATGCAGGCAAAGGACACACCCTTTGCCACGCCCACTTAAAGGAGAATTGTACAGAAAAACAAGATTGGTTAAACCCACAAGTGCTTTTTTTACCACTACTTTTCCTTTATATTGGCTTTTGGAATTTACAAATGCAGCAATTTAGGAATCAGATGAAAGGTTTAGCACTGGGAAACACTTTTTGATAGATAAAAAGTCCATTTTATTTACAACTTTATAGATCAGACCAGAATGAGGGACAAATGAGGAGGAATGAGGGACAGAGGGACATTGCTCCAAATCAAAGACAGTCCCTCGAAATCCGGGACAGTTGGGAGCTCTGGTATAAGGACTTCCCATCCTGTTCTCAAAACAAAGTCAAGTCGGGCTGAGTGCTTCTCAGCCATTCACAGGATTTTTATCAATGAATACAAGGCTTCCTCTGATTGGCTGAGATGTAGATTGGAACATTATCCACTTGCCTCTCCACCTCTGCCAGTCAGGGAAAGCCTTGGGTTCATTGATAAAATAAAAGGCCTCCTGTGAATGGCTGAGTAGCACTCAGCCTGACTCGATTTTGTTCTAGCAGCAGATTGGCAGCCACCATACTGCTGCCTGGAACACAGTGCTGTATGTTGCATGGAAAAATCCACAAACACTTTATATGGTCAATACTATTAAAAAAATAATATATATACACACACACTATATTACCAAAAGTATTGGGATGCCTGCCTTTACACGCACATGAACTTTAATGGCATCCCAGTCTTAGTCTGTAGGGTTCAATATTGAGTTTGCCCACCCTTTGCAGCTATAACAGCTTCAACTCTTCTGGGAAGGCCGTTCACAAGGTTTAGGAGTGTGTCTATGGGAATGTTTGACCATTCTTCCAGAAGCGCATTTGTTAGGTCAGGCACTGATGTTGGACAAGGAGGCCTGGCTCACAGTCTCCTCTAATTCATCCCAAAAGTGTTCTATCGGGTTGAGGTCAGGACTCTGTGTAGGCCGGTCAAGTTCCTCCACCTCAAACTCTCTCATCCATGTCTTTATGGACTTTGCTTTGTGCAGTGTTGCACAGTCATGTTGGAACAGTAAGTAGGGACTTTCTTTAGGGGTATACACAGTCTATATGGTATGGTATAATATTTTAGGTGTTTCTTGCTGTCTGTGTCCCCGTTGTTTAGATCTAATCTCTCTTTTTGTCCTGGTGACCATAGGCAATGCAACTGAAAGTAAGGAAGAATCACAAATATTGAAATACCACCAAACCGAGAATAGAAGTAAACTCTTCCAATGGTGATGTCTGTTGCAGTGACAGCTGTTAAAGAAGGGACTTCCCTCCATTTAGAGAGAATTCCTCTCACCTCCTGTTTGGTCTGCAGGACAGGAAGTAAAATAAATATTCCTTTTTAATGAGGAGCAAAAGAAATGTGACAATGGTTTAAACCTACCTTCCCTACTCTATCCAAAATCGAAAAAAAAAATGGAAAATTTTATCAAATGCCTACTGTAATTTTCCTTTCCTGGAGCTAATCCATGGCAGCATACATGTGGTGGTAGCCCCATCTACTTCCGCCCACAGGACCAGTGCAAAGCTATAAAGAGTTAACACCCACACAACAGCCCATTCCCTGTACATCTCTAGGAATAGACATGTGTGGTTCATTTAGTTTCACATTTGGACGAATTTTCATTTTTCGGAAATTCGATTGTATCCGAATTTCTGAATTACATTAGTACCAAATTTAAACGAATCTGAAATAACGAAAAAAAAAGTCGGACAAAATTCGAATTCAAAACATTTTCCAATTGTTTTAGAATACTTTTCTAATTCGAATCATTTTCAAATTTGAAAAGTTTTCAAATTCAAATAGTTTTCCAATTTCCAAAGAGAATAAAATAAAATAGAAAATAAAAGAATAGAATAAAAAAAAAATAATAGACTAGAAAAGAATAACAAAAATAAAAGAATAGAATAGACTAGAATAACATAGAATATAACCATTTTCTGAAATTCGAATTTAAAATAGAATAAATTTGAATTCTAATACAAAAGAATATAATAGAATAGAATAGAATAGAAAAAAATAGAATATAATAGAATAGAAAATAATAGAATTTTAAAAAGAATAGAATAGAAAGAATAACCATTTCCCAAAATTCAAATAGAATCAATTCGAATATGAATAGAAAAGAATAGAATATAGCCATCTTCCGAAATTCGGAGTGGTAGTAGCCCTGCCTACTTCTGCCTATAGGACCAGTGCAATGCCATAAAGAATAAACACACACACACACACGCAACAGCCCGTTTCTAAAGGGCCCAGTATGTGGCTGGGCTGCAGCCACCGGAAGTAATTGTTGCACATTCGACCAGCAGCATCTGGACATTGTGAACATCATGAGCAGCTTGTGCAGAGAGGTCAGCCAACACAATAGGCAGGACATCCAATCGGGTCCTCTTACGTACAGGGAATGGGCTGTTGTGTGGGTGTTAATTCTTTATAGCTTTGCACTGGTCCTGCAGGTGGAAGTAGGTGGGGTACTACCACATGTATGCTGCCATAGATTAGCTCCAGGAAAGGAAATTTCGGTAGGTATTTGATACAATTTTCCATTTTTTTTTAAATTTTGGATAAAATAGGGAAAGGTTGAAATCATTGTCACATTTCTTTCGCTCCTCATTAAGGAAAATTTTATATTCTCTGTTTGGTGGTATTTCAATATTTGTGATTTTTTTTTTCCTTACTTTCAGTCGCATTGCCTATGGTCACCAGGAAAAAAAGAGACTGAACCTAAACAGCGGGGACACAGACAGCAGGAAAACCCTTATGCCGCATACATACGGTCGGATTTTCCGATGGGAAATGTTGAATGTGAGCTTGTTGTCAGAAAGTCCGACCGTGTGTATGTTCCATCGAACATTTGCTGTCGGAATTTCCGCCCACAAACGTTTGAGAGCAGGGTCTCAAATTTTCCACCAACAAAACTTGTTGTCGGAAAGTCCGATCGTGTGTGCACAAGTCCATCGCACAAAAGTTCACGCATGCTCTGAATCAAGAAGGAGCCGCACTGGCTATTGAACTTCCCTTTTCTCGGCTCGTCTTACGTCTTGTATGTCACCGCGTTCCCACGTTCAGAATTTTGGGCCAACGTTTGTGTGACCGTGTGTATGCAAGACAAGTTTGAGCTAACATCCTTCGGATAAAAATCCACAGTTTTGTTGGCAGTAAGTCCGATCATGTGTACGGGGCTTAAAACCTCATTATATCATACCATATAGACTGTGTATACCCCTAAGGAAAGTCTCCACTTGTGACCTTCAGAAGAAGGACCACCACACTCATGAAATGCTGGTGTTGTTTTTCCTGGTATAGAACTCCAGTAACCTTTTTGCTTGGATTTGTTGGCATGCTAGTCTTCTTTAGAATTAGCAATAAAAACCTGACAGGGGTTCTAATCCCGCGCCACTCTAGAAGAAAGAAATGTTTTTTGGCTTTTATTGTCCTGAACAGATGGACTGTGCGCCATGTAGGTTTAATTTTCCATTTCAATGTGTTTATTGGTTTTAACATTGCAAAAGAGCAAATGGCTCATAAAAAGATCCAGAAGCCAAGGTTATAGAAATTGAACGATTAAAAAATAAATAAATAAATAAAGGACAGTATAGGCATTATGGCGGCTTGGTTTATAAACAGAGAAGTACAGAAGATGTAAAAGGCAGGCAATATAACTTGGGCCACAAAACCTAGAAGGGTATGTGGAATGGGTGGATTTCATTTTCAGTATTTACTGGACTGTCCCATAAAGTAATAAAACAAATACATGGATACATAATCTGCATCTGTCCTAGGGCCCATTCACACCTAGTGTGCTGCATACCATGTGCTTTAACGTGGTGCCCTTCAATGCAAGGTATATGTGCATAACCATTCAATTTGATTGACACCCGAAAGCACATACAGTACATGTTCACCTGCCCTATAGTGCACAAAAGTTGGTTGCAATGCACAATGCATGATCCTGGTTGTATTGGGACCCATTCAGAATGTGTGTTGTGCCTAAAGATGGAAAGACCTAGAAAAAAAAAAAACAGAAAAAATTGGGGAAAATTTTTTTTTCCTGTTTTTCATAGCCTTTTTTTGTTAAAAACAAAAAAAAAAAACTTCTATGAAAGATTCCTGAGACTTTATGCAAAGGCTAGGTTCACACTATTGCGAGTGACTGCAGGCGCGGGAATCGCGATGCATATTAGCTTTACCTTTGCAGGGAAATAAAGAGAAAGTAAAACCCACCAGGGTTTACTTCCTCTTTAAATGATTTCTATTAATGCTCTCCACCATCATAGCATAATGTTTCCCTATAGTCTGGTCAGTAAATAGTTTTTTTTTTTTCCTCCTCTCAGTAAAATGGTGAGACCAACATCTAGAGTTAGGAAACATTTCCACAGTGCAATTTCTGCTTACGGCAAAGCTGCAATTTACAAATATTGTGAGAATAAATATTCTTTTCCAAATGCTACAAGGATGACAAAACACATCCTGGCATGCCAGAGATGCCCTAAAGACATTAAAATATACTTTGTGGAATGAAATGATGAGGACCAGAATGAAAGTGTGAGTAGCTTTCCCCTCCAGAGTTCTCATTCCAGATACACTCTTTCTGCTGCTTCTGGATCATCACTAAGACTGGGTTCACACTTGTGTGATCACAGACATCGCATTTGATTCGCACCGCATTGCTGCGCAGGTCACATGCGATGTCTGTGCGATGCAAATTCAGCCATATAAACTGTATGGCTGAATTTGCATCGCATGTGCACCAAAATGGGGCAAGACCCTTTTTAGGCTGTGTTCGGACAAGTCTGATCATTGGAGGAGAGTACACCGAGTTCTTGGCATAGCTAGAGAACTGACCACGGTGTGCTCCCCAGCTTAGTGTGGTCAGTTTTTAATAGGAAAGCAGAGGGACTGGTAGGAACACCAGGGATTTCACATAAAGGAAGCAATACAAAGAGAACAGGATACTTTCTGTCAAGTCTCTGGTGTGAGGCTGGGTTGCTGAGAGGGCGCCCCTTGCGGCTATGTGCAACGCACCCTCTGGGAGTGATACAGGGAGTGCAGTGCCCGAAGACGCACAGTTTGCCGGTACTGCTGCTGGATGAGCTGGTAGCAGAGAGCAGTTGGGGTGCGCTGGGTGAACGGTGTTGGTAGCTGTGTAAGGAGAGACCCCAGGTATGGAACAGCAGGCTAAACCAGGTACAGAGTCAGTATCCAGGCCAGGAGTCATACACAGTGGAATCAGTCCGAGATGGGTACAGGAGCAAGCCAGGTTATATACGGTGGGCAGGAGATAGTAGAGTAGTAGTCTTTATATGCTTAGGTTAAAAATAATATAAGTCCAACTACTTCAACTAAGGGTTGAACTAGACTAACCAAGGTTCATCAGAACATTCTTTGTCATCATTGAGTCAACTACGTTTGTTCAAAAGCCCTTAAAATTTCATTCTGACCTGCTGCTTGAATGGAATCCCAAACATATTAAACGGCTTTTATTACAATATGTACAATTCCATTATTTAAAGAAACATTTTCAATCATGCTCCTTCAAATGTTCTCACTACAGTGAAAACCAAACCTCGATTTGATTGACACCACCAACCATTAAAAACCCAAAAGTTCCAAAAATGTTAATTTTTAAACAAAATTCTACTGGTGCCAGTCAAGTGACATATCCCAAGTTTGTGTCACTCAGACTTGTTAGCTCTTTGAAGAACATGACAAGTTGATCAGGATGTGTTTCTATCACTTCAGCTTCCCCTCCTGACACCTCAAGTGAGAAAACACAAACTGATTCCTGGGAAGGGACCTCACCTTCCCAAATACATGTCTACCCCCTGAATCCCAATAAAAGCCAAGGGCAACTTCCTTTCATTTCAGGAACTAGAATAACATAACAGACACCAGTATACACTAAAAACGTCTATACTAATGAAAGCCCCTTTAAAAAAAAAGTACTGTAATACAGTAGATGGGTAACCAATCAGACAATATTTTTCCCAGTACAAATTTGCTAAATATTTATAATGACTGCAGTTAACATGGTACGTTAAAGTATTAATAAAGGCAACACTTTTTTTTTTTTGGATACAGTGGAGAGGGATTAGAACCCTTATCAGTTTTTATTGCTGTCTGTTCCCCCATTAGGAAGATTCACCCTCTCTATTTCTCCGGTTTACCATTATCATTGAAAGTGAAAGTAAAAGAAAATCCCAAATTTTGGGTTGTCCCCAGAAAAGTAACAGAGGTAAAAATCTTCCAATGTTGACCTGGGGGCCCCAAAGAGTTTCCCTTAATTTGCAGGGATTTTCTCTCACTTCCTGTTTGGCTATGGGACAGGAAGTGAAGAGAAATCTCTGAAATGGGACACAGACAAAAAATTTGACAGGGGTTATAGCCCTTTCTTGCTCTATCCAAAATGAAAAAATAAAAAAATAAAAAGTTTTGCCTATAGTTCTACTTTAAGGCACAATAAAAAAAAACATACTGTGCAGTCATCACTAGCTTTAATACGGCAGTCTTTGTTTTTTGTTTTTGAGTCCCCTGTAACTTCCTTCAACATACCAAGCTGTCCAGCAAAAATGGTAGTTAGAGGGTTGAGACAAAACATTTAACAATATACTAGTCCAGGGGAAAAACTTTTACAGATTATTGTAAAATCTGAATTAGGGGATTGGCGCTGTTCACTAGTATGAAATAAATGAATCCACTATCAACAAACTGCTACTACAAGGAAAGCATTTTACCCCAACTATAAATGAATGAAAAGTGTAACACGGTGTAAATGCTGTTAGAAAAATAAAAATAAGTGCTAAGAATGGTCACAAAAATGTGCAGACTACCCAAGATAAAAAAAGGAATATAATACATAAAAAATATAAAAAATGGAACTCCAAACAATGAGTGGTCGATCAAGTGTGTATAGAAAGTGGTTGTCAGAGTCCACTGAAAATGAATGATGTGTATGCAAAAAAATGCGATAAAAAATATAAGTGAGTGATACCTAAAAGTGGGGACAAACACACTGTTGCCCACTATAAATAAGTGTGTATACTGGTGTAGCTAAATATTGAAAAAATATTGTTTGGAAAAAATGTGTTGAAAAAAATGAAAAAACACAAAACAAAAAATAAAAATAAAAAAGAAAACATAGGAAAAAAAGCAAAGTCCAGGTAACCACAAAATTGTTATCAAAAAGCAGCACAAAAACAACAAGTGCCGTGAATATTAGTTCTGTCGTTCAGTAAAACAGTTCTAGTGCAACAGGCTAGTGCATCTTCAGAGGTTACAGGTAAGTCCGTCCCAGTAGTTGTGTACTGTCCAGTGTGGAGTCCCCTCTAGTGCCCCCACTCACCAGAGCGCCCAACCCCTGCAGGGGTAATGAGCATGTAGATCCAAATCTGATGATCCAATCGGTCGGTGTCCCCCTCACCACCTTTTATCACTTGTGTCACCAGATCGTTCTCAAAGGACATCCATCCGGACCAGTTACCATGTGCAGGGAGAAGAGAAGAGCCAAGAGACCACGCCTTACGCGTTTCGTCATCAAGACGTCATCTGAGGCGCCTGTTGCACTAGAACTGTTTTACTGAACGACAGAACTAATATTCACGGCACTTGTTGTTTTTGTGCTGCTTTTTGATAACAATTTTGTGGTTACCTGGACTTTGCTTTTTTTCCTATGTTTTCTTTTTTATTTTTATTTTTTGTTTTGTGTTTTTTCATTTTTTTTCAACACATTTTTTCCAAACAATATTTTTACAATATTTAGCTACACCAGTATACACACTTATTTATAGTGGGCAACAGTGTGTTTGTCCCCACTTTTAGGTATCACTCACTTATATTTTTTATCGCATTTTTTTGCATACACATCATTCATTTTCAGTGGACTCTGACAACCACATTCTATACACACTTGATCGACCACTCATTGTTTGGAGTTCCATTTTTTATATTTTTTATGTATTATATTCCTTTTTTTATCTTGGGTAGTCTGCACATTTTTGTGACCATTCTTAGCACTTATTTTTATTTTTCTAACAGCATTTACACCGTGTTACACTTTTCATTCATTTATAGTTGGGGTAAAATGCTTTCCTTGTAGTAGCAGTTTGTTGATAGTGGATTCATTTATTTCATACTAGTGAACAGCGCCAATCCCCTAATTCAGATTTTACAACTATTGGATCGCACCTTTGGGGCTTTCTTTATCTGGGGGGCTGCAGTTCAGTCACAAGCCCGTCCTAAGCGCGGAACACCACCATATACGTTTTACAGATTATTGCAAAAAATTGCTTCTTAAGATACAGTTTAATAAAATAAACTAGGATATATACAGTATATTCTGTAAATATGTATATATACAGCAGATAAAATAAGCATTGAACACGTCACCATTTTTCTAGTTAAATATATGTCTAAATGTGCTATTGACATGAAATTTTTACCACATGTTGGTAACACTCCATGCAATCCATACATACAAAGACATCAAAACAAATACGTTCAGAAATCAAGTTATGTGTAATAAAATGGAATGACACAGGGAAAAAGTATTGAACACGCTAACTGAAATTTATTTTTATATGTCGCACAAAATCCTTTGTTGGTATTGACAGCTTCAAGACGCCTCCTAACTAGTCGAGAAACTAGTCGCATGCATTGCTCAGGTGTGATTTTGGCTCATTCTTCCACACAAACAGTCTTCAAATATTGAAGGTTCCGTGGGTTTTTTTCTATGAACTCTGATCTTTAGTTCTTTCCATAGATTTTCTATTGGATTTGTGTCAGGTTTTCATTGGCTTTGTGTTTGGGATCATTGTCTTGCTGAAATGTCCACCCTTGTTTCATCTTCATCACCCTCATAGATGGCAGCAGATTTTAATCAAGAATGTCTTGGTACATTTTTCCATTCATCCTTCCTTCAACAATATGAAGTTTGCCAGTACCGTATGCTGAAAAACAGCCCCACACCATGATGTTCCCACCTCCAAACTTCACTGTTGGTGTGGTGTTTTTGGGGTGATGTGCAGTGCCATTTGACCTCCAAACATGGTGTGTAATATGGCATCCAAAGAGTTCAATTTTGGTCTCATCTGACCAGACTAAATTCTCCTATATTTCACACGCTTGTCTATATATTGTGTAGCAAACATTAAGCGAGCTTCAACATGCTTTTCCTTCAGCAATGGAGTCTTGTGTGGTGAGCGTGCATACAGGCCATGGCTGTTGAGTGCATTACTTATTGTTTTCTTTGAAACAATTGTACCTGTTAATTCCAGGTCTTTCTGAAGCTCTCCACAAGTGGTCCTTGGCTCTTGGACAACTCTTCTGATAATTCTTTTCACTCCTCTGTCAGAAATCTTGTGAAGAGCACCTGGTCGTGGCCAGTTTATGGTGAAATTATGTTCTTTCTAATGCTGGATTATGGCCCCAACAGTACTCACTGGAACATTCAGAAGTTTAGAAATCCTTCTGTAACCAATGCCATCAGTTTGTTTTTCAACAATAAGGTTGCAAAGGTCTTGAGAGAGCTCTTTGCTTTTACCCATTGTGAGATGTTTCTTGTGTGACACCTTGGTAATGAGACACCTTTTTATAGGCCATCAGTTAAGACCGAACCAGCTGATATTAATTTGCACTGACAAGGGGCAGTATTGCTTTCTAATTACTGATAGCTGGTGTCTTGGTTTTCCATGCCTTTTGTACCTCCCTTTCTTCGTGTGTTCAATACTTTTTCCTGTGTAATTCCATTTGATTACACAGAACTTAACTTCTGAACTTAATTGTTTTGGTTTCTTTGTATGTATGGATTGCATGGGTTGTTACCAACATGTGGTGAAAATTTCATGTCAATAGCAGCTTTAGAAATATATTTACCTACAAAAATGGTGACGTGTTCAATACTTATTTTACCCATTGTATAATGAAATCGTTCAACTCCCCATAATGCATATGGCACGATCCTAGGTAGGTGCTAGAAGAGAGTATCGTTTTTTGGGTCTTTCTGCTCATCAGGAAGGCTGACAGGTAAATTTAGAACCATTGATAGGGTCTCATGGTGCTCAGGTGCTGCTCATGTTGTCTGAATGTTTCACACCAGTCCAATAGAACAGGGCATATTGGACAGTGGGAGGAAACCTGACAAATGAGGGCAAAGGGATAGTAACAGCCCTGCCCATTGGCTGGGGAAAGTGCCTCAGTGAGTGCTGGGAGACTGTATATATGCCAAGGGCACATGTGCTCAGGATCCTCAGCTGGACAACGGGGTCCTAGAGGGAGGGGGCGGCTGCCCCTCCTCTGCACAGAATGCCATGCGGCCTCAGGTGGTTGACCTGAGGGCCTGAATTCGGGTAAAGCTGCAATCCAGATGTCCTGCAAAGAGCTGACTGGAAGGGAGACACATCAAGAAAGTTCTGTTTCTGTCAACACATCTGTGTCATGGGGCCTGTCCTGTGAGGGCCATCCCTTCAGCTAGTAGAATCAGTGGATGGGTGTCAGTCAAAGGGAATGCTAGCGAGTGTCCTGAAGATAAAACAGTTTCATCAAGTCTGCTTCCAGAGAAGGCAAAGGACTTATCCCTCCCATACAAGTGCAGTATGGTATAGAAGAGAGTCTGCTACAACATTCAACCTGGTGAGGCCAAGTGAGAGTTGTCCTCATCTGTAAATAGTTCCAATTGAAGTATCCCACTATTCCCTTCTCCCATCCAAGTTCCAGGAATAAATTTATTATTGGATAACGAGTGGATGAGAGTATGGTTGGTTGTGTGAAAACACCTTGTAACTGGCACCAAGATAATCAAGGGGAGGCCCAGGGAAGTTCTCACACACAGCAGTGCTACATGCAGAATCAGTGGAAGCCCTCAGCTTGTTTTCCTGCCACTAAATGTAGCGTGTCACTTGCCACTGTAGCCTGCCACCAGGTGCATCATGCCATTAGCCTGCCACGAGATGCAGCCGCCACCACAGGCACCCGATGCAGCCTGCCACCACAGTCAAAAACCTCTAGTTTCTGCTCTCTTTTGGTCTGTTAAATATACCATTGAAAGACTTTTGTTACATCGATTTGATAATTGCAAAACAATACCTGTTGATCCTGCCAGACATTTTGTGTGCTGATGATATCCTGCATGCTTTACCTCTGCTGCGCTCTTATGAGTTAGCATAGTTCATAGCTCTCTTTGTGAACTATAGAACATCCCCTCAATATTGGTGCTCTTTCACACCATAGCATTTAATGCATGCTAAAACACAGGATCACAGAGCGCTGAATGCTCATGAAAACAAATTACCATTAGGGTAGATTTAGACATGCGTCTACATATCCCTTCCCTCTGAAGTCTGATTCGTATTCGGCTCGCATTTCAGAGGCTACTGACGTGATGAGGAAGCTATGTGACACCTCCTCATCCCTTGTTTTAACCCCATTTTTGCCAACAAACGCTCCGCAATTTCACATGGTTGTGGGGTGGTTGCGGTGCTTCCCCATATGCTTGAATGTCGGTAAAGTTTGCCGCTGGCACGGAGTATTGCGGCTGCAGCATGTAAATACCCACGTTCGCTGCCTATAGTAGCCTTAGGGGGGTGGTTGGCAGACATCAAGCACGCGGCTCAACTGCACATTTTTGCCACTCCCAACCTGTTTAGGTGAATGTGGTCACTCTGCAACCGCGTGCATTGCATGTGGTTGCAACACGCTAGTGTGGGGTTAAAGAAGTTAAAGCAGGTAGTGAAGAGGCAGTACAATTCCTGTTCACTGCTTGTTAAATGTCCTCTGAAGAGGGATCTGAATGTGGACTGCTCTTCAGAGAGCACAGCATGTGCCATAACTGCAGCAGACACAAATCATCTTTGCTGCCCTGCCAGGGCTGTTCTGTGTGACAGAGCTGAGTACATCTCAGAAATGGATGGACGGCAATACAAATATTGTTTGCCAGGTAAAACAGCTCCTATATGTTTCAGATGTGTATTAAGGAACAACAGTTTACCAAACTTTAGGAACCATAAAAGATTACAAGCATGCACTAAACCTCCTACTAATTATCTGTAAAAAGTAAAGAAATAAAGGAAAGAACAAATGATTGTTTACTGTAAAAAAAAAAAAAAATCATTGTGTGTGTATAGGATATTGGACTAATGGGAAATAAATAAATGTCACCTCCGTGCCCAGAGTTTCTAGAAAGTCTGCTAATCACCTTTGGCAGTATTATAGGGGAGAATTATAACCTCAGCCACAATAGTCTCTGTTTTTTCATAGACCTTTATCGCCCACCCTGCAAGCATTTAATTAAAAATAATAAAATCTTGGGACGGAGGTTTGCTGCAACCAGAAGGCAACTGTGCCGGAACGGCTTATAGATGGAGCCCTTTATCAGTTTTATGTAGCTTCTAAACGGCTAAAAGTATAGGGAGGATATCATTTTTCTGGACGAGGTGCTTTAACATGGAATAAATTAGACAGTGACACTTATGTTTTGCCACTCTCATTTTGGCGGGACTGAGGGACACATTGTTAGAGTTAATTCACAGCCTGTGTGTCGCTATTTTGTTGCCTACCATAATAAACAGGAAGATTTGAGCCTGGAGTAAAAAAAGCAATTTCTCTTATAATATTGTGGGGAATACTTTTGCTGGCGAGGGGGCCGTAACAGCCGGACGATTGTGGAATGCCCTTGGCATGATCTTGGCCAGTTTAGAGCGCCATCTATCATGGAACATCAATGCAACAGTGTGGCATGATTGGAAGATAATTGGGATCCTAGTGGTATCTATTATACAATTTCTTTTCATTTTTCTTTTTTTTTCTTTTTCAACATGGTTCTATTGTATGAATATTTCTAGAATTCTAGTCCAGTCCAGAAGATAGAACTGCATTGCACTAAATACAATTATTTAAAGGGAACTTGTACTTTGCTCTGCAGTGAGGTCAATACAAGGTGATTATGCCATCGGAGTACCCCCCTAAATGCCTGTGCAAGCCTCTACTTTCTGAAAGTTGCATAAGACTCAACAAGCCCCCCCCCCCCCCCCCTCAACTCCCACCCTACTGTGATAAGCACCTACATGTCAAGTGTTGTAGTACCTGTTCTGTAAAAGCATTGCAAGGCCAGTAGTTGATCAATTCAGACCCATGTCTCCAAGTTATTTTCTGAAAGGCATAATTGTTAGAATGTTTCTTTCCAAAATAGGGTCATGTTGTGAGTGTTTCTCCTGGCCTGGAACTTCGGGGACTCAGAGCAGCACCATGTAACTATGGAAAGTCCTAAAATTGGGCACATGGAGTGTATGCAAACAATAGTTCAGGCAAACATGTAGCAATAACTGCTAGGATGGTAAATACAGTCTCTGATGCCGAGACATAAGTTGCAAAGCTCTGTGGGGCTGCTATGCTCAGAAATGAGCCAGCTCTGTGAGTGAGACAAAAAGAAAAGTGCAGTATCACAAGGGGGTTTATTGAAATAACGGCTAAAAATACCTACAGAGTGTAAGATAAAAACAAGCTTATTGTATGCTGGATCATTCTCCAAAAGGTCCTGAATCCTACATGGTCTGCCGGGTTCAGGCTCCCTGAGAAGCGATGGAAGAGGAATGGACATTCTTGCGATGCACAGAAAGTCTACGCCAATCAGCATGGACTTCCTGGTTTTCCAGGAGAGGAAGAAGTCGCTGAGAAAGAACAGGCTACATGCCTGTTTTTATTTTTTTTTTTCACATAATGTCACCAGTCAGTGTCCCTGATCACTGCCACACCAGTTATATGATGACACTGTACTGCACTGGTGACAGTATGTGAAAAAAAAATTGTGACAAAAAAATTACAACTTCAAAAAACTGGCCATGGCTCTTACTAAATACCTTGGACTGTCTACTTTCCAGAAGGGGGTCATTTGGGTAATATTTCTACTATCCTGGCATTTACAGGCCTCAAGAAATAAGATAGGCCATCAATAAATCAGGATCATCAATTTTCAGATATATATACCATATACCATTTTGTAGACTCTACTCTGTTTGTACTGTCCTGGCGATTTTCATATACACTATATTGCCAAAACTATTGGGACACCCACATGAACTTTAACCACTTGAGCCCCGGACCATTATGCTGCCTAAGGACCAGAGGTCTTTTTCCAATTTGGCACTGCGTCGCTTTAACTGCTAATTGCGCGGTCATGCAATGCTGTACCCAAACGAAATTTGCGTCCTTTTCTTCCCACAAATAGAGCTTTCTTTTGATGGTATTTGATCACCTCTGCGGTTTTTATTTTTTGCGCTATAAACGGAAAAAGACCGAAAATTTTGAAAAAAAATGATATTTTCTACTTTTTGTTATAAAAAAAATCCAATAAACTAAATTTTAGTCATACATTTAGGCCAAAATGTATTCGGCCACATGTCTTTGGTAAAAAAAATGTCAATAAGCGTATATTTATTGGTTTGCGCAAAAGTTATAGCGTCTACAAACTAGGGTACATTTTCTGGAATTTACACAGCTTTTAGTTTATGACTGCCTATGTCATTTCTTGAGGTGCTAAAATGGCAGGGCAGTACAAAACCCCCCCAAATGACCCCATTTTGGAAAGTAGACACCCCAAGGAAATTGCTGAGAGGCATGTTGAACCCATTGAATATTTATTTTTTTTGTCCCAAGTGATTGAAAAATGACAAAAAAAAAAAAAAAAAAATTTACAAAAAGTCGTCACTAAATGATATATTGCTCACACAGGCCATGGGCCTATGTGGAATTGCACCCCAAAATACATTTAGCTGCTTCTCCTGAGTATGGGGATACCACATGTGTGGGACTTTTTGGGAGCCTAGCCGCGTACGGGGCCCCGAAAACCAATCACCGCCTTCAGGCTTTCTAAGGCCGTAAATTTTTGATTTCACTCTTCACTGCCTATCACAGTTTCGGAGGCCATGGAATGCCCAGGTGGCACAAAACCCCCCCAAATGACCCCATTTTGGAAAGTAGACACCCCAAGCTATTTGCTGAGAGGCATATTGAGTCCATGGAATATTTTATATTTTGACACAAGTTGCGGGAAAGTGACACTTTTTTTTTTTTTTTTTTTCCATAAAGTTGTCACTAAATGATATATTGCTCACACAGGCCATGGGCATATGTGGAATTGCACCCCAAAATACATTTAGCTGCTTCTCCTGAGTATGGGGATACCACATGTGTGGGACTTTTTGGGAGCCTAGCCGCGTACTGGACCCCGAAAACCAATCACCGCCTTCAGGATTTCTAAGGGTGAAAATTTTTGATTTCACTCTTTACTGCCTATCACAGTTTCGGAGGCCGTGGAATGCCCAGGTGGCACAAAACCCCCCCAAATGACCCCATTTTGGAAAGTAGACACCCCAAGCTATTTGCTGAAAGGCATGGTGAGTATTTTGCAGCTCTCATTTGTTTTTGAAAATGAAGAAAGACAAGAAAAAACATTTTTTTTTTTCTTTTTTCAATTTTCAAAACTTTGTGACAAAAAGTGAGGTCTGCAAAATACTCACTATACCTCTCAGCAAATAGCTTGGGGTGTCTACTTTCCAAAATGGGGTCATTTGGGGGGGTTTTGTGCCACCTGGGCATTCCATGGCCTCCGAAACTGTGATAGGCAGTGAAGAGTGAAATCAAAAATTTACGGCCTTAGAAAGCCTGAAGGCGGTGCTTGGTTTTCGGGGTCCCGTACGCGGCTAGGCTCCCAAAAAGTCTCACACATGTGGTATCCCCGTACTCAGGAGAAGCAGCAGAATGTATTTTGGGGTGTAATTTCACATATTTCCATGGCATGTTTGAGCAATATATCATTTAGTGACAACTTTGTGCAAAAAAAAAAAAAATTTGTCTCTTTCCCGCAACTTGTGTCGCAATATAAAATATTCCATGGACTCGACATGCCTCTCAGCAAATAGCTTGGGGTGTCTACTTTCCAAAATGGGGTCATTTGGGGGGGTTTTGAACTGTCCTGGCATTTTATGCACAACATTTAGAAGCTTATGTCACACATCACCCACTCTTCTAACCACTTGAAGACAAAGCCCTTTCTGACACTTATTGTTTACATGAAAAAGTTTTTTTTTTTTGCAAAAAAATTACTTTGAACCCCCAAACATTATATATTTTTTTAAAGCAAATGCCCTACAGATTAAAATGGTGGGTGTTTCATTTTTTTTTTTCACACAGTAATTGCGCAGCGATTTTTCAAACGCATTTTTTGGGGAAAAAACACACTTTTTTTAATTTTAATGCACTAAAACACGCTATATTGCCCAAATATTTGATGAAATAAAAAAGATGATCTTAGGCCGAGTACATGGATACCAAACATGACATGCTTTAAAATTGCGCACAAACGTGCAGTGGCAACAAAATAAATACATGTTTAAAAGCCTTCAAAAGCCTTTACAGGTTACCACTTTAGATTTACAGAGGAGGTCTACTGGAAAAATTACTGCACTCGATCTGGCCTTCGCGGTGATACCTCACATGCATGGTGCAATTGCTGTTTACGTTTGACGACAGACCGCCGCTTGCGTTCGCCTTAGCGCGAGAGCAGGGGGCGACAGGGGTGTTTTTTTTTTTTTGTTTTTTTTTCTTTATTATTTTTTTTGCTTTTTTAATCTTACTTTTAAACTGTTCCTTTCATATTTTTTTTTTTTAATCATTTTTATTGTTATCTCGGGGAATGTAAATATCCCCTATTATAGCAATAGGTAGCGACAGGTACTCTTTTTTGAAAAAATTGTGGTCTATTAGACCCTAGATCTCTCCTCTGCCCTCAAAGCATCTGACCACACCAAGATCGGTGTGATAAAATGCTTCCCCAATTTCCCAATGGCGCTATTTACATCCGGCGAAATCTAAGTCATGAAATACTCGTAGCTTCCGGTTTCTTAGGCCATAGAGATGTTTGGAGCCACTCTGGTCTCTGATCAGCTCTATGGTCAGCTGGCTGAATCACTGGCTGCATTCTCAGGTTCCCTGTTGAGACAGGAGAGCCAGAGAAAAACACGGAAGACGGTGGGGGGGGGGGGGTCATTCCCTCCCACGGCTTGTAAAAGCAGTCTAGAGGCTAATTAGCCGCTAGGATTGCTTTTACATGAAAGCCGACCGCTGGCTGAAAAGAATGATACCAAGATGATACCTAAACCTGCAGGCATCATTCTGGTATAACCACTCAAAGTCGTGAATGGCGTACCTGAAGACAAAAAAATGGTTAACAATGGTTAACAATAAAGCACAGTAAAGTGTAAATAATTACACACCTGAAAAACAAACATGATAAAACATAATAACAATAACAATAACAATAACAATAAAACATTGCAGAATAGAATACAGTAAAAAAGAGCAGAACAATAGAGAGAGAGAATAGAGAGAGAGAGAACAATAAAACAACAACTATTTTTTTTTATTTCATATTTTTTTTTTTTTTTACACTTTTTTTGTAACTAACTTTTATAACGGTAACCGGTTCCAGGTTCGGGTCTCTCAAAATGCGATGTCATCTTGGGAGACCCTGTGAAAGTGTGCCTAGTCTGTGCAATGCTGTACCCTACGCTAATACTCAACTAGTGAATGGTAGCGTTCAAAACATTCACCAATGCAAAGGCCAGGATTTTCAGGACAGGAGGGACAATAATAGCGGGTGTCACGCCTATATCCGCGCTTGCTGCAGACACAACATCTTTTTTGGGGGGGTTCGTTGGGTAGGGGTACTCGGGAGGACATAAAAATGCCTCTCATGCAGCCGACTGCATTTGGTTGGGGATGTGAATGGGGGAAGTACGGGTGCAGAAGCGGTGGGTTCCCAATTAGGATTGGCGAATGCAGCAGGAAGGGCACTATGGGCACGACGGTCCTGTGTTTGTCTTCTTGGTGGCAGCGGGACACTACTTGTGCTTGCCACCTCACCAGCTTCAACTGCACTTATGGGACTCGCCACGTCACCAAGTGTTACTGCAGTGCGGGTTTGACTACGACCGGGGTGTACTAGGCCGCTGGCGCTTGCCAGTTCACCAAAACGCTACCAAAAAACTGTTAGCGATCGCAGGGATCAGGCCTGACTCTGCGAACGCTGCAGTTATGCGTTTAGTGTTTTGTAAGTGACAGTGATCGATCGATACTGCACTTGGGTGGGCTGGGCCGGGCGGAGGGGCAAAACGCAGGTGCTAGCAGGTATCTGGGCTGATCCCGCTAACACTGCGTTTTTGGGAACCCTAAACTGCTGGTGACGCTAGTATAGATCTGATCGGATCAGATATTGATGCGATCAGATACTATACCACTAAGGGAGGTGTACGGTGCGTGCGTGGGTGTTAGCGGTACTGGCGCTAATCTGACGCTGCCTGGGGCTGGTGCTTGCCAGTTCACCAAAATACTACCAAAAAAACTGTTAGCGATCGCAGGGATCAGGCCTGACTCTGTGAACGCTGCAGTTATGCGTTTAGTGTTTTGTAAGTGTCAGTGATCGATCGATACTGCACTTGGGTGGGCTGGGCTCGCCTGGGCGGAGGGGCAAAACGCAGGTGCTAGCAGGTATCTGGGCTGATCCCGCTAACACTGCGTTTTTGGGAACCCTAAACTGCTGGGGACGCTAGTATAGATCTGATCGGATCAGATATTGATCCGTTCAGATACTATACCACTAAGGGAGGCGTATGCTGCGTGCGTGGGTGTTAGCGGTACTGGCGCTAACCTGACGCTGCCTGGGGCTGGTGCTTGCCAGTTCACCAAAATGCTACCAAAAAAACTGTTAGCGATCGCAGGGATCAGGCCTGACTCTGTGAACGCTGCAGTTATGCGTTTAGTGTTTTGTAAGTGACAGTGATCGATCGATACTGCACTTGGTTGGGCTGGGCGGAGGCACAAAACGCAGGTGCTAGCAGGTATCTGGGCTGATCCCGCTAACACTGCGTTTTTGGGAACCCTAAACTGCTGGGGACGCTAGTATAGATCTGATCGGATCAGATATTGATCCGATCAGATACTATACCACTAAGGGAGGCGTATGCTGCGTGCGTGGGTGTTAGCGGTACTGGCGCTAATCTGACGCTGCCTGGGGCGACGCATATCACCGCCGGGCGATCGGGGGGCTAAACCTTTATTCGGTAGTAAACGGCGGGTGCCCTGACACTATAAAAAATAAACAAACTAACCAGCGTCAACCGTAACGGTTGTACGGTGATCAGTGGTGAAAGGGTTAACTAGGGGGCAATCAAGGGGTTAAAACATTTATTAGGTAGTATATGGGGGTCCCTGACGCTATAAAACGCTGACGGCGAACCTAAATATTTACCTCACTAACTAGCGTCACCAGCGACACTAATACAGCGATCAGAAAAATGATCGCTTAGTGACACTGGTGACAGGGGGTGATCAAGGGGTTAAAACTTTATTAGGGGGGGTTAGGGGGGTATCCTAGACCTAAAGGGGGGTAATACTAACTGCCCCAACACACTAACTGTCACAAACTGACAACTAGCAGTAATCAGAAAAAAAAAAAAAAAAAAAAAAAAACTGCTGGTGTCAGTTTGTGACAGGGGGGGGGGGGGTGATTGGGGGGGGGATCGGGGGGCGATCGGGGGGGGGGGATCGGGGTGTTTTGTGTGCCTGGCATGTTCTACTGTGTGTGTAGTGTTTGTGCACTCACAGTGAAGTCTTCTCTCCTCGGGCCGGAACGGAAATTACCGAGCCGAGGAGAGATGACATCATTTCCTTTGCTGCTGTTTAGCATACAGCAGCAAAGGAATGATTCGATTGGCCGGCGGCGATCGCGAGGGGGGGGCCACGAACGGATGGTCTCCCCCTCATCACGGATCGCCGCTGGACAAACGACGACCGCCTCGGGCACCGGGGGGGGGTCCGATCGGACCCCCCACCCGCGGAAGGCAAATCACGTACCCTGTACGTGATTTTGCCTGTCCGTGCCACTTTGCCGACGTACATCGGCGTGAGGCGGTCGTCAAGTGGTTAATGGCACCCCAGTCTTAGTCCGTAGGGTTCAATATTGAGTTGGCCCACCCTTTGCAACTATAACAGCTTCAACTCTTCTTGGAAAGCAGTCCACAAGGTTTAGGAGTGTGTCTATGGGGAATTTTTGACCATTCTTCCAGAAGCGCATTTGTGAGGTCAGGCACTGATGTTGGATGAGAAGGCCTGGCTCGCAGTCTCCGCTCTAATTCATCCCAAAGGTGTTCTATCAGGCTGAGGTCAGGACTCTGCATAGGCAAGTTCCTAAAGGCGGACAGGGTAGTAGCTGACTGGACATATTGGGATAGGGAGTTCCAGAGGATAAGAGATGTTCTGGAAAAGTCCTGGAAGTGAGCATGGGAAAAGGTAACAAGGGAGCTAGAGAGCAAGATATCCTGGAAAGAGTGGAGAGGACTATTTGGGCGATATCTGCGGATGAGGTTGTTGATATAGCTGGGGGCGATGTTGTGGATGGCTTTGTACATTTTAGTTATATTTTGAATTTTATACATTGGATTAGTGGAAACCAGTAAAGGGATTGTCAGAGAGGGGCAGCAATCACAGATCGGTTAGTAAGCTCTATAAGCCCGGCAGCAGCATTCATAATAGACTGAAGGAGGGGTAGCCTATGTAAAGGTAGGCCAGTGAGCAGAGAGTTGCATAAGTAAAGGCAGGATATAACCAAGGAGTAAATAAGTTGTTTTGTGGTTTTGTTAGTTAGGAAGGGGCAAATTCTGGAAATGTTTCGGAGGTTGAGGCAGCAAGATTTATCCAGTGATTAGATGTGGGGGCTGAAGGAGAGGTCAGAGTCTAGGATTACACCCAGCACCCATATGTGGAGGGACCAATGTTTGTGCTGTTGATTTCAATGGTAAAGTCATGGGGAGGGCATCGGGCAGGAGAAAATATTACAAGCTCAGTTTTAGAAAGATTGAGTTTGAGGAAGTGGTGTAACATCCATACTGATATGTCGCTCAGTTAATTTGTGATACATGAGGAGACCGAGGGTGTGAGCTGAGGATTAGAGATATAGATCTGGGTGTAATTGGCGTAGAGGTGGTACTGGAAGCCATGGGAGGTTATTAACTGGCCCAGGGAAGAGGTGTAGAGAGAATAGGAGGGGGCCAAGTACAGAGCCTTGGGGTACCTCAACCTAAAGAGGAGCGGAGGAGATTGTATTGTATGTGACACTGAAAGTGCACTCAGATAGGTAAGAGGAGAACCAGGAAACAGCAGAGTAACGGAGGCCAAGGGAGTGGAGTTTATTATGAAGGAGCAGGTGGTCAACTGTGTCAAAGGCAGCAGAAATGTCCAAGAGTAAGTATGGAGTAATGACCATTGGTTTTAGCAGTTAGTAAGTCATTAGTGAGTTTTAGTAGGGCAGTTTCAAAGGAATGTTGTGGGCAGAAGCCAGACTGTAGGGGGTTGAGGAGGTTGTTGTCAGTGAGGCAGCAACTCATACAGTTGTGGACAAGGCGTTCAAGAAGCTTGGAAGCAAATGGGAGAAGGGAGATGGGTCTTAAATTATTCATACAGGCGGAGTCCAGTGAGGGTTTTTTAAGTATGGGGGTAACCAGTACATGTTTGAGCTGGTAGGGACCGGTGCCAGAGGAGGGGGAGAGATTGAAGATGTGGGTAAGAGAGTTTAGGATAGAGCAGGAAGGGGGTTGTAGTAATTGTGAGGGGACAGGATCCAGGGGACAGGTGGTGAGGTGGGCCTCAGAAAGGAATTTGACAACTTCCTCAGTGGTAACAGCGTCAAAGGAGGAAAGTATTAAGTGTGGTGTTGGACTTGGTATGTTGGATTTAGGAGAAGGGTGGACGCTGGATATCTAATCAGGAATTGTGTCAAGTTTGTTTTTTGAGAAGACTGGCAATCTCCTGGGCAGTAAGTAAGTTGGTGGGTGAGGGCGATAGGGGTGAAGTAAGGTATTAAAGGCAGAAAGGAGTAGACGAGGATTGGATGAGAGGGATGTGACAGTATATTGCAGTATATAAATTGTGTATGGCCAGATTTAAAGTTTATCTAAAGCCAACACTTTTATTTTGGATAGAGTAAGGCAGGAGGGGGGTAAACCCCTGTCAGGTTTCTATTTGGCCATCTGTATCCCATTGGATTTTCCCCCATATTCTGCCTGCAGACACAACAGGATGTGAGAGAAAATCTCTCACAGTCCCCTGTTAGATAGTTATCAGGGGAGGTGTTCCTATTGGACAATTCCCCCTCTACTCCTTTTCAGGAGACAACTCAAACTTTCTGACTTTCCATACCAGCAAAAGTGGCTACAAGGGCAAATACAGTAAGTAATCTCCCCCAGTGGGGACACAGACAGCAATCAAAAGATCACAATGATTCTAGACATTCACAACCTATAAAATTGTCAAAAATTGTTTTAGCTTTAGATACACTTTAATCATTGGAAAAACTATCTGTACCTTTTATCTCCAGTACCTTCGACATCCCCACATTCTCACAGATTAAAATGTGACTAGGGCTAAAAATACTGACATTATTCTCTCTTTATTTTCTCTCTGCAGAGGAGGATTTATTTTTTTTCTGATAAATATTATATGGCATGCTACCAACAATCACTAAAATTAAATGCGAACAAACAACTCTGAATAGTTTGTTAAACCTCATTATGTGGGCAGTTGAAATGATTCAAGTATAATTAGTATTTTCTTTGTATAAAGAACTCTGACCTTATGCAGGATAAAATATACAAACTGCTGAGAGACACGTTTGGAGACCTTATATTCAATGAAGCACAAAATGAGTTGTTGTGGAGGATGTGTACTACTATGTATGGGTGTCGAGGCTTATGTCAGGCTAGAGTTATGAATAGAAACTATTGGAGTAAATGTGTTGTTTGAAGGTACCAGCTAGATGTTGGCTCTTTTACTCTGCACAAGAAAAAGATAGCAGAAGGATTCTGATTGGCTGTGGAGGCATTACACATCTGCTTGCAGATCCCAGGTTCCTACAAGTAATAACAAGGAGAGGCTCTGAGAAAAAGAATGCTGGACGCTGAGTGCATGGCCCACATGACTGGGTTTACTGGGTTCTGGAAAATGGAGTTCTGAATATAAACTCTGGGAATAGGAAGTGAATGTGTTGCTTGAAGCTACCAGTCAGATGTTGCTTTTGTAATTTGCACAGAGGTTTTTGCGAGATTTTCTGGACGTTTTTAGTAAAAAGGGAGTCGAGACTCTTCCTCCCCACAGATCATACAACTGCCCAATTGAGCTTCTTCCTGGAGCTGAAATACCATTTGGGTGAAACTTTCCTCTTACAGAACTTGAGCTTTCTACTCTAAAGGAGTATATTTATGACAGCCTGAGAGAAGGATTTATTTGTCCCTCCACATCTCCTGCTGGAGCAGGGATTTTCTTTGTAGAAAAAAAGACCATTCCCTCCGTCCATGTATGGACTACCGTGAACTGAACAAAATCATGGTCAAGAATCGTAACCCTTTACCCCTGGAGCCAGAACTATTCCAGAGGCTCTGATCTGCAAGTATCTTCACAAAATTGGATCTACGTGAAGCCTACAACCTGGTGTGTATATGTGAGGGTGACGAATGGAAGACTGCATTTCGCACCCTATTTGGACGCTTTGAGTACCTGGTAATGCCTTTTGGCCTTTGCAATGCCCCAGCGATATTCCAGCACTTCATTAATGACATTCTCTGAAACTACTTGAATCTATTTGTCATCATGTACTTAGATGACATCCTGATATTTTTGCTACCTTGGAGATTCATCGGGGGGCATGTCAGGAATGTTCTGTCCCAACTCAGACAGCATGGACTATACGCTAAGCCCGAGAAATGTGTATTTGAACGCCGGAGTATTCAGTTTTTGGGCCTAATACTTTCTACAGAAGGCATAGAGATGGACCCTCAGAAGGTGTCTGGCCAGCTTGAACAGACAAGAAAGGGGTACAAAGATTTATGGGTTTTGCAAACTTTTACCAAAAGTTCATTAAAGGCTTTTCTGCAATCATTTCCCTCATTACCCAGTTAACCAGACAGTGCAATTGGTTTCGTTGGAACTCTGAGGCACAGTCTGCATTTGAAGACCTGAAGGGACTGTTTACTTCTGCACCTATACTCCGGCACCCAGTCCCTACTTTACCATACCTGCTAGAGGTGGATGCCTCAGAGACAGCAGTACTTTCTCAACGACAAGTGGCCAAGGCCCTGCTACACCCTGTTGCAGGGTTTCACGCAAGCTCTCTCCCTCAGAAAATAATTATGATGTTGGAGACCGTAAACTTTTGGTGATCAAAACGGCTCTCGAAGTATCGAGATGTCTCCGGGAAGAGGCAGCTTATTCAATTCTGATTTACACAGACCATAAGAATCTGGAATACCTGCGAGCTGCAAAATGCCTAAAACCACGGCAGACCAGGTGGGTACTCTTTTTCTTTAGATTTACCTTTTATATTACCTACAGACCAGGGTCAAAAAACACAAAGCCTGACACTCTGTCCCGCATGTTCAGCAATGCTGAAGAATTGCTTCCTCGGATACTATTCTGTCTTCTGGGAACTTCCTTCCGTTGCAGGAGGACCTGTTGTCCCGATTTAGGCAAGCATCTGTAGGAATTCCGTCCCCCTCTGGGGTAACTCTGCAAGTAAAGGATGGACTGTTGTGGTATAAGGACAAGATCTTTGTACCTGAAATTATGCGTATCACTGTTCTTGGTCTCTGCCATGACCATTCCCTTGCAGGACATTTTGGTATCCAAAAAACTACTGAACTGTTAAAGCGTACCTTTTGATGGCCCAGTCTGGAAAAAGACTGGAAAAATATGTGAAAGCCTGTATTATATGCATCCGGAACAAGACTAGCAGGACCAAATCTTGGGGTCTACTCAGACCCTTGCCAATCCCAGACAGGCCATGGAAAATGATATCAATGGACTTAGAATTCCCTCCATCTGAAGGTTACACTACCATCTTTGTGGTCATGGACCGTCTATCGATTTTGTACCCATGAAAGGGAACACCATCAGCCTCGGAAACAGCACAAACTTTTATCAAAGAAATAGTACGATTGCATGGAGTTCTTGGTAACATTGTGTCAGATCGCGGGGTTCAGTTTACCTCCAAGTTTTGGAAAGCCTTATGTGAAACCCTGAAGAACTGTCTTTCTCTTCAGCATATCATCCGCAGACCAACGGTCAAACTGAGAGAACCAATCAGACACTGGAACAATACCTACGTGCTTCACATCCTTTTCGCAAGATGATTGGTTGTCTCTGAGGCGTTAGATGAGTTTACTTACAATAATTCAGAGCACTCTGCTACTAAGCAATCTTCATTTTTTGCCAATTATGGTTTTCATCCTTCATACCTGATTGCTGCAAGTCCTGAATGCTCTGTTCCTGCTGTTCAAGGTATGATACATTTTTTTAGTTCTAATAACAAACTGTTACAAGAAACAATGACTAAGACACAGGAAGTTGATAAAATGTTTTTTTGAAAAATAGAGGCGGCGATAACTGATTTTAGAGCCTGGTGATCAGGTATGGTTAGCCACAATAAATCAACAAGTCAACCTGTCTTTGGGGCCTAAGTATGTGGGACCATTTCCAATAAAGAAGATCAATGACATTGCCTACAAGTTGGTATTGCCAAATTGCTTTAGAATTCACCCTGTTTTCCATGTGTTGTTGAAACCTGCAGTTCAAGATCCATTTCCTGAACAGAACAGTGGACCTCCTGAGTCGGTAATCGTGGATGGGGATGAGGAATAAGAAGTGGAGGCACTTATGGATTGCAGGAAGAGATGTAATCAAATCCAGTGTTTGATCAAGTGGAAAGGGTATGGGCCTGATTACAATTCTTGGGAACCTGAGAGCAATATCCATGCTGAAAGACTCATTTAAGCATTTAAGCGTAATCATAAAGAAAAATTTGCTCAGTTGGGCATCCAGAGGCTGCCCATTGGGAGGGGGCAATGTAAGCAAAGGCATTCTGTGCACAGGCTAAAACAGATTCTGTTCATGCTCGGAAGAATTGGGCATTGGCTACATGCACCTGTGGCAGATTTTGGCACCAACCTGGCTATTTAAACTCAGCCAGTGCTCAGGTTCAAGTCTTTGACTTTCAGCCTCCTGTGTATCCTGTGTTCCAGTTATCCTGTATCCTGATTCCAGCTATTGACCCGGTTTGTCTGACCTCTCTCTAAACTCTATCTGCACTGAACCCGGCTTGTCCTTGACCTCCGCTTCTGTCTGGTCTATTGGTTTCTATTGTTCTCCTGACCCAGCTTGTACCCAGACCGCGCTATTGCCTGTATCCTCTGGACCTGATATGTCCTACCAGTGTATGACCCGGCTTGCCTTGCCTCACCTGCCTGCTGTCGCCAGTACCAGCCTGCTTCAGTCTGCCATCCTCCAGCTGCCAGCCTACTCACTTGCTTGTTGGACCCATCTGACAACTTCTCCTGCCCTGCTTCTAGCAAGACTTGCAGGCGCTCGTGCCACTCTGCACTCCTGCGCCTTCTGTCTACACTATCAGGGGCCCTGAGTCAGAGGCCTTCCTCATCATATCAGACTCTACTACCAGGTAAGTGATGAAGAGGTTTTCCAGTGTAACCTGGTAAAAGCTGTTCCACCACTACCCTTCCTCCTCAATGTCCTATGGGAACTGTATTGTAAAAGGTCCACAAGTCGCATTCTACAATTGATGTTTCAGACTACAATTCCTATGATCTTCAGCATTCTGCATAGAACTTTCCTGGCTATTGTTCTGGATATTTTATAGAATGGCAACTCCTATCCTCAAATTGATTAGTGGTTCCAAATTATTAATAAATACTGCATTAGGGAACAAACACAAAAGATACATTCTGCATCCTTCCAAATAACAGTTCTATTTTATTTTTACGCAATTGAAGGTTTTTATACACATGCTTACGTAGGTATCACATTAATATTACAATTGTACTTTTATGGTAACAAGGGGCGTAACATAGGCAGGCTAATTCTAATCAGGACTTGAAAGAATGCAAACATGTCATGAAAACATTATTAGTGTCGTGTGCACAGTGAGGGTAGTGTGAAATACATACAAAATAGAATACAATTATATACAGAACTTACAAATTTCCTTTACAATCTCCTCACTGTCGATCAATATTTTGATCACTAACCATACCGGCTATCACCTTTAACCTGGAACCTCCACACGCTTAGGTGGCGGTAGTCCTGGCCAAAGAGGCCAATCTCCATTGTGGAGAATATAATAGCTAAGCAGCTTTTTCATTCCAAAATTACTTTTCATTGTGAAAAACAAATGATTGATAAGAAATAGTCACAGAGTATTGGCTGTACAATCCTGTGGCCAGAATGGCCTTCTAGCTTAAATTGTGAACATGCTGACTTATCAGCACATGTAAACACAGACAATTCTACATAAAATGGAAGACGTGTAAAAGACAATATGACTTAAACATGGCTGAACTACTTTTCAAATCACATTAAGGCCTCATGCACACTGGACGTTTTTGGACGTTTTTACAGCTGCTGTTTTTGACTTCAGACGTTTTTTTCTACAGTTAATAAACTCTCTAGCATGTTATCCTATGTGTCCATGCATACATAGGCTGTTATCAACTGTTTTTGGCTGGGGCATGTTTTAGCTGTAAAAAACAAAAACAGAACTAGTGGGTTCTGAGAGGAGTCAGCTGTAAAAATGCTCTAACGTCGAAAAACGCTGATAAACGCTCAAAAACGCGGCTCACCAGCGTTTAAAATTTTTGATCCCATTGAAAAAAAAAAAAGAAAAAAAAACGCTAAAAAGCTATTGCAAAAACTTTGAAAAACTCACTGCAAAGCTACTGGCATTTTTATAACTTTATTGTAACATCCAGTGTGCATGAGGCCTAAATATAACCACTTCGGCTCTTACACCTGTTTACCCCCTATGGACCAGACCATATTTCACATTTCTGCTATGTGTATGTTCATGAGTCTATAACTTTGTAATTACTTATGATAAAGAATTGATATATATATATATATATATATATATATATATATATATATATATATATATATATATTGTTTTTTGGGGGACAAACGGAGGCTTTCTCGTGACCCTAAAGTCCTCTGAGAATTTTTTTTATTTATTTGCATTTTAAGGGGAAAAAGAAAAAAATCTGAAAAAAAAAGTGTTTTTTCAAGTTTGATCAGTAATATTTTGAACACAAGTAGCATGAATGTGAGAAAAACATACATTTTATTCTGCTGCTTGCTCTATTTACTTCAACATTAAAATGAAATTTTTGGTACAAAGCATGTTAAAGTTAATTACAAAATACATTTGCATACATTTAATTTTTCTCATAATGCATCAGTAATTTATAGTTCTTACTGATTTAAAATAAAACAGATATACCCTAAACCAGCGGTCCCCAACCTTTTTGGCTTCGGGGAGTGGCTGCGTGGAAGAAAATTGTGGCAAGGCTCGGGAGGGAGTTAAGCGATTTTTTCATGGGCAATTTGTCGGGCAATGGCTGGTGTTGGCGCTTCAATCATCCCGGCACTATATTTGGTATGGTGTCAGGATGATTGAAGCTCATTATTTTTATTATTACATTGTAATACAAAATGAAATAGTTCAACTCACCATAATGCAGAATCGGTGGGAGCCCTGAGCGTGTCACTTGCCACTGTCACCTGCTACCAGCTGTAGCTTGTCACTTGCCACGTCGCCTGCCAATAGATGCAGAATGTCACTTGCCACGCTGCCTGCCACCAGATGAAGTTTGTCACTTGCTATGCTGCCTGCCAACAGATGAGGATGTCACTTGCCACGCTGCCTGCCACTCGATGCAGTTTGTCACTTGTTATGCTGCCTGCCAACAGATGAGGATGTCACTTGCCACGCTGCCTGCCATCAGATGAGGTTGTCACTTGCCACGCTGCCTGCCACCAGATGAGGATGTCACTTGCCACGTCGCCTGTCAGTGCCACCAGATGTGGATTGTCACAGCATTGTTGGCAGCACTGGTCCATTTAGCACAGAGGCAGGCCTCTGTACAGTGGTTGGTTCTAAGTGATGGCAGGAGAACGATGATGCTGTGCGAGCGGTGAGAGATGTCACCTCTCTGCTCCCCTGCCGCACCTCAGTCATTAAAGAGGCCCGCTCTGTGAGGGCAGAAGAGCGGTGATGTGGGGCGGGCAGAGAGAGATGATGTCATCTTTCTGCTCCCCAGCCGCACCTCAGTCATTGAAAAGGCCTGCACTGTGAGGGCGGAAGAGCGGTGATGTGGGGCGGGCGGAGAGAGATGATGTCATCTTTCTGCTCCCCAGCCGCACCTCAGTCATTGAAAAGGCCCGCACTGTGAGGGCGGAAGAGTGGTGATGTGGGGCGGGCGGAGAGAGATGATGTCATCTCTGCTCGCCAGCCCACTCCTCTCGTCCGCCTGCCTGCCTCTCTGGTCCACCCGGCTCTCTCATCCGCCCGCTCACCTGCCTTGCTTTCTCATGCCGCCCATCCCCCACGGCCTGGCTGCAGAGAGGCCACAGCCTGGTAGTGGGCCGCGGCCTGGTGTTTGGAGACCCCTGCCCTAAACCATGTATTTTTAACAGTAAATTCTTAAAGATAACAATGTATATATGTGCTTTGAAAAATTTTTTTCCAGCAAATCATTTAAAATAGAGACATGGAACAGTAGATGAAACTGTTAAATAGTGATTATATAGGTTGAAATGAAAGGGTTAAGTAGTAAAAAAAAAAGAGCATGTCATGGTTAATTAGGAGTTAACTCCCTGTGTGCACAATAAAAACTTTCCTCTGTCAGCTGCAGCTCTCTCACTCAAATCTGTCTGACTACTATGTTACTTGTTTTTTGTTGTTTTGGCTTAAAAATTTACATTGAACTCTCACTGAGATTGTCTGTCAGAGTGATCATTCAGGCTGGTTTCACACTATTGCGAATTGAATGTGGATTTCCCCGCATCCAATTCGCATAGCAGGAGATTGTGACTGGCTCTCTATAGAGCCAATTCGGCCTGGGTTCACACTGTAGCGATGCGGGAACCGGCTTGATTCCAGCACCAATTCCTGCATCACATCTCCCCCGCAGGCATTTTACACTGATTTCTGTGAACCACTGCAGGTGTCAATATAATGTTAATGACACCCCCAGATTGGTTCACAGATCGCAGTGCGAACTGTGGATTCAGACAAGAATCAGATCGAATGGGTGAGAACACCCATGCGATCCAATTCCAGTGCAGGGAAAAAAAAAGTCCCTGCACCTTTTTTGTGCGAATCCAATGCGAATTCAGCCATACAAACTGAATGGTTGAACTCGCATTGCACAGAAATCGCATGTGATCGACACCGCTGTGCGGGTGCAAATCACATGCGATGTCTGTGTTCGCTACAGTGTAAACCCGGTGCGAATTGCACAGGAGCCCTGTGCGTCTTTTGGTTGGTTTCATGCCCGAATTCAGCTGAAAATTCGGGCTGAAATCGGACTTAAAACTGTGAATGGAGACGTACCGGACTCCTGCTGTCAGCCACTGTGTTCTTAAGTGTGAACCCAGCCTCAGTGAGGAAGGCTTCTGACTAGCTCCCAGTCATAGGATCTTATGGGCTGTGCACAGTAGCTAAGCAGAAGGAGATGAGAAAAGATAGGAAAGTGCAGGGCGTACAAGACACGTCCTGTGTACAGAGGAGGGGGTTTTATGGACTTTGGAAGACGCTCAAGGTAGGCAACTGGATATATATAGAATATATATTTATATCCCTTCCAATTAAACCATTTGAAAAAATAGTACCCTAGACCGTGATTCCAAAAAGAAAACAAATCAAACACAGATATTTCTTGAATTTAGTCATTTTTGCAGTGTCTGGTGTGGATCCAGGTGACTTTTCCTTCAAGTTTTGCAAAACTGTACATGAAATAGACGCTGTATTGTGTCTGCAAACATTTCCTTATATGAAAATCAATTTTAATAGTCCATAAGTCACTTGGCTTTAGTTTATGAAATCCTTCCAAACTGTTAGGATCTGGAATTGGGGAGAAAACACATAAATGAGTTTGTCAAAAATCTTAAAAGATCAGCAACATTCTCTGTGAGATCGGAATAGACGCAGTGGTTCTCAACCCTGTCCTCGAGTACCCCCAACAGGCCATGTTTTTAGAATTTCTCTTACATAAAATAGCTGTCCAAAATACCAAGCCATTGACTCTGATTTAAAGCACCTGTGCAAGATAAAGGAAAACCTGCAAACATGGCCTGGAGGGGTACTTGAGGACAGGGTTGAGAACCACTGGAATAGAGGACTTCAACTGCTGAGACAAAATATAAGCAAGTGAGTGACACACTCCCAAACAAAATCTCATAGGGAGAGAGTCCAATATACCTTAGGGGCTTAATAAAATATTAAAAAACATTCAGGCAATAGTTGTCTAGTCTCTTACTCTATTTTTTCCACTACATTGTAGACAGTAGGGGGGTGTAAAATAAAACCTCAAAACTTCTAGTAAGGACTCTCTCATAAAAATTGTTCCACTGTTACTCTCTGTAGATTCTGGCTCTCTGTACTAATTCTGATAACACTTTTACTCTGGAATACAGAGCGTCGTTCTAAGTGATAAACTGCATACAGTTACATTCATCCGACTTACAAACGACTCCTACTTACAAACTCAGGAAGACAACAGGAAGTGAGAGGAAATCTACCCCTAGGAAGGGAAATTCACTCCTATAAGAGTTTTTAATGGGAAAAACATGCCTCCACTGAAGCTTTGTCACCAATCCTTGTTTCCACAACAACCCAAAATGTTCAAAATCCAATTGTCATTGGGACAGAAAATGAGGTGAAATCTTATGAACAGGGGCACAGGCAGCAAAACAAACGTTACAGGGGTGTTAACCCCTCCCTATGCTAAAAAGCTTAAAAATTGTTTTCTTGGCTGGAGTTACACTTAAAAAATGTACCTGTTCCGACTTACAAACAGATTCAACTTAAGAACAAACCTACAGACCCTATCTTGTTTGTAACCCAGGTACCGCCTGTACTCAGTATGGGTATTGCCATCCTCAGTATAAAACCGGGATCAAATTTACAAAAAAATCAAATATCTGGGTCTTCACGGAGTGTGTCCTGCACAGGCTAACAGCAGCTGATTCCTACACCATCAATTTAACACATGTGTTTTTTCTTTGTCTCCAGCCTCCTCCAATTGAGGCAATAAGGTGGCTTCATTCAAATGTATGCATTTTTCATTGTTAGATTTGTACATAAACAACAACAGTACAAATTCATATTTTGAACCTTTCATTAGACAAATATGTAGTTTAGCTGTTTGCAATATTTGGGAATGTGGGACCATTAAAAAATGAAATAACTGACCAAAATAATGTATGTAAACTTTGCATAGCAGCACCTTGCTACTACTATTTTGATATATTGCGGTGAACCCTTCATTACTGAGTCCAGTTTGCTTAAATATATTACAACAGCTTGTTTTTTTCCATCATGCTGTTTGTGTAAGAACTCTAATTTATGTAAAAAAAAAAACTTTTTCTATCAATATTATAATTTCTCATTGCTTGCTCTGTTGTTAGTTTTAGCAAGATAACACAAGTCCTTAGTTTCCACCTTACATTATTTTCCTGATGTCATAACATAATAAATTATAACAGCACTGTGCGGTCATGCAGAGATGTCCGTAAATTCAACGTATTCTTCAGCTACCACTGCACTCACAACGAAAAGGGGACACATTATTTCACAATCCACACATTCTGCTTTGGATTTCAAAAATAAAAATAAATAAAAACAAAAAGTACCAACAATCTGTATATGACAAAACAAAAAAAATAAGCCAGACCAAAAACTATAAAACAGCTGGCTGTAGGTGGCATCTATCCTAACAGGGTGTGTGGACTTGGCATGATAGGTCTGTTATATTTTAATTTTATTTATTACTCTCACATCATGGACCGCACATCAAGTTATTATCAGACCTTTAGATTTCTTTTTTTGTAGAAAACTTCTTATGTATCCCATCCATCTTGGCTTTACTAAATATTATGGCAGCTGTATTCCAATTAGCAACCACATCTTAATCTAAACTAACCCCATATTACAAATTTTCCCAATAACCTGTATTTCATTTCCAACCAAAGGTTGTCTAAACCTATTAAAATATATCTATATTATTAATAAAAGTGTTAACATCATATCAGAAATTAATACTTAAGTTATAAGCTCAATATCACACCCTAATTCTAATATATTTCCACAGGTATATATCCTTAAAGGAGGATATTTTACTTGATTTCCCTTTTTTAAATGCACAGTTTCCACTATCAAAGGATATTCAATTTGTGTAATACACATTTAAATGTAAGCTTCATTTTATCATGTTTGGAAAACAGATTCAAAATTCATTCATTGTGATCACATTGTTTAACATTAGTTCTCCAATTGCAGACTGGAGGGGATAGTGCAACACAACATTCAGCATAACAGCAGAAAGTGAAAGTAAATGGATTGTAAAGCGGAAAATGTCTCCTTCTCCATGTCTCTGTAGTCCAGCACCTGGCTACACATAGATACTGGTAGAATTCACCTTTAATTTCCCTTTAAATTTTGGTCAGTGCTTGCACCTAATTCATGTAGCTGTCACAGCCAGGAGCTGAGGTTGGAGTGTCCATACTGGACACTCCTTCCTTAGTGCGCTACTACTCTCCCCGTCCCTGCCCGATCACACTGAGTGACGTATGGCAAAGGCTGATGGGGAACCGAGAGACTAGTTCCCCATCAGGTCCGTCTTGCTTTTTATTGACAGCGCATGGCAGTGGGCAGATCCATAGTCACTATTCAGTCCTATAGCAGCTTTTGAATCAGCCCACTGCTGTGTGCTGTCAATCAAAAGTAAGAAGGACCTGATGAGGAACTAGTGTCTCAGTTTGTCAGGGCTGGGTTCAGCCCTTCCTTCTCAGAGCTGGCCGCTCAGTATCGGCTAATTGCCAGCTCCTATCTCTCCACAGTTTCTCAGCTGTTGATGATATCCTGCTCGTCAGTCCTGCCTACTTAAGCCACTCAGCCCAGTGGATCTCTGCCTTCACCTTGGTCAACATCACAAGAGACAATCTCCTGCGTTCATGTTTAAAGACTTGCTTTGCTGACATCCCTTCTCGGCTCCAGATCCTGCTTGCTGTTCCACTACATTGATCCCTGACTTCTGGCTTGGCTGACTATCCGTTACGGTTACTGAACTTTGGCTGAATGTTTTGACTATGTTTGTTCTTTTTACTTTTATTATTAAACAAGTGTGATTTAACTGTACTTCTGTCTCGGTCTGATTTCATGGTTTCTGACACAGTTCCCCTTTTTGGGCACTTATTTCTTCAACACCTTTGTTTACATCTAGCTTTCATCTAGCCAGCCATTGAATAAGGCCACTCAGGCCTGGGATACAGCACTGTGCGGGAAGAAAAGCTTCCCAGCAGCACCATGCCCCACTCTGAGTACTGGTATACCGCTGTACACCAGTTTAGAGTTGGTCTTAATTACCACCAGCTTCCTAACCTGCGAACTGGCAGTAATTTTTTAGAAACCTGTCACTGCCATAATAACAGGTTCTTAGAGTGGTAGTAGTCAGAACTACCTGAATTTGATGCAAATATCAGTAATGCTACCAAAACTGGAACAAATGCTAGCCTGAATCAGGAGCAGGTACTTCTAAAGTAAACTACAAAAAAGTGTTGTTAAGGCTGGGTTCACACCATCGCCACATGCGGCTCCTAGCAGGGGTCCAGTGTGTCCTTGTTCAATGTTTCAGGTCCGGTTTCAGCCCAAATTTTAGGCTGAATTCGGACCTGAAACAGACCAAAAGATGTACAGGCCTCCTGTGCTAATTTGCACCACCGGAGCCGCAGCGGAGATATGTGAACCGGCCCCATAGAGAGCCAGTCAAGATCTCCTGCTATTGAGAATTGGATGCAGGGAACCCACATCCAATTCGCAATGGTGTGAACCCAGCCTTAAGCTTTATAGAATTCCCCTGACTGAGTCCTATGTAAAGTGCCTCCAAAGAACCATAGACGCCATTCATATTACATTTCTTCATACTATTATTATTTACACTGTATGTTTGTTATTGGGGGGCTGCTACCAAACTCAAATTTGTGTCTTGTGAAGGGTTATTTGTTAATTGGGAGTATTGGCTTGGTGGACAGGCAGTCCAGGAGACAGTTCATTTTTAAAGAATAACTAAAGCTAACTTAGAACACCTGTTTGTCCTGTTTACCATTATCATTGAAAGTGAAAATAAAATAAAAATCCCAAAAGTTGGGCTCTCCCCAGAACAGTAATAGAGGGGAAATCTTCCAATAGGGAACAATCTTACTGGTGACCTGGGGGGGGGGGGGGGGGTTGTTCACTATGATGTGGCTACTATCTATACTATAAGCTACTATAGCATATGGAGGTGCAAAATTTATTAATTGATTTATTTATTTATTTTATTTCCAAAATTCTAGAGCTTTCAGTGAACCTTCCCTATTTTGCATTGAAGTCCATTAGATAAGCTAAATTAATGTGATGCACCATCACTTGGCCAATTCAGGGCAAAACAACCATATCAGGCAACTGTTATCTCATGTGTGTTGGCAGTCACAGTGAATTTAGACATTTGGCCGCTTATTCAGCCACCCGGAGAGAGTCAAACTCTTTGTCTACAACAGACAGTGCTAGAGCTGTGCTTAGGTCAATAATGCCGCAGTAATATATGTGTGAATGAGTGTAGGTTAGAGCTGCAAGGTCCTTTAGAAAGACAGTTATAAAACATGCTAGAAGCATCTTATCAGATAATTACTTTGTTATTAATTCATGAAATAAGGTCTGCAGGATTAATGAGGGCCGCTGACTTTCCTGCTTACATTCAGTATTGAATCCCTGCAACACATTTAACCCCTACAAATCATACCTAGTGACATTATATGATCACTGAGTGTCACCTGGGATCCCTACCTATATGAACTCCTAAAACTATCGACAGGATCTACCTGGGCCACTTGAATGATGGGAAAAAGTTATTTGTCATCTCCTCCGTGCCTGTTTTATCCCTCAAAATGCTGGCCCACTAGCTGAAACCAGTGTTGCATGTGGTTGCAGGGAAGCCCCTTCAACTGAATGAGTCGCATTGAGCGGCGGCACCACCCTTTACTTTTTGCCATGAAGCAAATCATGCATTTTTGTGTTTAGGTGGGAAGTAAACTGTGGCTCAGCTCCCTTCTTTTATGGACCCTGGCCGCCCGTGTGAAGGAGCCAACAGTGTAACCTAAGAAAGGCTCTTTTTACATTAGGGCATCTTCAAAGTCACACGATTTCCAGTGTGACTTTGGAGCACGACTTTGATGCTACTTTTGGTGCAACTTTGATCTGACTTTACATTCTCTGGACCAAAGTCGCATCAAAAGTCAGACCAAAGTAGAGGAAACTTTTCTGAAGTTGCAGCAACTTCTGTAGTGTCAGTAGGCATGGCTCTCATGGAAATACATTGAATTTCACATGTCCTGCGACCTGGAGTCTCACTAGTCGGATCCCAAGTCACATAAGTGTGAAAGTAGCCTTAGGAAGAATATATGCAGTTTTTATGTTTATATATGTTAATCTACAAAGCACCTAAAAATAGTAGTTACAGGGTAACTGTTATGTTATGTGCACTATTACTGTAGTAACTCATTTTCATCCAATACATAGTAACTACAAACATTGTAAAATCAGCCAGAAGACTGCAGAAAGAAAGCTACGTTTAATGGCATTTAAAAAAATACTCGACCCTTTTGTGATTTTTTTTAATGACCTATATGTTAGGCAGTAGGCAGTTAGGCTCTCTTTTCCCACTCCGGGCCAGTTACTGGACTCCCAAAGCATGGTAGGCATAGGTGTGCGCAGCCTATTGCATTTGGGTGTGCACCCCAAAGCTCAAACACACGGTTATTCACATACATTTATGGACAGGAGAAAAGTGCCTGTTTTTTTACAAACCATCTGTAAATTTATGGATAGTTGGGAACACAAGTCTGGGGTGTACACATGCTGCCACTGTGATGCTTTCTTTCATGACCATGGCAGAAATTATAGTTGCTTTCTGTGGGCAAAGTGCCTGCTGAACATGACCCATTCAAGCGAGTGGGGCTGCTCTGCAAGCACCCCACAACTGTGTGCAATGCAGGTGGTTGTGTTATGCTAGTGCAGGGTTCTAATCTCTTAAGAGCATTTTGAACGCAGATCGCTTTTCAGAGACCAAAGTACATGTGAACGAGTCCCTAAAGGGATGCTGGGCAGGAAGGGGTTAAAACAGGAGCATCACACACTTATAAGCAAGAACCCCATCAGTTTATCCAACTATCAGATTGTCAGTCATCCCCCAATAGTACTAAATGGGTATTTAGAGTGTGCCCAGGCACACTTGGCACCCCCTGTGCGCATGCCTATGATGGTAGGGAATTGACAGTGATCCCCTGAAGCTCTCAATGGTTCTACCCTCTGACCTCAGGTCACTGCAGGAGAGGATTGTGATGTGAGGTCAGAGGGAGGAACCATTGAGAGCTGCAGGGGAACCAAGGAACCCACACCCCTAGAAATTACAGTTTCCCAGAGGACTTCATGGGACCAATTTCCATGGCGGAGCCGGCATTGGGAAAGTTTAGTATTTACAACCGCCTTCCACTTTAAATTAAAAAACTGCAACAGGGCCGATATAAACGTTAGATCTAAAATGAGACATTGATGAAGGAAAGCGGGACAAAAGGATTTGGGTACAGAACCCCCCCCCCCCTCCATATCATGACAATAGGGAAGACCTGTTCATGCACCATGCGTGCCATTATCTGTATATTTTTGCTTTTTGTCCAGGTGATAACCTGGAGGTTATCTACAGTCATGAACTCCTCTCTTCTCCTACTGTCTTATTTATATATAATTTTCTGCATTACATTTTCAGCCCATTTATATGCAGAGGAAATATACTGCCGCCTATTTACAAGAATTAAGTTACCACAGGCAATGTCCTTTATAAATATGCAGAGAGTCCTTGACAGAGTGTCAGATAATTATTCAGCTTATAATAGGATGGAGTCAAACCCAAGATCCGGACCTAGGCTGTTCAGAAAGCAATTTATGTCTTACACTGCAGTATTTACACAATGAGATGAGAACGGGGATGATGGATATAATGCACAATTGCACAATTGTAGCAAAAGGTACCCAGAATAGGACACTCATAGATAAGTAAAGGGGTAACTGCAATAGAAGAGGTGCACAATATACTAGGGTGCACTGGACAGGTATCAGTGAAGGGCTGGGGGCCCCTTTTCACAAACACTGCTTCTTTTTAAGTTTTGAACACCTGTACTTCTCATTGTGGAAGGTTACCTAGGCCATTATGTGACAAGAAGCTGCATCCTTACACAGAAGCACTGTGAAAAGCCTGCTGATTTTACTGATTTTTTTTGCCTGAATTATACCAAAGCAAAGGTCTAATTGCATTACAACCCTGCAACGGTTCTTTTTTCTCTGGTGTCACACTTTTTTGGCACATTACCAGAACTAGCTTCACTCAGTACTTTAAATAAATGACAGAGCTGGTGATGAAGTGTCCTGCATTCTGATGTAGCTGCGACTTCAACTAAACTTCATAAATAAATGTAACAGGCGGTGTTCTCAGAAGGGCGATTAAAGAAATAAGCCTGCGACAAACATCGGGGTGATAAATTTGTGGCATAGGATTTAACACTGCTGGGCTTGTACTGATAACACTAAAATGTTTAATTAAGTTGGTGATTAAACCATGTCCTCTGCGGCACCCCGGGATGAGCCAGAGGGCTGATGATTAAATGTGTTTGTTTTCAAGCATTTTGATGTATTTATTATGGAATGTATTGTTTTATTAAACTATCCCAGTAGAACGATGTATCCTAATGCATTTCTGATTAAATTAAAAGCAGGAGTCAGTTTTAAAAGCGCAAGGGACTGTATATAACTTCACCACTGTAGGTGCAAAATTTATCAAAATCACTTTAAAAGAAGAATTCTTTGTGAAATTGTCTTATGGCTTTTTAATTGAATGGATGTTTAGATAGCTAAATTAATCCTCTAAATCAGACTTTTCCAACTATTTTTTTTTTATTCTTTTAATTATACGCACAGGGTAACGGTACAGTGAGATCAAGGCACACCATGTAATCATGTTTATGGTATTCATAGACATTTGTGGGCTTGCAAGCCTGCCCTGATGGCTATCATTGGATTATCTGTAATGGAAGCGTAGGCAGGTGGAGTCTGCTTTCTCCACTGCAGGGAGCGCTCTTCTGCAGTTGGAGAGGAGGTCAAGAGGAACAGGGTTCCTCTATAGTTTCCTGGGTCACCAGGGGAACTATCCAGTTGGATGCTGCCATTTCATGTGACTCTGGCGGCCACCTTGGGTCAGGCAGAGCCTATTTAAGGCCCTGGTTCCCAGGTTTTAGCTCGGACACCAACGGACATTACCCACATGTAATGAAGAAGGGGCTCATAGCGTAATTCCGTAAACCATAAAAAATTTATTAAAAGGAAAAACACTTACATTTCAGAATAAAAAGCGCTTGCAAGTAAAATGGCGGCAGTGGAGTCCTCCCGACGCGTTTCGTCATACAAGACTTCGTCTGGGGTTTCTGACGAGGAGGAAAAGCATAGGTCTCTCAACTACTCTGGACATCTTCCTGCTTGGACACAAGGCGGCCAGGCCGCATTCTGCCCTTCTCAACAGGCACTGTCAGTTTGGCTGAAACCAGCTCTCTGCACGCTGTTGGACCTGTGAGGGTTCCAGCTTGGCTGTCTTCCCACTGGGTTAAATGTGAATAGTCTTTGCATTATTGCAATACAAGTTTTTTCATCGCATTTGGATTGTGTGTGTTATTGCCGCCGCACCACACTGCACCCCACCTACAGGCATGCAGTCGTCAACATTACAATTGTAACAACACAAGAAGTTAACAATTATAAGCAAATTGCGAGTCCAACCCTGTGTGGTCTGCGATTTTAGAGTTTTCTAGAAATCGATCCAGGAAGGGAGAGAAAATATAAGGTAGAACTGGGTTGGAATGGAGGGGGGGAGGTGTGGGGAAGAGTCCAGGTAGTAGGGCAGAGGAGGAAGAGCTCTGGGGGGGGGGCAAACAGAGGGGTAATGCTAGTTGGGGGCTATGGAAGGGAAGCCTGAGTGTGGCCAAGCATCCAGGGGGTTTTCTCAACACTTTTAATATTGAGGTACCCTTGAAATAATGTTCCAGGCTGAGGGACCTCTGCTGATATTTACTATACCTACAGCTACATTACTGTGGTGGTCAATGGGAAGAATGCTTCTTACTATATGGTCAGTAGGAAGAATCTGCCCTTTCAGATAGCTAAAAAGATAATTGGTTTCAATTGTTACTTGCAGTATGCGAGAGGTAGAAATTGCTCATTGTTCAAGGAAATTTTAGCAACCTCTGGAGGAACCCTAGGGTTCCACAGAACTCTGGTTTAAAAAAAAGATGTTCTAAATCACATATGTCAAACACAAGGCCCGTGGGTCCAATCTGGACCACCAGGCCTTGTCATGTGGTCCTCCCACCCAGTTTTGCAGCCAGAATGTGGTGGGACTCTATTCCATTACTCTTCGCTATCACTTATAAACAGAGATTCCTTCTGTGCTTACAAGTTACAGCTTTGCTCTCAGCGGCTCCTGGAACAGATCCCTGCACGCACTACAAGGCTAGGTAGGAGAGAGATGCGAGGAAGCTTTGGGGGATGGGGGGGTGGGGGTTGGGGTTGCACACTGTGCATAATGCTCTCATACACGCTGTACTCGGTAAACAGCACCCCCTGGAACTTCCGCTTTTCGGAACCCTCCCCCCCTCCGGTGTCACATTTGGCACCTTTCAGGGGGGAGGGGGGTGCAGATACCTGTCTAAGACAGGTATTTGCACCCACTTCCGGCATAGACTCCCATGGGAGTCTATGCCTCTTCCCGTCCCAAACGCGCTGTCTGCTGGGAACACATAGCTCCCAGGAGAGAGCGGGGACCACTAGGGACGCGCAGCGCGACTCGTGCATGCGCAGTAGGGAACCGGGAAGTGAAGCCGCAACGCTTCACTTCCTGATTCCCTCACCTAGGATGGCGTCGGCAGCTGCCGAGAACCGAGCGGGTTCTCGGCGTCCCCTGCCGACATCGCTGGAACCTGGGACAGGTAAGTGGCCATGTATTAAAAGTCAGCAGCTGCAGTATTTGTAGCTGCTGGCTTTTAATATTTTTTTTTTTGGCGGTGTGGGTGAACCCCCGCTTTAATGCATTCCTGAACCCTGCACTCAGTATGTAGCGCACCCCAGATACAACCGACCCTTTGAAGGCAACCATATCGGTGATGCAGCCCACGATCAAATTGAGCTTGACACTCCTGTTCTAAATATAATATATTAACCTCTAAATACAATGTATAATACAAGTTGTGAGCAGATGAGAGTGCCACTAAAATGGAGGCTAGATGTTCTCCTTGAGAAGAAACCTGGAATAAACCTTTGCTTGTACCCACCCTGTCTTAAGAAGAAACTCTCCAGGCTGAACTCAGTTTTGGACAAAGTTGAGAAGAGTTGGAACATCTGCAACCTGTGGTTGGTGCTTGGCGGATTTCCTTACACTTCAGGAAAAACATGGCCTTTGTTTATACTGTATGGTACATTTTTCATAAAGTGAAACTGTCAATAGCCTATAATGGATTCTCCAACGGATTTTATAAAGAAAAAACTCCATAGAGTAGAAGGAGTAAAATTATTGCAATTATTAAAAACAAGAAGCATGGTGGAATCTCTTTAGTGGATCTAGACCTACAGTTAGATTGTAACATTTGTGGCCAGGTTTAGAACTACTAGTAAGAAATCCTGAAGGGGAGGAGTAGCGGTTACAGTGTCTTTTTTTAAAGAGACCATGTCACCTTGGTCATGTCCATTCCTGCATAATGTATGCAAAACCACTTCATCAGAAGCTCAAGTGATAAAGAGACAAGGCAGGAACTCAGTTGGGAGTCTGGGAAAGTTGACTTTAATGATGGAGATTACATCTAGTTTAAAGCCCAACTTCAGGAAACCTAACAATTCTCCCTTGCAAAAGAGTTAAATGGAAGCGGAGTTTCACAAAAAAAAAATTTTTTAGATGTCAACAGCTGCAAATACTGTAGCTGCTGTCTTTTAAAAAAGGGAAACTTACCTGTCCCGGGGTCCAGCGATGTCAGCACCCGAGACCGAACCGTCCCTCGATCCTCGGGTGCTGCCGCTGCCATTCTCACTGAGGGAATCAGGAAGTGAAGCGTTGCGGCTTCACTGCCCGGTTCCCTACTGCGCATGCACGAGTCGCGCTGCACGTCTACACTGCTCCCTGTTGTGTTGTGGGAACTGTGTATTTCCCACAACACAACGGGGGTGGGTGGGGAGTCTGCGGCTAGCTATACCCGGAAGTGGGTGCAGATACCTGTATTATACAGGTATCTGCACCTCCCTCCCCCCTGAAAGGTGCCAATTGTGACACCGGAGGGGGGGAGGAATCCGATGAGCGGAAGTTCCATTTTAGGGTGGAACTCCGCTTTAAGCTAGGGGACAGTAAAAGCACTTTTACTTACCGTATGTAGCACTACCCCCACAGGAGCTGCTGGTGAATAAGGGATCCCCCACCCTGCACAGCCAGGCACACCGAATATTCACAGCACTCTTGAGTCAAGAAACAGTCCTTGCAGCATTGTTTTTTCCTTTGTTTTATTTAGGGTTTAATAAACTTAGATGGGGTTAGAGGTATTATGGGATGCCCACTTGACTTTAGTAGAACTCTTCAGGGATAACTTTCCTCTGTCCAATCTATTTACACTTTCTCAGCTTCCTCTAGCACATAACTTGCTTGCAGCACAAAATCATAGACCCAGCTGGCACACTGTTAGATGATCTGACAAAAGGGGCTCAATCAGGTAAAGAAAAGGCCCATTGCAGGCAGGGACTGCAGACCCCTTGGTTGTGTAGCGAAGTCCCAGTGTCCAGCTGTCCTCCTGTTGCTACTGATCCCAGCACCATCTCTTCAGGCACTGCCAGCTCACCTGGCTGCAGTGCAGCTACCCCTTTCACTAGCCCTCCTGACTAATCTTCCACAGTCCTCCAGACTGACTCTACAACCATCTCAGACTGCCACTCCTCAGTCATCTCAGGCTGTCTCTTAGTCCTCCACAACTGCCTCACTCACCAGGCACCCGGCTGTTTTCTCCCTGGAGACCTCCTGGACATGCTCACTGGCTCATGCTGTCCACACACCTGCCACCGGGTGACTCCTCCCTGGGTTATAAGAGGATCCCTCCTGCACCTGAGTTCCCAGACCCAAAGTTACCCCCACCCAGACTAGGGGGCTATACTTAAGGGTCTCCGATAGCCTCCTAGCACTCCATCTCCAACTTCCACCCAAACTCCACTGCCCCTGCTGGCCTGACTTCAAGTATTTAAGAGGTCCCACACCCCCCTGACAGTTTATTTGGCCGGGGAATGCTTGGGGCCCTCATCAATACTCCAGGCAGCTCCTCCTTATCCCCCTCCCATTCTTCTGGACATTTCTCAAAGTTCCAGCAAGTAGGGGGAGAAAACAGAGATGCTGCCTGATGAGCCTCCCTGAGCCACTCAAACCCTGACCTAGAATAAACCCAGCCAAGCCAAGTTTACCTACACTAACAAACTTTGTACATTCCCATTCTAGCACACTAGAGATTACTACGCTTACTTGATCCTCCACTGCCTTGGCAGAGGGCACTCCCCCATGCACTGGTGGAGGACTGTCACTCCGCATCCTCACATCTACTAGACCCTGCATTCATCTTATTGACATCAGAGGACCATAAGCCAGCCATAGATGGTTTGAATCCCAGCTGGTCCCTGCTGAACCGGCTGAGATTCGTAGCATCTATTGGCAGGCTGATTGTGCCCGACTTTAGTACAACCAGCATGTCGGATTTTACATGCAATTATTGCCAGCGGCTATAGCCGCTAACGATAGTTACTGTGTTCACCTGGCATGGACCTGTGGTTACAGGAAAGGAAATCGCATTGTATATTGCCTGCTTAAAGCCTGGTACACACTATTCGTTTTTTTTTTTTCGCTCAACCCATTGGACTGAATGAAAAAAAACGTAAGAGCTCAAAAGGAGCCGCTGTACTAACTATGCAATGTTAGTACAGTGATCTTCCCCACTGAGCTATTGTATTCTGACAGGGGGACAGCGCCCCACCAGAACACACCAGTCAGTGATTTCAGCCATTGGCTAAGAGCGCTGATCAGATGCCGATCGGCAGATCTTTTTCGGTCATGCCACTTGGACAGAAGCCAGCCAAACGGACAGCTTCTGTCGGACCGGCTGCCATACACACGGCCAAATGTCGGACAGTTTCTATTGAACCACCCTATGCCATCCGATATTCGGCCCATGCGTACGGCCCTTTAGACTGCAGAAGCATGTGGGAGAAGAGGTTGCGGGAACAAACTTAGTAGGAACTTCTAGGAGTGACTTTTTTTTGCGAGCTAAGCTGTCACCCAGATGTTACACTTGCACTGGCATGTATCTTTGGCCAACAAATGCCAACGCATGCTTTAGTTTTTCTCCTCCAACTCACTATTCTTGGTTATTGGTATTGGCAATGAAACATTCAGAATGCTTCGGTTGTTTAATATCTACTGAAACCTTTCTGCAACAAATGGCAGGAGAGGGGGTGCTCTGTAGTACAAATATAAATATGGAGTCTTAGTTCCCCTAATCTTAGGCACATACAGTATTCCCTGACAATGGGCAGAAACAGAGCTGTTGAGATTTTTTTTTGCATTGGGGCTAAACAAAAGAAATCTAGCAGCTTCCTATATCCTTGTTAAAGTGGAGTTCCACCCACTTTTACAACTCTTCAACATCCCTCACTAAACTGTGCACTGTAAACGAATTGGATATTTAAAAATTTTTTTTCTCAGCACCTACTGTATATCTGCTGTATTCATTTTTCACTTCCTCCTCCCTGGCCGCGGCCCATCGCATCATTTCCTGTTTGCAATGCCTTCTGGGAAGGGGCGGAAACTTCCTCTGACACTGCCGTTGCTATGGAAACCTGACCTGAAACCTATTACACTGCTTGTGCTGCACTGAGCATGTGCGATATCTGCAAGGATGAGATCCAGGAAGAAATACAGTCAGGCTTCAGATGCCCACACTTACGATGGCCACGGCCTGCTGTAAGTTTATAAAATAACAAACTACTGCTATAAACTAACAAAACAGACCTTAGTTTACAGACTAACTTTACTAGAATACATTAAGCTTGTGTATTATAGGGGTATTTTTATTTAAAAAGTATAATTTCAGCAGGAACACAACTTTAAGTAGTGCAGATGGACGAATCTCCGCTGCGAACTATTGTATTCTGACAACCGCAGCACCATGGTTGTCAGAATAACTGAACTGTGACTGCATATCATTGGATGCAGCTGCTTCTGATCAGCAGACAATTTACCACCCGGCTCCTTTGACAACAGTCGACTGATTTTTATTTTACCCACAGCTTGAATTTCATCTCATTCAGAAATTCAGGCTGTCATTGGACAGCTTTGGGGTCCGTGTGTTGAAATGCGCATTCCCAACACAAAGACAAGGCTATTTGCTTTGTTTCCTATGGTGTCAGTGCAGTGGTGTGTGCTGAAAAAAGTACTGCAACAGGTCACGGTGGAAACTACCACATTCCAACACTGCTGTGTAAACATACAGTGGGGACGGAAAGTACTCAGACCCCCTTAAATTTTTCACGCTTTGTTATATTGCAGCCATTTGCTAAAATCATTTAAGTTCATTCTTTTTCCAGTACACACAGCACCCCATATTGACAGAAAAACACAGAATTGTTGACATTTTTGCAGATTTATTAAAAAGAAAAACTAATATATCACATGGTCCTGAGTATTCAGACCCTTTGCTGTGACACTCATATATTTAAGTCAGGTGCTGTCCATTTCTTCTGATCATCTTTGAGATGGTTCTACACCTTCATTTGAGTCCAGCTGTGTTTGATTATACTGATTGGACTTGATTAGGAAAGCCACACACCTGTCTATATAAGGCCTTACAGCTCACAGTGCATGTCAGAGCAAATGAGAATCATGAGGTCAAAGGAACTGCCTGAAGAGCTTAGAGACAGAATTGTGGCAAGGCACAGATCTGGCCAAGGTTACAAAAAACTTCTGCTGTACTTAAGGTTCCTAAGAGCACAGTGGCCTCCATAATCCTTAAATGGAAGACGTTTGGGACGACCAGAAGGCTTCCTAGAGCTGGCTGTCCGGGCAAACTGAGCTATCGGGGGAGAAGAGCCTTGGTGAGAGAAGTAAAGAAGAACCCAAAGATCACTGTGGCTGAGCTCCAGAGATGCAGTCGGGAGATGGGAGAAAGTTGTAGAAAGTCAACCATCACCGCATCCCTCCACCAGTCGGGGCTTTATGGCAGAGTGGCCTGACGGAAGCCTCTCCTCAGTGCAAGACACATGAAAACCCGCATGGAGTTTGCAAAAAAAAACACCCGAAGGACTCCAAGATGGTGAGAAATATGATTCTTTGGTCTGATGAGACCAAGATAAAACTTTTTGGCTTTAATTCTAAGCGGTATGTGTGGAGAAAACCAGGCACTGCTCATCACCTGTCCAATACAGTCCCAACAGTGAAGCATGGTGGTGGCAGCATCATGCTGTGGGGGTGTTTTTCAGCTGCAGGGACAGGACGACTGTTTGCAATCGAGGGAAAGATGAATGAGGCCAAGTACAGGGATATCCTGGATGAAAACCTTCTCTAGAGGGCTCAGGACCTCAGACTGGGCCGAAGGTTTACCTTCCAACAAGACAATGACCCTAAGGACACAGCTAAAATAACGAAGGAGTGGCTTCACAACAACTCCGTGACTGTTCTTGAATGGCCCAGCCAGAGCCCTGACTTAAACCCAATTGAGCATCTCTGGAGAATCCTAAAAATGGCTGTCCACCAACGTTTACCATCCAGCCTGACAGAACTGGAGAAGATCTGCAAGCAGGAATTGCAGAGGACCCCCAAATCCAGGTGTGAAAAACTTGTTGCATCTTTCCCAAAAAGACTCATGGCTGTATTAGATCAAAAGGGTGCTTCTACTAAATACTGAGCAAAGGGTCTGAATACTTAGGACCATGTGATATTTCAGTTTTTCTTTTTTAATAAATCTGCAAAAATGTCAACAATTCTGTGTTTTTCTGTCAATATGGGGTACTGTGTGTACATTAATGAGGGAAAAAAATGAACTTAAATGATTTTAGCAAATGGTTGCAATATAACAAAGAGTGAAAAATTTAAGGGGGTCTGAATACTTTCTGTCCCCACTGTAACCTAAAGCGGAGTTCCGTGCGGGGAAAAAAAATTAAAAGTCAGCAGCTGCAAATACTGCAGCTGCTGATTTTTAATATAAGGACACTTACCTGTCCAGGGCGCCTGCGATGTCCTTACCCGAAGCCGACCTGTCCCTCGGCTCCGGGTGGAGGCGCCGACATCCTTACTAAGGGAAAAAGGAAGTGAAGCCTTACGGCTTCACAGCCTGTTTCCTACTGCGCATGCGCAAGTCGTGCTTCACGTCCCTACTGGTCCCTGCTGTCTTCTGGGACCTGTGTGTCTCCCAGAAAACAAAGGGGGAGAGGGGCCGGACATTGTGTAGTTCGCTGCACCAGAGGGGGGGAGAAATCTGATCAGCGGAAGTTCCATTTATGGGTGGAACTCCGCTCTACTGAAATGTCACTTAAGACATTTTAATAAAGTTCAAACAAAAAAAAGTAAACAGTTTGATGCTCTGGGATGGCACACTGCGTCCTCCTAGGGCACACACGCGGTCATACGTTCAGTGCAGCTCCTGGTGTGAATATCTCCAAAGAATTATTAGCCAGGCATTGCAGTGTAGACGTTGTATTGGGTCCATAAACATACAAGTGGTTTCCAATGCAATCATTATAAATTGAATAGGAGGACAATCATTATAAAGTAGCCCAATAATGAGAAACTTAAGAGAAACCTGAAGGCTGCCCTTGTTGAGCCCCTTATAAAACCGCTGTTTGTCTGGCTTAAAGCGGAGCTCCAGTCTGAAAAAAAAAATTATAGTCAGCAGCTATAAATACTGTAACTGCTGAATTTAATGTAAGGACACTTACCTGTCCAGGAATCCCACAATGTCGGAACCCTGAGCTGATTTGTCAATCAGCTTTGGATGCAAGTGCCGACATTGTAAGTAAGGGAAACTGGGGGACCTGTGTGTGCCCCAGAAGGCAGGGGGGAGGAGGGGCCAGAAATCTCATAAATTGCCGATCCTACCTGGAACTGGGGGGGTTCTGTCAAAACCAGGTACCCCCCAAAAGAAAGTGGCAGATGGGGCAGTGGAGGGGAAGGAGGGTGCGCACAAGTGGAGCTTCCCCTTTTGGGTGGACCTCCGCTTTAAGGTCTCTTTCAGAAAGGTGGTTGGGGGGGGCTTAAGATGGTAAAAACAGGTGGCTGAGCTGCCCACCTGAACAGGGATGTAAACGTGCCACAATGCTTTGCTTTGTGGCCACAGCATTTTTAACTCAGGGTACACCTGTTAAACTCAACCATTGAGTTCAGTAGGACCTGTCCACAACTGCTTGCAATTGCAGCACAGTAATGAGGCATTATAGGGTTTAATTCAGACACTGTCTGTCAAATGTCATCTGAAAAGCACACCAAACGCAGATCGCACTTTAGTAAACTTTTAAATTGTAAGCTGTAACGAGCCGGGCCCTCTGATTCCTTCTGTATTGTAACTGTACTGTTTGCCCTAACAGTGGAAAGCGCTCCGCAAACTGTTGGCACTATAAAACTCCTGTATTATAATAATAATAAAGGGCACCATACTCCACCACTAGTGTCCTAATTATCTGACTTCTTTTCAAAGCCACTCACCCAGGACAAGCTTGCAGCAATTGAAGTCAGAACTCCTCATCTGCACTCTTGTTCCAAGTCAGGGAATGCCAAGACAGCAATATTTCTGTCAGATGTCTCTCAGTGAAAAAAAATCCTAACTTTTATTCTTGGATAGAGTAGGTGAGAGTTAAAGTAGAACTATAGGCAAAACTTTTTTTTTTTTTTTAAATTTTAGATAGCGTTAAGCTGGATACACACTATACAATTTTCTGTAGTTTTTTTTTTTTCTTCAGATTTACCAAAACCATATAATATGAGGTCAAACCTTAAGAGTTTCAATTTGTATGCAATCAGGTAGGCCCCTGCACTACATGGTTGAAAGGTAATCTAAAGAAAATTAAATAAGAAACTTGCATAATGTATGGCCAGCTTAAGGGAGGGTTGTAACCCCTGTAAGTTTTTTTTTTTTTCCCATCTGTGTACCATTGGGGAGAATTACCTTCACTTCCTGTTACATAGCCAAAACAGGAAGTCAGTGGAAATCCCTGCAAATTAAGGGAATTCCTTGCGACCCCCAGGTCACCAGAACTAGTGTTTTCATTGGAATATTTTCCCTCTATTACTTTTCTGCGGACAACCCAAAATTTGAGATTTTCTTATACTTATAGCGGTAAACAGGACAAATAGAGGGGGTGAATCTCCTTAATGGAGACACAGACAGCAATAAAATCTGATTTGTGTTATAATCCCTCTCCTGTCTATCCAAATCTTAAAAAAAAAAAAAAAAGGTTTTGTTTAGCTGAACTTTAAAACCAGTAAGTTTAACCGCTTCAGCCCCCAGAAGATTTTACCCCCTTCCTGACCAGAGCACTTTTTGTGTCGCTAAACTGACCGTTGCGCGGTCATGCGACGTTGCACCCAAACAAAATTGACGTCCTTTTTTCCCCCACAAATAGAGCTTTCTTTTGGTGGTATTTGATCACCTGTGCGATATTTATTTTTTGCGCTATAAACAAAAAAAGAGCAACAATTTAGAAAAAAAAGCAATATTTTTTACTTTTTGCTATAATAAATATCCCCCAAAAATATATAGAAAAACTATTTTTTTCCTCAGTTTAGGCCGATATGTATTCTTCTTCATGCTCCCCTTCGGTTCCACACTCACCAGATCTTTGCACCCCTACAGGGGTAAAGCGCATGTAATCAGGTTTGCCCTAATGGCAGTATCCAGAGCGATCTCCGTGGTACACCGAACCGCAGGGTATCCGTTCTCTGTACTGGAATAGAAAAAAACGATTGTCTTCCTGTGTCTGTTCTCAGACCTTTGGTTTGGTGTACCATGGAGGAGGAGATCGTTCTGGATACTGCCATTAGAGCAAACCTGATTACATGCGCTTTACCCCTGCAGGGGTGCAAAGATCTGGTGAGTGTGAAACTGAAGGGGAGCACGACTGTCACCTCAATTTTTGCACAGGATTCACGATTAAGCGTACGCACAAATCACTTTGGATGTCTGCACAAGTCACTTGGGAATACTACATATACTTCTAAAGACTGAATTATTTATATATAATCCTTTCGTTTATATATTAAATTCATATGAGGACAATTTTTTTTTTTATTGAGGATTTTTTATTTTTTTATTTGTGTATGTATATACACATTTTAAACATATAATATTTTTTTTTCCCCAGTTTTCTACCTTTAAGGTTTCATAAATTTTTGTTTTTTGTATATGTTTTATGTATACACATTTTATACATATAATAAAAAAAAATCATAGTTTTCTACCTTTTTAAGGTTTCATGTATTTTTGGATATTTTTTATGCTTTAGTTTATGTCACGCACATGCAGGAGGTTTGCATAATTCGCACTATTAATGTTTTGAGTTTTTATAAAATGCACAATGAATTTTAATACTTTGATCAATTGTTTTTGAAACACTAATTTATTGCTGATCATCACAGCACTCACACTCACTGACGTGAAGTGGGATTCACTCCTGAGGGTCGCTCTTCAGTTGAGGGGCAGCGCCACTTACCACTTTTTCACAAGTTTAATGCTGGCCATACACGGTTCAAATTTCAGCCCATTCCATGTCGGCCCCCTCCCGTCCTACATCCTTCAACTGAAAGATTGAAGAAACCGGATGTTGGCTGAACAGCACCTGCTTGTATTCTGACAGCCACCCCAATACAATAACCCAGCACAGAGGTTTGTCCATCCACGATGTATACTGTAGATGGAGGAAACCGTTTGCTTTTTGTACGACCAGCGTTAGTTGTTTGTCAAGACCACTTAAAGGGTAACTCTAGGTAAACTTAAGCATTATTGTTTAGGGAGGTAAAGGTAATCTGTGAGTTCTGTTTATCTCTGTAGTGTCCTTCACTGGGAATACTGGGGTTGATTTCCTAAATGTGGAGTGCAGAATCTGGTGCAACTGTACATGGTAGCCAATCAGCTTCTAACTCCAGCTTGTTCCATTAAATGTTGACAAAAAAGCCTTGCAACTGATTGGCTACCATGCACAGTTGCAGCAGGTTCTGCACTCTCCAGTTTTAGTAAATCGACCCCACTGCTGCTTAAGGACACCACAGAGGAACAATAAGAATGATTTACAGAACAACATTACCTCCCCAGCCACCAAGATTTTACATTTCCTGCATCTATTTGTAAGCTTTCATGTTCTCGGCCACAAAAGTGAAACAAGAAATTAGATTGACTGATGTGGCTACCAACTCCACTTTGAGTCCGTTTTATCACTTTACTACCCCAGCATATAGACAGTATCCCATGATAACAGCTAATATATATGATTGTAGCAGACATAAAAAAACAAAACACTGTACTGGGATGGAGTACTAACTCAAGAGCAGACCTAGAATTTAAAATAAATCACAGATTTATTCAGTACCAAACACCAGTAACAAACTCATATAAATATACATAAAATGTGCAATTTTGTGCTGATCAAACATTACCTATATACAAACATTACAGTACTATGCCACTTCAAGAGAATCGTCCGCTATATACATATCAAAGCAATGGTTTTTATGGCTATGTAGGTCCACTTTGCTTATAGGGAGGTTATGTGGTCGGTGAAAAATGTCCAGACTATTGTCTTTTTGCAGTAGCAACTGATAGCATTGTTCAACCAATATTAGAACATCACGCCGGTCAATGACTGTCATGAGCATTAAGATCTAGTACATGGTTGCTGGGAAATGTCCAGACATGATTTTTTTGCAACATTGTTCAACTAAAAAATAGACCATCATGCTGGTCAATGATTGTCATGAGCATGTAGATCTAGTACATGGTTGGTAGAAAATGACCAGGCAGCGGCGAATGATAGCATTGTCCAACCAATATTAGAACATCCTACTGGTCAGTGATTGTCATGAGCATGAATATCCAGGATATGGATGGTGGAAAATGTCCAGACATGGTCTTTTGCAGTGGCGAAAGATAGCATTGTCCAATCAATATTAGAACATCATATTGGTCAATGGTTGTTTGTCATGAGCATAAAGATCCAGGATATGGTTGGTGAAAAATGTCCAGACATTGTCTTTTGCAGTGGCGAATGATAAAAAGATAGCATTGTTCAACTAACAATAGACCATCATGAGGGTCATGAGCATGAAGTTCCATTAAGACATCAGATGGGGATCACAGGTCCAGTCGTCTAGCATGTGGTATAAAAGCGGTCATTTATTTGTTTGCTAGAATGATCACCCACCAGCAAGCTTGCCCATTATCAGTAGGACTTGGTATTGTTAAGGGCCTCAATTGATCCAAGTTCTGCTCAAGTTAATAAGTCTATTTACCCTTGGTGCTGTTAAGGAGATTGGTCAGCTGCTCAATATAAGAGATGGTACATTTTAGCGTCTGGATCTTCGTAAGAGGTTGTCTACCCTGGCTGTAGACAGGTGGCAAATTCCTGCGTAGGGTATGAAGAGCTTGAGCTATGGCTCTCATCCTCATCTTTTCCCTCTCGCTGGCCTTTCTCCTGCGCTGGGTACTCATTGCAGCTTTTAGACTGTGCTGGCCACGTCTGCCATGACCTCCTTTGCCATTTTCCATGTCATGTGGGTATTCACCATCAGGGTACTGCAACAGCCTGTACGCCACCATGTCATCTCCATAAGGTAGGTCCTCCAAGCTAGGTGGCCTGGAGCAGCCAGAGAGTGGAGACTCATAGGAGGCAGCAGGAGACAAGCTTTGGGGGGAAGGTGTTGCACTCAGGCTGTAGTTTTCCGAATTATTTTTCCAGTCCCAAGAGGTGGTTAAATAAGCAGATTCAGGATCAGAGTCTGAGACCAGCGTGTAGTCCTCTTCCATTTTAATAATAGGCTGGTGAAGAGTCTCCATGAAGTTGCAGAGCTGGTATCGGTGGTCTACCTGTGACAGCCAACTCCAGTGTGTATAAGTTCCCCAGAGAGGGGGGAAGACTCTTTTTATACACAGCTGTCACATCAGATGGGGACGTCTCAATGGAGCAGTTCAAAGAAAACAGCAAAGTGCTAACATGGAAAATGAACTCCTGAAGTGTGACTTTAGTCTCATTGGGAATTATCAGCTCTCAGCTAAATTGTCTTTCAATAAACAAGGCTTGGGGGGGGGGGGGGGGGAGAAGGGGAAGGAGGAAGGCTGGATAGATCTCAAGAATGCAAATTGACATGTTAGCAACAAGTAAAGAGATTAAGCTGCGCTTTGTTTACCAATTAATTAAAACTTGGAGAAGTAGTGGCAATGTCTTTCCTAGTCACATGGAAAATATTTACATACCAATAAAAATGACTCTAATGAGAATCAAGGTTTTTACAGTTCTGTTATAAATTCTATGATTTTTACCCTAACCCTTATTTGCTACTTTTTGGTCTATTAAATATACCATTGGAAGCATTTTATTATATTTATTGGACGTGCAAAAAAATAGTTGTTCATCCAGCCAAAAATCACGTGAGCTCATAACCGTCCTCTGGAATGTCAATAGCATTGTTCCCTGCTATCTCTGCGGACTACAAAACACCTCCCCTGTTAAGCAGACCATACAATATGCAATTTTCTTTCTTTTTACCAGGGGTGGAAGGAAAGAAAATTGGTTGAGTGCCCCATCAAAACATCCAGTGTTGACGGGGGAATCCCTCCCAAAGTGCTACTGTGTTCTGCTGGCGCGCAGCCTTCCCTGCCGGCAGAACACAATGATTAGTGTTAAAGCCAGCGGCACTAATTGTTCTAGAAAACACTGACAGGCTGGTTGTACACAAGTCAATCGATGGATCAACTGGTGTACAACTAGGGTGCCCATATGTGGATTAAAATTTGGCCAGTCCCTGCTGAACCGCCCGAATTCCAATCCACGTATGGCCGGCTTTATGGAGACGAGATGGAGGTGTTTTGTAGTCCTAACACAGCGTTGTGTAGTAACACATTCCCTTTCCTATTTTTGGTTATCTATTACAGGTATTTATATTGCATTGACCATTTATGCAGCACTTTATATTTATTCACATCATTACCTGCCTAAGGTTCCCTAACCTACTATTAACATATATGGCAGCTTGTTAAAGAGCAAAATTTATATTTTAAAGATCACATTTTGTCAGTATTTTGCTTTAGGTAGATCTAAATCCTAGCAAGAGGAAATTTTGTGATTTCTTTTTTTTCATCTTCTTTTGCATCTCGGTGCTGCTGGTCTTCTCCAGCCCTCTTTCTCTACTTCTTGTGTATATGCATTTGCCCCAGATTCAGCTGCGCATCATTGCACAAGGCCTGTTCCTTATTGTGACATTCCACTTTTATTCTTCACCAGCACAATTTTGTTAGAAAATGTTAATATGTGTTAGACAAACACTGAATAAAGTGGTGGCTGCATTCGTATTGCCTTATTTTCACCTGGTGATCCGGTCAGTAAGGCTGGATTCACACCTATGCATTTTTAGTGCTTTTTGCATTTTGCAGATTTGCACTACATAACATGCTCCATAGGAAACAATGTTAAATGAACTGTAGTGCAAATCTGCAAAATGCAAAAAGCACTAAAACTGCATAGGTGTGAATCCAGCCTAAGGCCCCTTTCACACAGGCGATCCGATCAGCTCCTCCTGTCAGTTTTTCAGGCGGACCTGATCGGACCCTCCAGTCTGTTCTATGGAGCGGCGGATGTCAGCGGACACATGTCGCCGCCATTCGCTCTGATTCAAAAACAGACAGATGGGTGGACCTATTCCGTCTGGCAGATCCGATTGGAAGGCATCAGATGAGAATGGACAGGCGGTCCATTTCCATCCGATTGCCCCATAGATGAGCATAGCAGAGCAGACACGGACCTGTCATCTGCCTGCTCAGGGGGTATCAGCAGAGAGATCCCCTCCGCTGATCCCACTTCACGGAGGTGCCCGTGTGAGAGGAGCATAACTCACCTTCTATATTAGGGGGTCTTCATTCTGGATGGAGGAGCAATGGAAACACCCTTAGACAGCAGCGTTGTCATATTGGGGAGAGGGTAATGTTAGATGCTCTAGGCAATTTAGATGGACTTGATTAATAAATTAAAACTGAACACCAGCTAAAGCTTTTGAAGCAGTTACAGCAAAAAAAAAAAAAAATCTTTTGAGATAAAGATTTTACATAAATAAATGAAAGCTGACCATTGTAAACACCCCTGTCAGTGTTAAAAAAATGTACCTCTCCTTCAACAGTCCCTCGCTGGCATCTTTTGCTGGGTACTGGTCTTTGTCTGTCTTCATTGGTTGGCGCAGAATAATGACTCTCCTGCTCATGCGCAGGAGTCAGTCAAGCCAACACACAGGGACTATGACCCCCATGTAAGCTGAGCTGCCCATGCATATACCCATGCATAGGTATGGGCAGGGGAAATTTCTAAAACAGAACTTTGTAGTAAAAAAGGGCAAAACATGCTATGTGTACATGCACTCCAGTGGGAATTTCCTGATGGTGACAACAGTGGACTATGCCTATGTAATGTGTGTTGAAATGGCAGCATATAGTCTCTATTGTGTGACATGGTGGACCACGGGGCAGCAGTATTTTAGAAAGGTGGCATGTATGTAGAGTGCCATTGCTGACCTCCTTGTGAAAAGATTTGTCTTTTGAATATCACTGACTTCAGTATTCTCTGACTGACCAGGAACAAACATAAAACCAGTTAAAGTGGAGTTCCGCCCACTTTTACAACTCTTCAGCATCCCTCACTAAACTGTGCACTGTAAACAAATTGGATATTTTTTTTTTTCTCTCAGCACCTACTGTATATCTGCTGTATTCATTTTTCACTTCCTCCTCCCTGGCCGTGGCCCATCGCATCATTTCCTGTTTGCAATGCCTTCTGGGAAGGGGCAGCAACTTCCTTTGAAACTGCCGTTGCTATGGAAACCTGACCTGAAACCTATTACACTGCTTGTGCTGCACTGAGCATGTGCGAGATCTGCAAGGATGAGATCCAGGAAGAAATACAGTCTGGCTTCAGATGCCCACACTTAAGATGGCCACGGCCTGCTGTAAGTTTATAAAATAACAAACTACTGCTATAAACTAACAAAACAGACCTTAGTTTCCAGACTAACTTTACTAGAATACATTAAGCTTGTGTATTATAGGGGTATTTTTATTTAAAAAGTCTAATTTCGGCCGGAACACCACTTTAAGTTAGAGCAGAGGTCTCTCTATACTACAGCCCGCAGGTCACATCTGGCCCAATACAAGGTTTTATACGGCCCTCAGCTAGGGTCAGTGGCCTATCCCTGTGTACAGATTGAGGATTTGGATCAGCAGAGGTTGCCTATGGTGTTTTGCTTCAACCTGATGTAAAGAGGACTCTGATGGAGACCCTGATGTAAAGGGGGACTCTGATGGAGACCTTGATATAAGGGGGATTCTGATGGGGACCCTAGTGTAAAGGGGGACTTATTCATCCATTTTTCAGTCGGCAAATATCTGTAAAATATGTAATGAAAAGTTACAAAGCTAAAGGCTTTTTTACTAGCGATGTTCACGATAGCCTTGGCTGTGCCGGGGCTCTGCCTCCTCATGAGAAAGCAGTGGGAGCAAATGGGCTCAATTGCAGCCAATGAGGAGAGTGTGTGTGTGTGTGTGTGGGTGGGAGCCGTGGCTCTATGTGTCTTATAGATGCATAGAGCAGCGGTTTGGGAGCGAGCACAGAGTGGTGCCCCCAGGGCTAGCGTCTTTCTCTGGGGGCACTGTTCGAGGGGGGGGGGAGCCAGAGGGGGACATGAAAAGAAGAGGATCAGAGCTTCTCTGTGCAAAACTGTTACATATAGCATGTAAGTATAACATATTTGTTATTTTTAAAAAACAAAGCTTCAATACCATTTAAAGACTCTTTCACACTGGTGGCACACCTAACCGCTCCTCTGAAAAAGAATTCATGGTGGAACACTTTTCAGAGGCGGTTGAGCAGTGGTTTGGAGGTTTTCAGGAAGCAATACTGTCGCACCCTGAATGCCTTGGTCCCTTTCACAACAGGGATTTTGCATTGCAATTCCACTCTGCACGGCCCTATTGACTTCAACTGGCATGTTTGGCAAGCAGCACCACCTGCCAAACACGACAAGTCAACTTAAATTTCGGGTACCGTGAAGCATTGCAATCGCAACAATGTGTATATATGTGAGCATTTGCCATGTTATTTTTTCAGGTAAGCAGTCGAGGGCAGTAAAAACGTGGATCAACCTCCTGTCTTTACCACCCCTTTGCTGTCCATGTGGATGGATTTAGATACACTTTACAACTCATCAAACACACCTTTATCTCACCTTTCCCATTGACTTCAATGCATCTCACCTTTCCCGTTGACCAATGGCAGCCCGTCCATTAGGGGCGCAGGGGCCTAATCCATGCGCCTGGCCCCTAATCTACATGCAGGGCGCTGGACGAATGGATTATAATTTATTTATTTTTTTCAGAAGCACGTGATTAGAGCCAAAGGCTCTAATTGGCTTAAAAATGGGTGGTCTTGGGGCGCAGAGGGTATGTTTTGTTTGCCGCCCCCCCAAATAAAAATATACAGCACCAGCCGCCACTGCCGTTGACTTCGATGCATTTTACCAAAGTGTCATTATTTTCATAAAATGTCACAAAAAATTAGTTTTTTCTCACTCTTCGGCTGATTATTCGTACAAAAATTCTCAGTAAATTTGATGACTTGACAAATGTTGTTCAAAAATACTTTTGAAAATTTAGTTTGCTTGTAACGTTTGGTTTTGGAATGAATGACATTACACCATTAGAAATTTGTTTATGCAAATAGAATTTTCCATCCTGCTTTGTCAAATTGTTTTGTCATTACAAAAAAAGAATGTCCGATTTGATCCTATTAATAATTAGAAAATCTCACGAACATTCCTAAAATGGCAAATTTTCAGCAACTTTCTACTCGTGTATGACCAGCTAAAGGCCCGATTCACATCTACAGTTGGGGCTCATAAGTTTACATATAAGGTGAAAAAATGATTGCGCTATCCTGTAACGAAAGCAGCTACATACGAATGTGACAAAATTCATAAATGGAAGTGGGTGAAAATGTAGCGCTAGTGAAAAAACAGTGCTAAACAGTGTTTTTTTAATTAAATTTTTTAGCACTGTCTTTCCACTAGCGCTACATTTTCACCCACTTCCATAAGTTTACATACTCTGGCAGAATTTATGATTTCTCAGCCATTTTTCAGACAATATGAATGATAACACAAGAACATTTCTTTCACTCATTGTTAGTGTTTGGCTGAAGCCATTTATTATCAATCAACTGTGTTTACTCTTTTTAAATCATAATCACAACAAAAACTACCCAAATTACCCTGATCAAAAGTTTACACACCCTGGTGATTTTGGCCTGATAACATGCACACAAGTTGACACAAAGGGGTTTGAATGGCTATTAAAGGTAATCATCCTCACCTGTGATCTGTTTGCTTGTAATTAGTGTGTGTATAAAAGGTCAATGAGTTTCTGGACTCCTGGCAGACCCTTGCATCTTTCATCCAGTGCTGCACTGACGTTTCTGGATTCTGAGTCATGGGGAAAGCAAAAGAATTGTCAAAAGGATCTGCGGGAAAAGGTAGTTGAACTGTATATAACAGGAAAGGGATATAAAAAGATATCCAAGGAATTAATTATGGCAATCAGCAGTGTTCAAACTCTAATCAAGAAGTGGAAAATGAGGGGTTTTGTTGAAACCAAACCACGGTCAGGTAGACCAACTAAAATTTCAGCCACAACTGCCAGGAAAATTATCCGGGAAGCAAAGAAAAGCTCACAAATAACTTCAGGTGCAATACAGGACTCTCTGAAAACATGTGGTGTGGCTGTTTCAAGTTGCACAATAAGGAGGCACTTGAAGAAAGATGGGCTGCATGGTCGCCAGAAGAAAGCCAATAATACACAAATGTCACAAAGTATCCCACTTACAATACGCTAAACAGCACAGAGACAAGCCTCAAACCTTCTGACACAAAGTCATTTGGAGTGATGAGACCAAAATTGAGCTTTTTGGCCACAACCATACACGCTACATTTGGAGAGGTGTCAACCAGGCTTATGATGAAATGTACACCATTCCTACTGTGAAATACGGAGGTGGATCACTGATGTTTTGGGGATGTGTGAGCTACAAAGGCACAGGAAATTAGGTCAAAATTGATGGCAAGATGAATGCAGTATGTTATCAAAAAATACTGGAAGAACATTTGTATTCATCAGACAGGAATCTGCGCATGGGACGTACTTGGACATTCCAACATGACAATGATCCAAAACACAAGGCCAAGTCGATCTGTCATTGGCCACAGCAGACTAAAGTGAAGGTTCTGGAGTGGCCATCTCAGTCTACTGACCTCAATATCATTGAGCCACTCTGGGGAGATCCCAAACGTGAAGTTCATGCAAGACAGCCCAAGAATTTACAGGAACTGGAGGCTTTTTGCCAAGAGGAATGGGCAGATTTACCATCTGAGAGGATAAAGAGCCTCATCCACAAATACCACAAAAGACTTCAAGCTGTCATTGATGTTAAAGGGGGCAATACACGGTATTGAGAACTGGGGTATGTAAACTTTTGATCAGGGTCATTTGGGTAGTTTCTGTTGCCATTATGATTTAAAAAGAGTAAACACAGTTGATTGATAATAAATGGCTTAAGCCAAACACTAACCATGAGTGAAAGACAAGTTTTTGTGTTATCATTCATATTCTCTGAAAAATGGCCAAGAATCATATATTCTGCCAGGGTATGTAAACTTATGAGCACAACTGCATTGAAGGTGCGTTTTACATGCATTTTAAGTATGTTACCATTGAACTCTATATAATGTGCATTTTGATGAAAGCATATCAAAGATGCAGCAAGCGGGATTTTTGTTTTAATGCCCCGCACCTAAAACGCACAGGTATGAATGAGACCTTAGTGATCAGTTCATGCCTGCTTTGAGGACTGTAGACTTGTGTCATCATTTGCCTTACAATTCTGGAAATAAGCACAGGTTTACACCTTTTTTATTAAATCATCCCTAAAAAAGGGCCACAATTGTATAAACTATTGAGATCTAAAGAGCCATAACCCCAACAGATAAGAGCACCTTTTACCCTGGTGCCCAGGTACATGGCACACATGGACAGTGTATGGAGTCGGAGCTCCAATCATATGGTAATAAGGGGGGTTACAGTTTACTCTGACAGTCCTTTGATCTCTCTGTAAATGAAGTAAGGATGAAGTGGGTATATGGGGCTGTAACACAAATGTAATCAGTGATTTACAGTGTGTGTGTGGTGCAATTAATTATGTATATGGAGTAACTTTCACTGTGCATTAGCAATGCATGCCTGTACTAGCAGCCCATTAGAAAGTCTCTAAATAAGCAGATTATCAGATCAAAGATCCATGGACCACTGGCATTCTGTCCCTAAACTGACAGAGACCAGCTTTTCTTCTAAAATGTATTTTTCCCTCATGTAATGCATATCCCCAAATTCCTCAATGCAGGGTACAGAGACTCTTCACACCAGTCTCAGCCTGGTGAGCTCACAATCAAATTCATCCAAAATGTAAAGTTTATATTTCAGGCTTGGTTCACACCTATGTATTTTTTAATGCTTTTTGCAGAAACGTACTACAGTCTATTTAACATGGTTTCCTATAGGAAACGTTCGCATTCATGCCTTTTTTCAGCCGCTGCGTTTTTGGAAAGGGTCAGGGACTTTTTAAAAAGCAAAAGGGTGCATTTTTGGTTCAATAGGCTTCAATGGAAGAGCTGCAGAAAAGCATGTATTGCATTTTTTGCCATAATTTTGCTGCAATTTTACCTCAAGTTTGGCGAGATTTGCGTTTTTTAACAAATTGGCCATAAAGAAGCATAAAAATGCAAACCGCATGAAAAAATGCATCAAAAACGAGAGTGCAAAAATGCAAAATGCACCGCAAAAAGCACTGCAGAAACAGATCAAAAGCAAACTGCATAGGAGTGAACCGAGCCACAGTCTGTTTATTAAAGTTTTATGTTTTTTCGAGCAATACAGGAGGGAAAGATTGCACCATATCAAAAGCATCCAGTAATTATAAAAATATATCTTCCATATAAGAGGACAAAAGTGGCCATCACAAATACGTAGTATGTAGAACTTACAGTATATTAATCATAGATAGTCCTTGCTCACAGAGAGCTTGTAACACGAACTGCATAATTAATCAGCAATATATACCCAATATTTAAAGTTTAAATCCAGTTTTGGATAGAGTGGGGAAGAACTACAACCCCTGTTTTGTTTTTTGTGCTATCTAGGGTTCAGTTAGAGGAATTCCCCTTCGCTTACTGCTCTGTGACAACGGAAAATTTATATCAAATACTTACCGTAATTTTCCTTTCCTGATGGACTCCATGGCAGCATACGTATGGGTTAATCCCGCCTCTCATACCTCATAGGACCCCACTCCCATAAATCTTTGCTTCCAGCCATAGACCGTGTTCCGTAACATAGCCTACTCCAGCAAAATGGGAGGGAACTCCTGCTGCCATGGAGTCCATCAGGAAAGGAAAATTACGGTAAGTATTTGATATAAATTTTCCGTTTTCCTGACAGACTCCATGGCAGCATACGTATGGGAAATGACTAGCCATACACTCCCGGGTGGGAAATTGCTGGTTTTAAAGAAAAAAGGTTTATTTGGCACCGTCAACAGACAAGACATGCAAACCAAAATTAACCGAAGACAAAGAGGCCGGTTCTACACAATAGTGTGTCATAAAGGTGTTGATCGACGACCAAGAGGCCGCCTTGCAGATTACTTCCGGGGACACATGACGGGAAGCTGCCCATGATGTAGAAACGCTCCTAGTAGAATGGGCGGTCACCGCTTCTGGAGGAGCCAGACCCTTGGCTGCATAAGCTCCTTGTATAGCCTGAACGATCCAAGCTGCAATGACTCTGGAGGAAGCACGTAAACCCTTGTTCTTTCCTTGAAAATAAACAAACAAATGATCAGATCTTCGGAAAGAGGCAGTGACTTCAAGGTATTGCCTTAAAACTTCTCCCACATCCAAAGGGTGAATGCTAGAGTCCTCTGTTGTCCGGAAAATTGGAAGAACAATCTCCTGATTCTCATGAAAAACCGATGTCACCTTAGGATTTGATCCGAGCATAGGAATCAGGACCACCCGGTCAGGGAAGAAGGTCAGGAATGGTTCTTTACATCCTAGAGAACTGATCTCGGAGACCCTTTTGGCTGATGTTATAGCCACTAGAAATACAGCTTTGAGGGAGAGATCTTTAATAGCTGCTTGATCCACACATATTTCCTTTTCAGAAAAGAAATTTAGTACAAGGGGAAGATCCCACTTAGAAAACCTTGGCTTTCTTTGAGGCCTGAGTCTTATCGCTCCTCTGAAGAATTGCCTTGTAAGGGGATGCCTGGCCCAGGATATACCTGTGAAGGCAGAGATTGCGGAAACCTGAACCCGAAGAGAGCTTACTGATAAGGATAGATCCAGGCCTGTTTGTAAGAAACCAAGAATATCCTGAATCCTAGGGTCAGTACAGGAACCATCAGTGGTGGAGACGTAATCCGCAAATTTCGACCAAATTCTTTGGTAGACCCTATTGGTACCTGGTCTCCTGGCATTCAGTAGAGTCGAAATAGCCGCACTTGGACATCCTAGGGCTTCCAACCTTCCCCTCTCAAGAACCAAGCCGTCAGATGGAGCTGGGACGGACATGGGTGAAGAGATGTTCCTTGTAATAGGAGATCTGATCTGGATGGGAGAGGAACTGGATTCCGGTAGCTGAGTTGTAGTAAGAGGGGGAACCACGGTCTGTTGGGCCAATATGGAACAACTGCCACTATTTCGACCTCTTCCCACCTGAGCCTCGATAGGAAGCGAAGAATGACCGGAACTGGTGGAAAGGCATAAGCCCTGTGGAATCTCCACTGGTCCGTCAGAGCATCCACTCCGAAAGCCTGGGGACAACGACATCTCGTGTAGTACTTCTCCATTTTGTGGTTGCAAGGAGACGCAAACAGATCCACTTCTGGTGACACTCCCAGAGACAGGATCCAATTGAAAACTTCCGTGTGGAGAGACCACTCGTTGTTGTCCAGGGCAAACCTCGAGAGGAAGTCCGCCTGGACATTTTGGACTCCTGGAAGATAGACAGCTGTCAGATTTGATAGGTTCGTCTGGGCCAAAGACATGATAGGACTCACTTCCTTCAGAAGGGAGAGACTGCGTGTGCCCCCTTGTCTCTTGATATAAGACACCGCTGTCGTGTTGTCTAGCCTCAGGAGGACTGAGGCCCCTGATGTTAAGTGGAGAAAGGCTCGTAGAGCACAGAGGGCAGCTCGGAGTTCCAGGACATTTGAAACTACGCCCCGGGATGGGAAATCCCACTGACCCTGGGCTATCTCCGTCAGACAGAGAGCGCCCCAGCCTCTGCTGCTGGCATCCGTTGTCACCGTGATCCATGAAACGGGTGCTATGGAATGGCAATTGAGGAGATTCCTCCGCTGCAGCCACCAGGGGAGACTTTCCCGCATGGACGGGGTTATCCGAACCAGATGGTCTCGAGAACCCGGATCCCACTGTTGTAGGAAACCCTTCTGAAAAGGGCGCATCCTCCATTGAGCCCATTTCACCATGGGGGTTGTTGCTACCATGGTGCCGATTATCCTGAGACACTGAGAGGCTCTGAGCAGGGGAGACGACATTGCCAGGTGAATTCTGTCCCGAATCAAAGGGATTTTCTCCAGAGGCAGAGAGATGGTGCTCTTCAACGTGTTGAACTGGGCTCCGAGGAATATCAGAGACTGTGTCGGATCTAGATGACTTTTTTCCCTGTTCAACAGCCAACCGAACTCTGTCAGGGTAGAAATGACTTGATCTCGGTGTGACACTAGTTGATCCCTGTCCTGCGAAAGCAAGAGTAGGTCGTCCAGGTAGTGGTGTAAACGGATACCCTTGACCCTGATTAATGCCACGACAGCCAGTAAGAGCTTCGAAAACACTCGCGGCGATGTTGTAAGCCCGAATGGGAGACATGTAAATTGGAGGTGTCTCTGATCCACTGCAAAACGTAGGTACTTCTGGAAGTCTCTCGCAATCGGTACGTGAAAGTAGGCATCTTTCAGGTCTATGGAGACTAGCCAATCGCCTGGCTGTATTATCTGACGAATTGTTAGCAGTGTCTCCATCTTGAATTTTTCCTTCTTGATGAAGGAGTTCAGGTATGTCAGGTCGATGACTGGCCTCCAGGAACCGCTCTTTTTGAGGACCATAAAAAGGGGGGAATACACCCCTTGAAATTTCTCTTCCGAGGGCACCGGGACGGCAGCCCCTTGAGCTATCAGAGAATCCGTGTATGATAGAAGAATTTGTTTCTTTTCTTCTTGGTGAGGAAGGATTGTGGGGACAAACCGGTGTAAGGGTGGATTGCAGAACACCCATGAATGGCCTGATGAGACTGTCTTGACCGTCCAGTAGTCCCTGATCGAGGCTGCCCAGACGTGCTGAAAAAGGAGTAACCGCGCCCCGACTTGCTCCGCCTGGACAGGCTTCATATCAAAAGGACTTAGAAGCCTCCCGTCCACCAGAAGAGGATGTCTTTGAGGACTTCTGACCAGAAGGTTGATTTCTCTTCCAGTTTCTCCTGAAATCACGGCCCGGTCTATAGCGGCGGGCATCTCTAGCGCGTTCTTGGTCTTGCCTGGGTTGAGGTCTCCTCTGCCCCAAAAGGCGACGATCTTGGGGTAAGAACCCTGACTTACCCCCTGTGGCACGGGTAATGGCGGAATCAAGTTTGTTCCCAAAGAGGGAGGAACCCTCAAAGGGAATTCTGCACCAGGCCTGTTTAGAGGCAGGATCCGCAACCCATGGGCGTAGCCACAAGGCGCGCTTGGCTGTGACTGAGGAAAGCATGACCCGTGCCACTAAGCGGATAATATCCAGGGATGCTTCCCCCAAGAAGACTGACGCCAGTTTTAGTTCATGGATTGGTGAACTCTTGACCAAATCTTCAGACACACTTGCTAATGCCGCATCCACATCATCTGACCAGGATTCCATAGCTTTCGACAGAGCTGCGAGAGCCAGGGCTGGTTTACAAGCCATACCTGCCGTAATATAGATGCGTTTAAGATCAGTATCGATCTTCCTTTCCAGACCATCCTTAAATGAAACGGTATCCTCTAGAGGGAGGGTGACATGCCTCACCAGCCTCATCAAAGCAGCATCAATGAGCGGAGCTGACTCCAGATGCTTTACCTCTTCGTTCTTAAACGGATACATCTTGGCCACTTTGGAGATTAGTGAGTTCTTCCTCTCAACTTTACTCCACTCTTCTGAAATGATTTCGCCAAGCTCTTCCAGGAAGGGGAAATTTGGTTGATCCTTTTTGAGATGCTTAAAGTATTTCCTCTGTTTAGAGGGTGCTTCTACTGGTTCTTCCCATCTCAATGCGTCTTTAACCGCCTTGACCAACCGTGGCACTAGGGAGAAATCAAAGCCTGCGCCAGGATCTTTCAGATCAGCCTCGCTTTCCGAGGATCCGCTTAAGGAGGGACTGCGTCTAGAGGGACCAGGAGTCCCAAGGTCGACTCCACCAGGAGCTAGCACTGGAGCAGAAGGAGAGATAGCTGAACGATTGGGATCCGTTCTGATCAGGGATTCCTGAACCACTCTTCGGACCATAGCTTCCACCTGCTGGTCCCCAGCTCCTCTTTCTTTTGCAGCTCGGGCATAACATAGCTCACAGAGGGACTTCCCTTCTGGGACCTGAGCTTTACATCCCCAGCAAGCCCTTTTATCAGAGCGGCTAGAATGGCGGTGAGAGTGACGCCCAGATGTGGACTTGGGCTTTTCACTATGGCGCCTAGAAGCTGATCTAGAACGCCTTGAACTTGATGATTGTTTCTGATGATGCGATCTGGAACGATCGGTATCTTCACGTGCTGAGGGTCTATGTTCAGACCTAGGAGTGCTGTGGAAAAAAGGAAATAAACAGAATCCAGAAAGAAACAAACCCAAAACAATCAAGCAGAAGGAATAAACAATTCCTACCTGCAGCGCAAGGGTTGGCCACTGGGGGGCGGTGACACGTCCATAGCAGAAAAAAACCAGGTATCTGAAATGAACAATTCCTTGTCAAAACACAGGGATCAGAGAGAAAGAAAGGGGCTTGGACAGCCAGCAGCGAAGTCTCCTACCTTGCCAGGGAATAAGCACTGCACCGGGAAGCCGCCGTATACACCCGCAGACAACCCAAGTAATAGCTGTATTCTGACAGCTATTTAAACTTGGCGCCGCCGATGACGTCACCGCGCCCCCCAGTGTCGAAAAACGGGGCTCGCGCGCATGCGCGGCCGCCGCCATTTTCCCGGGACTGCGCATGTGCGAACCAAGCCTCGCTCCCAGACGAGGATCGCACTGTGCAGGGACCCGGAAGACGCGGCGGAATGGGACGCAGATGCGTTCCAGCCGCCATAGAGGCCAGAAAGATACAGGAACGAACAACACACAAAAACAGCTGCCATATATGAATGAATAATGCAATATACGATACCACCGCACGATCCTGGTCCAGTCTGATTTGGGGACGATCATCCACTGCACGGCCGGGCATCAATAAGGGGGAGGCCTCCTGCTAATAGCAAGGACGTTTGGCCAGTTGCCGCTTGCCTGCCAATGGCGAGGCTAGTAAGCTCTTCATGGCATCGCAGATCTGCCCGTATCCACCCTGCTAATAGCTGGGACTGCTGGACTCCAGAACCGCCATCAGAACCACCGTGCAACCAGAACCGGACCGTAGAAAACTTCAAAAGGTAAGATACACCTTGGTCCTAGGAGGAGGACAAAAAAGGAACACGGTCTATGGCTGGAAGCAAAGATTTATGGGAGTGGGGTCCTATGAGGTATGAGAGGCGGGATTAACCCATAGTATGCTGCCATGGAGTCTGTCAGGAAAACTGTTTTGCCACAGTGGAAGAGCTACAGAGACACAGAAAGTAATTTACTCTTCTTTTGCTGTACTAAAAAATCTTTTTCCATCTGTGTTGTGGTTGAAGATTCTTCCCCCAAGGGCATAATTATAGGCAAAGCAGACCACGCAACTGCTATAGAGTCCAGAAGCAGAGGGGGCCCAAAGCTGTCTGGCTACACTGTAAAGCTGGCCATATATCAGTAGAACTTTGTTTGAAATGTTTCATTTTAGGAACATTTGTTCCATTTTCAAATCATTTCTGGGGTCATGACGATGTGTGTTTTTGACTGCAGTGATGAGAAATTTTGAGAGCAGGATGGAAAAATGTTCACATACAAATTTCCAACAGTGTATTCTGTTTTTGTATGATAAAGTCCATTTAGTCCAAAATCAAATGTTAAATACAAAATAATAAATGACATTCATCAAGTTATTTTGCAAAATCCAAAATCTACTAAACTAGTGTATGGCCAACTTAAGACCCAAGGCACTGCTGCCTCTGTATGCTAGTGTCAGGAGATTTGGAATGAGATTTGGTGATGTCACTACGGATCTACCCACTGTTCTTGCTGGAGGCACTGAAATGAGGAAGCAAAGCCATGCCTTTACTAAGATGGCCGCCTCCACACAGGAACACATTGACATGTTAAGTCAATAATGGGAAAAAAGATCAGCTGCAGATGAACAGACACAACAGTATATTTTTCCTTTGCCTTGTTTTTGGGCCCAGCTTCTAGCCTTCAGGTCCTATTAATGGTTTTATGATAGAGCCCCATCACACATTGTTACAGCCTTCTGTAGGCAGGTTGCCTACTGTATTCATTTTAGCTAGGTTACTGTGGCTGCCCAGGCTTGGGGGAGGGGTTTATACTGCTTTGTATTCCTTGCTCACGTTTGTGGGCTTTTTTGGGGTCCACCCTTCTGTCCTGTGATATATGAGAGGCAATGGTTCGGGTCCCAAGAGTGCAGGGCAGTGGGCTAAGATCAGGAATCTGGCATGACTTGCTGAAACTTGTGGTTTATCTATGGAGCACCGAATTCTAGGAATACCCCAAGCAATGGACTTCTCCAGTCAAGTGTTACCAGTTATGGATGTCACCCATAAGTACTTTACCTGTGCAGGTATACTGGGGCAGCTGCTGTTAGAATTAGTTTGGGAAAGGACGTTTTTCCATGTTATGCATGACATGCTGAACTTTCAGTAAGAGTTGTTTAACCGCACAAAGCCTGGTCTGAAGTTACTCAAGGGGTGCATATGAGGTCCTGGCGCTCATTAAGGGGTCTGAGTCTACAACAGCACACCAAGGGTTCTTGTAACATTGCAACAACAAGAGGTTAAACTGCAACCACTGAGCACATATAAAGTCTGCACTATGTGGGTCCCCATTCTGTTACTGAGAGTGCAGTAGGAGAGGTAAGCTGACTGGTGGATTGGGCATAGGCTCTGCGTGTCCCTCCTAATGCAACACATACACCTGTTGAAGTGTGTAGGACAAGGGACATCATCTTCAGAAGAACTCTGCATACAACACTACACACAAGTGGCTCATCTCTGAGTTGGGGGACTACTTTAAAGCGGTAATTAACTTCAGAAAAAAAAAGGGCTTCAGTTTTTACTGGGCCTTCCTTCCAGGTTCACGGGCTCCAGCTGCTTGAATAGCCAAGCCATGATGACGGCATGTGCGGGAGTCATGGCCACGGCACAGAGCTCTGAAGGAGTGGTATGAATATGCCATTCCTTCAGAGCACATGTTCTGGAGACGTCACTGGCTGCCAAAAAAGTGAATATCTCCTAAATGGTGCATGTTTAGAAGATATTCATTTTACCTACAGATAAGTTTTATTATAAGTTACCTGTAGGTAAAAAACACAGAGGGGAGTTTCCTACCACTTTAATATTTGACTTTCACATGACCGTGGCCTCTGCCTGGTCCCGGGCATTGGTGAGGACCCCTTTGGGCAAGGTGTAACCCCTGTGCTTGAATGAATGACCTTGCCATCACCTGGGGTAGGCCAGAAGAACCCACCCCGGGATAGGCCTCCTATGTGACCAACACTTGGCGCCAAACGAGTTAATGGGAAACATATGGAGGAGGTGTCACCCCACTACTGCAACACGAAACCTACCCTTACATATGTTCCTCATTTTGTTTGATGAATCTGTTGTGACCAGGGCAGGAAGCGAGGGGAATGCTCTCTAACGGACCTCCAGATATCAGTAGAAACCTGACAGGAAATCTAATTCTTCCCTCCACTAGTCTATACAAAGCTAAAAATAAAAGGCAAATTGCAGTGGCAAGATTCTACAGATTTCTTTTTCTGGAATGACAGGTGTGTGTCTAAAGAGCTGTGACTGCTCATTCTATACAATGCAATGGCAGGCTGCCACATCTAATGGTGACGCAGTCAGAGATTACCTGCAGTGATCATGGCTGGATGCAGATAGACTGCATCCAGCCACGATCATCTGTCCCTACATGCAGGTAATCAATGGCTGTGCAAACAGTGACAGGTAACTGTGGCTGCCATCAGCCTGTCATTGCATTGTATAGGCTGAGCAGCTGCAGCTCTTCACACACACTGGTCATTGCACCGGCGGAGAATGCAGATTCTGCCGGAATTCATTGTGTGTGTTGTACTAAACACCTGTGCGAATGCACCTTAAGCCAAAACTTTTTTATTTGGTCCAGGATACAGTAAGGAAGGGTTAAAATGTCTGTCTTTTTTCCATATGAGTCATATTCAGGGCCATCTTTAAGGCAGGGCAAAAGGGGCAGCTGCCCTGGGCCCTGTCATTGTTGTGGGGCCCAAAGCAGCTGCCTCATACTTGCCAACTTTCCCAGTTTAAATTCCCTCGTCCCTTGAGGTTTTAGTCTCATGCTGTGTCCTAATATCTCAGTGTGAAGTTCTGTTATTAATGCTACCCAGCTCTGTCTTGTTGTTGTGTACAGGTGACTCACCTGCAGACCCTGTGTTTACATGTAAATACCAGCACTGATAAGTAAATAGCAGCTGCATTCATACGTAAATAGTGGCAGACCAACAGCATTCTATGTAAACAGAGGTGGTATTCATATGTATATCATGCCCCCCTGAGGTCATATCCACCTTCACCTATACTGAATGCTACCCACTGGGGAGATAAAGGGGCATGCTTGAAAGTCCTGCCTACAACTGTGGTCATTAAGCCTACTGTCAGCCTGTTCTGCAAAGGTAATTATTGGTTGGGGGGCTAGTGTGTGGTGTGCAGAGGTAGACAGAGAAGGAATTACAGTTTGGGGTGCACAGGTGAGCAAGATCCAGTCCATGGTGTGCAGCCAGTGAGGAGATGATGTGCTGTAACCTCTAGCAACCAATCAGTAAGCAGTAATGATGTGCAGTAACTAATCGGTGAGCAGTATTGATGTACAGTAATCTCTAGCAACCAATCAACAAGCAGAAATCATGTGCAACTAATCAGTGAGCCAAAATGTTTGCTGTAACCTCTAGCAACCAGTCAGTGAGCTGTAATAGTACACTGTAACCTCTGGCAACCAATCGCAATCACTGTCTGATCTGATTCAGTAAACTGATTTTGAGTCTAGCTGCTATTTATTGTATGTCTAAGAGCAGGTGGAGAGCAAAACTGCATGGGGGGCCCCAAGAAATTTTTTGCCCAGGGCCCAATCAATATTAAAGACGGGCCTGGTCATATTAAGGGGCATTTCCCTTCACTTACTGTCCTGACCTAGAGATACAAGAAGAACTGAGGCAATCTCTTCAAAATGAAGGAAATTGCCTCTTTCTCTGCATTTAGGGAAAAAAAACCTTCCACTCTGTGTTCCCCCACTTTCTCTCCCTAACACTTACTTGACTCCTATATTGATCCAGCTCTGTGCCCAGTTGCAGGTCTTCTCTTCCCTTCTTCCTGGTCTTACAAGGCTTCGCTGAGAGCAAATGAGTAGAGAGCTGGAGGCGGGCCTGAGCTGCACTGTGGGTGTCTATGGATACACACAGCCCAGGTTGGGAGTGAGCCCACACGTCTGCCCCCATAGCAAGTGACCTGCTATGGGGGCAAACAGAGAAGAGGAGGAGTCAAGATCGCTGGTGGGGGACCCCAGAAAAGGAGCAGGTAAGTATAAATCTGTTTAATATTTTAAGAAATAAGACTTAGGCCCCTTTCACATGATAAGCCCGCTTGGATCCGCCTGTTGTTTTTTCAGGCGGATCCAAACGGGCCACCCATTGACTCCTATGGGCAGGTGGGTGTCAGCGGAGATGTGTCCGTCCGAACCGTTAAAAACAGACCTATGGCGATATGTTGAGCCATCCATCTGGCGAATCGGATCAGATGAGGTCTGATGAAAACAGACATGCTGTCCGTTTTTGTCCGATCTCCCCATAGAAATCAGCGGGGCTCTGACAGGTCTCTCCCCGCTCAGTGAGCAGAGACAGACCTGTCATCCGCCGGCTCAGCGGAGATCAATGGAGCGATCCCCCGCTGAGCTAGCAGGCTCCGCTGAGTGGTTCCCCCCATGTGAAAGGGGCCTTTCAGATCAGTAACTCAGACAGTGATGACACCAGAGACCACCAGACAACTAGTATTCTCATCATGAGGTCAGGAATGTTAGCTTTCACATTTCTACCAGTTACATTTCCTATAGGTTTCCTTTCAAATTGAACTCTGGTAGTAAAATACCTTGCAACCTCCTTCACGACAAGGGTTCAGTCCTCAAGAAAAGTTACCTCCACCTTCATGGGGAAAAAATAGCAAATGAAAAAAAAATAATATAGTAGCACACACAATTGCAACACAAGTCATATTGTAATTGAATGTTATTATAATTTAACTTTCCTTTTCAATCCGCAGAGCTGTAATTTCCTGTAAAATGAAATGCAATATGGCTACCTGGAAGCATACTGTATGCAGCTTGTGTACAGAACGCCCCCAAAAATGTCATTTCCTGCTTGTGTGATTGGCTCACTTAAGTCTACACCAAGATAAATTAAATACTTAAGGACCAGCCACCGTCGTTATACGTCGCTACTTTGATGTTAAATACCGTTATTATGGCAGCAGCTGGCTGCCATAACCCCGGTATTTTTAAAAACCGCGGACTGTCCTCTTTATGATAAAAGTGGTCTCTGCAGCGGATTCGCCGCGATAACTTTTATTGGGGGTGGGAGAGGGGCACTCCCGCCCCGCTCCAGTCATCTCTATCATTAGCGACGGAGCTGATCGGTTCCTCTCCCGTCACTGTCTGGATGCCGAGTGTCTTTTTGACCCCAGACCTCACATTTAAGAGATCCTGCCATGTTTTTTTTTTTATTACAAGGGATGTTTACATTCCTTGTAATAGGAATAAAAGTGACCCAACATTTTTTTTTTTTAAAGGGCAGTGTCAAAATAAAAAATAAAAAGTAAAATAAATAAGAAAAAAAAAATTAAATTAAAGTGCACCATCCCGCCGAGCTCGCACGCAGAAGTGAACGCATACGTAAGTCGTGCCCGCATATGAAAACAGTGTTCAAACCACACGTGAGGTATCGCCACGATCGTTAGAGCAAAAATTCTAGCCCTAGACCCCCTCTACAACTCAAAACTGGTAACCTGTAGAAATTTCGCTTATGGAGATTTTTAAGGGTAAAAGTTTGTCGCTATTCCATGAGTGGGCACAATTTTGAAGCGTGACATGTTGGGTATCAATTTACTCGGAGTAACATTATCTTTTACAATATAAAAAAAAATTGGGCTAACTTTACTGGTGTCTTATTTTTTGATTAAAATTTTTAGATTTTTTTCCAAAGAAAAGTGCGCTTGTAAGACCGCTGTGCAAATACAGTGTGACATAAAGTATTGCAACGACCCCCATTTTATTCTCTAGGGTGTCTGAAAAAAAATATATAATGTTTGGGGGGTTTTAAGTAATTTTCTAGGAAAAAAAAAAAAGATTTTAACTTGTAAAAATAGGCCCGGTCCTTAACCGCTTCCCGACCGCCTTACGCAGATATACTGCGGCAGAAAGGCATTTACAGGCAGATTAACGTTCCTGCACGTTGCCCTTTAAGAGGCAGCTCGCGGGGAGCTCCGTGATCGCGGGTCCCGCGGACCCGATGTCCGTGGGGATACCCGCGATCGTCTCACGGTGAGGAAGAACGGGGAGGTGCTAATGTAAACAAGCATCTCCCTGTTCTGCCCAGTGACACTGTCACTGATCTCTGCTCCCTGTGATCGGAAGCGGCGATCAATGTAGTGTCACACACAGCCCCTCCCCCGACAGTTAGAAACACTCCCTAGGACACACTTAACCCCTACAGCGCCACCTAGTGGTTAACCCCTTCACCGCCAGTGACATTTTTACAGTAATCAATGCACATTTTTTAGCATTGATCGCTGTATTAAAGCCAATGATCCCAAAAATGTGTCAAAATTGTACAATGTGTCCGCCATAAGGTTGCAGTCACGATAAAAATTGCTGATCGCCGCCATTACTAGTAAAAAAAAAAAAATTATCAATAAAAATGCCATAAAACTATCCCCTATTTTGTAGACGCTATAACTTTCGCGCAAACCAATCAATAAACGCTTATTGCGATTTTTTTAATTTACCAAAAATATGTAGAATACATATCGGCCAAAACCGAGGAAAAAAAAGGTTTTTAAAATATTTTTTGGGGATATTTATTATAGCAAATAATAACGACTGCGCAATTGTCAGTTAAAGCGTTGCAGTGCTGAATCGCAAAAAGTGATCTGGTCAGGAAGGGGGTAAAATCTTCCAGGGCTGAAGTGGTTAAAGGAGTTGTAAAGGCAGAAGGTTTTTATCTTAATGCATTCTATACCTCCTAACACTTAACTGAGGTCCCACTCTGTCCAGCGATGTCCACGAGTGTCTTAGCTATCCCGATTCTCCTTACTGATTGGCTGAGACACAGCAGCAGCGCCATTGGCTCCCGCTGCTGTCAATCAAAGTCAGCTATAGGATCAGACCACCCTGATACATAAAACGCGGCTGTAGAGATTTAGGCTGTAGCATTAAAAAAAACATGCTCGAGTTTGTTTTCATGCTACAACTTAAATCTCTACAGCTGTAGAAATTATATGTGAATTGTTACAAATAAAAATTGTCTTTTTTTTATCAGTTGTGCCTACAAAGTCCATTTTTCAGTCTTTAACTGCTTGTCCACCAGCCGCCACAGTTGTACTGTGGTAGAATGGCACGGGCAGGCGAATCACCTTTATGTTACGTCGGTTTCTAAGGCGGCCACTAGGGGCGCGTGCGCCCGCTGCTCGCCCCCCAAAGCTAATGCGAGTGCCCGGCGGTCTCGATGACTGCCGGGCTCCCGCGATCACTCATAACACAGCGAGAACCGGGATCTCTGTGTGTAAACACAGAGATCCCGGTTCTCTGAGAGGAGAAGTGACAAATCGTCTGTTCATACAAAGTATGAACAGCGATCTGTCATCTCCCCATGTCAGTCCCCTCCCCCCCTTCAGTTAGAACACACATTAGGGAACGCAATTAACCCCTTGATCGCCCCCTAGTGTTAACCCCTTCACTGCCAGTGACATTTGTACAGTAATCAATGCATTTTTATAGCACTGATTTCTGTATTAATGCCAATGGTCCCAAAAATGTGTCAAAATTGTCTGGTGTGTCCGCCATAATGTCGAAGTCACGATAAAAATCGCAGATCGTCGCCATTACTAGTAAACAAAACAAAAAAATAATAAAAATGCTATAAATCTATCCCCTATTTTGTAGATGCTATAACTTTTGCGCAAACCAATCAATATACGCTTATTGCGATTTTTTTTTTACTAAAAGTATGTAGAAGAATACATATTGGCCTAAACTGAGAAAAAATTTGCTTTTTTTAAAAAAAAAAAATCGGGGATATTTATTATAGCAAAAAAGTACAAAATATTGTGTTTTTTTTCAAAACTGTAGCTATTTTCTTGTATATAGCGCAAAAAATAAAAACCACAGAGATGATCAAATACCACCAAAAGAAAGCTCTATTTGTGGGAAAAAAAGAACGTCAATTTTGTTTGGGTACAACTTCGTACGACCGTGCAATTGTCAGCGATGCAGTGCCGAATCGCAAAAAGTGCTCTGGTCAGGAAGGGGGTAAAATCTTCCTGGGCTGAAGTGGTTAATATTTCATGATTAGGCCGTTGCACTGTATTACTTTAGGTACACCCACAGCACCAACCTGTGGTGGCGTATGTAGTTCTTTATATACACCAGTCAGATTTTGGGACACCCCCAAAGCGAAATCACATCTAAAAGGGATGCAGACAGTGACTTTCCTCATTAGAACACTGCAAAAGCAGCAGACGATTAATAATTATAAAGTCACTCCCATTCACATTCACTTTGCACACGGACACAGACAAATAAATAGCTAATTCTTCACAATAGCAAAAGGTAAGAAAATCTGCAAAACAAGTTTGTAGGTAGGAGGTTTTTTTTACTTTAAAGAATTCTCTGCATTAAGGTAAAAAAAACCTTTTGTGCGCTGCCCCCACTCTCCAGCCTCCCTAAATACTTACTTGAGCCTGATCTTGATCCAGCGCTGTGCCAAAGTGCAGTGGCTCTCTATGCTTTCTGTACAAGGAAGCAGCGAGGGAAGGCATTGGCTCATGCTGCTGTCAATCACAGTCTGCGATGAGGGAGCAGGGGGCAGGACTGAGCAGCGCTGTTTTTGTCTATGGACACTCCCAGTGTGGTTTAAGGATCGAGCCCAAATGAATGCTGAAAAGGCTAGTTATAGGTTGGGGTGGTTGCCACTTTGTAGAGTTGGACAAATTGGGTGCAGGGACTGGATGCCTTTGCTGCTGTTGTGCTCTTGCTGGGTGTCATGTGCGTCCCTGTGCCTTTAGGGAGGGGGGCGAGATCCCTCCAGGCATACCTACCCTTAATCTTTACATTCTTATATGTGCACCTACTATGAAGGCTCTGGATATTTAGAGTTAGGACCACAGTATATACAGAGGTCCCATGGCATCAGGGCCGGATTTCCCACAAGGCCACCGAGGCCAGGCCTCGGGGCGGCAGTGGTACAGGGGCGGCGCCTCCCCCATCACTAACATCAGCATGCAGTGCACCCGGGCGCCTGAGGCGGCTCCCTCCGCAGGTCACCGCCGCCATCGCTGTGTATTTCGCTGCTCAAGCCCGTCCCCCCTCCCTCCTCCTGTCAGAGAAGGAGAGCAGCCGCCGAAGATCGGAGCGGCTGGTCTCTGTGCGGCGGGGGGGGGGGGGCGTGTTCTCCTCTGTCTCTCACTCCCGAGTCCCGCCCAAGCCTGTGCCTGTCTCCATCTGTTCTGTTGTACACACTTGGAGGGGAGGTTGTCCTGGGATGTCTGTACTAGTGAAGGGGGGGGGTTGTCCTTGGGGGGTCTGTGCTAATGGAGGGGGTGGGGGTTTGTACTAATAGAGAGGGGGTTTTCCTGGGGGGGTTTGTACTACTTGAGGGGGGTTTGTCCTGGGGGGGTCTGTACTAATGAAGGGAGGAGTGGTTTGTCCTGGGGGGGGTTGGAACTAATGGAGGGGGGTTGTCCTGGGGGGGGGTTGTACTAATGGAGGGGGGTAGACCTGGGGGGTTTGTACTAATGGGGGGGTTGTCCTGGAGGGGTTGTACTAATAGAGGGGCGTTTGTCCTGGGGGGGTCTGTACTAATGAAGGGAGGTGGGTTTGTCCTGGGGGGGTCTGTACTAATGAAGGGAGGGGGGTTTGTCCTGGGGGGGTCTGTACTAATGGTGGGGGGGTTTGTCCTGGGGGGGAGGGTCTGTACTAATGGAAGGGGGTGGTTTGTCCTGGGGGGGTCTACACCCAGGAAAGTACACCCAGGGCTCCAGAGGGAGAGGGCAGTGCTGAGGGAACACCATCAGAGAGAGAACCCCGCTGCCCTGCACCACCAGAGGGAAAGCCACACAGCCTGGCGCCATCCCTGGTGGAGAAAGGAATGGAGTCATTGCAGGAATACAGATCTGGGTGCTACCCAACGGAGTCGCCGCAGGCAATTCAGAGTGAGCTGACTCCTGATCAGGGGAAGCATTGCTGTATCGCTGGGTCAGGTGAGAGGGCCGATCGGCCATTATCTACTAATGTCCATAGGAACTGCAGTCTCTGACCATCTCCTGTGTCATGTCTGCCGTCTCTGACCATCTCCTGTACTATGATTGCATTCTCTGACCATCTCTTGTAACATGTCTGCAGTCTTTGACCGTATTATGTCTGGGGGCTCTTTCTGGTGGTGTGTGTGTGTGTGTGCGGAGGGGGGGGCGGCATTGAAGGGCCCGGCCTTGGGGCGGCAAAGGGAGTAAATCCGGGCCTGCATGGCATGTGCACTGCGGCTTACGCATATATTTGCAAATGTGTGCAAACAAAACCCTCTATTAATTTGGTTGTTTTGCAAGCTGCCTGGTAACTGTGCTAGGAAATCTTTAGTTTCTTTGTGATCGAGCCAGAACGAGTGCCCCCATAGCAAGTGTTTTGCTATGGAGGCACTTGGCAGGAGGGAGGAGCCAGAAGCGTAGACGGGGGACAAAAACCAATTCCATTGCACAGAATAAGTATGACATCTCTGTGTTTTTTTTAATTACGTTTACAATCACTTTAAGTGTTTGGTATAATAAACAGTATTACTGACCATAGTCTGGACAGTTGGCGCTTTCTTCTTCTCCGGGACTCTCCAGGTTGTGGGCGGGCCGTCAACTTCCTCTGATACAATACAGGACTGCTGATCCTGCATTGTATGTAATGACATCAGATATCCTGTGACTGGCAAAGATAAGTGGCAATGGTTTTACAACATAATAAAAGCCTGTCAGTGCAAGACGTAAGGTCATAGCTCCCAATTGTCCCTGATTTCGAGCAATGTCCCTCTGTCCCTCTTTACCCCTCATTTTGGTCTGATCAATATAGTTGTCTAAAAAAAATGCACCATTTTAACTTTCAAAAAGTGTTTCCAAGTGCTAAACCTTTCATCCAAATTCTAAATTGCTGCATTTGTAAAATGTAAAAGCCAATATAAAGGAATAGTAGTGGTTAAAAAAATGCCCTTATGGATTTAACTAATCCTTTTTTTTTAAGGGGGCGTGTCCTATGCCTACATACTTTCGCTAGTAGGTGTCCCTCATTCCCATCTCAAAATGTTGGGAGGTATGTGCAGGCCCAAGACTGACATGGCAGATGCCATTGGGTAGGGTGGAGAGAGCTCAGCAAACAAACATTTGTTGATCCTCCCCCTGGTGACTGAACCAGAAAGTGACATTTGCTGAATTATGTCACTTCTTGTTTCAGAGCTGTCATACCCCATCACATAGCTCCCAACTGTCCCTGATTTCGAGGGACTGTCCCTGATTTGGAGCAATGTCCCTCTTTCCTCCTCATTTTGGTCTGATGTATATAGATGTTTTTAAAATGCACTTTGTATCTATCAAAAAGTGTTTTCCAGCACTAAACCTTTCATCCGATTTCTAAATTGCTGCATTTGTAAATTCCAAAAGCCATTATAAAGGAATAGTAGTGGTAAAAAAGCACTTGTGGGTTTAACCAATCTTGTGGGTTTTTTTTGTTGTACAATTCTCCTTTAAGGGGGCATGGCCGGGGGTGTGTCCTATGCCTGCATGCTTTTGCAGATAGGTGTCCCTCATTCCCATCTCAAAAAGTTGGGAGGTATGCATAAGGTAAGTGCTAGAGCTTTTTTCTCTAGTCCTAGAAACAACGAGTATTTAACCTTTGCAGCGCTCAGAGTGGGGTTTTGAAGTGACACTAAACCATCCTGATTCTTCAAAAATAATCCATCCACATTCACTACCTAGGGTCCTGTAATCTATTTTTCATAATAGTGTTTTTCTGCCTCCTTGTAATGTACTTAGTGAGCCCTCAAACCTCTTCTTTTCCCCCTCACCTCAAGCAATGCGTGTTAGTTGCAGTCAGGTACACTGCTGTATGCACACTACACATCCCATAGTCTATAATCCATAGTTCATTTCAGGAGTGAGCAAGAGAGGGTGGCTATGTTCCTACATACAGTGGGACTATGGAGAACGTGCATTGCCACCCTCTAATGAAAAGTCAGATCACAGCAGAAAAAAAAAAGAGAGGAATTTGGAGATTTGGAAGAGGCTGAGAGCAATAGAAGAGACTTTTCTGAGTTAAAAATGAATACTTGTGTAGGTATTTTTTTTAAAACCAGAGTTTAGTGTCACTTTAAAGAATAAGTATTTTGTAATTTCGCTCTCTAATTCCATACTGAAATAGGATTTGTAGCCCTGGGTCCTTCTCTGTCACTTATACAGAAATGATTATTAAGCGGAGGTCATCGATGCACATGACATTCGGGATTCCTGTTCTCTCCTGGCTCTTTATGAAATGTGTCTGTAGGGGATAATAAAACCACACAATGCTGACATCAGCAGATTTCCCATCACCTCCAGGAAGGACAATGAGCCAGAGCGATGCGACGCGATGAACAGCTATAGATGAGACCATACAGACGGTCAGGTTTAATCACAAACCATGACGTGTGAAGTTCAATAACCCATGTCAACCAACCAGATTTCTTTTTTTCAGGTACCAACAATGAAAGTAAGTGCTGATTGGGTTTAGTGGACAACCAGGCTTTGTTGTTCGCTACTGAAAATGCAGTGATGCAAAAAGAAACCATAGTCTAAATATAGGCACTATTCCAGGGATATGCAATTAGCGGACCTCCAGCTGTTGCAGAACTACAAGTCCCATGAGGCATAGCAAGATTCTGACAGCCAAAGCATGACACCCAGAGGCATAATGGGACTTGTAGTTTTGGAACAGCTGGAGGTCCGCTAGTTGCATATCCCTGCACTAGTCCTTAACCACTTCCAGACCACCCACCGTCATTTTACATCGGTATTTTGAAGGAGAATATCGTTGTTATGGCAGCAGCTAGCTGCCATAACCCCAGCCCGGTATCCTCCTCTTCAGCGGGCGGTCCCCTACAAAATAAAAGCGGTCTCTGCAGTGGATTCGCCGCAAGATCACTTTTATCAGTGGCGGGAGAGGGGGCCCCTCCTCCCGCTACGATCCGGTGCCCTCCGCCGCTTACCGTAGCCTTCGGCAGTGGCGATCGCGTCTGTCCCCTGCCTGGGTATGGAGACGAGTGAGGGTAAGATGGCCCCCACCCATCTCCATATTACCGCCCATAACTCTTAAAGGGACATTTTTTTTTTTCAATGACAACATTTTTTTTTAAATTACATTTTAGTGTAAATATGAGATCTGAGGTCTTTTTGACCCCAGATCTCATATTTAAGAGGTCCTGCCATGCTTATTACAAGGGATGTTTACATTCCTTGTAATAGGAATAAAAGTGACACATTTAAAAAAAAAAAAAAAAGTAAAATAAATAAGAAAAATTTTTTTTTTTTAAAAACGCGCCCCGTCCTGACGAGCTCGCATGCAGAAGCGAACGCATACGTGACCTTGCATATGAAAACTATGTTCAAACCACACATGTGAGGTATTGCCGCGATCGGTAGAGCGAGAGCAATAATTCTAGCCCTAGACCTCTTCTGTAACTTAAAACATGCAACCTGTAGAGTTTTTTAAACATCGCCCATGGAGTTTTATAAGGGTAAAAGTTTGTCGCCATTCCATGAGCGGGCGCAATTTTGAAGTGTGACATGTTGGGTATCAATTTACTCGGCGTAACATTATTTTTCACAAAAAAAAAAATGGGCTAACTTTACTGTTGTCTTATTTTTTAATTCAAAAAAGTGTATTTTTTCCAAAAAAAGTGCTCTTGTAAAACCGCTGCGCAAGTACAGTGTGACCATAGGCGTGCGCACAGGGTGTGCCAGATGTGCCTGGGCACACCTTAATCACGCTGTCCTGCAGATTCCCCCTGCTGCTTGGCTGCAGAAGAAGGGACTGGGGAATCTCTGTCCTAAAAGTGAGACATTAGGGGTCTATTTAGACCTCTGATATCTCGCCAAAGCCCTGCAATGGAGCTCCTAAAAAAATGTATTTAAAAAAATATTAAGAATAATAATATGTTATTAAATAAAATTGTAAAAAATAGTAAAATTGTAAAAAAGTTATGATAATAAAAATAAACTACCGACATCAATCTCTTCCCTACTGACACCGTCCAGTGCTCTACTGATATATATATATATACACACACACGTGTGTTTGAACTTTGGGTGCACACCCTAATGCCATGGTCTGCGCACACCTATGAGTGTGACAAAAAGTATTGCAACGACCGCCATTTTATTCTCTAGGTTTTTAGAAAAAAATGTATAATGTTTGGGTGGTTCTAAGTAATTTTCTAGCAAAAAAACCTGTTTTTAACTTGTAAACAACAAATCTCAGAAAGAAGCTCGGTCTTTAAGTGGCTAATTAAAGAAGCCTGTTATGGCAGACATGAAGACTGTCATTGCTTCTCTGAGTTATCTCTGTCTGGTGGTTCTTATCCAAAGTTTCAATATAAATCCAAGTTTTGAAACTTGAGGGTAAGGATAACACCCAGGCATCATCAAAGGAAGTCATGCATGGAATCTCTCATATATCTTGTATGAAACATTATGTGAGCATGAACGTGCGCGTGTGTGTGTGTGTAAGGGGGGGGGGGGTGGGGGGTCAGGGAATACAGAGGTGAAAAGATTATCCCATATCATATTATGGGGCCCAAAGACTCAAAGCCTGATTTTTTCCTCTGCTGGAGCAAATTAGACCATGCTTTATTGGGCGTATTTTTTTTTTTTTCTTCCTTTCTCTGGATCAACTGTGGATAGCATTCTGTAGATGTAGATATTTTTATTGGTTAAACTAGATGGACTTCATGGCAAGTCTGGAGATGGTCAGTGTACAGCACTATATGCAGCAAGTCTATAAGAGCTCACTGCCAAAGGATTTGTACCAGAGTGTGCTGTGTTACCAAGGTAAGTAAGCATGTTGGCAGATGCAGTTAGCTTGTCTGCCACTAGGTGAGGCTGTTTCCAATATAGTGTGGTAAAGGGAGTTATGTAATTGGGTGTAAGACTCATTTTAGAGAAAGCCTTCCTCTAGTGATGTAATGGGTGGAGTCAGTGCCCATATAAATACCAGGATGAGAGGGCCTTGTGAGTTGAGGCGTGGGATTCAAACACCCCAGAGCTAGTTGGATGCAGTCAGCTACTGCCAAGGGCTGCAACCCTAGATGCAGTAGTTTAACATCCAGAAGAACCAGTTGTAGTCACCCTGACTCCATTACGGTCTGCTGTAGGCTGTGAGCAGGATGTAAAAGGCCTTTTAGGCCAGGCTGCTCTAGTGCACCTGTGGCAAGCATGTTATCTGGGAGTGTGCCTGCCTGGGCAGAGCTTTAGAATGGGACAGTAGGATAGAATGGTATACTAAGGAGGGTGATTGATTATACTTGGTGAAAAAAGCTGAATGCTATGGAGTTTGTACACATGGGAAGTAGTCCCAAGGAGAGAGGAGGTGCAAAGGGAAGATGGCCTACAAATTATATGCTGACAATCTGCACCCAAATGACAGCTACAGAATGTCTGCTCCTGCTTCCGCATTGAAGAATTCTGTCAGTATGTCAATGTGATGTTAGATGTCATGAAGAATGGATGCCATCAAATCCTTGGGAAATATCTGCTGCCCTCTGCTAGAAAGTTGTCATTGGGAAGAAGGTTTACCTTTCAACATGACAATGACCCAAAGCACACAGCAAAAAATGAGCACACAGTGGTTGAAGGAGAAAAAGATGAATGTCCTTGCATGGCTTAGTCAGAGCCCAGACTTAAACCTCATTGAAAATCTGTGGAATGACTTGAAGACTGCAGTCCACAAATGGTCACCATCAAATTTAACTGAACTTGAGCAATTCTGCAAAAAAAGAGTGGGCAAATATTGCAACGTTAGTAGAGACATATCCCAACAGACTAAAGGCTGTAATTGAAGAAAAAGGTGGTTCAATAATATACTGACACAAGGGGATGATCCTTTTTTCAAATCAGTAATTCTGTGGTATGCTGGAACTAAAGGGCCAAGCCCAACCCATGAAAAACAACACCAAAACATAATCCCCCCTTCACCAAATGATTTGGACCAGTGCACAAAGCAAGGTCCATGAAAGCATGGTTGAGAGAGTTTGGTGTGGAAGAACTTGACTGGCCAGCACAGAGTCCTGACCTCAACCCGATAGAACATCTTTGGGATGAATTGGAGTGGAGACTGCAAGCCAGGCCTTCTCCATATCAGTGCCTGATCTCACAAATGCACTTCTGGAAGAATGGTCAAAACCTTGTGGACAGCCTTCCCAGAAGAGTTGAAGCTGTTATAGCTGCAAAGGTTGGGCCAACTCAATATTAAACCCTACAGACTAAGACTGGGATGCCATTAAAGACCACATGCATGGAAAAGCAGATGTCCCAATACTTTTGACAATATAATGTATATACAAAAATGAATGGACTCACATTGTACTGTAAAGATTTGCATACGATTTCAACAAGAATGCAGTACAATTCCTGTTCAAATGACATGCAATTGTTTGCAGTGCGATTTAAACCCATCCATTTTGTATGGGCTCAAATTGCAACACAAAGGTATCGGTTTCAGGTATCAAAGCATTTGCACGTGTACTCATGCAAATGCTTAATATCGGTGCAACCCTCTATAATATATATATATATATATATATATATATATATATATATATATATATATATATATATATATATATATATATATATATATATATATATATATATATATATATATATATATATATATATATATAAAGTACCGTATATACTCGAGTATAAGTCAAGGCCCTAATTTACCACAAAAAAAATGGGAAAAACTTATTGACCCGAGTATAAGACGAGGGTGAGAAATGCACAGCTACTGTAAGTGGAAAAGAGGGTCAACAATGCCCATTTGCAGCATCACTGTGCCCATTTGCATGCCTCACTGTGCCCATTTGCAGCCAAAGGTCCCCTGAACTTCAAACTCGGTAGTTAAGGGTTCCTAGATGCCCCCTAGCTGCAGTCAAAATTTGGGGTCTCTGAACCCAAAGGGTCCCGAAATTACATTGCTGCAGATGGACACAGTTGACCGAATTTGGGGCCCCGTATCTCGGGGCCACTTAGTGCTAAGAACCCCAAATTTAGTGTGCGAACCCAGTGGAACTAGCACCATAACATTTCCAAAGCTGGGGTTTCTAGCACCAAGTGGCCCCGAGATACAGGGCCCCAAACATCAGTTCAGAAAATGTCAAGCACTTTTCTGCAGCAGAGAATGACATTTTCCAAACCGGTTTTGGGGCCCCGTATCTCAGGGCCACTTGGTGCTAGGAACCCCAGCTTTGGATATGTTATGGCACCAGTTCCACTCTGTTTGCACACCAAATTTGGGGTTCCTAGCACTAAGTGGCCCTGAGATATGTGGCCCCAAAATCGGTTCAGAAAATGTCAAGCACTTTTCTGCAGCAGAGAATGACATTTTCTGAACCGATTTTGGGGCCCCGTATCTCGGGGCCACTTAGTGCTAGGAACTTCTGCTTTGGATATGTTGTGGTACCAGTTCCACTGGGTTTGCACACCAAATTTGGGGTTCCTAGCACCAAGTGGCCCTGAGATACAGGGCCCCAAAGTCGGTTTGGAAAATGAAATTTTTTGCTGCAGAAAAGTGCTTGACTCGAGTATAAGTCGAGGGGGGCACTTTCAGCACAAAAAAATGTGCTGAAAAATTCGACTTATACTCGAGTATATACGGTAAATAAATAAAATCACAAAGATCAATAGTAAAGTGCATTGATATAAGAAAATAAATCAAATCATTTTCAATTGCTTTGACTTGTAAATCTGATGTATCATATAAAAAAAAAAGCACCAAACTGTGTGTGGCACAAAGTATAACCCCAAATCAATAGGGAACACGCTGAAAAGCTGGAGTCACTTTTGATACTGCACTTGGCACAAGCGATCTTTTTAATAAGCACTAATTATTTAAAGGCAGGATGATTTAAAAAACAAAAAAAACAAAAAAAACCATACAAACAAAAAAAACACCTTGGGCAAAGTCAAGTGAACATGGAAGTGTCTAGGCTGCATCCAGTCTTTTCATGTCTGCGGAGGTGCTGATCCCTGCTGGAACACATCCCCAGATTAAAGACATCTCCTGCACCCAGAGCTGACAGACCCTGTTCAAGCCCAAGTGCTAGTGACAAAAACCGTAAATGTGTTTTACACTTTCCCCTCCAGGAAGCCAGCACCGCATGCAAGCTGTGCATCCACTTATCAGCCCTCAGCCAGCCTCCCCTCTGCCTGTAAAGCTGGAGTCTCACAGCTCAGTGACAAGACACAAGAAAAACATGTAGATTATCTCTTACCTTCTTGTGAGCCCACTGAAATAATAACAACAAGCAGGGGACCTTCTGATCTACGGCTCCGAATAGATAAACTCAGCATTACATGAGACAGAGAGAGTATTAACATAACTGACAGATTCCTAAACTGTTTTATGTTCATTGACTTCTATCGCTAACATTATTTATAATGTCATTAGATTGGTTTAAAATTTATTGTATTGCAGAGTTTATGTTACATTTTATTAGATATCATTTAGATTTTAAATAAATCCAAATATAAAAAAATACTTTTTTTTTTTTAAATAGAATTCCTTCCTTCCCTTTTTTTCCCCCCACCTTTTTTATTAAGCCAAAATAAATTTGCGCTACCCATCCTAAAATTAAATTAGCGAAGGATAAGTGCAGAAAAAAATGCCAGTTCAAAACCACTGTGAAATAAAAAAAAAAAACCTATGTATGATAGAGCACACTCTCCTATATCCAAAAACATACACCTGAGCCATATTAAAGAATAAATAATATTGTTTCCAATATGAGCAGTTACATATTTGGATTTTTTATTTTTTATTAGAGCTCAGGTGTATGTTTTTGAATATAAGAGAGTATACTCCATCATACATAGACTTTTATTTTGTCACCTGATGACCTTGCCAGTTTTATTGCTTCAGGGAGGTAATGCTTTCTAAGCAGTGGTGGCTGGGGTTTTTTTCTTTTTTTTGGGGGGGGTAGCAAACACCCCCCCCCCCCCACAGGCCGCCGGTGGAGCGGCACTACGCCCCCCCCCCCCCTCTGCGGCACCAACACCCACCACCCATCTACTCTCGTACAGCTTCTATTAATGGAGGAGAGAGCAGAAATGACAGGCACAATCAGGACTTTTGACTAGTGCCTGTGACAGGTCCAGGTGACTATTAATCCCCAAAGCACTGGGAGATTATGGCTGCAGGAGTATTGGGGGGGGGGGGGGGCAGAGAACAGAAGAATTCAACCAAGAGCCAGCAGCATGGGACACTTCACATTGAAGGTACTTTGCTTTTCCCTTTAAAGTGGTTGTAAAGGCACAAGGTTTTTTACCTTTCTGCATTCTATGCAGAAAGGTATAAAATCTTCCGTGTGCAGCAGCCCCCCCAATACTTGAGCCCCATCTTGATCCAGCGATGTTCACGAGAGCCTTGGCTTTTGGCAGCAGCGGGAGCCGTTGGCTCCAGTGGCGGCCCATCCATTAGGGGTGCACGGGCGCCCCCATCCATGCATCCGGCCCCCTGATCTACATGCAGGGTGCCGGGTGCATGGATTCCAATCACATACCTCCCAACTTTTTGAGATGGGAATGAGGGACACCTATCAGCAAAAGCATGCAGGCATAGGACACACCCTCAGCCATACCCCCTTAAAGGAGAATTGTACAAAAAAAAACAAACAAACCACAAGATTGGTTAAACCCACAAGTGCTTTTTTACCACTACTATTCCTTTATATTGGCTTTTGGAATTTACAAATGCAGCAATTTAGAAATCAGATGAAAGGTTTAGTGCTGGAAAACACTTTTTGATAGATAAAAAAGTGCATTTTAAAAACATCTATATACATCAGACCCAAATGAGGAAAGAGGGACATTGCTCCAAATCAGGGACAGTCCCTTGAAATCAGGGACAGTTGGGAGCTATGTGATGGGGTATGACAGCTCTGAAACAAGAAGTGAGATAATTCAGCAAATGTCACTTTCTGGTTCATTCACCGGGGGGGAGGATCAAAAAATGTTTGTTTGCTGAGCTCTCTCCACCCTACCCAATGGCATCTGCCATGTCGGTCTTGGGCCTGCACATACCTCCCAACATTTTGAGATGGGAATGAGGGACACCTACTAGCAAAAGTATGCAGGCATAGGACACACCCCCTTAAAGGAGAATTAACTTTTAAAAAAAAAGGATTTGTTAAACCCACAAGGGCATTTTTTTAACCACTACTATTCCTTTATATTGGCTTTTAAATTTTACAAATGCAGCAATTTAGAATTTGGATGAAAGGTTTAGCACTTGGAAACACTTTTTGAAAGATAAATAGTGCATTTTATAGACAACTATATAGATCAGACCAAAATGAGGGGGAAAGAGGCACAGAGGGACATTGCTCCAAATCAGGGACAGTCCCTCAAAATCAGGGACAGTTGGGAGCTATGCAATCAGGGTTTTTTTTTTTTTTTAGGTACTTGATTACAGCCAAAGACTCTAATAGGCTTCAGAAAAGGGTGGACTCGGGTCGCGACCTGACCAGGGAGGGAGGTGTCGTTGGGTGGATTGTTTGCCCCCCCCCCCAAAAAAAAAACAAAACACCAGCCGCCACTGGTTGGCTCCCTCTGCTGTCAATCACAGCCAGTAAGCCAATCAGGAGGGAGAGGGGGCGAGACGTGGCTCCGTGTTTGAATGAACACACAACACACGCTCAGGATCACGCCTGCTTGGGTGCCGCCAAAAGCAAGCTGCTTGCTGTGGGGGCACCCGGCAAGAGGGAGGAGCCAGGAGCACTGGCGAAGGACCCGAGAACAGAAGGAACCCGGGCTGCTCTGTGCAAAACCACTGCATGGAGCAGGTAAGTATAACATGTTTGTCATTTAAAAAAAGGCTTTACTATTGCTTTAAATTCTAGTTAAACCCGTGTGCTTTAAACTCAAACATTTGGCATTGCTCTATGGCTAACGTGCAACACTCTGTTACTAATTTGTATTCCCACTGCTTATATCAAAATACCATGCTCTTCTATCCAGCAGATAAAAATCCCAAGATTTCTAAGACTAGCTATACAAGCTGGATTTCTCTTGTTCGCATTGTATGAGTCAAATTACTCGTTTCCGCCCCCCCATCAACGCTAACAGTGTGGATGAGAGAATCTGCAGTGCCATTGTGTTCAGACAGCCACAGCTTCTGTGGCTACCTGAATACCCAAACAGTGACTGTATCCGATTGGATGTTCAGCCAACAATTTTCCACCCGGCCCATTTGAATTTTTAATCAACTTTGCGGAAACGGGTGTGGTGCTGACAGGGCCAACCACAGCTCAAATTTCCACCAATTCAGCAGAAATTGTGCCGGGTCATGTACAGTCCTTATTTGTCATCATTGAGATCTGATGGGATACAGGGATTTGTACTGACAAACGGGGTATGACAATAGGGGACATCCCGTCCTGTTGGCAACTGTCCAAAAGTGGATTTCCTCTTACTTCAGATAGATTTGCTCACTTTCTTTTGTTTCTTAAGCACAGGAATTCTCCCCAATGAGAAAGACAGATAAAAAAAGTAGTAATAAGGACTAAATGGTTAAAACACATTTTATTTATGGTTTTTCTAAAATAAAAAAAGTTTGAGCTAGGAGAGATAACAGAGGTCATCTCTCTTTTCTTTTTCTGCTGGTGAAGCTTTTCTTTAGTAGAGTTGGGAAATGTTAGAACTCCTGTCACTTTTTTTTTCTAATTCATTATCTAGTGAAACTGTCAGAGCAGGAAAGGAAGTGACAAAGAATCTCTCTAATGGAGACATGGACAACCGTAAAATCCCAACAGGAGTTCCAGTCCTCAATCACTCCAGAGCTGGAAAGATAGGTATGGGTTTGATGAACACATACCATTGCGGACATCCTTTTTAATGACCATTACAAACCCAGCTCCAGGTTTTTATTACAGACTTGCTGTCCAAGTCTCTGTTGGGTAAAAGTTTTCCTTACTTATTGTCACAGATAAGCTGAGAACATTTTTACTTGTTCCTTATGCCAAGTAAAACTAAACAAAAAACTTGTCAGGAGTTTGTCTATATTTCTTACTACTTCTTTCAACGAATGATATTTGTAAGAATTTTTGGTTTACATGTAAAAGGAAACCTGTCACAAGAAAATTTGTGAACATTCATTGCTGACCTGTGCTTCTGAAAATGCTAGTTGCCTGGCTGACATGTCGAAGCTCTTTAAATTGCAACGCCAGGAAAAAAAAATGGCTCCCCCAGTGCTTATGTCTAGAGCAGGGTTTCTCAAGCAGGATTCCACAGAACCCTAGGGTTCCTCCAGAGATTTCTAGGGGTTCCTTGAGCTAGTTTTACCTCTCAGATTTGTTCCCAGATCAAGGGTTCCTCTGTGTTGAAAATGTTGAGAAAGGCTGGTCTAGGGAGAAGAGAAAAAACAACTATATTTTTCCTTATTCCTCACTAATTCAGGCTTCCTTCCAGCTGCAAGACTGCTCAGCAGAAAGTTGCTTTCCTGTCGCATCATGGCAGCATACACTTTGGGTTGTGACTCCGCCCCTCACAACCTGATAGGACCACATAGCTATAAGTTGTAAAGATGGCCCCCGCCCCAGTATTCTCTTATTTTTCCTCACCTGAAGGACTGAAGATGTCAGAAGCACCCCCTTACTGAATTCGCCCTAGCCAGGTTCTAGCCTCTCCTGGGTGGAAGTCCTTGCCTGTACAGCCTCTAAATGATCTCAGGGGTATGTGCGGCTCCAGTATAAGCCTTAAATAGGCTTAGTTGTGTGCAGCGGTCTCCATCTGCCTTTTCCATTCTGTGGTGTGGCTTTCTGGGCATTGTGGTTCTTCTCTGTCTCTCCCCTGTGCAGACGGGTGTCTCGGCGCTTCCGCTTCAGTGCGCGCTTTTAGGGCGTCCTGGCACGTTTGCCAGGTTCCAAGATGGCGTCGAGCAGGAATTTCACCTCCAACCACGAGTGGTCTTTGAACCCACAGGCCTACGCCCTCATATCCCAGACTTGGGGTTCACCAGAGATAGACCTGGCGGCAACCCCAGAGAATGCGAAATGTCGGAGATTCCTATCAAGAATACCATTCCCTTCGGCGGAGGGGACGGATTGTCTCCTGCACCCCTGGAATTTCCATCTAGGATACATCTTCCCTCCAACTCCGCTCATAGCGAGGTTTCTCCTGAGACTCAAGGAGTCATTGGCACTGGTGGTGGCAGTGAGTCCCTTCTGGCCGAGGAGGCCATGGTTTACCACCCTGATGCAGCTGAATACGGCAGACCCCCTGCCCCTTCCGTTATCACGAGACCTACTCTCCCAGGGTCATCTTCTTCACCCAAACCCGGAGAAGCTACATTTGATGGCTTGGAGACTGAAAGGGTTAGGTACCTAGAGCAAGTCTGTTCCCAGAGGGTGGTGGATACCCTACTCCAGGCCAGGAGGCCTACCACGAATAACACGTACAGGCGAGTCTGGGAGAAGTTTATCGCCTTCGCTAAACAGCAAGGTTGGGACTCATCCTCACCGTCGGTGTCACAAGTCCTGGAGTTCCTTCAACTAGGCCTAGAGAAAGGTCTTAGATCAAGTACCCTAAAGGTGCAAGTCTCGGCCCCGTCCGCCTTGACAGAAATCAGATGGGCGCAAGATCCCCTTGTGGTCCAGTTCCAGCGGGCCTGTCTGAAGTTGAGACCTCCTAGGAAACCTTCCTTCCCAGTCTGGGACCTCTCAGTCGTACTGGAAGCCCTATCTAAGGAGCCCTTCTTTTCTAATGAGAACATATCCTTATGGGATCTGACGCTGAAAATCTCATTCCTGATAGCCATAACTTCGGCTAAGAGGGTGTCAGAGATGCAAGCTTTAATGGTCAGTGATCCATATCTGGTTGTACTCCCAGACAGATTAGTCTTAAGACCTTCAGACCGGTTCATCCCCAAGGTATCCTCATCCTTTCACTTCAACCAGGAGATTAACCTTCCGGCACTCAGTACGGAACAAGGCGATCCTCACCCACTGGACGTCAAGGGTAATGTCCTGGAGTATCTCTCAGCTACCAGATCCATCAGGAAAACGGAAAATCTCCTAATCATTCCGCATGGATTCAGGAGAGGTCAAGTGGCATCCTCACGCACCATTGTGTCATGGCTGGTGAAGTCCATCAAAAATGCCTATTCACTGAGTAGTCATCAAGTACTTGAGGGCTTAAGGGCACACTCCACCAGGGCAGTGGCAACCTCCTGGGCAGCATATTGTAGAGTCTCTGCGGAGACAATTTGCAGAGCAGCCACCTGGTCTTCCAGGAACACCTTTATGTCCCATTACAAGGTGGATTCCGCCTGCTTATCCACAGTGGATTTCGGAAGATCCGTTATCCAGGCCAATTCTTCTATTCTTTGTTAATAAACTTAGTTTGAATTCCCACCCAGTCTTTGCGAGTTACTCCCCAAAGTGTATGCTGCCATGATGCGACAGGAAAACGGAAAATTGTATACTTACCTTTCCGTAATTTTCCTTTCCTGTCGTATCTTCATGGCAGCATACAATCTCCCACCCGTCTAAGGTGATATATACGGAGAATACTGGGGCGGGGGCCATCTTTACAACTTATAGCTATGTGGTCCTATCAGGTTGTGAGGGGCGGAGTCACAACCCAAAGTGTATGCTGCCATGAAGATACGACAGGAAAGGAAAATTACGGAAAGGTGAGTATACAATTTTCCGTTTTCTCAGCGGCAGGCACTCTGATGTCACCACTTGCAATGCGTTTATTTCTTTTGGTAATATTGTCTTGCAAAATTTTGTTTTTTGCAAGCCATATACAAAAGTAACAAAAAACTAAAATAAATGCACTATATTTCGAAATTTACCAGCTTTGGCTTTAAAAATGTTACTGTAAATAGAAAGTATTTTATTCTATAATTTGTCTGAAATAAAGTTAAACTAAAATTACAAATGCTAATGTTTAGAAAATGAGAAATAAAACAAAGAAAATGTATTTGGGAAAATTATAGCTAGAAGAGGAAGGAGGAGTTAAGGTAAACTAAGGGTTAAAGAGGAACACCCAGCGCTGCCATCTTTGAATGTCCGGTGCACACAGAGGTGCCAAAGGGCTGTCTGGCCTTCCAGATCTGACAGAGACCTGTGGCACATCTGTGCACGTGCCAATTTTCACATACATGCACAGACAAAACAGTCATCCTGGATCTCCTTAACTGCGCTGTCTTCATGCAAGTGCGCAGATATGCCAAAAGGTCTCCCAGCCCTGCAACACTTCTGCACATGCATGCACAATGTTATTCTCTCACCTACGCAAAAAAAGAGGAAGCACAAAAAAAAAAAATCCAATTGTGAGAGAAGGAGAGGGATGAACCCAGGTACGCACTTTTTTAGGGATGAATGTCTACATTATTAAGGGATTATATACAGTATCCCACAAAAGTGAGTACACCCCTCACATTTTTGTAAATATTTATTATACAGTGGGGACGGAAAATATTCCGACCCCCTTAAGTTTTTTACGCTTTGTTATATTGAAGCCATTTGCTAAAATCATTTCAGTTAATTTTTTTTCCTCATTAATGTACACACAGCGCCCCAGATTGACAAAAAAAACACAGAATTGTTGACATTTTTGCAGATTTATTAAAAAAGAAAAACTGAAATATCACATGGTCCTAAGTATTCAGACCCTTTGCTGTGACACTCATATTTAACTCAGGTGCTGTCCATTTCTTCCGATCATCCTTGAGATGGTTCTACACCTTCATTTGAGTCCAGCTGTGTTTGATTATACTGATTGGACTTGATTAGGAAAGCCACACACCTGTCTATATAAGACCTTAGTGCCGGTTCACACAGGGGCGACTTGTCAGGCGACCTAGCTGCCTGACAAGTCGCGTCCCGTACTGCGGAATCGTTCTAATAGGAGCAAATACTACAGGTTCCTGTAGTATTTTTGGGGCAACTTCAGGCAACTTGCATTGACTTCTATACAGAAGTCGTGTGCAGGTCGCCTCGGTGAGGCGACCTGCAAATCGTGCAACCCCTGTGTGAACCGGCACTTACAGCTCACAGTGCATGTCAGAGCAAATGAGAATCATGAGGTCAAAGGAACTGCCTGAAGAGCTCAGAGACAGAATTGTGGCAAGGCACAGATCTGACCAAGGTTACAAAAATATTTCTGCTGCACTTAAGGTTCCTAAGAGCACAGTGGCCTCCATAATCCTTATATGGAAGACGTTTGGGACGACCAGAACCCTTCCTAGAGCTGGCCGTCCGGCCAAACTGAGCTATAGGGGGAGAAGAGCCTTGGTGAGAGAGGTAAAGAAGAACCCAAAGATCACTGTGGCTGAGCTCCAGAGATGCAGTCGGGAGATGGGAGAAAGTTGTAGAAAGTCAACCATCACTGCATTCCTCCACCAGTCGGGGCTTTATGGCAGAGTGGCCTGACAGGAGCCTCTCCTCAGTGTAAGACACATTAAAGCCCGCATGGAGTTTGCTAAAAAAAAAACACCTGAAAGACTCCAAGATGGTGAGAAATACGATTCTCTGGTCTGATGAGACCAAGATAGAACTTTTTGGCCTTAATTCTAAGCGGTATGTGTGGAGAAAACCAGGCACTGCTCATCACCTTTCCAATACAATCCCAACAGTGAAGCATGGTGGTGGCAGCATCATGCTGTGGGGGTGTTTTTCAGCTGCAGGGACAGGACGACTGGTTGCAATCGAGGGAAAGATGAATGCGGCCAAGTACAGGGATATCCTGGACGAAAACCTTCTCCAGAGTGCTCAGGACCTCAGGCTGGGCTGAAGGTTTACCTTCCAACAAGACAATGACCCTTAGCACACAGCTAAAATAACGAAGGAGTGGCTTCACAACAACTCCATGACTGTTCTTGAATGGCCCAGCCAGAGCCCCGACTTAAATCCAATTGAGCATCTTTAGAGAGACCTAAAAATGGCTGTCCACCAACGTTTACCATCCAGCCTGATAGAACTGGAGAGGATCTGCAAGGAGGAATGGCAGAGGATGCCCAAATCCAGGTGTGAAAAACTTGTTGCATCTTTCCCAAAAAGACTCATGGCTGTATTAGATCAAAAGGGTGCTTCTACTAAATACTGGGCAAAGGGTCTGAATACTTAGGACCATGTGATATTTCAGTTTTTCTTTTTTAATAAATCTGCAAAAATGTCAACAATTCTGTGTTTTTCTGTCAATATGGGGTGCTGTGTGTACATTAATGAGGAAAAAAATTAAACTTAAATGATTTTAGCAAATGGCTGCAATATAACAAAGAGTGAAAAGTTTAAGGGGGTCTGAATACTTTCCGTCCCCACTGTATCTTTTCATGTGACAGCACTGAAGAAATTACACTTTGCTATAATGTAAAGTAGTGAGTGTACAGCTTGTATAACAGTGTAAATTTGCTGTCCCCTCAAAATAACAACACACAGCCATTATTGTCTAAACCGCTGGCAACAAAAGTGAGTACACCCAAAGTGAAAATGTCCGAATTGAGCCCACAATGTCAATATTTTGTGTGACCACCATTATTTTCCAGCACTGCCTTAACCCTCTTGGGCATGGAGTACACCAGAGCTTTGCAGGTTGCCACTGGAGTCCTCTTCCACTCCTCCATGATGACATCACAGAGCTGGTGGATGTTAGAGACCTTGCGCTCCTCCACCTTGCATTTGAGGATGCCCCACAGATGCTCAATATAGTTTATTTCTGGGGCCATGCTTGGCCAGTCCATCACCTTTACCCACAGCTTCTTTAGCAAGGCAGTGGTCGTCTTGGAGGTGTGTTTGGGGTCATTATGTTGGAATACTGCCCTGCGGCCCAGTCTCCGAAGGGAGGGGAACATGCTCTGCTTCAGTATGTCACAGTACATGTTGGCATTCATGGTTCCCCCAATGAACTGTAGCTCCCCAGTGCCGGCAGCACTCATGCAGCCCCAGACCATGACACTCCCACCACCATGCTGGACTGTAGGCAAGACACACTTGTCTTTGTACTCCTTACCTGGTTACCGCCACAAACGCTTGACACCATCTGAACCAAATAAATGTATGTATTTAATCCATGTCCTTAGTCTGCAATGCTGGCAGCACTCACACGTCTATTTCCCAAAGACAACCTCTGGCTATGACGCTGAGCATGTGCACTCAACTTCCTTGGTCAACCATGGCGAGGCCTATTCTGAGTGGAGCCTATCCAGTTAAACTGCTGTATGATCTTGGCCACCGTGCTGCAGCTCAGTTTCAGGGTCTTGGCAATCTTCTTATAGCCTAGGCCAGTGATGGCAAACCTTGGCACCCCAGATGTTTTGGAACTACATTTCCCATGATGCTCATGCACTCTGCAGTGTAGTTGAGCATCATGGGAAATGTAGTTCCAAAACATCTGGGGTGCCAAGGTTCACCATCACTGGCCTAGGCTATCTTTATATAGAGCAACAATTCTTTTTTTCAGATCCTCAGAGTTCTTTGTCATAAGGTGCCATGTTGAACTTCCAGTGACCAGTAGGAGTGAGTGAGAGTGATAACACCAAATTTAACACACCTTTTCCCATTCACACTTGAGATCTTGTAACAATAACGAGTCACATGACACCGGGGAGGGAAAATGGCTAATTGGGCCCAATTTTGACAATTTCACTTAGGGGTTTACTCACTTTTGTTGCTAGCGGTTTAGACATTAATGGCTGTGTGTTGAGTTATTTTGAGGGGACAGCAAATTTACACTGTTATAGCTGTACACTCACTACTTTACATTATAGCAAAGTATAATTTCTTCAGTGTTGTCACATGAAAAGATATAATAAAATATTTACAAAAATGTGAGGGGTGTACTCACTTTTGTGAGATACTGTATATAACCCCTTAATAAAGCAGATATTTATAGCCAAAAAAGTGTTCATCCCCCTCCTTCTCCCACAATTGGATTTTTTTTCTGCTTCCTCCTTTTTTGTATAGGTGAGAGAATTACATTTTGCATGCATGTGCAGAAGTGTTGCAGGGCTGGGAGACCTTTTAGCATAGCTGTGCATAGCATGAAGACAGCGCAGTTAAGGAGGTCCAGGATGACTGTTTTGTCTGTGCATGCATGTGAAAATCAGCATGTGCACAGATGTGTCTGACAGATCTGGAAGGCCAGACAGCCCTTCGGCACCTCTGTGTGCACCGGACATTCAAAGATGGCAGCGCTGGTGTTCCTCTTTAACCCTTAGTTTACCTTAACTCCTTCTTCCTCTTCTAGCTATAATTTTCCCAAATACATTTTCTTTGTTTATTTCTCATTTTATAACCATTAGTATTTTACTTTTTTCATTTTGGTCATGAATTTTTTAATGATGCATTAAAAATGCATAACATTTGACAAAAAAAAAAAGCTTTTATTTCATTGTAAGTAACTTTGCAATGCTTTTTACCAGAATCATAATTTTAGTTTAACTTTAAACCAGTCAAATTATAGAATAAAATAAAATACTTTCTATTTACAGTAAAAAAAAAAAAAATACTGGTAAAAAGGTATATATATATATATATATATATATATATATATATATATATATATATATATATATATATATATATATATATATATATATATATATATAGTGTATTTATTTTAGTTTTGTTACTTTTGTATATTACTTGCATTAAAAAAAAAATAAAGATATAATAAAATATTTACAAAACTGTGAGGAGTGTACTCACTTTTGTGAGATACTGTAGGAACATTTTTTTCATTCATTTCAAGTTAAAATAATAGTATTCAAGTTTATACAATAGTAAAAATACAACACGATAGTAAAAAAAAAAAAAATCTCTCTATCTCACATCTGAACAGTGTTTATAAACACTTTGTAAGATGGTCCATTATTTTTATAGCAGCAGCTATAATAGTAATTTACACAAGAACCCCCAGCTGTCATTTTGACAGCCAGGAAATGCGAGAAAATGCAAAGAGGGGAGTAGCTGTAGGGCAGAAGGACAGGGCATTCTAAACACAACCTGTGTAATTCAGTGTAGTTTTTGGTGTGTGTAACATGCCTAATACGCACAACTGGTTAACAAGCTACTTTTTCCATTTATTTACTTTTCGAAAAATTGGCCAAACCTCCAGATATGTACTAAAGTAAAAAAAAAAAAAAAAACCCATCATGGCCAAGACAAATTTTCTTTTTATAAACTTCATAAAAAATACATAATGAATTGGAAGAAAATGATTTATCAAATAATCTAAAACACACATAAGGAACAGAAGAGATAGAATGACAATAAAAACATTAGCAGTTCTGTAGTAATCTCAGTTTCAATCTTTCAGACAGTGGCAGAGGGCTGTCTACAGAAATGATAGAGTCATCACCATCACCCTGCTCTTCCTGTGCCTTTGTTGAAGATTTGCACTTAGGACTCAAAAAGAGGTCTTCTTTATCAGAGCTGCCATCGTCATTGGACAAATAAACAGATGCTGGTGTGGTGGAAGCCATTTTGCTCAGATGAGTCATTTTTTTAGTGCCGGCTGTCTTGCTTTTTGCTATAGGTTTACCTTGCTCATCCTCATCTTCACTAGACAATGCAATTTTATGGCAGACGGTCTTCTTTGGCAAGGCCTTTGCCTCAGCTTTGAGCGGAACATTGTTAATTAGGCTACTGTCTGATAGATTCCTCACTGGGGCAAGAGTAGACTTCTTCACAAAAGAGAAGGATTTTGTTGTGGGGCGTTGAAGCACTTGAGAGCTGCTACCAATTCCGGCCAATTTTGTGACCAGAGTATTGTGAGGTTTACTTTTTTGAGGGCTTGGCTTTTTTAACAACTTGAGATGACTTTGTACATTTTCCTTTAAATTGTCACAGTTATTTGCAGAAATAAGTTTTGTCTCTTTCTGTTTATCAAGGACTTTGGATACAGGTACCAGAGGAAGGTTCTGCTCATTGAGTTTTTGTGGGTTCAAGTCTACAGTCTGTCTGGCATTTTTCAACAGTATTCTCTCTCTTAAAGGTAACTTTTCAAGGTGTAAGAGGCACGGAGAATCAAGATTAAATGCAGGTGTCTGATAAGCTGTATCCTTGAGGCTGGACTTACTTGGTGTAACAGGTTCTTGATTGCTGTTCGCCAAAGCTGGAATTTGTGGCTCAGGAGCAGCTGCCTTGTCCTCAGAACCATGTGCCTCATTACAACCCGTACGAAATTCTGTTTGAGGTGACATACTAAATGAGGTGGCTTCCCAATCAATGTTACTCAAATTTAAGTCTGAAATCAGCGATGAAATATTGGGTGATGACACCAGGGGTTCTTCTCTACTGCTTATTACTGTGGAAAAACAAGTATTAGGACGTGTCTCTGTGTCACCTTTAGGGAATAAAGCTGCTGTCAAAACATTCAAGCCTGTCTCATTGGGTAACAATGTCAGAGGTGGCCTAGATGATTCTAAGGAGAAGAGTAGGTCATGTGAGTCACTAGGGCATTTAAGACTGACGGCAGGTAAGGGGACATCGTCAACATTTAAGACCGGTGATTGTGAGGCTGGTGACTTTTCCAACGCTGGAGTCAAGCTCATTTCAGACAAAAGAGAAGCGACATCATCCACATTAGGAAGGACCTTGGAAGTTGGCTTGCTTTTCTTGCCTAGAAAATAAAATAATGGGAAAAAGGAACTAAATAGAGGCTTTCTTGAATAATAAAGAGCCTGTTTGTCAGTGGGAACAAGCTATCTGATTATATGCCATTTCATTAGAAGAAGACTTTGCTAGCATAAGCAAAAATCTGTCCACAATGACCGCCAGCATGTCTGAGCCTGCAAATAATGGTTTCTCAGTATAATTGACCAGCCTCTAAAGTAATGCAGAAAATGGATGACGGCAAAAGGTGCTTCCTTTCAGCCCATTAGCTCAGCAACAAAGTGTCAGGAGTTTTATTGGATGACGGTAGCCACAGTCTAAAGGCGAAATAATAGCAGGCGCTCAATGTAAGTACCTTCAGACATTCAACATCTAATATTTTACTGCAAATAGCAGTCAGGCAATTTCCTCCTAACTGTACTGATATTTCAGCAGTTGAAATCTAATAAACACAAACAGACAGAGGAAGAGAAGCACTGGAGTGATCTGAGGGCTCCAGACAACGTACTAAACTAGACATTAAGAAAACACAAATGCAAAGGGAAATGTGAATCTGTAATAGACTGATCAGAATGTCATATTACTAGAGTACTTACAGTATCTCACAAAAGTGTGTACACCCCTCACATTTTTGTAAATATATTATATCTTTTCATGTGTCAACAAAGAAGAAATGACATTTTGCTACAATGTAAAGTAGTGCGTGTACAGCGTATATAACAGTGTATATTTGCTGTCCCCTCAAAATAACTCAACACACAGCCATTAACGTCTAAACCGCTGGCAACAAAAGTGAGTACACCCCTAAGGGAAAATGTTCAAATTGGGCCCAAAGTGCCAACATTTTGTGTGGCCACCATTATTTTTCCAGCACTGCCTTAACCCTCTTGGGCATGGAGTTCACCAGAGCTTCACAGGTTGTCACTGGAGTATTCTTCCACTCCTCCTCATGGCGACATCACAGAGCTGGGGGATGTTTTTAGACTTTGCGCTCCTCCACCTTCCGTTTGAGGATGCCCCACAGATGCTCAATAGGGTTCAGGTCTGGAGACATGCTTGACCAGTCCATCACTTATACCCTCAGCTTCTCTAGCAAGGCAGTCTTGGAGGTGTGTTTGGGGTCGTTATGTTGGAATACTGCCCTGCAGCCCAGTCTCCAAAGGGAGGGTGATCATGCTCTGCTTCAGTATCTCACAGTACAGGTTGGCATTCATGGTTCCTTCAATGAACTGTAGCTCCCCAGTGATGGCAGCACTCATGCAGCCCAAGACCATGACACTCCCACCACCATGCTGGACTGTAGGGAAGACACACTTGTCTTTGTACTCCTCACCTGGTTGCCGCCACACACACTTGACACCATCTAAACCAAATAAGTTTATCTTGGTCTCATCAGACCACAGGACATGGTTCCAGTAATACATGTCTTTAGTCTGCTTGAATTCAGCAAACTGTTTGCAGGCTCTCTTGTGCATCATCTTTAGAAGAGGCTTTCTTCTGGGATGACAGCCATGCAGACCAATTTAATGCAGTGTGCGGCGTATGGTCTGAGCACTGACAGGCTAACCCCCAACCCCTTCAACCTCTGCAGCAATGCTGGCAGCACTCATACGTCTATTTCCCAAAGACAGCCTCTGGTTATGACGCTGAGCACGTGCACTCAACTTCTTTGGTCGACCATGGCGGGGCCTGTTCTGAGTGGAACCTGTTCTGTTAAACCGCTGTATGGTCTTGGCCACCGTGCTGCAGTTCAGTTTCAGGGTCTTGGCAATCTTCTTATAGCCTAGGCCATCTTTATGTAGAGCAACAATTCTTTTTTTCAGATCCTCAGAGAGTTCTTTGCCATGAGGTTCTATGTTGAACTTCCAGTGACCAGTATGAGAGAGTGAGAGTGTTAACACCAAATTTAACACACCTGCTCCCCATTCACACCAACGAGTCACATGACAACGGGGAGGGAAAATGGCTAATTAGGCCCAATTTGGACATTTTCACTTAGGGTTGTACTCACTTTTGTTGCCAGCCGTTTAGACATTAATGGCTGTGTGTTGAGATATTTGAGGGGACATCAAATTTACACTGTTATACAAGCTGCACACTCACTACTTTACATTGTAGCAAAGTGTCATTTCTTTACTGTTGTCACATGAAAAGATATTTACAAAAATGTGTACTCACTTTTGTGAGAATATATATATAAAAATATATAAATCTGATATATAAGAGGAGGCTTGAACTGATCATCAAGCCACCTCTTTTTCCTGTGTCCTCTTCATGCGTGTGTGTATGTATATATATATATATATATATCTCTCTATCTATCACTATATATATATATATATATATATATATATATATATATATATATATATATATATATATATATATATATATATATATATATATTTTACACACACACACTTATACTTTACACAGGAAAAAGAGGAGGCTTGAACTATCAGACCTATGAATTCTGAATGGGGACTACCCAAAAAAATGCTAGAAGCCATACACGACAGGATGTTATTAGTGAGGAGGATAGTAGGTCAGTCAAGGAACGGAGACAGATATTTGGATGCAGTTTATGGATGAGGTGGGAAACAGAAGTATACAATGTGTGTTATATAGGCATTTCCCAGACTCACTTTTCTGTTTTAGCAGCTCAGCCTCCATTCTGTCTTTTCGGAATAACTCTACAATATCGGGGTAAGCTGCAGTGAATAGGGATTCATCCTCAATGGTCAGTAATGGAGCATCTGGTGGATGATCGTCAGGAAAAACAAAGCTGCCTAAAAGTGGAAGGAAGGATTCTTATATCAACCTATATATATTGATAATTCTAATAGATGTGAACAATGAAGGATGTTGACTGCTAGAACAACACTCATTAAATATATTACCAAAGCAGTTGGTAAACTCCTCTCTGCAAAGTAAACAGGTGACTTCAGCCACTGTTCTTTAATCAGTCTCAGAGTTCTGCAAGAGTCAAAATCTGAACGAGACTTCACAAGGCTCAACAGGTCTACAGCCAGTGGGAGCAGCCGGGTAAACAGGCATAATGCTAAACTTTTGAACTTTGTGAACCTGAACTGGAAAGGTGAAAATGATTTCTAAATATATTTCTTATAAAATTAACTGTCTAATCAGTACCCTGAAAAATAATTACTATTTGCCTTAAATACCTCTTTAAAAATACTCATAATCTGTAGCCCTACAGCAGTATGAGATCATTTAAAGCACTGTCGCCTCTGATTGTTATGCTGGGTACAAACAGAGTGAAAATCGTTTGGTTCAGCAGCACCCGGCAGACATTCGATCAGTGTATACATCTGTCTGTCTGACAGAAGGCGGTCTAACAAACGGCTTTTGTCACAGGGACATGCTGGAAAACCAGCATCGGATCAGTTCTTGCAGCCAATAGCTGCGATCGCTCATCATTATGTTCTGGCGGGCGTAGGGTTGGGGGGGATACAAAAGCACAGCAGGGGAGATCACTGTACCAACATTACTTGTGTTGGTAAGGGATCTGTCAGTTTTTTTGTTCAGCTTGCTGGGTTCGAATAAAAAAAAAAAAAAAAACACTAGCAGTGTGTACCAGGCTTAAGTCTCAGGAGATTTGGTGATTGTCACTGCTGTGCTGCTCATGGTTTTCCTCGCTGGAGAAAGAAATTGTACAGGAGGACCTGCAGTGCAAAGGTTCTTCCTGCTTCTACCTCATTCATTCTGTGGATCAGCGATTTCTGCACCTGCTGTGCCTTGAATATTCCCCACCAATCATTAGGTCACCACTCATCGAGGGGGGGGGGTGCAGGAAGCAAAGAAGCCCTTCTCCTCTTCCAAGATAGAAGCCTTTACACAGAGACACCATGTAGAACAAGGCATGGCATGTCGGTTATGGGGAATAGATCAGCTGCAGGGAGGCTACAGAAATACTTTTTAAAGTTTCTTTGCCTTCTGCCTGCCTGTGGGCACAGCTTCCACAGTGCATTCTGAATACATAAAAAGAGATGTGCACTTAAACATAAAAACTCAGTTCCACTCAACCCCCTGGAGCAATAAACTTGAAAATACTGCCCTGCCTGCTGCATGTGCTGTGCTGAGGCCATTGAGAATATCAGCCACTCAGGTATAGACAGCAACTAGGCAATCTGACCATTATTCCCTTTGGTCACACCCTAGTCTCAGATCTGTGCAATCATTTGGGCCTAAAAAAAAAAAAAATCTGTAAAAATTATACCTTGCATGCTGGAGTAGCTTGTGCCATTGTCTCATCCATTTTTGTGTCAAATATATTCTGCAGCAAACTTAAAAATACTTGCTCGAGCTGTCACTAATAATGCACAGCAGGCATCTCCTTGACATCAGGCTGGTTTTCCTTTGAGTGTCCTAGATCTCCTAAAGCCAAGGTTGCTCTTGCATGCCTGAACCTACCTCTTCACTGTGATAGCCAGCCTCACTAGTCATTATTGAGCATTACAATGGGAGGGGCAGGGTGAGAATCTTGACCCAGGAAGCTGTTACTAGAAAGTTGTGGATAGAGGTTTGCTTTAATGTTTTTGAATACTGCCTTGTAAAGTATGTTTTGTACCAGTAGCTGAGAAACTCAGCTAGGATTAACCCTCACATTTAATTAGATGAACTCAGTACTGGTGAAAGGTTTGCAGAACTGGCAATTTTTTGTGGATCGCAGATCCAGCTGTGATCCAATTCAAACTAGAAACATAAGGCAAGTGTAGATTTCTGTTAAAGTGGAGGTGATCATTTATAATTACATATTAAGTGCATTCAGGAGATTTTTCTTATTGCCTCATAATGGTTCATCCATCTTCTCTTTTTTACACAAACCTGGTTTTACCCATTCAATTTCGTAGCATGGAATCCCATTCCTGACTCGTGTCTTCAGAATTCTGAAAAAGAATAGTTAAAACAATGTTATTACCATTAACTTCTAAGGAGGACTATGAAATTCTTTTGCACTTTTTAAAAATGTGTTTAAAGTTAAACTCCATATATAAAATAAACACTAGTTTAAAAAGTTAGTTTAAAAAGTTAGTTTAAAAAGTTAGTTTAAAAAGTTAGTTTAAAAAGTTAGTTTAAAAAGTTAGTTTAAAAAGTTAGTTTAAAAAGTTAGTTTAAAAAGTTAGTTTAAAAAGTTAGTTTAAAAAGTTAGTTTAAAAAGTTAGTTTAAAAAGTTAGTTTAAAAAGTTAGTTTAAAAAGTTAGTTTCTGAGAATTTGTCTACAGGAGACTGTCTCGATCCACGCTTTTAGTTTTGGCTCCCTTTGAATGTTTATGGTATGCAATACTAGCATTGATTAGTTTCCATAAATGACACATCCATATTTTCTGTACTACAAGCCAGAACTAGACAGTGCTATAAGATACAACATCCGAATATCCCTAATAAGTGATGACACTTTTCCTTAAAAGCCATCAGTGATATTCAGACTCCTGGGATAGATCTGAATCTGCCTGGGGCCTGTGAGGAGGCCTGTCACGCTCTTTACCTGGTCGCCTGAAGCTGTGCATCATGCTGCCTGCCCGCTTTCCTCTCTTGCATGTCATGGTACGTCAGAAGGCCAAGAATCTTCTCGCAGGCATAATGCTTGGGCCACTCCATCCACTCCAATGCAAAATTCTAGGCAGACATACAGCAAACACTAAAATAACATATTACAGGATATGGATTATATAGGGTAGAGTAAAATTACTTTTTGCAGACCCCCAAACCTAACCAAGACTTTAACCCTTGCAGTGCAGGGGCAGCCTGATTTTTCCTTTCCCTGGAGTTCAGCTTTAAAGTGTAAACCCTAACAAATAATTTATCTTACCATTTTCCTCTGGTAAATAAAACCATTATGTTTTATCTACAGTATTTAAAGAAGTGAAAAAAAAATAAAAAAAATTAGTGATCCTGCCAGAAATTAAGTTCTGCCGTTGTGCACCCTGCTGTCTCACCTCAAACAAGATCATCAGCAAATGTGTTAGGACTACAGAACACCTCCTCCAAGGTTATGGAGATGAGGCGGTATTCTGTGGTCCTAACTGTCCCGTCAAAGGGGGGACAACACTACTCCGCCCTAGATACAGTAGAGTAAGTGAGGAACAAGAAGAGCGTTACTGGCAGGATCACCAGGTGAAAATAAAGGAAAAATCCTGAAAGACACTAATACAGCCACCACATCTAAAAAGGACTGGTAAGTTGCTATTACAATTTGTCACAATGAGAAATGCAATAATACCATACACATCAAAGTTTTTGCTTTTTAGAAAAAGAACAATATCATATTCCTAACAATCATTCTGCCTGTGCTGGTCTAAGTGTGAATTCTCATAGGGTGCTGTAAATTAGTACATTTTGGAATTAGCATACAAAGGGATAACCCAACCAAACCTCATATTTCAGTTTTTGTCAGATGCTTGAGATTTAAAGCTGACCTTACACGAAAAAAGGCCAGCTTACTGCGTCAGGCCTCCCCCATACAAATCCCCCAGAATAAAGTATAAAAAAAATTAAGGGCTATAAAAAAATTTGTAGGAGCAATAAAAGTTAGAGAAATACACTTTATATTTACTTTACCTCCAGCTTCTGCTCACAGCACCTAGGCAAGCGTGGTCACAATCCTTGCAGCAAGAACAAGGATCCTGGGAACTAGGAGGATGTATAGAACCATATTCTTGAGAGATTTAGGATACTGAGCATTCCCAGGATCTCTGTGACATCACCAGAGTCTACATTGTGGAAGCTGGAAGTAAAATACATTTTCTAACGTTTTCCCCTTCAGATTTCATAGTGCAAGGTCCGCTTTAAACCCTTAGGCCCCTTTCACACTGGGGCGGTGGCGGTACAACAGCGCTATTTTTAGCGCTGCTGTAGAGAGAGGACACAGAGCTGATCTCACGGCTCCCCCTTCTCCCCCCTCCCCTCTCCTGTGTGCTCCGCGGGCAGTCAAGTGTGAAGCTAAGGAGCTCACATTTCCCGCGGAGCACACAGGAGAGGGAGGGGGGAGCCGTGAGATCAGCTGTGTGTCCTCTCTCATCTGTGCCAGAGAGGACGGACGGGCAAGTAGAACATTAATGCCGCCGGTGTCTCTGTGCTATTGTTCTATGACACACGATCTCCACTCAGAGCCGTGCTGTCCAGCACTGATGGAATCTAATAGCATTCACTGATGAGCACTGATAGCATTCACTGATGAGGACTGATAGAAGGCACTGATGAGGACTGATAGAAGGCACTGATGAGGACTGATAGAAGGCACTGATGAGGACTGATAGAAGGCACTGATGAGGACTGATAGAAGGCACTGATGAGGACTGATAGAAGGCACTGATGAGGACTGATAGAAGGCACTGATGAGGACTGATAGAAGGCACTGATGAGGACTGATAGAAGGCACTGATGAGAACTGATAGAAGGCACTGATGAGAACTGATAGAAGGCAATGATGAGAACTGATAGAAGGCAATGATGGGCACTGATAGAAGGCAATGATGGGCACTGATAGAAGGCACTGATAGACGGCACTGATGAGCACTGATAGACGGCACTGATGGACCCTGATAAAAGGCACTGATGGACACTGATAAAAGGCTCTGATGAGCACTGATAGGAGGCACTGATGAGCACTGATAGGCCACATTGATGAACACTGATAGGCAGCACTGATAGGAGGCACTAATGTGCACTGATAGGTGGCATTGATAGGTCGTACTGATGGGCACGTACGAATACGGATAGGCAGAACTTGGCAGTATTGATGGGCAGAATTGAAGAGTACTGATAGGTGGCACTGATGGACGCTGTTAGGCGGCATTAATGAGCACTGATAGGTGGTACTGATAGGCAGAATTGATGGGCACTAATAGGCGGCATTAATGAGCACTTATAGGTAACACTTGTAGGTGGAAGTGATGGGCACTGATAGGAAGCACTGATTGATGGCACTAATGATTGGGGCACTGATTATCAGTGTAAACAATTTACTGACATTCTTGACAGCTAACGGCAGTCCTTTCCTCACACAGACACAGCGTGAGAGGAAAGGGCTGTGGATAACCGGCAAGTCTGTTTACATGTGATCAGCTGATCACATGGTAAAGGGCCGATGTGATTGCGCTGGATGCACGTCCCAGGGGTCATGCAGGAAGCACGGTTTTGGGAGGATGTCCATGGACACTCTCCCAAAATTGGAAGCCCGGGGCTCGGATGGAAGGGGGGCCCATCATGGTTTCTTGCACCGGGGCACTGAAGGTTCTAGTTACGCCTCTGGTGTGATTATTTGCAAATGGAAGAAACAAAATCACTGAAAATTTCCCTTGGTCTGGGACTCCATGCAAGATCTCACCTCGTGGAGTTTCAATGATCATGAGAACGGTGAGGAATCAGCCCAGAACTACATGGGAGAATCTTGTCAATGATCTCAAGGCAGCTGGGACCATAGTCACCAAGAAAACAATTGGTAACACACTACGCAGTGAAGGACTAAAATCCTGCAGAGCCTGCAAGGTCCCCCTGCTCAAGAAAGCACATATACAGGCCCGTCTGAAGTTTGCTAATGAACATCCTGAATGATTCAGAGGAGAACTGGGTGAAAGTGTTGTGGTCAGATGAGACCAAAATCGAGATCTTTGGCATCAACTCAACTTGCCGTGTTTGGGGGAGGAGGAATGCTGCCTATGACCCCAAGAACGCCATCCCCACCGTCAAACATGATGGTGGAAACATTTGCTTTGGGGGTTTTTTTCTGCTACAGGACAACTTCACCACATTAAAAGGGACCAGGACCATGTATCGTCAAATCTTGGGTGAGAACCTTCTTCCCTCAAGGGCATTGAAAATGGGTATTCCAGTATGACAAATGATCCAAAAAACACAGCCAAGGCAACAAAGGAGTGGCTTAAGAACACATTAAGATCAGCGAGTGGCGTAGCCAGTCTCCAGACCTTAATCCCATAGAAAATATGTTGGAGGGAGCTGAAAGGTTCGAGTTACCAAACATCAGCCTCAAAACCTTAAAGACTTGGAGAGGATCTGCAAAAAGGAGTGGGGAAAAATGCCTCCTGAGATGAGTGCAAACCTGGTGGCCAACTACAAGAAATGTCTGACCTCTGTTTGCGAACAAGGGTTTTGCCAACAAGTACTAAGATATACGTTCTAACTTTGAAGAGGGAAATCTTTGTTATGGCAGCAGCTAGCTATCCTCCTCTTCGGCGGGCAGTCCGGTTTCCAATAACAGTGGTCTCTGCGGCCGATACGCCGCGAGAGCACTTTTATCAGGAGCGGGATAGGCCCCCCATCCCCGATGCACTCCGCCGCTTACCGGAGCTGTCGGTAGCGGCGGAGAGGATCGGATCCTTGTCCTTGCTGGGTATGGAGACGAGTGATGGGAAGATGGCCCCCACCCATCTCCATACCATTGCCCATAGCTCTTAAAGTCTTTTTGACCCCAGATCTCAGATTTAAGAGGTCCTGTCATGCTTTATTTCCTATTACGAGGGTTTATGAATGTTTACATTCCTATTAGGGATAATAGGAATAAAAGTGACACAATTTTTTTTTTTTTTTAAAGAACATGCAACCTGTAAAATTTTTTAAACGTCGCCTATGGAGATTTTTAAGGGTAAATGTTTGTCGCCATTCCATGAGCGGGTGCAATTTTGAAGCGTGACATGTTGGGTATCATTTTACTCGGCATAACATTATCTTTCACAATATAAAAAAAATTGCGCTAACTTTACTGTTGTCTTATTTTTTAGGTCAAAAAAGCCGGCTTACAATTGTGCATGCACCAGTGATTGGTTCCGCGGTCTTCTGGGACCTAGGATGTGTCCCAGAAGGCTGCGGGGGAAACTTCTTCTCAGATCGTTGCAGCGATCTGATCAGAAGCGGGAGAGCGGGTACTTGTCAAAATCAGATCCCTGTTCCGCACCCCCACACCAACACAAAGAAAAAAAAGCCAAAATGTAAAAGGAGGAGGGGGGGGGGGGAGGAAGAGCAGAACTTACCTTTTTGTGTGAAGTTACGCTTCACGACTATGACATCTGCTGTCAGTGGGATTCCCTGCTCACAGCAGAATGTAAGCAAAAGAAGAGTTGGCATAAAAGAAAAAAAAAAGTGTCCCCCCAAAAATTTATACCAGACCCTTATCCGAGCATGCAACCCTGCAGGCCAGGAATGGGAAAACAAGTAAATTTAATATACATTCCTATCTATTTACTAAAGCTAGCAGCAGAAGGATTCAAAATAGTTAATATTGCTTGAGAAAGTAAAGTTCTGCTTTAAGGTCTTTGGCATCTTTGCATTTGAATCCCCAATCCTGCACACCTGCCACAGCCACAGCCATGGAGTTCTATAACCCATGCTGGAATTTTAATTCAATTGAATTTGGGTGATTCAGCATTGGAACACTCTAATGGTTTGTGGGAACAGATCCAGGAACTAGCAGGGAGACCTCCCCATCAGAGATCTCACAAGGAGCCAATGAGTGACTTCTTTCACCAGTCCTGGATGAACCCTCTGCACCCTGCTATACACCCTTTCCAGGAAACTATGCAATGAAAAACGGGGGTTTTTAGTTCACATATATTACAATACATGCTTAAAGCTGGTCAACTGCATCAAAGTAATCCCTCTTCTGGTCAGTCCTACTCCGCTCTGCCACTGCAGATGCTACGGCTGTTTTTCATTGCATAGTTTGCTGGAAAGGGTGTATAGCAGTGTGCAGAGGGTTCGTCTAGAATTTGTAGTGTTAATGGACTGATAGTTTAAATACATGTACAAGCTTTTGGGATTTGAGCACAGTTAGATCTTTTCTCTGTTGTTTCACCAGTCCTCACCTATAACTAAAGAACAACTTTTGGCTGAACTGATCCTGTAAAATGAAGAACATGTTTTTGAAGACATAATTATCAGTTATTATTAGGTAATGAGCAGAGCTCTCATATCTTCTGCCTCAACATACATTCTCTACTGTTAAACTATTTATGTTTTCTCTATATGGTAACATAAGGCACCTGGGAATATATTAGTTGCAAAGTATTATTAATATTTATAATTAGATTTCCAGAATATCACTAACTACATCAGAGAATTCTCATGCCTCTAGAAAGGAAGTAGCGGAAGTATCTGGCAGTAAACAGGGAGGTGAGATGAATAAAAACACATTTTATATTCTGTATTCCTCCACTCAGCACCTGTCTGCACAGCTCAGCAGAAATACGAGAGGAAAAGGGGACCTCCACCTGGAGATATAATACTGATGTGTCCTGGAGAGAACATAGCACCTCACCAGCTTACTGCAATACACTCTGTACACATGAAACATAGGGCAAAGGTTCTCATGTAAAGTATTGCAAATGAAAATCCAGGCGTTAGGCTGGCCATACATGGAATTTCGCACTGTTGGTGGCCCTGCCAACACCACCGGGCTGGGCAAAAGTCGATTTAGAAATTGAAGGAGCTGGGTGGAAAAAAAAAAAAAAAAAAAAGTTGGCCAAAATGTGACTGCAGCTAATCAACTTCAGTCACCATTTGGGCAATCTGACAGCCGGCACCGCTGGATTCCTTACTCCACTTTTTTTTTTTTTACAGTAGAAAAGTTTTATTAAGAATTTTTAAGTTACAGTTAGGCAGATTTACTAAAACTGGATCACTCAGAATCTGGTGCAGCTGTGCATGGTAGCCAATCAGCTTTTAACTTCAGCTTGTTCAATTAAGATTTGGCAATAAAACCTGGATGCTGATTGGTTTCTATGCAGAGTTGCACCAGATTTTGCACTCTCCAGTTATAGTAAATAATCCCCCATGTAATATAAATACAGATTGTCAAAAAGTGCACCACAAATCATATACAGTATACAAAGGATGTCGTATAAAGAAAAGAAAAAAAACACACATACAAGCCTCAGAGACAAAGTTATATAAATCACGCAAGTTGAAGTTATATTAGCAGCTGTGCATGGTAGCCAATCAGCTTCAAACTTCAGCTTGTTCAATTAAAGAGTAAATCCACTTTTGTTGAGAAAATAACATTCCCCCTGGCTGATCTATGTACATTGCAAGGATTTTAACAAACTTTGTTGCAGATTCATACCTTTTGTTATTCTGAAGAAATAGTCATTTGTCTGTGTCCACGTGCATTAAGATAAAAAGCCTTCTGTGTGCAGCAGCCCCCCCAATACTCACCTGAGCCCCATCTCTGCCCATGAGGGACTCGACCCTCGGGTCTCTCCTCCTGATTGGCTGAAACACAGTAGCGGCGCCATTGGCTCCTGCTGCTGTCAAAGTCAGTTAGCCAATCAGGGGAGAGAGGGGGTGGGGCCAAACCGGGGCTCCATCTCTGGACACAGGGAGCTGTGACAACTTGGGTGCCCCCATAGCAAGCTGCTTGCTGTGGAGGCACTACAAAGTACGGAGGGGCCAGGAGAGCCGAAGAGGGACCCGAGAAGAGAAGGTTCTGGGCTGCTCTGTGCAAAACCACTTCACAGAGCAGGTAAGTATAACATGTTTGTTATTTTTATGGAAAAAAAAAGAGACTATACAATCACTTTAATATATATTAACTGATAAGAAGTGCAGAGTCAAATCACCAATTGTTATAGGATGGCAGGAAGGAAAGTTTCCACTTAAGGAGAATGTCTCTACTAGCGTAGTAAGAGGCATAAAAGAGTAGCTACTTTATCATATTTTTGAAAATGAAGAGCATAAAATATACTCAAGAATAGGACAGAGGGATCAAGTAATATAGGTAAGTAAAGTGCTTTGGATATTCTAGTGGTGATTTGACCCTAGTAAGCCATTCCACACTGTTTAGTGTACATAAGAAATCTATGGATTTTGCTCATTCAGCATGCTGAGCTGAACAAATAAAAACTTTATGCGAGTGACCAGCTTTAGACTTCTCAATACTTGTATTTCCAGGAGTTTTCCAGGACTGCACTCCTTCAATATGAACAAGAAAAGCATCACCAAAAAATATATAAAAGAAAAGCCTTTTTGCCAAACTGTAGGAGTAAAAAATGAAAACCAATCAATGTAATCTTAAGAAAAAAAAAAATCAAAAACACAAAAAAGGTGGAATCTTGCAGTCTTGGAAAACTGGAAATCGAGTTACCGGCAAGTCTAGCTCTGGATTTCCTGAATTGTTTCAAATTTGGAGACATCTGAGGCATTTCTAGGCAGAAAGCCTAAAACTGCAGGTAAAAGTCTATGCCACATCGATAAAACCAGCCTCTGACTGACTTCATACAAAGTTACATAGGACTGTATAGATCAAAAATAAGACCAAACCACAGTGGGACCATGAATACAGTAGAAAACACCTGTAGTAATTCCGTCTGGTGATGAGCGGTGAGTGCACTGGCTTGTAGTGTCCTAGCACTTGAGAAAACATGAAGATAAAGGAAAGCTGGCAGCTCGATCTTCTGCAATGAATACATTGATAAATCCAGGTGTGGTACAAAATAATACAGGGCTTGCACGTTTCGGCGTGTAGGCTGTTATATGGCTATGACTAAGGGTTCACGCCAAAACGCATAATCCCTGTATTATTTTGTACCACTCCTGGAATAATAAATGTATTCATTGCAGAAGATCGAGCTGCCGGCTTTCCTTTATCTACATAGTGGGACCCTGGTCAACGAAGGACATAAACAAGCTCCCATAGCCTGTATGGCTCAAAGTAAAAGGGCAATAAAGACACTTCTTGAGCCATCTTTTTGACTCTATTTTAAAGTAGTTGTACATCTCAGATATAAAATAACAAAGCATATCCCCCCTATAGTGTGTACCTGCCCCAACTAAGAGCACCAAGTTTCATTTCTGTCTGCTTTTTTGCTACTCTGCTATCAGCATGAATAATTTCTGACGAGTTTTTTCTGACACCAAGAGAAAAATGGTGATAGGGGAGGGATCTCCAGCAGATTGACAGCCTCAGCTTTGTTACTGTTACTGTGTGCTATGTGAAGGGGTGTGTCCCTTCCCTTCAATCATCCCTCAGAGCTCTCCTCATTGAGCTCTTCAGTTCTGCACCCCCCTTTTTTTTTAAACTCTCATATAAGCTTAATAAATTCTGCACTTTGACAGGATGAGAGAAGAGAAGACTGCAGATAGACAGGTACAACTTATGTGGGAGAATTTATTTAATCTCTGTGTATCATCTGAGGCAAGTCACTTCACTGGGTATACGTAAGGGTTTACAGCCAATTTAAATACAGCCTTATGTAGAATTTGTGCATATCTATTAAAGGAAACCCTTTATGAAGTTTTCAGAGCAAGCTTATATTCTATAGCCTCACAAGAACACGAATAGGCTGACTTAGGTCAGAAAAGAAGGGTTTGCAGCAAACGTACAGCGACCACTCACATCCTACATCTCTGTAATTGAATGTCACATAGGCCATGTGCTTTATACATCTTAAAATGATTGTAAGGCTATTTTTTGTTGTGGGTCAGTAGTGAAGAATTTCAGTTGGGCATTTTATTAACATAATTTACCTGGAAGCAAGGTAGACTAGGCCGGACCCATCGGATCACCTTTGATAATTTGTCTTTGTGTACAAGGAATTCCTGGATAACCTGCAATATTTAGGAAAGAGAATTGAAAGCCATATACTCTCCATATTAATAACTGTGGTATTGACAGGTTGGTTACTCTACCTCGTGGTAAGGAAAGCCTTCACGTTTTCTTGCCTTCCTGCAGGTCATAAAACAAAGATTTTCACATAAAGAAAAAATAGATAGTGGTAACCCCGCCCTGCTCTCACATACGTCTTAAAGGTATATTCCAAGGGGTTGTTCTTTTTTTCTTCCTCAGACTTATGCCACTCACATGGGCAACGGTAATCATAGTCATGCGGCTCGCAGTAGCGATCGCTGGCACACAGACTGCATCCTTTCCGCTGGTGTTCCTTAGCTGAACCTTAAAAAGGGACCACAGCACATGTTTCTTTTAACCTAATTCTTTTTTAATGGTATTAAGAGGCAAAACATATATTACATTTAAATTTAGCTTTTGCATTTTGGGGGACATATTTAAAGAGACCAACACTTAGACAAAAAGGACAAAAACATTAAAAGTACAAATGATTTTTATTTACTTGCAACGTGCCTTTGAACTTTCTACAAAATTTGGACTTCTCCAGAAGAGTCAATTCCCTGGCACCGCCCTTCTCTTGTATCCTAGTCCTCTCCTCTTCTGGGAGTGTCTCATTACTGTCTGTTCTGGCCTAGCTTCTGATCAGAAGCAGAGAGGAATACCAAACGAGTGTCACTTAAGTTGAAGGTTGTGTCCAGCACCGGTCTCACTCAAGGTAGGCTTTCACAAGAAAATAACACGACTAAAATACATTAAATTGGTTGTAAACCTCAGACATGAAATATGAACAAAGCATATCTCTCTATAGTGTGTACTTGTCTCAATCCAGTCCTCAGTCCTAATCTTCAGAAGTATACAGAAGCACATGCAGGCACAGAGTAGAAAAACAGGCTGGGAGTGCTCAAGTTCTGTAAAGAGAGACTCGCTGGAACTCACAGGGAAACGCTCAGGTGCTAAGAAGCAGATGGCTTGGATGAGAGCAGAGGAAGACACAGCAGTGAAGGAAGACTGAATGCTGGCAGGAGTGGACGGGGTACAAGGAGAAGAAGAATACAGGCTGGGGAACACCAAGATCACAGAAGCAGGCTCAGGGTCATAGGCACAATATACAGACTAGAGTTCACTGGGATCACATGGCTGAATGCAGGCTAGGATACACTAGGAACACAAGGCTGGAATCACTGACAACAGTGGGGAATGCTGGGGATCACCAGAGGCACACAGTAGCTGTGTACAGGCTTGGACACTATAAACACTCAAAGTCATGAAGACAACACCGGGAGGTACTGGGAAGCACTCAGGATGTCGCTTATGAATACTGGGGGTACAGCTTCTAGCGCATGGATGCATTGCTCAAACACTGAGCAACCCATATGTTACCCCTTTAAGATTGCACCCCCTCTGTGATTGGCTTTAGTGCCAGAGGAGGCAGGAAGCACACAGAGGGAAAGACCTGGCGCTGGAGTATGGAAAAGTTGAGTTTGACAGGATCTCTAATGGGAACACAATATAAACCTGATAGAGGTTCTAACTCCCCAGATCTATGCAAAGTTAGAGACCCAGGTTGTCAGACCAATTATTTCAACAACAATTTTTCCATAAGATTATATGTGCAGTTATTTTCTTTTATTTACCTATAACTGCCTCCCTTGTGTAGAAATCCAAAAGCCCTAAAACTGGGGTGAGAGGTACACAGGCGCTGTTCCAGCACAGACAGTAATAAGACACCCTCACAAGAGGGGAAGGGTGTGCTAGGGAATTCACTCTTCCTGGAAGTCAAATCCTTTGGTATGTTCAAAGGCAACTTGCAAATAAAAAAAAAAAAAAAAAAAAAATCATCCAAGGAAAGGAAAAAAACAAAAACAAAACATAAAACAAAAACAAAAAAAAAAAACACTGCAAGTAGATTTTTCTGTGCAATTTAAGTTGGTGGCAGGGTCTCTAACAATTCTATGGGTAGACTCCTACTTTAAAGTGAGCCATAGATTTGACATAATTGTCACACACACACACACATTCTGGAGCTATATTCAAGCTTATTTCCGGAATAGGAATAGAGAGTAAACCTTTCAATGGGGAAACTTGTTCCAGTGACAACTGTCCAAGGATTTCCCTTCCTTTAGAAACCTTTCTGGTCATGTTTTTGGGACATGGAGAAGGAAATTATTAATAGAATACAGATGGCAAGAATATAAATCAAGCAGAAAAAAAAAAAATAATTTTGGTTCTAGCTATACTTTAATGTTTCCATACACAAAATTTAGTACGAAAATCAAGCCCTCAGATGGTGATCAGACAGCCTATGTGATGAATCATGGAAATGTTTAATCTCGGCACTTACTATGCAGATCATTAGGGAATTAGCAAACTCTTGTTCCATTAGGAAGATGTGACAAGCGCAATCTATTATCCAGGAGTTCCACAACAGAACGTAAACAACTCATTTCCAGTCCATAAAACATGGCAGAGGATGCGGCTATATACCTGGATGACAGCAGACAGAACAGTGAGCGGTCTTCTTGGCTGATTTAGGGGGAACTGTGGGATCATCAAACTGCTTCCTCCACTGGTAAAACCTGTGAAGAAGAATATTGTCATGCCCTTGAGCAAGCTGAAAGCAACCAATGTAATCAATCATTCCTAAACTCTGGCATTATCCAGACTTAAAGGAAACCTGTATGGCCAAATGTGTAGGTTGCCATTGGGGACCTTTCATTTCCAATCAAGAGTTGCTTGGCCATTGTGCTGACCTACAACAGGTATACAGACTTCACGGGCTAAATGCTGGTTCCAGGTCAGTGACTCAGGTGTTACTGAAGGCAGACACAGCCAGTGGGTTAACACAGACCTAAAAAAAGTACAGAAATCTAGCTTTTCTGGTTTGCATTCTAGGTTAGGGAATCAAAATTCTTAAGCTACACTCAGTCAAATCACTAAATACACAGATGAAATACATATTCTTAGAGTGTAAGCTCTAACGAGCAGGGTCCTCTGATTCCTCTTGTACCAAATTATATTGTAACTATAAGGTCTGCCTTCATTTTGTAAAGTGCTGCGCAAGCCATTGGCGCTTCATAAATCCTGTATAAAAATAATAATAATAATAATATTATATGAGAAAGGCTTTACCTTCCAATAGGATTTGTAATTTTGACTATTAAAGTCCTGATATTTGCACAGTTCAGTCAGACAGTAAAGCCCTGTCTGGCAGGGAAAGAGACCAGATTTTTCCTTGGGTTCACGCACTTTAAACAATACTAAAGTTGCTTAAAATAGTTAATTTTTGCTTTGTAAATTTAGTTGTGCAAGGTTTTTTATATTGGAGTGAGTAAGGCCTCATGCACACAGGGCATCGGTTTAGCCCTTCTGAACCAAATATTACAAAAACAATAGGTATCATTTGAATTTAAAGTGGTTGTAAATGTTTTGTTACTATGTGGACACTCCTGCAGGCTTGCTCACAAGCCTCGCTGTCAGGACTCTTCCCCCCCCTTACTCCATCATTGGTTTTGATTGACAGCAGTGGGAGCCATTGGCAGAGCAAAGCCAGTGGGACCAGGAAGGGGGGGGGACTGCAAATGGACACAATGCTGGGGGGCTCAGATATTGCACACACGTTTAAGCACATTTAGGTGCATCAAACATTTGAGGGTTAATGGATTCTATTGGCCAGAATATTAACTTTTTCTGGCTATTGGAATGCATCACTGCTCAAAATGCACCTAAAAACACGTCCAGCATTAAAACGCGTTTGGTGTTTTGTTTTTTTTCTCCAGCATGTAAACGCTCCTCTAATATGCCTGCATGCACCTATGTGTGCATGGACACATAGGCCAACATAAAAGGTGCTTTTACAGGTTTAAAAAACAAAAACAAAAAAAAACAAAAACAAAAAAAACACACCAAATACCTGTAAAAGCGGCCCAGTGTGCATGAGCCCAAAATGTTCCATAAATACCTGCTGATCAGGTGACCACCAGCTCCCAAATCAGCAGGGTGATGGTCTCTCCTTGTTTTTGTCCAATCTTGGCCTGTTACAGTTAGTGAAAAACAACTGATCTACTGGCAGAATCAACAAGTAATAAAACTAGGTTAAAGGGGGACTCAGAAACAAACACTGCTATGTTAAAGCTAGTGAAAGCTGCATCATGTCATTTTATTTTGCCTATAGTTATATTTTAAAGTGAAACTTTATTGAAAAAATAATAAAAAAAAATTGTGGACAGGGTGGATTTTTAGAGACATACCATGTTTCTTCTGCATTAAAGTTCCTGTAACTCTGAGCTAACTGAACTCCCACGCAGGAGTGATGTCACCTTAGGCCGGACAAATAAAATAGCCGGGGATCGATACCCGCAAACTGTTGGGCTGAAGATGTCAGTGGCCAGCGGGAAGCTATGGTGGATCACAGCACTGGAGAACAGGTCAGTATAGTTCCAATTTAAAGCATAAGTTCACCTTTTAACAAAAAATAATGTGTGAAAAAAAAAATGGGGTAAAAATGTGTAAAAAAAAAAAAGTGCAATACCTGAACACACTTGGAGAGGGAGTGAATCTGCCTGAGAAGTCACTACTGGCCTATATAACCCTTATTTAAAAGGAGGGAAAGGATCCGGCAGCCCCTATGAGCTATAGACCAATATCACTGTTAAATACAGATATAAAAGATATTTGCCAAAATAATAGCAGAAAGATTCAAACCCCTACTGCAAATATGGATCCATAATGATCAGGTAGGATTTGTGGTGGGACGGGAGGGGAGGGACAACTGCCTCAAATCACTATTTGTGGCCCATGATGCGAAAAAGAGAGAGGTGCCGGTTGTACTACTGTCGATAGATGCCGAAAAGGCTTTCGACAGGGTAAACTAGAGTTTCATGTTAGAAACCCTGAAACATCTCGATATCGGTAACAGGATGATACAATGGATCTCTGCGTTTTATCATCATCATCCAATGGCAAAAATCATAGTAAACAAAGAACTATTTCCCTCTTTGAAATTATTTAATGGTACTAGGCACGGATGCCCCCTTTCTCCAATGTTTTTTGTAATAACTCTGGAGCCCCTGCTGGCAGCGATTCACAAAAACACAGATATTAGAGGGGTGAGAATAGGGGACAATGAGTATAACGTGGCTACTTATGCAGATGATGTACTCTTTTATATCTCTGACCCTAGGATAACATTGCTGATTGTGTTAGAGGAGCTGGACCGGTAAGGGAAGATCTCAAACTTTAAGAACAATACAGCTAAGTCAGAGATTTTTAACATATAACAACCTCAAAAAGAGAACAGCAGGCGATACAACCCAAATTCCCCTTCGTATGGTGTAGAGAGGAATTAGGATACCTTGAAGTTAGGTTAACAGCATCCCCAGTGACCTGGTATAAGGTCAAATACATCCCAATCCTAAACAAGATTAAGGAGCAATTGAGTGTATTGAGACACAGACTCCTCTCGTGGCTAGGAAGAAATGCGTTAAAAATTAACATTCTGCCTAAGGTAATATACATATTACAAATGATGATCTCTGTACCCCAGGAATATTTTAGGAAACTTAGAACTATTGTACTAAAATACATTTGGGCACATAAACGACCAAGGGTCTCTTACACAATATTAGTGAAGGGGAAGAAAAACGGGGGACTAGCAGTACCTGACTTTAAAAAGTACTATCAGGCAATTATTAGCTCACGATTAGCGGATTGGATACACAATAGAGAAGTTAAAAGCCGGGTGGGGATTGAACTGGCACAAAGTAAGGTTGAGTTAGATAAGATGGTATGGATTCCAAGGAGATAGAGAATTTTCTAATAGCACAAATTCACTGACTAGGAACACTTTTAGGGTATGGGATGGCCTTTGTAGGCTATATAAGTGGGAATATAATATACCTTTAATTACACTAATAGACACAAATTATTTTAAACCCGGGAAAGAAGAATATTTGTATTTTGTTAAATGGGCAAAAAAAAGAGTTTATACAGATACAGGATGTGATGAAGGGGAATACAATTTGCACTTTCACTGAATTAAGACAAAAATGGGGAAGTATGCCATTGGATAGATGGAGGTACACACAATTTCTGCACTTTTTAAAGTCACCTCCACAACCGCTACGAGTAAAAGAAAATCTGAGATCAATAGAAAAATTGTTTAGTTTCCCTTGTGCACAAAGCAAAGTATATCTAAAATATATGACACTGGTGAACAAAGATTTTTTTTATATGTGTATTTTATAGAGTGGGTAAGGGTTTTGGGATGTTTGATGGGTGTATTCTAGAATTCAGATTTATATGGATGTATTTGATATTGTCGAAAGAATTTAAAACAATAAAAAGACATAATAAAAAATAAAAAATCACAAACAGGACACTATAAACAGAGTTTGCACGGGTTTCAGTTTCCTCCCACACTCCAAAAGACATGCTGGTAAGTTCTGGGCAAATCAAAGTAGGAAATAAAATAGCAAAAGTCGCAAAAAAACTTCTGTTTCTTCTTGTTTGGTAAGTTATTGGCTCATGTCAAAATTGTCCCTAGTAGAATATGTATATTGTACACACACACACTGTGCCCAGAGTACTTCTTTACATTACATCTGACCTACATAGGAGGGGCCATGGAAAGTAAAAGGTGCACACTAGGTCCCTCTTTGATAAAAATGATGCGGTTTACATTTAGGATTTAATTTTACCTCTGTAGCACACTCTCTCCATTCAGAGACCTGATGAACTTCAATGCCATTTCTCTTCCAATGCCAGGCAAGCCCTCAAAGAAATAAATGTACACACATTTTAAATGACTACAAATAACAGAAAAATTGTAACCAACAATGACAAGAGTGTAGGTTTTGGTCAGGAGTGTGTCATTTTCTTTTACAGCTGCATAGACATGAGCAAATAAATCTGCTGCACATCAGACACATCTGATTACTTTCAATCACAATTCTGAAGACAGCGCCAGTAAGTGAGCCCAAATCCAGTCAAACAGTATCAGGATTTGACCAATCCAACACAAACTGCAAATTAAATCATCTATACTAGACTCTAGAGTTTGTCGGGATGTACCAGGGAGGCTCTCACCCTGACTGTATCTTGATATAGCGATTTCTGTTTTTATCCACTATAGCACTACCTAAACAGAGTTTGCATGTTCTCCCTGTGCCTGCATGGGTTTCCTCCTACACCCCAAAGACATGCTGGTTGGTTAATAGGCTCCAGATTAAAATTGGCCCCACTAAATGTATGCATGAATGCGAGTTAGACACCTTAGATTTTAAGCTCCTTGAGGGCAAGAACTGATGTGAAAGTATTATATATATGTAAAAGTGCTGCGTAAATTGACAGGGCTATACCTGTAATAAATATACAGTATATGTTATATGCCAGTACTTCTTATTAGAAAAAAATGTATGCATTTATACTATGCACCCATTAGTTTCAGTCATCTTTGGTGTCACTTGGATGCAACAACTGTCACCCTTATGCACATTCCATTACTTTCTAGAGTACCCCAGGGGTCCCAAAACCCAGGTCAAAAAAGTATTGCAAACAACAACCTAAAGTGGAAGTCCATGCAAAAACTAAAATCCCTGCATCTATAGACACCACCGATGTAACACTAACCTCCCTAGCCCTGTAAAGAAAAAATTAGTGTAATATATATATATATATATATATATATATATATATATATATATATATATATATATATATATATATATATATATATATATATATATATATATATATATATATATAGTTGGATTTTGACATTCCCCTGTCTGCCTTCTCCATCCATAAAACACAGAAGTCTGATAAACTTCTCATTTATCTTGTATATGTTGGGTAAGTTCCCCATTGCCATTGTACCTCTACCCCTTTGTGAAGAATCATCAAGCCTGAGATTATTTAAACAAGGTTCATTGTATTTGGCTCAGGATTTTTGATTTCCAGTGTTTCCATATTAATAGAGTACTCTGATGTGCTCCTGTTATATTGTTTATTAGTTCTGATATTTTATGATTCAAATTTGTCTTATATTTGTATGTCTTATTTGTACATTTTCTCTTTTGTAGTTAATATTTGCATTGCCGTTCCCGAAGAAGCATATAGCGAAACATGTAGAGTCAAACAGGCACTTTACAGCTACATTTAGCCCTATACGTACACAATGTGTAATATTTTGTTGATTTTATATGTATATTTTTGTACCTAAAGAGAGTCAACTTGTTTACTCTTTTTTTTATACCTTTATACCTTATTAAATAAAAATTATTTTTATTAAATAAATTATTCCTACTTACTAGTGGCACCACAAAAATCTCCCTTCCTACTCTTTGCCAAACTCTTCAATAGAGATGAGGTGCCTTGATCTGTAGTGCAATTATTCTCAGTATTTCATGGGAAAAGTGTGGTGTGCATTTGTATTCAGCCCTCAAGTAAATAATTTGTAGAACCACCTTTCACTTCAATTACAACTGCAAGTCTCAGCTTAAAATCTGTCAGACTGCATGGAGAGCGTTTGTGAACAGCAATTTTCAAGTCTTGCCACAGATTCTCAATTAGATTTCGGTCTGGACTTTGACTGGGCCAGTCTAACACATGAATATGCTTTGATCTAAACCATTCCATTGTTGCTCTGGCTCTATATTTAGGGTCGTTGTCCTGCTGGAAGGTGAACCTCCGCCCCAGTCTCAAGTCTTTTGCAGACTAACAGGTTTTCCAAGATTGCCCTGTATTTGGCTCCATCCATCTTCCCATCAACTCTGACCAGCTTCCCTGTCCCTGCAGAAGAAAAGCATCCCCACAACAGGATACTGCCACCACGTTTCATGGTAGGGATGGTGTGTTCAGGGTGATGTGCAGTGTTAGTTTTCCACCACATAGTGTTTTGCTTTTAGGCCAAAAAGTTCAATTTTAGTCTCATCTGACCAGAGCACCTTCTTCCACATGTTTGCTGTGTCCTCCACATGGCTTCTCACAAACTGCAAACGGGACTTCTTATGGCTTTCTTTCAACAATGTCTTTCTTCTTGCCACTCTTCCATAAAGACCAGATTTGTGGAGTGCACGACTAATAGTGGTCCTGTGAACAGATTCTTCCACCTGAGCTGTGGATCTCTGCAGCTCCTCCAGAGTTACCATGGGCTTCTTGGCTGCTTCTCTGATTAATGCTCTCCTTGCCCGGCCTGTCAGTTTAGGTGGACGGCCATGTTTTGGTAGTTTTGCAGTTGTGCCATACTCTTTCCATTTTTGGATAATGGATAGGGATGAGCTGCCGGTTCCGTTCGCACCAGAACATGCGAACAGGCAAAAAATTCGGACAAACACGCGAACACTGTTAAAGTCTATGGGACACAAACATGAAACATCCAAAGTGCTCATTTTAACAGCTTATATGCAAGTTATTGCCATAAAAAGTATTTGGGGACACGGGTCCTGCCAAGTTGCTGCACTTAAAAACTTCCTTGCTTTATTTCACAACATTTTCAGGAAAGAATTACAAAGCAAGCATAATCAATTATGCTTGCTTTGTAATTCTTTCCTGAAATTGTTGTGAAATAAAGCAAGGAAGTTTTTAAGTGCAGCAACCTCTTGGACATTTTTTTCTATGTATGAGGTCGGTGGGTAGACCTGATTGCTGGCACTAAATTGTAAGCAGAGTGCGGTTCTCCTCTACAATTGAATATATATATATATATTTTCTAACAAAGTGACCTAGAGTGGCCTACTGTTACATGTCAGTGACAAATTACTATCAATAAAGGAAACCTTTGCTGTAAAATAAATGACGCTGACATTGCAAACTACTGAAAATGCTGATTGCCAGCCTGACATGCTGATTGACAGACTATTATTTCTTGAGGCACTGAGCCAAAGTATTAAGCAAATCAGAACAGCTTATTTTATATCGACTTTGAGGATTCTTTTTCTCATCCTCAAGCGACAGCGCTGAGTTCCTGAGCATCCAATCACCAGACACCAGAGCTGTCATGTGGATGGAGGAAAATAGTCTCATGCTCCCACAGTACTTACTTGAAATATTGGGATTGATTTACTAAAAACTGGAGAGTGCAAAAGCTGATCCAGCCCTGCACAATAGCCAATCAGCTTCAGCGTGTTCAATTAAGCTTCGACAAAAAAAAAATGGAAGCTGATTGATTTCTATGCAGAGCTGCACCGGATTTTGCACTCTCAAGCTTTAGTAAATCACTTCCATTGCGTATTTTCTGCACTCCTAGGAGCCAAGTAGAGCACATGTATGTGAAGCTGGTGAATGTAAACTTGTAGTTTTGACCTATGTGGGCAAAGCTCAGATTCAGTATAAGGGATAAGGGCTATTCTGAAATCTGAACAGCTAAGTAAGCCTGAACGTTAAAAAAATAATCCTACCAAAGAGATTTTATTTTTCCTCCACTACTTAAAGAACTCTAATAAACACAGTACATCTGTACTAATGAACTGAACAAAGTGATTTCATTGGGATTTCTCAAACATTAACAGATAGGAAGTGCTCAGGAGTCATTAACACTTGAGAGCAGTCGGGTGGAAAGGTGTTGCCCATTTAGCACAGGTATGACAAACAGCAGCAAATTGGAGCCAGATGTCACCAAAGCCTCCGTCAACCTTCTGCATTATATGGGCAAGAACTGGCCAAACATTCACAGTAATGACTCCTGTCTGGGAGAGAAGCTACCGCCTGTTCCCAGCTTCATCCAGCGGGTAATTCTGCTCAGGGCATGATATTACTGAACTGATCTTATTACACTCTAAAAGGATAGGATGTAAGGAACCGTCAGTCTATTTGTCAGCTGGACACAACCAGCACGCTGATATCAGCTGAATAATAAAGCAGAAGAAGAATAATGCCAACCACAAACAGTAAATGGCAGTTGGATGGATCACTAAATATGCAGAGTCAAGCAGTGGATGAGAGTGGGCAGACTTCCATGACATACAACTTTCATTTTAAAAACAACAGCAATCAATTGAAAAAAAAAAAGAAATCAGTTTGGCTGGATGACTATTTCGCTGCCAATGGTTGGCTGTGCTATCTGCTGCTATCCAATTCCAAAGATTTAACTTTTAGCAGCTGGTCTAGCATAAAAATGATGTATGATTGGCTGTATGATTGGCTGCGCTCATTTAAAGCCCAACTGAACTTTTAGTTTAAATCAGCTAAATACATTGGAGCTGCGGCAAAACAAAAGATGTCGGTGTGTGTGTGATAGGGGGTTAAAAAAGGAGGCGGCTTAGCTGCTGTTTTACCAACCCCCCCCCCAAATCGCCCACCTAAATTCTACAATACAGCTGCTCACATCGTCACTTGGTATGGTACACAGGAATACCGCCCTCTCCTATGTGCCAAACGCTGCGCTCACAGACCTACCCCTCACTGACAGCTGCTGCTTAAATTAAAACAATACAAAAATAATGATAAATGATTCACTAGTGCCTGCCCTCCCTCCAAGTGAAATCAGATAGCAGCGCTAATTATAAAAATGTGCATACATATGTGACTTAATCACAAACAAGCTGAAAAGTGACAACCTCTTAAGTGTCATATAAATAATGAGCAAAATTATTCTAATGTGAAAAAATTAAACAGTGTAACTGGTGTAGCTGGTGAGTCTGCTCGCTGAAGGGGAGTGGAGATCACAGTGCACAGCGGTGTGGTGGAAGATTTTTGCTCACTGAAGATCTGTATTATTTGTGAAGCATCACACATATCACTACGTCACTACTTTATTGGACTTTTATGTTACCAATTTATACACTGTTTAATTTTTTCACATTAGAATAATTTTGCTCATTATTTATATGACACTTAAGAGGTTGTCACTTTTCAGCTTGTTTGTGATTAAGTCACATATGTATGCACATTTTTATAATTAGCGCTGCTATCTGATTTCACTTGGAGGGAGGGCAGGCACTAGTGAATCATTTATCATTACAGCTGCTCACATGCCACAGCCGCAATGCATGAATTATGACCAAAGCCTATCCCTCAATAGTGTGTATTAATCTCAATCCAAATCCAGAGCACTAATTGTGATTTCTGTCTGCTGCTCTGTTCTTTTGCTATCAGACACCATGAGAAAAACATGTGAGAGGGGAGGGAGCTCCAGCACACAGCCTATGATTGACAGCCTCAGTTCCTGTGTGCTGTGTGAAGGGGGATGTGTCTCTTCCATCCAATCAGCCTCCAGAGCTCTCCTCACTGAGCCCCGCAGTATGTAATTTCAGCTCTCCGCTGATGCTTTCTGACAGCCCAGACAAGCTTGATAAATTCTGCACTTTGAAATGATGTAAACAGGTAAAAAACTTATGTAGGAAGATTTGTTTAATCTCTGTGCATTACCTAAGGCCAGTCATTTCAATGGGTATAAGGTTTTACAACCACTTAAAAAGGAGAATATATAATCACACTGCAATGTGTGAGTTGAGCCTGTAACACCCATGTATACAGAGACACTGAACCCAGGCCTATGTGAGCTGATCTCCATGACTGTCAAGAATAGATCACATTTTTTTTTAGTAATGTGTGCAAGGCTTAACATTAACCGCTTCAGCCCGGAAGATTTTACCCCCCTTTTGCACTTTTTGCGATTCGGCACTGCGTCGCTTTAACTGACAATTGCGCGGTTGTGCGACGTTATACCCAAACAAAATTGACGTCCCTTTCTTTTCCCACAAATAGAGCTTTCTTTTGGTGGTATTTGATCATCTCTGCGGTTTTTATTTTTTGCGCTATAAAAAAAAAGCAACAATTTAAAAAAAAAAAAAAAAAAAGCAATATTTTTTACTTTTTGCTATAATAAATATCCCCCAAAATAAATAAATAAATAAATATATATATAAAAAACTATTTTTTTTCCTCAGTTTAGGCCAATATGTATTCTTCACATTTTTGGTAAAAAAAAAACAACAAAACAAACACGCAATAAGCGTATATTGGTTTGCGCAAAAGTTATAGCGTCTACAAAATAGGGGATAGTTTTATGGCATTTTTATGAATTTTTTTTTTTACTAGTAATGGTGGCGATCTGAGATTTTTATTGGGACTGCGACATTATGGCGGACACGTTGGACAATTTTGACACATTTTTGGGACCATTGGCATTTTTACAGCAATCAGTGCTATAAAAATGCATTGATTACTGTAAAAATGTCACTGGCAGTGAAGTGGTTAACCACAAGGGGGCGATCAAGGGGTTAATGTGTTCCCTACTGTGTGTTCTAACTGAAGGGGGGAGGGGACTGTGTAGGGGAAGAGATAGATCGTGGTTCATACTCTGTATAAACAGACGATCTGTCTTTTCTCCCCTCAGAGAACCGTAAACTGTGCGTTTACACACACAGATCCTGGTTTTCCGGGTGCCCCGAGCGATCGCGACTACCGGGCACTCGCATCGGCTCCGTGGGCGAGCAGGGGGCGTGCGCCCCTTGTGGCCAAATAAGGAAGTGGCGCAAGATAACGGCGATTCGCGCAGCCTAGCCATGTTGCCCCAGTACACCTGCGGCGGCCGATCGGCAAGCGGTTAATGCTTGCAGGTCTTAAAAAGGAGGGCACTGCAAACGCCAACATCATCTCTGCTAATCTACACAAAAACTCAAATTTTATTTAAGAAAAACAATAATCATTCATGTTATAAAATCCGGAGTACAGTTATGGCCTCTCCGCCACATCAGAATGCAAAATGAGTGGTTATATTAAAAAAAAAAAAAAAAAAAGGAAGGAAGGAAGGAAGGAAGGAAGGAAGGAAGGAAGGAAGGAAGGAAGGAGACATGGACTGTATAAAGAGATCTCATACAGTCTGCATATTTCTTCAAGCCTTTTTTTTTCTTTTTACATCAACTCACTTTTGGAACATAATCACATCCCAGGAGGATCGCCATTGCAACTAGTGACTCTCGGTTCAACCCCAGCTTATCCTTAATGGCAGATGCTTCATAACAATCCACATGAGGGTCCTGCAATAAGACAAGAACATAGATTAGACTGTACTTGGAAATAAAAGGAAAGATCTTCTTACACCAGCCATGTAGGTAATGGAAGGGGTCAGGGAGGGGTTGAGGCAATCACGCAGCACTGCCATCTTAAAAACACACACACACACACACACACACACAGTGCCTTGAAAAAGTATTCATACCCCTTGACATTTTCCACATTTTGTCATGTTACAACCAAAAACGTAAATGTACTTTGTTGGAATTTTATGTAATAGACAAACACAAAGTGGCACATAATTGTAAAGTGGAAGGAAAATGATAAATGGTTTTCAATTATTTTTTACACATAAATATCTGAAAAGTGTGATGTGCATTTGTATTCAGCCCTCTTTACTTTGATAACCCTAACTAAAATGTAGTGGAACCAATTGCCTTCAGAAGTCACCTAATTAGTAAATAGAGTCCACCTTTGTGTAATCTAATCTCAGTATAAATACAGCTGTTCTGTGAAGTACTCAGATGTTTTTTTTCCAGAGAATCTTAGTGAACAAACAGCATCATGAAGGCCAAGGAACACACCAGATAGGTCAGAAATAAAGTTGTGGAGAAGTTTAAAGCAGGGTTAGGTAATAAAAAAAATCTCAAGCTTTGAACATCTCACAGAGCACGTTTTTTTTCATTTTCTGATGATGGATTGAGTATGGCACAACTGCAAACCTACCAAGACATGGCCGTCCACCTAAACTGACAGGCCGGGCAAGGAGAGCATTAATCAGAAAAGCAGCCAAGGGTCCATGGTAACTCTGGAGGAGCTGCAAACCCTTTACAACCACTTTATACTACAGGCAAGCATATAATTAGGCTTACCTGTAGCTGCACTGGATATCTCCTAAACCTACACGGTTGTACTGTGCGGTTACCGGCGTCTCCACTGTGCATGCGCGGGAGTGACGTCATCACAGCTCCGGCCAATCACAGTGAGAGAGCCGCGATACCCGGAATTACCCCCCCCCCCCCCCCCGGAGATATGTCAGCCACTGGAGCGGTGAACGAGGACCACTGTGGGGGCTTCCATCTCAGCTAAGTAATTTATAATTAGCTAGTATGCTGTGCATACTAACTCATTATGCCTTTGTCTTGCAGGTTTTTTTTGTTCTAAACGGGTTTACAACCACTTTAACAAACCAACCAAAAAATAACAGCTAACTACAAGCACACTGCTTTCTCACGGAATGGCTGAAATAGGTAATAAATACCTGTTTTTAGTGCTTTTTAGGTATTTGGGAGGGTCTCCTGAGGTTATCTTTAGTAAACGCTTCTGAATGCAAACGGCTTGTAAGCGCTGCTAAACACACATATTTAAACATGGATTACTAGCTGTGATGTTCCAGCGTTCAGGAGAGGTTGAGAAACGTCAAAACTTCAAGCCAATTTTATATATTATATATATATATATATATGTCACTTGTACTCTCCATTGGAAGCCCAGGTGACAGCGGAGGAGCACAAGTGGAACACAAGGACAGATTTCATAACCTATAACAGGAGGCCTGTTATGTCAGGTACATTCAGGCAAAAATGCAGACCTGATTTGCACCTGAACCAGTGGACAGTATTGCAGTGTTGATGGATCTATTAAAATAAAAATATATTATATACATATATATATATATATATATATATATATATATATATATATATATATATATATATATATATATATATATATATATATATATATACACACACACACACACACACATACACATATATATATATATATATATATATATATATATATATATATATATATATATATATATATATATATATATATATATATATATATATTTTTTTTTTGTGTGTTTTTTTTAATTTTACTAGATCCATCATGGATTCCAAAAATCAGGTCTGCAAATCAGGTCTGCATTTTTGCCTGAATTTGCACCTGACATAACAGGCTTCCTGTTATAGGTTATGAAATCTCTGTCCTTGTCCTCCACTTGTCCTCCTCCGCTGTCACCTGGGCTTCCAATGGAGAGTACAAGTGACCAATTCAACCCACATTATGCAGGCATAATCCATTGTCAATTTCATCAGGTAACTCTCCCTGGGAAATACCATACAGCAGGGCTTGACAAATCTCAGGTCGCCATGGAGACTAGGAATTGCATCCTGGCGCCTGGGCTTTTGTTAGCCCATTCACTGTTGCAGGGATGCACAATTTGTATCTCCCGACGCCTGATACATGCAATTCTGGGCACGGGGCAGGTAGTTTGTTTTTTTACACTTAGTCCTTCCACAGGTATGCAGCAGAGCTCACCTGTCAGGTGGAAGTATTCCGCCTGATTACTTCTACACACGTGGGTCTTTTAGACCCTGCATATCTCATTAAAGAGAACCTGTCAACAAACAAAATCATCACATACGGGACATTTTGTTCCCTATGTGATAAAAAAAAAAGTTAAGTAAATATATAAAAAAAAAGAATTGTAAAAATTTTTTTAAAAAAAGTTACCCTGCAATATCCTCTAACTAATCATGAGAATTACTTTATTTTGTAGTATTGTGTTTACATCTTTTGCAATAAAATAAGTTACACGTGAGCACATAAAATATCGCCGCTCGCAAACTGGCTCCCAACTTTCATACAGCCATTGCTGGAGTGCATATAGAGAGGAAGCGGTTTGTGAGATCAGTGGCAGTGAGATGCAACAGAGAATGAAATTATGAAAACAAGTCCTTTAAAAAAAAACAAAAAAAAAAACAATTATATATTATACCTAGTGCCTACATATTCAGTTAGGGATCCATTGTAAGGATTTTTAACAAACTTTGTTGCAGATTCCTACCAGTTTCTGCTCTGAAGGAATATTTGTTAGGTCATGTGTTGTGCAGGACTGATTCTATATTGTATATAGCAAAGTGGAGTTATTCTTTAAAAAAAAGGTGTGAACGTGAGGTATAATTTTTTTATTTGTATTTATTATTTTTATTTGGTGAATGAGAAGGCATGGGCAGCAAGAATAGAAATGCAAGGAGGAGCATGGGATTGGCAGACAATGAGATTAAAGGACACGACCTGCACTGCTGATTAAAGCTAAGGGGCAATTTTTCTAGATTGTCAAGTGCAGCACCCATGGACACAGATCATCAATTGATCCGACAACAAATGGGCAGATTATCCATCGGTCATCTCATATTTATGGATAACCTAACCTAGCTAGTTCTTGCAGAATCCAAATTCTACTGAATGTGTGTTTGTGTTATGGAAATAACATTTCATATTACACTGGCAGAGACAAGAAAGAGAAGGACGCGGTGCAATATTAATCATTCATAAGATAACAAAATGTGCCATTATACCTCAGTTCTGTACATAGCAACATCGCCATCTACAGAGGGAGAAGTGTAATGGTTTTGTGATTTATGTCTTCCTGCTCATCAGTTGCTCCACATTTCTTTACATTGATATTTTTTAAAGTAGAAATGAAAAAGAAAAGAAAAAAACAAAAAAAAACAAACAATCTTAGAATGCTGCTACCCAGGGAGACTTCTTGTTCAGGGGGTACCTCTTCCTGTTAAAGTTGATTCATAAAAAGTAGTTTAGACATTTAGGACATAAATCTCGGCCAGGACATTATCTGCATGGTGTTTGCTTGTACTCTGTGCTTGTGAAGTTTTCCTCCAACATACCAAATACAGGTTAGTAGGTTGATTGACTCCGATCCAAATTGGCCCTAGAATGTATATGTCTGCATGTGTGATAAGGATCTTTGATAGTAAACTCCTTGAGGGAGACAGATGGGAATGCAGAGTATGTAAAGCTCTGCATTAAATTGCGAGTGCTGCATTTATTTAAAAAAAAAAAAAAAAAGAAAAAAAAAAAAAAAGAAGATTGGAGTATTTTGTAGCCACTTTAAGATCAGGCCTTTTCTGGCACTTTCACATACAACAATCAGCATTTTTTGCTAGAAAATGTCTTAGAACCCTCAAACGTTACATATCTTTTTAAAGCAGAAGCCCTAGAGAATAAAATTGATGGGTGTTGCAATCTTTTATGTTACACGGTATTTGCGCTGTGTTTTTTCAAAACGCAATTTTTTTTTGGAAATACAAGATTTTTTTATTTGAATGCAATAAAACAATACATGACCCAAATTTTCGGTAAAGTATAAAAGATGATGTTGCACCGAGTAAATAGATACCAAAACTTACAACGGCGACATACGGCGTAAGTTTTACTATCCATAGGCAACGCTTTAAAAGCCATGACAGGTTACCAGTATAAATTTACACAGGAGGTCTAGTGCTAGAATTACTGCCCATGATCTGACATCCGTTGTGATACCTCACGTGTGGGAGGATCGCGGTTTGCGTGCATTCGGGAACGACGCGTGTGTTGGCTTTTGCGCACGAGGACTTTCATTTTTATCATCATTTCATTTTTACACCTTCGCTTTCATTTTTTATTTTTTTATCACTTTTATGGCTGTCAAGGCATGTAAACATCCATAGGCATGGGACAAGTACTCTTTATCCACTTAAAGACCAGCCTCGTTTTGGATTTTAGGTGTTTACAAGTTTAAAACAGGTTTTTTTGCTAGAAAATTACTTAGAACCCCCAAACATTATATATTGTTTTTTTTCTAACATCCTAGAGAATACAATAGCGGTCATTGCAATACTTTTTTTTGCACCGTATTTGCGCTGCGGTCTTCTAAGCGCACTTTTTTTGGAAAAAATTCACTTTTTTGAAAAAAAAAATAAGACAACAGTAAAGTTAGCCCAATTTTTTTTTATATTGTGAAATATAATGTTACGCCAAGTAAAATGATACCCAACATGTCACACTTCAAAATTGCGCCCGCTCGTGGAATAGCGTCAAACTTTTACCCTTAAAAATCTCCATAGGCGACGTTTAAAAAATTCTACAGATTGCATGTTTTGCGTTACAGAGGAGGTCTAGGGCTAGAATTATTGCTCTCACTCTACCAGTCGCGGCGATACCTCACATGTGTGGTTTGACCACCGTTTTCATATGCGGGCGCTACTCACGTATGCGTTCGCTTCTGCGTGCGAGCTCGTCGGGACAGGGCGCTTTAAAAATTTTTTTTTTTTTTTTTTATTATTTATTTTATTTTATTTTATTTATTTTTTCACTGTTTTAAAAAAAAAAAAATTTGGATCACTTTTATTCCTATTACAAGGAATGTAAACATCCCTTGTAATAGAAAAAAGCATGACAGGTCCTCTTAAATATGAGATCTGGGGTCAAAAAGTCCTCAGATCTCATATTTAGACTAAAATGCAAAAAAAAAAAAAAAAAAAAGTCGTTTAAAAAAATGACACTTAAAAAATTTGTGCCTTTAAGAGAGTGGGCGGAGCCATCGTAATGACGCCGCTCCGGCCGTCACATGGTATGGAGACGGGTGGGCGCCATCTTGGCCTCACTCATCTCCATACCGAGGAAGTGACAGGACCCGATCGCCTCCGCCGCTACCGACGGCTCCGGTAAGCGGCGGAGGGTGCGGGAGAGCGGCGGGAGGGGGGGTGGCACCTCTCCCGCCGCCGATAACGGTGATCTCGCGGCGAACCCGCCGCTGAGACCACCATTATCGTTTACAGAATCGCTCACTGTAAAGATGGATATCTCGGTTGTGGCAGCAGCTGCTGCCGTTACCGAGATATCCATCTTCAAAAAAATGACGTATATATACAGTGAGCGGGGCTGAAGTGGCTAAGGAACGATCTGGGGTCAGATGTTATGATGTCATCTCTGAATAAAGCCTTGGACCCATTCTCGATATCTTTGGTGTGCTGTTGACATATTTTTGCTTAGGCCCCCCAATCACGTGACCGCTGTGAGAGCCCATTTAAGGGGCCGACAGCAGCCATCAGAAAAATAGATAAAAAAAAAAAACAAAAAAAAAAAAACTGCCACACATTAAACAAAATGTGAAAAAAAAAAAAAAAAATTGGAAGAGTGGCACAAAACATTAGAAAGTACAGTGTGAACCAGCCTATCACACTGCTGCTGTAAAGGTTAGAGCGCCATCTAGTGTATTTAAATGAGAGCTTCAATTTATACCAAAAATGTTTGAGTAGAGCTGTTCTGCACAAGAAAATACATACAGTACTGTACTTCACTTTTTTAGAAGCCAGGTGGGCTGATCATATGGCAAATTAGCTTATCTCCCTATAAAGGAACCCAGAAGGCCTTATTCACATTGTGTCTTTGGAGCATTTCTAAAGCAGGTAAATACATGGACAGAGAGAGTAAATGTTTTGCATAAAGCCTATTCATGCCATTCACTGCTTTGCAGTATGTCATGCCTGTTAGACTTTCCCTTTGTTCCTTTATTAATACAATGTTTCCTGAATGAGGCCCTTGAAAATTTACCCAGAATTCACCACAATTCATTTTTCCACGAGCGTAAAGGAGAGCTCATTTACTGTCTTGGTCTTCTTTGCTGTGGGATTTGTGCTGGGTCTGTTTTGCTCTGAAGAAGGAAGTACAGTGCCTTGAAAAAAAGTATTCATACCCCATAAAATTTTTCACATTTTGTCATGTTACAATCAAAATCATTTATTTTATTGGGATTTTATGTGATAGCCCAACACAAAGTAGCGCAGAATTGTGAATTGGAAGGAAAATGATAAATGGTTTTGAAAAAGTTTTACAAATAAATAAAATATCTGAAAAGTATGGCGTGCATTTGTATTCAGCCCCCTTTTCTCCGATACCCCTAACTAAAATGTATTGGAACCAATTGCCTTCAGGAGTGTCCACCTGTGTGTAATTTAATTAGTATAAAGTATACTATAGCAGAAATACAGCTGTTCTGTGAAGCCCTCAGAGGTTTGTTGGAGAACCTTACTGAACAAACAGCTTCATGAAGGCTGAGGAACACACCAGACAGGTCAGGGATAAAAGTTGTTGAGAAGTTTACCTACTTCAGCCCTGGAAGGATTTAACCACTTCCTGAACGGGCCATTTTTTGCGATACGGCACTGCGTCACTTGAACTGACAATTGCGCGGGTGTGCGATGCTGAACCCAAACAAAATTGATGTCCTTTTTTTCCCATAAATAGAGCTTTTTGGTGGTATTTGATCACCTTTGTGTTTATTTTTTGCGCTATAAACAAAAAAGCAACAATTTTGAAAAAAAAAAAGAAAAAAAAAAAAAAAGAAGAAGTCTTGATTAGTTTAGGCCAATATGTAATCTTATACATATTTTTGGTTAAAAGAAAAATCGCAAGTGTATTGTTGGTTTGTGCAAAATAGGGGAAATATTTAAGGCATTTTTATTATTATTTTTTTTTTTTAATTTATTTTTTTTTTACTAGTAATGGCGGTGATCATCGATTTTTAGCAGGACTGTGACATTGTGGCGGACAGATCGGACATTTTTGACACTTTTTTGAGGGAGAGAGGGAGAGAAAGAGAGATCGCTGTTCTTGATCACTAGGAACAGCAGATTATTATTCACGATTTATATAGCAGATCTCTCTACTTCACTGACAGAGCAGGGATCTGTCTGTTTACATTGACAGATTCCCGTTCTGGCTCTCTGAGGAGAGCGAGTCCCTGGCGGACATTGCGGCAGCTGTGCCCCCTATAGCCCTTAAAGCGGCCACTGTACACCTATGGCGATTCGAGCAGGGGAGCCAATCTGCCACTGTATAACGACGCTGGCTGGTTGGCAAGCAGTTAAAGCAGGGTTAGGTTATTAAAAAATATCCTAAGCTTTGAACATCTCATGTAGCACTGTTCAATCCATCATCTGAAAATGGAAAGAGTATGGCACAACTGCAAACCTACCAAGACATGGCCGTCCACCTAAACTGACAGGTGGGGCAAAGAGAGCATTAATCAGATAAGCAGCCAAGAGGCCCATGGTAACTCTAGAGGAGCTGCAGAGATCCACAGCTCAGGTGGGAGAATCTGTCTACAGGATAACTATTAGTCATCCACTCCACAAATTTGGCCTTTATGGAAGAGTCACAAGAAGAAAGCCATTGTTGAAAGAAAGCCATAAGAAGTCCTGTTTTCAGTTTGCGAGAAGCCATGTGGGGGACACAGCAAAGATGTAGAAGAAGGTGCTCTGGTCAGATGAGACCAAAATTGAACTTTTTGGCCTAAAAGAAAAACGCTATGTGTGGCTGAAAACTAACTCTACACATCACCCTGAACACACTATCCCCACCATGAAACATGGTGGTGGCAGTATCGTGTTGTGGGGATGCTTTTCTTTAGCAGGGACAGGGAAGCTGGTCAAAGTTGATGGAAAGATGGAGGGAGCCAAATACAGAGCAATCTTAAAAGAAAAGCTGTTAGAGTCTGCAAAAGACTTGAGACTGGAATGGAGGTTCACCTTCCAGCAGGACAACGACCCTAAACATACAACCAGAGCTACAATGTAATGATTTAGATCAAAGTATATTCATGTGTTAGAATGGCCCATTTAAAGTCCAGACCTAAATGCAACTGAGAATCTGTGGCAAGACTTGAAAATTGCTGTTCACAGACGCTCTCCATCCAATCTGACAGAGCTTGAGCTATTTGCAAAGAATGAGCAGAAATTTTCACTCTAGATGTGCAAAGCTGGTAGAGACATCCCCAAAATGACTTACAACTGTAATTGCAGTGAAAGGTGGTTCTACTAAGTATTGACTCAGGGGGGCTGAATACAAATGCTCACCCTGCTTTTCAGATAATTATTTGTACACAATTTTGAAAACCATTTATCATTTTCTTTCCACTTCACAATTATGTGCCACTTTGTGTTGGTCTGTCACATAAAAGCCCAATAACATACATTTACATTTTTAGTTGTAACATGACAAAATGTGGAAAATTTCAAGGGGTATGAATACTTTTTCAAGGCACGGTATATTCCCCAAAACACTTCAGCTGGTTTTTCAATGTTCATTTGTTTGAGGAGTTCCATTGTGTTGAAGAATTTTTGGTCCCTGAGTTTATGTACAACACTTTTTCATTCATTGCTCTTTAGAGTATGTACCCTTTTATTCTTCATTAAAGTGCTGTTGATAATGCATTAAGCCTTTGAGCCTTTTTTTGTGCCGTTGCAAGATTCCCCAATCTCAAGAGGGCAGCAGCAGCTCTATGTACTAGTCCAGTTTGGGCATTGATGGTCACCACTGGTGGCAATCAATCTGATCTCTACAGAATCCCCTAGTACTATAGTGTCAAGCTACTACCTTGATGTGCTGTGTCTGTGCCCGCCTTCACAGCTATATTACCATAACTTAGGCCTGAACAAATCGCACCCAGAACTAAGAGTCAGCACTACGCCTATATGTGTAGCTATGCCAGAGATATCGTAAATGGTAAAACTGGCACTGTGAGAGAACGTAGCAGCTAATGTGTGTGTGTAATGCTAGGTTTGCCTCTCTCACATGCCAGCCAGACAAAGCTCAATCTGGCTCGCACAATGCCAACTGTCAATACAGTCACATTAGCTGCTGCTGCGTTCTCACGTGGTGCTGGCTTTTCCTAATAATAGCCTTGGCATTTCAGAGCATGCCTTGCCACCGGTAATAGTTCTCAATGACCCGGACACCAAAGTTGTATTAAGTCGCCATGGCGAAATGGCAACCAGGAATTGTCCAGCCCTGCCATAATTCACACACAAGAAGCAGAGAAAGAAGCACTTCCATCTTGGCCCTCTTTTACTAGGCACTCCAACAAGTGGTGGTATCATGGTATCCGACTGTACAGAGACAGCAACTAAATGTTAAAAAGGAAAAAGAAAGCCCTCACCTGTTAACCAAACCTCCATTATCTCTCCATCCAAGCCAGCATAGTTCTCGCATACAATACAAAAATACTAATGGAATTCAATGTAAAAAGGTGAATTTTTATTGTGGTGGGAGCAAAGAAAGCTGTAATGATGACTATCTACCTATCCATTTGTTCACTAAGCCCTGATTCACACCTTTGCAGGTTGCATATCCCAGGTGCATCTTGTGTTTTTTCAATACACGTTTTTTTGATCCCATGAAGTCTATGGAACTAAAAACCAGAAGAAAAAAAAATCCCTGGCCCTTTCCATAAAATGCACAGAAACCATGTTAAATGGACTGTAGTGCGTTTCTGCAAAACTGAAAACGCACTAAAAAAATGCATAGGTGTGAACCAGGCCTAAAAGCACAAAAGACATGCAACTGACTATTTTCACTGGTGCATAATTAATCAAAAGCAGGGATTTCCAATCCATAGCCCACATATGGCCCAAGAGGGTTAGGAATGCGGCCTGGGCCCAGCTGGAGGGAGGCCGGTGATTCCATGCAAGGCATAGCAGTCACAGCAGTGGCCGGCAAGGACAAGCCAGGCCCGTCTGGAGGGATGCCGGGAATGTCATATTTGGCATAAAACCGGCAGTGGCAAATGCAGGGACTCCCCAGGCAAGTAGGTGCCGGATTCTAGGGGGTTATGTGGGCTTTGTGCATTATTTGTCTCACTAAAGGTTCTTGGGGAAAAAAAAAAGTGCAGTATGCTTTTTCTAAAACTAGCAAAGTGTGTCGGTTCCAGAACAGGAATTCTGAAAAAGGTTTATGGTGGGCAGTATGTGCAGCAGAGGAGCTCAGGGAGCACGACAGCAGGTGGTATATGCAGGTGAGACCTGTGGAAACTATGGATCTAGCAAAGTTAACTTGTGATCTGCCCAACGTTTTCTGCTCCTCAGCTATCCTTAAGCTTGGTACACACTCAGTTATTTAAATGTTCAACACAGCGCGTTGAATGAAAAAAAAAACCTTAGTTAGACTTACCGGTGACGGTATTTCTACGAGCCTTTCAGGACAGCACCTTGGAGAGAGCGTAGCTCCACCTCTTAGACAGGAAACACTGCGTGACAACGCCCCTTTAAAAAGCAGCTGCTTCCACCATGCCATCAGTTGTTACCGAGAAATCCTCCGACATGCTGGAAAATATAATCAGACAATTACCAGGTCCTATAATTATACTTTACATATGATAACCAAGGGAGGGAAGTAGGCTGCTGTCCTGAAAGGCTCGTAGAAATACCGTCACCGGTAAGTCTAACTAAGGTTTTCTCCCTTCGCCTTTCAGGACAGCACCTTGGAGAGGATAACCGAGAAACTTACTTCAGGGTGGGACTACTGCCTGCAAAACCTTCCTACCAAATGATTGGTCCGAGGCTGATAGTAGATCCAAGCGGTAGTGCCTTATGAAGGTCGAAAAACTGGACCATGTGGCAGCCTTGCAGATTTGCTCAGGAGATGCCCCAGCCCTTTCTGCCCATGATGCCGCCACTGCTCGAGTAGAATGAGGTAATACCCCTTCCGGAGGTTCCAGACCCAAAGATATGTATGCCTCTTTGATGGCCTGCTTTAACCATCTTCCAAGGGTGCTTTTGGAAGCTTTACCTCCTTTGTGAGTACCTTCCATTAAAACAAAGAGTGAGGATGACTTTCTGATTTCCTTTGTTCTTTCCAGATATTTAAGCAGGCACCTCCTGACATCAAGGGTATGGAAAGCTTCTTCTCCTGCTCCCGAAGGTAAAGGACAAAAAGTAGGGAGAATGATTTCCTGTGTACGGTGAAAAACTGAAGCCACCTTTGGTAGAAATGCTGGATCCGTCCTTAAGACTACCCTATCCTGTAGACATCTCATGAAGGGCTCTTTAATTGAAAGGGCTTGTAACTCACTAATTCTACGTGCGGAAGTTACTGCTACCAATAAAATAGTCTTTAACGTCAAGAAACGTAATGATGCTTCTTCTATGGGTTCAAACGGTGCCATAGTTAGACCCTGAAGAACTAAAGATAAATCCCATTTGGGAAAACTAACAACAGGTCTAGGCTTTACTTTTGCCATTGCCCTAAAAAATCTGATTATTAAAGGTTCCCCTGACAGGGTTCTTTCCAAAAAAACTGATAAAGCAGCTACCTGCGTCTTGAGCGTACTTGCTGCTAACCCCTTCTCCAATCCCTCTTGAAGAAATTCCAAAACTGAAAATGTGGTACGAAAATCAAAGTTTTTACTGGAACACCAAGAATTATAGATCTTCCAGACTTTAAAGTAAATGTCTCTCGTCACTTTTTTTCTACTTGCAAGAAGGGTAGAAATAAGCCTCTCTGATAAACCCTTCCGTCTTAAGATTTGTTCTTCAGAAACCAAGCTGTTAGTTTGAGGTAAGCTGGATCTGGATGGAGAATTCGGCCCTGACTCAACAGGTCTGTCCTGATTGGTAATCTCCAAGCAGGTTTCACTGAGAGGTTCATCAAGGTTGAAAACCAGGGTCTTTTTGGCCAATAAGGAGCTATTAATATTAGCTCCGTGGACTCCAATCTGAATTTGGCTAACACCTTTGGTATCAGTTGGAACGGGGGAAAAGCGTAGGACAGATGGAAGTCCCATTTGTGAGCTAACGCATCTACTCCGAGAGCTTGATCCTGTCTCTGAAGAGAGAAGAAGACTGGTATTTTTGCATTTTCCTCTTTTGCAAAGAGGTCCACTTGGGGATGACCCCAACTCTTGGAAATCTTTTCGAATAATTCCTGATTGAGAGACCACTCTGCTTCCCTTATTTCTTTCCTGCTGAGGAGATCTGCTAAGGTGTTTTCCGTCCCCTTTAGATGGACTGCTGATAGAGAGGCCACATTGTTCTCTGCCCATCTTAGGATCTGATGCGCTAGACCCATTAGGGTTTTGCTTTTTGTGCCCCCTTGCTTTGTTAAATATAATACTGTCGTCATATTGTCTGACAATATTTGGACATGTTGATTCACTAGAAATTCCTGGAGGGAGAGGAGGCTTAAGTGAACAGCCTTTAACTCTCTCCAATTTGAAGATCTTCTTGCTTCTGGTTTGGTCCAAACTCCCTGAACCGTTTTTTTCTTCCAGGTGAGCTCCCCATCCCCAGGCGCTGGCATCTGTAGTCAGCCTTCTGGTTACCGGAAAGACCCAAGGAAGCCCTTTTGAAACGTTTCCTAGGTTCCTCCACCACCAGAGAGACCTTTTTGCTCTTGCCCCCAAGTTGAATTTCTTCTCCAGAGGTTCCTGGTATGACCAATTCATCAGGATATCCGATTGCAGAGGACGGGAATGCAACCTGGCCCACTGTACCGAAGGAATTGCTGCTGTCAACAGTCCCAGAGCGGACATGGCTTGTCTTACAGAGATCTCTGCGTTGGATTGAAGTGTTATCAGGGTCAACTGCATCTTTATTTTCTCCTGGGGTAGAAAAATTCTCTGTTCTATCGAGTCTATTTCGTACCCCAGAAACCTTACCCTTTGAGATGGAATTAAGTTTGACTTCTGAAGATTGAGAAGCCATCCCAAACCTCTTAAATGTGTTTGAACTGTCTGTAGGTTGACCTCTACTTGACCCCTTGAGTCTGCAAACAGTAGCAGATCGTCCAAATAGGGTACTATTGAAATCCCCTTCAGTCTCAGGGGCTCCAAAGATTCCGCCATCACTTTTGTGAATACCCTGGGAGAAGAGGAAAGACCGAAAGGCAGAGCCCGAAACTGCAGGTGCCAAATCTCCCCTCCCCCCAGATTGACTGCAAGACGCAGGAACCTTTGTGATGGGGGCGCTATTGGTATATGGAGATAGGCATCTCTCAAATCGATGGAAGCCATATGACATTTGGGGGTTAGCAAGTTCCTTACTGAGAAAATCGTATCCATCCTGAATTTTTTGTATTTTATGGATCGATTTAGAACCTTTAAATTGAGAATCAGGCGGAACTTTCCTGATGGCTTTTTGACCATAAAAATGTGGGAGTAAAACCCCTTCCCCTCTTGATCTTTCGGAACCTGGGAAATGACCTTCTGTTGCATCAGTTCCTGTAACAGAGACTTCATGGCCAGAGCCTTTTCCCGATCCTTTGGCAGGTTTGTGATGTAAAACCGACTTGGGGGGCTTTGTGAGAATTCCAATTGATAACCCTTTTTGATTAACCCCAGAACAAAAGGACTCTTTGTTGTTTTTTCCCAGATTGGTAAGAAGTCCTGTAGTCTCCCCCCTACTAGATGGTCATTGTTTTTTAGGGGTTTGTTCTGGGGTTCTAAAGAGTACCCCACCTCTACCTCTTCCTCTCTGAGAAGACCAGGGTCTCTTCTGTGTGTGGTCCTTTTCCTTATCGGTTTGTCGAAAAGGACGAAAATTTTTCCTCTGCTGTACCGTTTTCTTCTTCTGTGGGAAAGCTTTCTTCTTGTCTGCTGTCCTGTCAAGGACAGTCTCTAGTTCTGGCCCAAACATCAGGTCTCCTGAAAAGGGAATTCCGCACAGTTTTACTTTAGAAGCTGAATCCCCTGACCAGGTCTTTAGCCAGAGTGCTCTTCTTGCTGAGTTAACAAGCGCAGAGGACCTGGCTGACATCCTGATAGATTCTGCAGAGGCATCTGCCATATATTTTACTGCCTTAAGCAGGGTAGGGAAGGACTCCAATAAGTCTTTTCTGGAGGTACCTGCCACAACATGATTTTTAAGTTGCTCTAACCAGCACTCCAGATTCCTAGCCACAACCGTAGCTGCCATTGCTGGCTTAAGATTAGCTAGAGATGAGTCCCAGGCTTTCTTCAGTAGCCCATCTGCCCTCTTATCCATAGCATCTTTGAGAATACCCATGTCCTCAAAAGCTAAATCAGTCTTCCTAGATACTTGAGAAAAGGCAGCGTCTATTTTTGGTTTTTTATTCCACAATAGTTCCTCATTCTCCTCAAAAGGAAACCTCCTTTTGAGGGTTTTAGAAAAAAACTGTCCTCTCTCTGGGTTCTTCCATTCCTTTTTAATAGTGTCTGTTAACACTTTATGCACAGGGAACACCCTGTGTTTAATTTCCTCCAGCCCCAGGTACATCTTGTCATGCACAGACAGCTGAGCCTTTTCTTCCTGGATCTCCAGGGTAGTATAAATTGCCTTGAGTAATTCATCCACCTCCTCAAGTGACAGCTTATATCTAGATGATCTTGACTCTTCTTCCACCTCCTCCTCCTCAGAATCAATGGTTGAGGGTGGAATGCTTTCCCTTTCCTCCTCCGACTCACTTTCCACCTGTCTGGAAGTGGACTGAGGGAAACTGGAGTGAGAACTCTGCTCTTGGCTGGAACTCTGGCCGTGCTTTACAAGGGAACGCACTGTCCCTAGGGCCTCTGCTAACTCCTTCCTCACAGAAGATAAGAGCTCTTTGCACTCTTGTGAGGATTCTTCTTTTACTAAATCCACAATGCAGGATTTGCACAGTGGTTTGGGCCAAGAGTCCCTTAAAGGATTTTTGCATGAGGGGCACTTTCTCCCTGTTCTCTCTGATTTGGCAGTAGCTTTCTGAAACAGAGAAACAAGAAAAACCCAGGTCCTTTAGAACTAAGGCTTCAGAGAAAAGTAGTACCTCCAGCCAACACCCTAAGTGCCCAGAGTCTCACTCCTTTGCTGAACTGCTAATGGAAACTGTTACCCCATAGCAGACAGCAGCAGGTTTTGAATAACCACATCAAAGAAAAAACACCCAGTGATATAAAAGGAAAGAGGTGCCACCGCACCTCTCCTACCTGGGCCTGGCCGGGAACCTGGGCGCCTGCATCCGCCATTGCTGCTGACGATTCCGCTGTCTCCATAGTGCAATCCGCAGCTGCTGCACTGTGTACTAGGCTCCATGTGCCAAACAAAAGGAAGTCCCGGCCAGAGGACCCGCCCCTTCCTCCTGCGTTCCAGCAGCAGGAACCAATCGCTGCTACGCCCCGCCGGAAGTATCCGCCCACCGGAACTGACATCACCTGCTGTCCGGGATTCGGCGCCGCCATGCAGAGGCCTGGCATGGACGCTCTTACTGAGCACAACCGCGGCCCCCCGAACACCCCGGGTGGAAAACTTCCGGCAGACCATTACTCCTGTGAGCCGGAGAAGGAAGGGACACCGGAGCACCCTCCTCACGTAAGGGAAGGAGCTGGGTTGGTCTGAGTACCCAAACGTGGAGGTCCTGCCAAAACCCTCTCCTTGGAGAGAGCGCAGCCCCTCTGGTTCCCCAAGCAGTGCTTCCACCATGGCGGAGGAAACACTAAAATTGATGGCATGGTGGAAGCAGCTGCTTTTTAAAGGGGCGTTGTCACGCAGTGTTTCCTGTCTAAGAGGTGGAGCTACGCTCTCTCCAAGGTGCTGTCCTGAAAGGCGAAGGGAGAAAAGACAGATCGTTGTACTAACAAAGGCGATGTTAGTGTGGTGATCTCCCCTGCTGTGCTATTGTGTTCTGAGAGGGTAATTCTTGTGACTTGTCCCAGTAGACTGCGGGGAGGGGTGGGGGAGGAGAACCTCTGCTCCGATTGGCGCTCCTAGGCACCCGCACCCCTCCCCCCAACCCAACCCCCCCCCCCCCCAAGTCAGGCAAAAGGGGGGGTGGGATCTTGTTTGAAGCTCTGCTTTAAATATTCAATTATTTGCACCCGTTTCTGTTATTTAGTGCATCAATGTAATAATCTCATTATCTTAACCTTTGTATGTCCCGTTTGTAAGGAGAACTCTGGGAAGGAAAGTTTCTATTGGTTCATGGAAGAGGTTTTTGGCTGCTGATTAGCGGTGACATTTTAAGGACAGGTCATATACCACGCTTCATTTTATAGTTTCCCATTTTCTTGTCTGTTACGGCAGGTGCAGACCTTTAAACAGTACGTTTATACTAACAAAAAAAGGGTTAATAAGGGTTATTTTTCTGAAATTACATTGGGAATATGTCTCATGGAGTTTTCTAAATTAAGCTTTTTTCTTAACCAAAAAGAAATGAAAGAAGTGTCTTCAAGAAGTCATATGTTTCGTTTTCCAATTTAATGCCCTTCCTTGTGGGAAGCTACTAAAGTCAAAAATGATTACAACAGCATCTCATTTCCAAACCTTAAAAGATCAGTGAGCATCCAGAGAAAGAAAATTGCTACATTTTACTTTTCAGTTCTCAGGTTTACATTTTCATGCTTTTTGCAACCTGTAGCATTACATGAAACAGTAACGAGTTATTTCAGCTGCCTATGTACCTGGCTTTTTCTCACTTTTAAAATCATTCTTTATAGTCATTTATACAAACACTTGCACATTCCACAACAAAAAGGTAACGCCTGGTGCTGAATATTAGTTTTTTTTTTGGCTTACAAACCATATCCAGTGCAAAATACAATCTGTGGCACAGTAAGCACGCTGCAGACAGGACTGATGCTTTCTATGTAGAAGTAGCAGCCCAGCATGTCCCAAGTCACAGCTTGAGCTAGGCGATCAACAGGGACACTACCATAAAAACAAGTCAATTTGAGTTTGATGTGGACTGCATTTGTTCTTATTTTTGCAGCTTATAGATCAAGATCCAAACTTGCTGACATTCTCACCTCACTGCTCCTGGATATGTGCTGTAGAAGGTTTCCTTACAGTAATCAGGGTAAAAACATGGCATACAGCTACACACTGTATTCAACTCGGGTGTGAAGTAAATGAAAGACAGGCTTCAGCTCAAATATCTGCCCATCAGCAATGCCCCTCTGACATGTTTCACCCACATTGAGCTTAATCGTACAGGACTACTTCTATGATTAAGCCCAATGTGGGTGAAACATGTCAGAGGGGCGTGACCGATGGGTGGTGATTTGAGCTGAAGCCTGTATTTCATTTACTTCACATCAGAATTGAATACAGTGTGCAATGATACGTACCTATGTTGCATACCCCGAGGTGCCTTCTGCTTTTTTTAGGGGCGTTTTGGCAAAAAGCCTAAAAATTGCCCAAAAATTGCATACAAGCCAGCAAGTGGATGAAGCCAGTCTTTTAGTTACACAAAGCCACAAGGTTTTCATTGTGCACCTTTACAACTATCCAACGACATTGACAAGGACGACATTGGGTGCCTGCACGGCATCCTTGTTTGTGCCTGTCCCCTCTCCGTTAGCACAGAGGTCACATTAGCTGAGTGAGGGAGAAAAACATTGGAACCCTCTAACATTGTGTGCACTATGTGTGTGGATGTTGCTGTGATATGTAAAAATATTAGTATTTTACATTTTAGAATGGGATGCCTTGACATTGCGCAGAGTTTTAAAGGGTACTTTGACTGAAAAAAAGGTTGAGAAACACTGCTATATTGTACCTCGGAGCGAGATGTGCTTTCTCTTTGCCAGCGCCTGAATACAGAGTGCAAACCCGGGAGACTGATGCTGCAGGCTTGGAGTGGCGTTAATCTTTTATGGTATTAAATCAGGGTAGATCGTTACCTAGTTAATCAGGTTGAAAAATGACACAAATCCATCTAGTTTAACCACTTGCTTACTGTGCACTTACATCCCTTCCTGCCCAGGGCAATTTCCAGCTCACACTTTGAATGACAATTGCGCAGTAATGTACCCAAGTGAAAATTTTATCATTTTTCACACAAATAGAGCTCTCTTTTGGTGGTATTTTATCATTTTATCACCATCACGTTTATTTTTTGCTAAACAAACAAAAAAAAAGTTTTTCAGATGTTATTAATTTTGCAAACAGTTAATTTTTCTCCTTTACCGATAGGCACTGATGAGGGGGCACTGATAGGGCGGCACTGGTGAGCACTGATTGGCAGCACTGATGGGCACAGATTAGCACCACTAGCTTGCACTTAGGGGACCGATGTCCCTGTAACAGAAGCCGGTTACCGGCTTAATCCTTTTCTTCAGTGTGAAGAAAAAAAAAGAAGCCGGTAACCGGCTTCTGTTTACTTCCGTGATCAGCTGTCATTGCCTGACCACGTGGTAAAGGGCCCGCTGTGATTGTCCCTTTACCCTGCTCTGTGATCAGCCGAGTCCATAGAACTTGTCAATCACAAAGTGTGGCGCGTGAGAAGAGGACGACGTACATGGACACCCTCCCAGCATTTGAGGTCTGCGCTGTAGTAGTCTTTCAGCGATAGCGCCGACGTCAAGTGGTTATCCAACATAAATAAACAGATACATTTAAAAACCTCCATATACAGAACCTAATACCTAGAGTCGATCTATTCTAGAAGAAGGCAAAAAGCCGTAAGGCATGGTCCAGGGACAAAAAAAAAAAAATCCTTCCCGATTCCAAAAGGCAATTGGATTTGCCCAGCTCTGATAAGTTATAACATTTGTTAGGGTCATACTGTATGCTTCACAGTAATTGTAAATGAAACAAGGGAGTCATAACCAGACACATTTCATACCTTCACATTCATGGTGAAATTTCTATAAACGGTCTGCGCTCCGTAGAGAAATACATCTCCATCGTTGGTAATACATCCATCCACGTAGCCCTTGGCATCGAGATAAGCACACATTGCTTCAGCTTCCCCAGCTGCTTGAACCCAAGGGACACCCAGGCAGTCCAACATGCGGAGACACTACAAACAGACACAGTACAAGGCAGATTGTTTACAATAGTGGACCAGACACTAAAATTCTTGATACTTAATAGGGCACAAGTAAGCACTAGAAAAATCACATGTTAACAAAGAGATACATCTTTATTGAAGCAAATAAAGAAAAAACTGCGGCTCCTGAGCTTTAGGCAGACATAAAATACACACCAATTAATTTAATTATGTCTTTTATTTTATTTATGATTCAAAATGTATTTAAAAAGGCAACTAGTATAAGAACCCAAATCCACCTGGATTTCAGTCTCTTGTATTCTCCTGCACAGTGTTACGGAGACTGGGAGAGGAAGAGGCACTACTAGGAGCCAGATATTCTACATGCACATGTGCCAACAGGGAACATGCAGACAGGAGAGCAGTGTGAGCAGATTGGTACACTGCTGCTGCGCCTCACACGCTGTGGGCAGGTAGCTGTCCAGGCTATTGCTTAATGTGGAACTTTAGTGGGAAAAAATGACTAACAGGAAGGCTTTCATTGCATAATAGACTTCTACTTCTTACCTGCCTGCTAGAGAGTTCTGTTAGATTGTACACTGACATGTACAAGTGCAGCACAGTGTACAATCTCTGCATGGGGCAGGGATAATGTGTGTCCCATGCGCATGCACAATAGTTATATTATCCTGGGACAGCCAGTCAGGCTTGCTGAAGACACTATAATCAACAAGATTGGGCAAAGATGTCAGGGCCGACAAGGGAGCTTGCCACATATATATTTCGGCTCTCCTTGTCTGTTTGCCTGGAGTTTAGCTTTAGGTGACCTTACTTAGGTAGGCTAGAGCACATGGTTTATTTCTGCTATAAGCTTTGGGAATCTTTAAAAGTCATCACAGAATACAAAGTCTCCCTGTGGGGTTTATTGTAAATGAGATAAGAGGATGATTAAGGCACAAAATCAGAAAAAAAGTCTTTAAATCAAGCTACTTATTCACTCCCTTGTTATCTCTCGCCTTATCTATTGCAACTCCCTTCTCATAGGCCTACTTCTTCATAGGACATCCCCTCTTTAGTCTATCATGAATGCTGCTGCCAGACTTATCTATCTTACCAACCGCTCAGGGGTCTGCCCCCCTCCCCACTAATCCCTCCATTGGCTTCCGATTGCCCAGCAAATTAAATTCAAAATACTAACAACATACAAAGCCATTCACAACTCTGCCTTGAGCTACAACACCAATCTTGTCTCCAAACAGCACCCAAACCATCTTCTCCACTCCTCCCAAGGCCTCCTGCTCTCAAGCTCCCTGATTACTTCATCCCATGCTTGTTCTCCAGAGCCTCTCCCATCCTCTGGAACTCTCTGCCTCAGTCTGACCAGCTATCCCCTTACGCTGGCTGCCTTCAGGCGATCCCTGAAAACTCATCTCTTCAGGGAAGCCTATCAATCCTCCAGCTTAAGCAAGCCATACACAGAGAAAATTTCTTTTCTGCAACCACAGTTAGTGTTGACAGGGGAAACCCTCTGGCCGAGCCATTGTGTTCTTCTGGCGGGAGGGGTAGGGGAAGCTGTCCCCGCCAGGAGAGGACAGTGATTATTGCTAGCAGCTATACGAGCCTCTGCCGATTATCACATGTAAAATCTGGTAGGCTGGTGGTACACAAGTTGATCGATCAACTTGGTACATTAAGCCTGTTCCTGCTGAACCAGCCGAGATTCGAACCGTCTATGGCCGGCCTAACTGAACTTTTATCACCTCATCCCCCACAGTTATAATCTTTTGTGCCACTTGCCCCACCCTATTAGATTGTAAGCTCTTATGAACAGGACCCTCTTAACCCTCTTTACTGCACACACTGTTGGTGCTATATAAATCCTGTACAATAATAATCATCATCAGTGTACACTGGTGCATTAGCTTCCAAAATGCAACTCGTCTTGTTCATAAGCAGAATGGAAAAAAAAAGTGAAACCAGCAACACAATAAGCTGTATGTTCAGGCTAAAACATGGACTGAAAGGTCAAATGACAGGTAAACCCTACTACATATTGTTCAGCAGTGTTCCCAAAAGCAAAATAAAGCCAGCTGCAGATATTAAAAGGATGTAGGAAATGTGAGCACAATCTAAACTCAAAAAAATAATTGAATTGTAAAATGTACCAGTTGCACCCAGCATTGAAGTCTTATCGTTGGGTGGCATTAGTCTGCGTGTTGATGGAACAGCACTACAGCTGCTACATTACTTTTCATAGAAATAAAACTACCATGACGTTTTTTGGCGTGAAAGTCTTATAGCTAAAGGGCTGTGGATATACTGTACATTCATTTATTTCACCTGAAAAGTAAAGATTTTGGATTTTTAAATCACTTTCTATCTCTGTGACGACGGTTACAGGACAAAGAGAAGAAGACTCTTCCCAGTAGGTATATTGACACTAATACAAACTTGACTAATCCTTTTCTACTTTATCCGAAACAAAAAACAATAGATAAATAAATAAAAAATATGTTGCTATACATGCACTTTAATTTACCTGACTAATCCAAGATGTAAGCTTAACCAATATTCCCTATACTAGCATACCATATTCAACTATTTTGCCATTGCTAGTGCTAAGATTTTTTACCAACGTGACTAAAAAAATCTGTGCCAAAGAAGCATCATCAAAATGCCAGTGCTGAGCATAAAATTACATCTGAAGTTGTAAATTCTGCGCATACCTCCTTCAGGACAGACTTGAAATAGGAGCGTCCTGGTCTGGATGAAGTTGGCTTATTGGTTGGGCCGTATCTCATTGCGTTCCTCTTGTTCATAGTATCAGCTTTAACCTTTGGGGCTTCTCCTTCTGTCACGAAGACCAGCTTTACGCCCATTAGGTTCAAGGAGGAGACACGGAAAAAGAGATTCCTGTTGGAAACATAGTTAGCAAATTACATGTCTATTTTGTTTCTTAGATATGCTTGGGAATTTAATCAAATCAATGTAAATAAACCTGTCAATGCATGTATGTATGGGGGGGTTCAGTCTCTAAAAATGCATATATACATAAAAACAACACAATTTTCCATTTACCTATGTAATCTCTGCTTTTATTAGTACACCAAAACTACACTTTAATAGTCCTGTTACCATGCAAGCCTATCAGCCTGCTGACATGATGCTCTTACCCCAGTGGACATGCTCATTACAACCTTGCCTGAATGACACTGACCATTATGTAACCTGGAAGACCAAGGGCATCTAATGGCAGAAAAGTAGCACTTTTTTTTTACTATTATCAAACCATCCTAAAAAAACAAAACAGAGAGATGATGATGATTATATATATATATATATATATATATATATATATATACACACACACACAATGCTCACAAGGTAGCCCCCCCCAAAGCACCTTGTCCCCATGTTGTTGAGGACAAGGGCCTCATCCCCGCAACCCTTGCCCGGTGGTTGTGGGGGTCTGCCGGCAGGGGGGCTCATCGGAATCTGGAAGCCCCCTTTAACAAGGGGACCCCCAGATTCCCCCCCCCCCCATGTGAATTGGTAATGGGGTACAAATGTGTCCCTACCATTTCACAAAAAAAAAAAAAAAAAAAAAAAAAAAAAAAACACACAAGAGACGGTTTTTGATAAGTCCTTTATTAATTTCTTCTTCTTTCCCTTCTTCCATCGTCTTGTGTTCCTCTTCTTCCTCCGCTCTGTCCGCACGATTGACCTCAGTGGGAGTCTTCTGCCGTGTGACGCTTTGTTTCAGAGGGGGGCGGGGTCACCCATTTACATAACCGGGTGGCCCCGCGAGGAGGGAGGAGGGAAGAGGGAAGAGGGAAGAGGGAGAAAGGAGGGAAGAGGGAGAAAAGAGGGAAGAGGGAGAAAAGAGGGAAGAGGGAGAAAAGAGGGAAGAGGGAGAAAAGAGGGAAGAGGGAGAAAAGAGGGAAGAGGGAGAAAAGAGGGAAGAGGGAGAAAAGAGGGAAGAGGGAGAAAAGAGGGAAGAGGGAGAAAAGAGGGAAGAGGGAAGAGGGAGAAAAGAGGGAAGAGGGAAGAGGGAGAAAAGTGGGAAGAGGGAGAAAAGTGGGAAGAGGGAAGAGGGAGAAAAGTGGGAAGAGGGAAGAGGGAGAAAAGTGGGAAGAGGGAAGAGGGAGAAAAGTGGGAAGAGGGAAGAGGGAGAAAAGAGGGAGGAAAGAGGGAGGAAAGAGGGAGGAAAGAGGGAGGAAAGAGGGAGGAAAGAGGGAGGAAAGAGGGAGGAAAGAGGGAGGAAAGAGGAAAGAGGAAAGAGGGAGGAAAGAGGAAAGAGGGAGGAAAGAGGGAGGAAAGAGGGAGGAAAGAGGGAAGAGGGAGGAAAGAGGAAAGAGGGAGGAAAGAGGGAGGAAAGAGGAAAGAGGGAGGAAAGAGGGAGGAAAGAGGGAGGAAAGAGGGAGGAAAGAGGGAGGAAAGAGGGAGGAAAGAGGGAAGAGGGAGGAAAGAGGGAAGAGGGAGGAAAGAGGGAAGAGGGAGGAAAGAGGGAAGAGGGAGGAAAGAGGGAAGAGGGAGGAAAGAGGGAAGAGGGAGGAAAGAGGGAAGAGGGAGGAAAGAGGGAAGAGGGAGGAAAGAGGGAAGAGGGAGGAAAGAGGGAAGAGGGAGGAAAGAGGGAAGAGGGAGGAAAGAGGGATTAATAAAGGACTTGTCAAAAAGCGTCTCTTGTGTTTTTTAACCTGACACTTTTTCTGTGAAATGGTAGGGGTACATTTGTACCCCATTACCAATTCACACGGGGGGGCGGGATCTGGGGGTCCCCTTGTTAAAAGGGGGCTTCCAGAGTCCGATAAGCCCCCTGCCCGCAGACCCCCACAACCATCGGGCAAGGGTTGTGGGGATGAGGCCCTTCTCCCCATAAACATGGGGACAAGGTGCTTTGGGGTGCTACCCCAAAGCACCCTCCCAATGTTGAGGGCATGTGGCCTGGTATGGTTCAGGAGGGGGGGCGCTCTCTCACTCCCCCCCCTCTTCTCCTGCGGCCTGCCAGGTTGCATGCTCGGATAAGGGCCTGGTATGGAATTTAGGGGGACCCCCCACGCATTTTTTTTCTTTAAATTTTGGTTCGGGGTTCCCCTGGGGGGAAATTCCATGCCGTTTTTATCAATGAACTTTTATGTGCATTGCCGGACCGACAATTCATTATAGCCGGGGCTGTGATGATTACTTCCTGAACTTTTAGGAAGGATCCACTTCTTCCACTTGCTTTGTAAAATTCAGTAGCATTTTATACAGCCAACTGAAATAAACATAGAGACTTTTTTTGTACCAGTTTCCTTTGTACTAGCTCTGCAGGCAACTAAACACAGCTTCATCATTTGGCGTTGAAACCGTGTTTAGTTGCCCGCAGAGCTAGTACAAAGGAAATTGGTACAAAAAAAGTCTCTATGTTTATTTCAGTTGGCTGTAAATAATGTACGCACCAGACGCCGTGTGAATTTGGCCCATCATGTTTGCGTGAATAGAAAACAAGACAAACACATCCCTTTTGTCTTTCCACTTCACTGTGAGTAATTCACCATTCTGAAAGCAGGCTTTCTCCCCATATTTAAGTCGGGTGGTAACAAGCTGTTGGAAGCACGGTGTCATAGCAGCCAATTTCTTGATTGAACAAATGTCCAAAAAGTGGCACATTTGCACAAAAGTCATCTACGTACAAATATTATCACCCTTGTACCGCAAGGGCCTGTGCTCAAATTCATGGTGGCTGCATTTGCATTCTGCTACTAGTGCTAGCCACCTAAGCAGCTTGCTCTGCACTTCTGGTACTGCAGTGCTGGTGTCTAAAAGGCCAGGATGTACTATGCTACTGGCATTTGCCAGATAGCCGAAAAATAGTGCAGCACTGGTACTGGCTCTTCTGCATATTAGCATAATCATGCATTTCTAGCACCTGGGGTCGGGTGCGCCTGATGTTAGTAGTGACCACTCCATCATCTGAGCTTGCTGTCAGGGTGTCGCTGCTTTCTACAGGCTCGCATTCTGAGCCCGATTCCGACAGCGAGGCTTCCCCTTTGCTTTCATCTGACATGCTTAGAACCCTGCAGGCCTCTTCGCAAGACATTTTTTGTCAGGGACAGCTAGCGTGCTAGAAATAAAACATACCTGCTAGAGCAGAGATCAGGCCTAATCTTGCCAACACTGCAGTTTTGCGGACAATGTATCAGAGGTGGCAGTGATCAGAAATTACACTGCACTTTTTTTTGGGGGGGGAGGAACTAAAACGCAAGTGCTGGCAGTGAACGGGGCTGATCCTGCTAAGACTGCGTCTTTGGGGACACTCTACTATTAGGGACACCAGTATAGTTCTGATCGTGATCAAGATACTGATCCGTTTATACACTATATTAGTTTTTGGCAGTTTTAGTGTGACTGTGATAGTGTTGCTGGCAATTAAGGGATTAACTGTGGATTGTGGTAGTGAGGCAGCAATCTGCCACTATCTGATGCTAGCTAGAAGGGACACTAACTGACTCTGACACTATGTGAAGTCACCTGTGACACTAATACAGTGATCAAATTTTGTACGAATGACACTGACAGGGCAATCAAGGGAGAGAGGTAGAGAGGGAGAGTCCATTCAGGGCCTGTGTAAAAACATTGACATAGACTGCTGTGATTGGCTATAGCCGACCAGCAGGTTCAGAGCCAAAATCATGCTGTAGCAAATCACAGCACAGATGAGGTGAGGGGAGTACGCACGTGTGCTCCTTAAACAGGCTGGATGAAGTACTTGTACGTGATCCGGTCTGCCCATGCGGACCTGCCGCAGTAAATGTACTGTGACCAGGAGGCAAGCAGTTAAATAGGTACATTTTAATATTGATTCTATTATTTATTGGTACCTCTAAAAGGAATTCCTATATGAACAGCTTGCTGATCACACCAGTGTTCAGTGAGCTGTAGATGTGAACATTGTTTCAGGGGGTCCTCAAGAGCTCACATTTTTTTTTTCCCAAGGGTTCCTCTGATTTAAAAGATTGAGAAACCCTGACCTAGAGACACATCCGATGACAGGTCACTGTACCAGGCCGCTGCCGGTACCATATGATTGCTGTGACCAATCAGATAACGTGACAATTGTTAACAATGGATGGCTGCCGTTCATGCCATTAATTGTGTACAATTGTCTTGCTAGCTGTGATTGGGCAAAGTGATCACATGGTACAGAAAGGGCCAATCACAGCCAAACACAGCTAATCACAACAATACACACTGAATGAATCAATTGTACCATGGGATTAGCAGTGGCCAAACACAGCTAATCACAATAATACACACTGAATAAATCAATTTAATTTAGTAAAAAGGGTTGTTTATGACAGTGAAATTAAATGGTATAAGCAATCATTAAAAAAATTCTTCTGGGTAAGAAGGGGGTGAAAGTGCCCGATATTGAAGTGGTTAGTTACCTGAGATGAGGTTTGGCAACAACACCAATCATCTGCTTTACAGACTGAGCTTCACAGACCCAAATACTCAAGTCCACTGCAAGAGTCTTCCCACTGAGGCTCTGGAGAGGGACATGCTTCTTCACTGGCTCCAGGACCGGCCATAATTCATGGACACCCATCCTGATGAGTCACTCAGCTGAAAACAAAAAAGAAGCATGTTATCTAAACATGAAAAGTATAGTACTAAGGCAGCACTTGCACTAATGGATGACAAGCAGCACCATGTTTCAGAGCAGAATTCTAGATGGGTATTGCAGCACAAATTCTGATGCAAACTCAATGCAGTAACCCATTGAGAAAGCAATGCCGAGTACAAGCTGATAATATCAATAGCAGAGACAGCGGACGCAATGTGAGGGACGGCCAGAGACGTGATACGATGGACAGCCAGAGACTGCGAACGTGCTAGGAGTTGTCGCGGACCGCGAACGTGCTAGGACTTGTCGCGGACCGGGAACGTGCTAGGACTTGTCGCGGACCGGGAACGTGCTAGGAGTTGTCGCGGACCGGGAACGTGCTAGGAGTTGTCGCGGACCGGGAACGTGCTAGGAGTTGTCGCGGACCGGGAACGTGCTAGGAGTTGTCGCGGACCGGGAACGTGCTAGGAGTTGTCGCGGACCGGGAACGTGCTAGGAGTTGTCGCGGACCGGGAACGTGCTAGGAGTTGTCGCGGACCCGGAACGTGCTAGGAGTTGTCGCGGACCCGGAACGTGTTAGGAGTTGTCGCGGACCCGGAACGTGTTAGGAGTTGTCGCGGACCCGGAACGTGCTAGTTGTCGCGGACCCGGAACGTGCTAGGAGTTGTCGCGGACCCGGAACGTGTTAGGAGTTGTCGCGGACCCGGAACGTGCTAGGAGTTGTCGCGGACCCGGAACGTGCTAGGAGTTGTCGCGGACCCGGAACGTGCTAGGAGTTGTCGCGGACCCGGAACGTGCTAGGAGTTGTCGCGGACCCGGAACGTGCTAGGAGTTGTCGCGGACCCGGAACGTGCTAGGAGTTGTCGCGGACCGGGAACGTGCTAGGAGTTGTCGCGGACCGGGAACGTGCTAGGAGTTGTCGCGGACCGGGAACGTGCTAGGAGTTGTCGCGGACCGGGAACGTGCTAGGAGTTGTCGCGGACCGGGAACGTGCTAGGAGTTGTCGCGGACCGGGAACGTGCTAGGAGTTGTCGCAGACCGGGAACGTGCTAGGAGTTGTTGCGGACTGGGAACATGCTAGGAGTTGTCGCAGACCGGGAACATGCTAGGAGTTGTCGCAGACCGGGAACATGCTAGGAGTTGTTGCAGGCTGGGAACGTGCTAGGACTTGTCGCGGACCGGGAACGTGCTAGAAGTTGTCGCGGACCGGGAACGTGCTAGAAGTTGTCACGGACCGGGAACGTGCTAGGAGTTGTCGCGGACCGGGAACGTGCTAGGAGTTGTCGCGGACCCGGAACGTGTTAGGAGTTGTCGCGGACCCGGAACGTGTTAGGAGTTGTCGCGGACCCGGAACGTGCTAGTTGTCGCGGACCCGGAACGTGCTAGGAGTTGTCGCGGACCCGGAACGTGCTAGGAGTTGTCGCGGACCCGGAACGTGCTAGGAGTTGTCGCGGACCCGGAACGTGCTAGGAGTTGTCGCGGACCCGGAACGTGCTAGGAGTTGTCGCGGACCCGGAACGTGCTAGGAGTTGTCGCGGACCCGGAACGTGCTAGGAGTTGTCGCGGACCGGGAACGTGCTAGGAGTTGTCGCGGACCGGGAACGTGCTAGGAGTTGTCGCGGACCGGGAACGTGCTAGGAGTTGTCGCGGACCGGGAACGTGCTAGGAGTTGTCGCGGACCGGGAACGTGCTAGGAGTTGTCGCGGACCGGGAACGTGCTAGGAGTTGTCGCGGACCGGGAACGTGCTAGGAGTTGTCGCGGACCGGGAACGTGCTAGGAGTTGTCGCAGACCGGGAACGTGCTAGGAGTTGTTGCGGACTGGGAACATGCTAGGAGTTGTCGCAGACCGGGAACATGCTAGGAGTTGTCGCAGACCGGGAACATGCTAGGAGTTGTTGCAGGCTGGGAACGTGCTAGGACTTGTCGCGGACCGGGAACGTGCTAGGACTTGTCGCAGACCGGGAACGTGCTAGAAGTTGTCGCGGACCGGGAACGTGCTAGAAGTTGTCACGGACTGGGAACGTGCTAGGAGTTGTTGGGGAACATGCTTCAGGAGACAGTCATAGACTGAAAACATTACATGACACTGCTAGAAGCCATTTCTATAACAGGGCAATAAAGAAACACAGATTAGTATCTGCAGGGGACATGGGGGCTGCACAAATAGTGATAAAGGGTCACATGCAGCTCACAGGTTTGCACAGCAGAAATATACACAGCCATGATCACAACGTGGGCACATACTAACTAACAGACATATACAAGTCCTCGGGCCTCCAGTACAGGCACTAGTATACACATATTATATAGGTGTGTTTCCTTTATGACCATCAATCACAATGAGACACAGTGTATGACAGACCCGCTCACCTTCCAGCGAGGAGCTCACACAGCCCAGGCCCCCCGATCAGTGTCACTCAGCCCCCTCTCCTTCCTCACTCGCATTGTTTATGTTCCGGCTTCATGACTTCCCGCCACACTGATTTGAACGGGGTGACCTGTCAGGCCACTCAGTTGTACTTCCGCCAGTGCAGCAACTCCACTTCCGGCAGCCAATCACATGACCGAGTGACATGATGTATGAGCGCTCTATGGATTGCAGTGAAGTGGAATTCTTGCAGGGATTGGGGACCGGGGATGTCCCGCTGACTCTGCACTGTGATTGGTCATAGTAGAAGAGTAGACAATAAAGAGTCCCCTGTAGAAGGTTATTTCCTGTTAATGTGATCTATAAATCCATGTTCTTTGTACTGCTTGTTTGATATCAGTGTTTTCCTCTATCATCCCAGACAGCAGTGTGTGTGTGTGGGGGACAGAAGAGCCTAAACACGGTAGCTCCCAACTGTCCCTGATTTGGAGCAATGTCCCTCTGTCCCTCATTCCTCCTCATTTGTCCCTCATTTTGGTCTGATCTATATAGATATATATAAAATGCACTTTTTATCTATCAAAAAGTGTTTTCCAGCGCTAAACCTTTGATCTGATTTGCTGCATTTGTAAATTCCAAAAGCCAAAATAAAGGAAGAGTAATGGTAAAAAAAAACACTTGTGGGTTTAAACAATCTTGTTTTTTTGTACAATTCTCCTTTAAGTGGGTGTGGCAAGGGGTGTGTCCTATGTCTGCATGCTTTTGCTGATAGGTGTCCCTCATTCCCTTCTCAAAAAGTTGGGAGGTATGTGTTAATTACACGGGTTCTGTGGCTGATTAATGTGGTAATAAAATCAAATAGTGACTTATCTGGATTAAATTAGCCTCAGAACTTGTGTAATCAATATGTGTTAGCAATTTATTCCTGTTTTGTCCTCTATTGATGTGAGTGTATTTTGGACTTTTAATCAATTTTGTCAATAAAGATACCTTATCCATGGAGTGCGGCAGTCCAGGACTTCTTTTCCTCTTGTACAACTCTATCTCCTAGGCAAGGATTGCAGAAGTGGGAAGAGGTACCGATAACCCCCCCCCCCCCCCCCACACTTTAACTCAGTTACATGCTGGGGGAAGGAGCGAACTAGTGGGACTTCAGTTTTTCAGTGAAGTTTAAAGGAGATTATTTGCCTTCTACACGTATTATGTTTACTGTTATCTCAGAAAGTGAAAAAAATGGGTTGTCTCTAGAACAAGAATAGGAGAAATCTACTAATGGGGGACACTAACATAGCTCCCAACTGTCCCTGATTTGGAGCAATGTCCCTCTGTCCCCCATTTTGGTATGATCTATAGAGTTGAATATAAAATTCACTTTTTATCTATCAAAAAGTGTCTTTCCAGCCCTAAATCTTCCACCTGATTTCTAAATTGTTGTATTTGTAAATTCCAAAAGCCAATATAAAGGAATAGTAGTGGTAAAAAAAGCACTTGTGGGTTTAACCAATCTTGTGGTTTTTTTTGTACAATTCTCCTTTAAGGGGGCGTGGCAAGGGGTGTGTCCTATGCCTGCATACTTTTGCTGATAGGTGTCCCTCATTCCCATCTCAAAAAGTTAGGAGGTATGGACTAGTCTTGGTGTCAACCAGGAATTTCCCTCTACCTGCTTTGGCTGTGCACATGGAAGTTACAACTCTCTATTACTCTCTCTAAAATAAAAAACTTTTGCCTTAAAGCGGATCTTCACACATTTTGTAAAGTTCAGCTCTGTGGCTTTTAAATATAGCACCGAGTGCTATATGGACCTTTTTTTTTTTTTTACCTTACGATATGTGGCCTGGCCTGTGTTCCATCCCTGCGGCTGTGGGCGGGGACTTTGCGGGTATTTTCATCATTTCATGTGTCATTCATCCCAGGAGTCAGTGCGGAGAGCCGCCGTGAAATCTCGCATGATTTCAACAGACGGCTCTCCGATTTGTGTTTACTGCGCATGCGCGAGATCGGGGATAGAACGGGCGGTGCATGCTGGTCGATCAGCAGCACCGTATCCCGGAAGAGGATGCCTGTGGGCTTCACATGCCCACAGGCAAGATGACATCCGGCAACAGGAAAATTTATAACTTTTTTTATTGGAGAAAACAGAGCAGTAAGCTCTAAAAACAGAACAAGTAAGTTCTATATTTAAATATATTAAACATTGTCATTTTGTCAAAAAAAAATAAAATTTGGAGACAGTGAAACCCCGCTTTCAGTTTAATTTTAAAAGTTCATAAACCACTCAGCAAGTATGGGTCATTGTGAGCCAGAAGCAGGTTGGTCTCCGGTAAAATGGCGCCGAGGCTGCAGACCTCCTCTGTGAAGTGGTGTCGTTTTGGTGACGGGAGGAGAGCTCCGTCTGGGTCACGTGACGGAGCGCAGAGTGTAGCGCGCCCGGTAGTGGCGCAGTTCGGGAAGGTTTGAATGTAGTGAGAGAAATAGCGGGAGTCACGTGACAGCGGCGGCACCCGGTGTGCCTGGAACTGATAGGTAAGCGGGAATATGAGCCATGTATGTACACTCTGCCAGCTCCCTCCCCTTCCTGTGCCGGGGTCGGAGGAGATTTATAATAAACATTACCTCAGAGGGGGGGACATGGGAGGCTGACCTCTCCGGAAAATGCTGCCTGCCTGGCTCCTGCATTTCCTTCTACACAAGAATATAACCAGTTTGGGTCTTACTGGAACATTTCATGCTGGTTCTGGCTCAGTGATTGGAGGGGTCCATCATGCCGAGCCCTGCAATCAGATCCAGGCAAGCGTTGTGTGCCGCCATTCCTGAAGAGGATGAGCAATCCCGTTATCCTCCATGTGGCCTCGTCACCCCCGAGCGCCGGGTCACCTGATGCTGGAAAGAAACCGCCACGTTCTTCGGGGCACAATTCTGCGATTTTAGGCTCTGTAGACTTTTACCACTTGTCTAGCGGGCAATATATATATATATATATATATATATATATATATATATATATATATATATATATATATATATATTTTTAATCTGCATTTATGTATAAGACATTACTGTATACCCCCCAAAAAAAATGTATATAAGCAGAGATCGTGGAGAATAAAATGGTGGGAGTTATAATTTTTTTTTTATGTCACACGATATTTAAGCAGCCATGTATCAATCAGCCAACAAAAAATACACAAATGACTTTTAGTGCAAATGAACAAAAATATTAGAAATATATAGGTTTTTTATTTTTGGTAAAATATAAAAAAATTTGAGATTTGCATCGAGTAAATAGATAACAAACATGTCAAGTCTTAAGCCTCATGCACTCAGGGCGTTAAAAGATGTATGTGTTTTTTTGTTGTTTTTTTTTTTTAAGTGGAGGGCCACCCTGGAAAAAAAAAAAATTGCACCAAAAATCCAAAAAAAAAATAAGAATTTGAAAAAATAAATTTGTAAACTTACCTGAACCCTTGTTGCTAGGCAGTCTTCCTAATCTGCCTGTTCCTATTCCGCGGCGTGTTCTGCTCCTAGCTGAGCGTCCCGTTGCCTTCTGGGAACTGTGTGTGTTCCGGGAAAACCACGGGGCCATTCACAGAGTGCCGCTCGCGCGTGCGCAGTAGGAAAACTGGCAGTGAAGCCGCAAGGCTCTACTGCCTGTTTCCCTTACTTAGGATGGCGGTGCCGAGGGTCGGGTCGGCCTCGGGCAGCCGACATCGCGGGCACCCAGGACAGGTAAGTCTACTTATTTAAAGTCAGCAGCTACAGTGTTTGTAGCTGCTGACTTTAAAATTTTTTTTTTAACTGGCCGGGATCCCGCTTTAAGAATCATATTTATTTAGGTGGATGCTGCATCTGCCCCCCCAGTGCCTCTAACACTGAGAACCGAGCGATTGGAGACGTCCAATCGCTCGGTTCTCAGGGCCCCCTGAGCTGTAGACTGTCAGTTAGCGGCTCACTGGAGTGCTGGGCTGTGGAGGGAGCGCCCGGCTCAGGTTCTCAGTGACTCGCTGATAGGCCGAGCCGGGTGTCGGTCCAGGCATGTGGGCGGATCCCGACTTTAATTAAATTTTAAAAAAAACCCAGTGGTGATTAACCGCTTCAGCCCTGAAAGATTTTACCCCCTTCCTGACCAGAGCAATTTTTTGCGATTCGGCACTGCGTTGCTTTAACTGACAGTTGCGCGGTCGTGTGATGTGGCTCGCAAACCAAATTGACATTGTTTTTTCCCCACAAATAGAGATTTCTTTTGGTGGTATTTGATCACCTCTGCGGTTTTTATTTTTTGCGCCATAAACAATAAAAGACAGACAATTTTGAAAAAAAAAAACAATAATATATATATAAAAAAAACAAATTTTTTCAGTTTAGGCCGATATGTATTCTTCTACATATTTTGGTAAAAGAAAATCGCAATAAGCGTATATTGATTGGTTTGCTCAAAAGTTATAGCGTCTACAAAATAGCTGATAGATCTATGCTATTTTTATTAGTAATGGCGGCGATAAGCGGTTTTTTTTTCTTTTTTCAGAACTGCGACATTGTGGCGGACAGATCGGGCACTTTTGACACTATTTTGGGACCATTGTCATTTATACAGCGATCAGAGCTAAAAATAGCCACTGGTTACTGTATAAATGTCACTGGCAGGGAAGAGGTTAAACACTAGGGGGCGATCAAGGGGTTAACTGTTTTCCCTCAGTGTGTTCTAACTGTAGGGGGGGTGGGCTCATTAGGACATGACAGAGATCAGTGTTCCCGATGACAGGGAGCAGTAGATCCCTGTTATGTCACTAGGCAGAACAGGGAAATGCCTTGTTTACATAGCCTCTCCGTGACACGATCGCGGGACACCGGCAGACATCGAGTCCGCGTGCGTGCGTGCGGGCCCGCTAGCCTGCAATAACGGAGGAACGTACGGGTACGCCCATTTGCGCACCTGTGCCATTCTGACGACGTAGTTTGTCGTGCAGCGGTTGGCAAGTGGTTAAAAATTCATGTTTATAATAAACATGAGAGGTAAGTATAAAATAGTGATGATAAAAGATGGCGCAGAGAGTACAGGCCATTAGACAATAGATAATACCCGTCAGCCACAAGTCTGGCACGGCAGGATATCTTATGCATATAGCCCATCCTCTGCCTACTGAGGTATATGTAGTCACAGATTATTGGTAGACTTAGTCTATAAAGAAAGAGCAACCCACTTAGATATTGTGACCACTCACTATTAAATGAGCCCAGATAGGTAAATGGAATCTGTGAATAAATGCATCAGCGGAGTGGACACGGACCCGTCATCTGCCTGCTTGGTGGGGATCAGCAGAGAGAGTTTCCCTGCCAAGCAGGCGGATCCCAGTGTGCAAGGGGCCTTACAGACAAAGTATCCAACATTGATCAACATCATGTCTATGGTTTTGCTCAACTAAATATACTGGGCTATTGTACAGATTTACTCACCATCTGCTCCGGTTCACATTATGAAACGCACAGGAACACGCTTTGTGACTCGCATGCAATTCACTGTGGTGAGATTTGAGCCCATTCATTCAAAAGTAGCGCTTGCACCATGTTTGGAATGCACTGGAACTGAATCGCATGGTACTTTTGTTCCATGCAGTCCAGTGCAGGCAAATGGACTGCTTTTATCATCTGCATTTGAAGTGGCTTTACCAAAACATTAATACCTGCTGTAGACCGCGGCTGCAGTGCTTTTAGAACACGGTGTGGGAAACGTGCACAGATCGTGGGTTTCCAGCACTGCGTTCTAGTGTGAACCTAGCCTTACAGTGGTTGTAAACCCTCACTTGGTTTAAAATAGAAATGATTTTTAACTCTAGAAATGAAAGACAAAGCATTTGTGTGTGTGTGTGTATGTATACATATATATATATATATGAAAAACATTATAAATACCCTTTTTTCCCTTATTTAAATTGCATCACATTCTATCTGTTCTCAGATGTATATGAGCTGGGGGAGGAGAAACAGCAGTACTCTAATCTTCCCAGTGAAAGGCTGTGCGGGGGGGGGGGGGGGGGGGGGTCAGGACAAGTCTGATCATTGGAGGAGAGCCCAGCTAGAGAACTGGCCATGCTGTGCTCTCATGCCTGCTGTGGTCAGTTTTTAAAAGAATATAATGAGAATATTTATTTTTTTTAGAATCCTTACCTAAGTGGGTGCAGCATCGGTCCACTGCCGACTCTTATGCCCCGTACACACGGTCGGACTTTGTTCGGACATTCCGACAACAAAATCCTAGGATTTTTTCCGACGGATGTTGGCTCAAACTTGTCTTGCATACACACGGTCACACAAAGTTGTCGGAAAATACGATTGTTCTGAACGCGGTGACGTAAAACACGTACGTCGGGACTATAAACGGGGCAGTGGCCAAAAGCTTTCATCTCTTTATTTATTCTGAGCATGCGTGGCACTTTGTCCGTCGGATTTGTGTACACACGATCGGAATTTCCGACAACTGATTTTGTTGTCGGAAAATTTTATAGCCTGCTCTCAAACTTTGTGTGTCGGAAAATCCGATGGAAAATGTGTGATGGAGCCTACACACGGTCGGAATTTCCGATAACACGCTCCGATCGGACATTTTACATCGGAAAATACGACTGTGTGTACGGGGCATAAGACTGAGAACTGAGTGATCAATCACCGCCAATCGCCCAGTTCTTGGAGCTCCGTGAGCAGAGAGTTGGTGACTGTCAGTGACCGCTGTCTGCCCCCCCCCATGCTCACTGGAGCACTGAGCTGTGGGGAGGCGAAAGGGCTCTCAGCGGCTCGTTTAGAGGCTGAGCCGGTCACTGGTCCAGGCATGTGGGTGGATCCCGATCATATGATCACAATCTTTTCCTATCCTGGACCAGCTCTGTGAAGTCAGTCGACAGCGGGCTTCAGCCAGCTGAGAATTGTACTTCTGTGGATCACAGGAGTCTGGTTTGTTATGCACTCCTGTGATCCACAGGAGAAGTATAGCCAAACAAGCGTATCAGGAATATGAAATGTTGGGTTTACAATACATACTATTGTATTCTAAACCGTGTGATGAACCTAGAGTTGAAACTAAATGACAAAAAGTGATCTTTGCCATGTGCTAAAGAAATGTTCAACCAAAGTACAAATAATCTTTGTTACTGAAAAGCAATGTTGCAATATTCAGTGAGTAAACCTCTGCCAGTGTTTGGCTGACTCAACAATAAGGCCTCATGCCCACGGGCATTTTAAAAAACGAGCTGTAAAGCTAGTACCGACAGTGGAAAAACAAATAGTGTAGCGCTCCTAATAAGTGAACTAAACGTGATGCAAGCCAAAATGGACAATATGCCCCAATACATTCAGTGATATAATGAAATATAGATTTGTAAACATAAATAATAGTCCATGCATATAATTAGTTGGATGTCCGTTGTCCGTAGATGGCGTAGTACCGACGCCAGGAAAAAAGCAATGTTAAAAACACGATTTTATCCGCGTTTTGCCTTGGCGTCAATGCGCAATTAGTGGCTGACAGGTATTATCTATTGCCCATTGATTTGAATAGAAGTCGCACCAGAAGTCGCATCAAGATGACTTGCAGTGCGACTTGTGTGCTGAGAATCTTGAAGGTGACCCCGCCACAATTTTGCGTGAGGTTCCCCCCAAGATCCATACCAGATCTTTATCCGAGCACACAGCCCGGCAGGTCAGAAAAGGGGGGTGGTTGGTGCTTTGGGGCAGGGGGGGCCCTGCGCCCTCCACCCCAAAGCACCTTGTCCCCATGTTGATGAGGACAAGGGCCTCTTCGGGTTGTCGGGGACTTATCGGAATCTGGAAGCCCCCTTTAACAAGGAGGCCCCCAGATCCTGGCCCCCACCGTAGGTGAATGAGTATGGGGTAGTGTCAAAAATAAACACACTACACAGGTTTTTAAAGTATTTTATTAAGGCAGCTCCGGCTCTTCTGGCAACATCTTCTCCCTCACTGGGGTGGCGTTCGCTCGTCCCCCCCTTTTTTCTGACCTTCCGGGCTGTGTGCTCAGATAAGGGTCTGATATAAATCTTTGAGACCTCATGCAAAATTTTGGCAGGGTTGAATGCATTAAGGTGAAAAACCGTGAGGGTTTACATCCCCTTTAAGATAAAAAAACCCTTCTGCCTTTAGAACCACTTTCAGCTTGTTTGTTTAAAGTGATTGTAAATGTTCACCTTGTAAAAGAACCCATTCAGTTTGAAATAGAAATGAAAGGCAAAAGATAAAATATATAAATACCTTTTCTCCCGTTTTTTTTTTTTTTTTTTTATAAGTGATCACAAGCCCTTTGTTCTCAGCTGCATAAGAGCTGGGGGAGGAGAGGCAACAGTACACTGAGCTTTCCAGTGAAAGTGTGTGTGTGTGTGTGTGTGTGTGTGTGTGTGTGTGTGTGTGGGGGGGGGGGGTGTCAGGGCAAGTCTGATCATTGGAGAAGAGCAGACTGAGTTCCCAGCACAGCTAGAGAACTGAACAAGCTGTGCTCTCCTGCCTAGTGTGGTCAGTTTTTAATAGGAAAGCAAGGGGACTGTCAGGAACACCAGGGATTTCACACAAAGGAAGCAATACAAAGAGAACAGGATATTTTTTTCATACAAGTACATGATGCTGCAGGCACATATCAGGAATATGAAATGTCGGTGTAACCTGCACTTTAAGCTTCGACAGCAAAAATCTGGAAGCTAATTGCTTTATTATGCACAGCTGCACCAGTTTTTGCACTTCAGTTTTAGTAAATCAACCCCTAGCTGTCAAAATTCTTACACCAGCACTTGCAGTTTACACCCTTAATTGCTGCTGGCTCCTGCTCTATCAGTACATCTTTTCTGAGCTGTCTTCACAGGAAAGGGTTACCAGTGGACAGTGCAATCTCCAGTCGGTTTGTCAGCTTAGAGAAGGTGGGGTGGGAGTTGTTCTTCTGTACCCTGAAACAGGAAACCTTGGGCAGCAGTTATGGCTCCAAATAAGACCAGGATAAAAAGATTAAAGAGGAGTTCCACCCAGGGGGGCCGTCAAAAAAAAAAAAAATTAAAAGTCAGCAGCTACAAATACTGCAGCTGCTGACTTTTAATTGGACACTTACCTGTCCCTGGGTCCAGCGATGCGGGGGATCGAAGCCCCGCTTGTCCCCCCCCCCTCCGCTCGTCGGCGCCGGCATTTCAACTGTGGGCGCCGGGCTGTGGCTTCACAGCCTGGCACCCACTGCGCATGCGCGAGTGGCGCCGCGCGCTGTGATTGGCCTCTTGATCACCTGGGACCTGTAATGGGTCCCAGATGATTGACAGAAGGGAGGGAGCAGAGCGGAGCCCTTCCTGTGCCTGGGGGGAAGTGATGTCACCAGCCCAGGCAAAGGAACAGGCAGACTACGAGGGACCCCCTAGCAACAGGCATTTAGAGGTAAGTGAAAAAAAAAAATATCCAAATGTTTTTTTGTTTTGTTTTTTTAGAATTTTTACAGGTATTTTTGTTTTTTGGGTGGAACCCCACTTTAAGAAATTGCATTCACTCAGTAAAGGATTAAATCAGCTGCTGAAATGAAATGGGAAAAAAACTGGTGGTTTAATATCTCTTTATTAAACAAGGATGAAGTTTTTGTTTAACAGTTTTATTTTTATAGAAGGACTTATATATATACTTATTTATTTATATAGATTTATTTTCTTATTATTTTATTTTTTTAACAGCAATGGGCAAAAGAAAGGAAACCAGCCCACTGGGTACCTCTGGACATGGTAAAAGAGCAAGGCCAGATGATGATGATCAAGATTCTTCTTCTGGAGAGGGGTCTCAGGCAGTAAGTGCAAGCTTTAATGTTTCTCTGATCAATTGCATATAATGAAGGAGTAAGGGTCAGATGACATGTGGGTTTAATTTATTACAGAAAAAAAATCCCAAACGTTAATTTGTCATCACAATAGAAACTTAGTGACACTAAAGTCTCATATTTTTTTTTCTTTAAAAATAACAAACATGTTATACTTAACCTGCTCTGTGCTGTGATTTTGGATCCTGGATCCTCCTCTTCTCGGGTCTCCCACCGCCGCATAGAAAGCTTTAAGAGAAAAAACCTTCTGCTTTTACAACCACTTTAAGCCTGATACACACAAGTGTTTTTTTTTTTTTTTTTTCGCTCAACCAAACGGGCTGAACGATAAAAAACTGAAGTGCTCAGGAGGAGCCCCTGCTGTACTAACAATCCAATATTAGAACACACTAGCTCAGCAGGGGAGATCGCTGTACTGACAGGTGGATGGCTCCCCCGCCAGAACAGACTGGTCCGTGTTTTCAGTCATTGGTTGGGAGTGCTGATCGGTTGCTAAACAGACCTTTTTTGTTCATGTCCCTTCGACAGAAGCCTGCCAAACGGCGACTTCTGTCGGACCGGCTTCCCTGCACATGGGCAGCCATTTTTAATGGAAAGCAGCCAATGCCACCTGATATTTGGTCCGTGTGTAGAATGTATCTGTTGAATGCAAACCAGTTTGCAATTTACACCTTAAGCTTTTCATGCAGTTTTGTTTTTTGCTTTATTTCCTGAAATTGTATCTAAACTCAAGAATAAGCATTTAATATGATGCAGATTACCAATCCTTAAAGAGGAGCTCCAGTTAAAGTTTGGCTGACTTTTTCTGCTTTTTCGATTTCTCAATAGAAGTTTGTCGAGCTGGTTGGTGTCAGCAGGGCCTTTTCATGGGTATCGTCTGAAATTCAAGCCACGTATAGCCAGATTTCAATGTGGTTGCATTCATTTCTTTTTCAAAGACTTTTTTATTATTATTTTAACCTGACAGTATTACAAGTTTCCTGTCCCATGGGGTTTATGCTCACTCACTGTACTATATTTATGGAGGAGTAGTGTTGACACCCTAGGACAAGATCACCACCCCCTATCCTTTTTTCAGTCCACAGAGCTGGAAACAATACTAACCGATAAGAGTGCAGCAGGGACAGATAACACAGACAGCTTACTGGATTTATGGTTGGATTGGAGTATTTATTTTGCACTTGTAGAACAGAATACAATAGCTCCACGAGAAGAATTGCCCCATCAACAGTCAGTGTTGATGGGGGAATCAAGCGATTTACTTTCCTGCAACCCATTGTTGCAGGAAAGAAAATTGCTCCATCTATGGCCGGCTATAGTCGTACACACCCCCTCTCTTCCTCTGCAATACAAGTCTGTGTGAGGACACTGGGGATGAGAGGTGTGGCTCTTACTCAGCGATACCAGCACAGAATACTGGAGTGGGGATGAACTTTTCAAGATAGAAATTGGGCTTTGCCAGTACTGCATTGCTTTAAGATACAGGCTTGTAATCCTAATCCTGGCTTTATTACCCAGTGAACTGCTGACCTCAACCAAAAATTCAGTAGGATGGAATTTTTCCTTTTTTGTGCTTTTACCAGGTCAATGATTTGGTAGGTAGAGAAAGCAGAATCAGGATGACATTTCTGCTGCCTGCACTAAAACAAAACAGGCTGGCAGTGTACTGTAATTTGCTCTCATATGTTCACAATAATGTTACAATTTGACTGCAAGTGAACCCCTTTTGAAAGTTTTTTTTTTTTTTTTGTATTGATATGCAGGATATCCACTGTACTGTTGTCATTCAGGAGACACCATTTAGAATACTATGGTATCTAGGGCTGAAACAACTAATCGATTAATCGACAACTAATCGATTATGAAATTAATCGATTACTATTTTCATAATCGATTAATCGGCCAGTAACATAATGGGGTTAAAAAAACTAAAATGAGCCACTTATAGTACAAAAAGAGCAAATAATCGCTACTGTAGATGTTACTTTCACAGTTCTACAGTAAAAAAATGAACCCCTTACAGTAGTGATTATCTGCTTTTTTTTTGTACTATAAAGGGCTGATTTTAATTTTTTTAAACCCATTATGTTACTAAACGTCTTAGACCTGGTTCACATCTATGTGGTTTTTGGTGCTTTTTGCAGAAACGCACTACAGTTCATTTATATGGTTTCCTATGGGACACGTTCACATCTATGCTTTTTTCAGCCACTGCATATTTGGAAAGGGTCAGGGACTTTTTTTAACGCAAACTGGCGCTTTTTTGGTTCAATATACTTCAATGGAGAAGCTGCAGAAAAGCATGTAATGCGTTTTTGCAGCAATTTGTGTTTTTTAATCTGCCCGACAACAAATTGGCCAAAAAAAATGCAAAAACACAAGTCGCAGCAAAATCACGTGCGCTAAAATCAAAACGCACAGCAAAGAGCACTGCAGAAACAGATCAAAAGCAAACTACATAGGTGTACCGAGCCTTATGCTGGCCACACGGATCAATTTTTTTCAGACGAGAATATTCAGACGAAAAATCTTTGTGCATTCGCTGAATGAAAGAATGTTTGAAATTTTCACTTGTTTTTAACATTCTGTTTTTAAAATGAATGTCATTTCTAAACGAAAACCACATACACTGTCTGAAAATTCCTTTGATTATTTCCAAATTTTCCCGTCACTGTGGTTGAAAATGAACGTTGATTTGACCCCACTAACGATTAGAAAATCGAACAAACGTTCTTAAATTACATTTTATTTTAAGGAAGACATTGTTTGTTTTTTTGTTTTTTAAATTAAAAAAAATTGATCTCTGAGTCTGATATTTACCAGATTCACCCTTTAATAGTATATACAGTATATCTCTCCTCTAATAGTTTATACAATATTTCCCATCTAATAGTATATACAGTATATCTCTCCTCTAATAGTATATACAGTATATCTCCTCTAAAAGTATATACAGTATATCTCTCTTCTGTCTGTTATTCTCAGAGTGGATTCGATATTTTGCTCCCAACCACATAGTTGGTTATTTATATTTACCACTGCATATAGTTATTTAAGAATAAATTGCCTTTTTTTAAAACTATACATATTAACTAAATTATACACCACATTTTTTTTTTTTTTTAAGGTTATTAATCGATTCATCGAAACAATAATCGGCCAACTAATCGATTATGAAAATAATCGTTAGTTGCAGCCCTAATGGTATCTCACTCACTATTTACATTGCATTGGCGCAATATAAATAAATACACTGTATATCATACTGCATCTTCTCACAGAATCACTTGGTTAACCACAAACAGAATACAAATTGGTAGGCCGTTTTATTTATTTATTTATTTATTTATTTTTAACTTTTTATGGTGTTTCAAACACTCTGTTGGCAATTTTATCCAAATGTTTGGCTCAGAGTTGAGTACTCTGTTATTTTTGCCATCGTAAACCAGTAGTAAACTTAATAAAAAAAAAAAAAAAACAAATAAAAAAAAAACAGCATTCTCCCTACAAGGTAAAGTCATAATGTGCTAGTATGCATCGCATACTAGCACATTATGAAAGTCTTACCTTGAAACAAAGCCCTCCAACGGCGCACTGATTGTGCCTCTTCCAGGTTAGAAGCATTCTCCTTTTGTGACAGCTGTGGCTTTCCATTCATGAACAGCTTGCCTACTGTTATCTGTGGTTGGCCCACAGCAATCACATGTTACCTGGCTACCTGTACCATGTGATTATCTGTAGCCCATCACATAAGCAAACTGTTTATGAATGGGAAACCCATTCATGACCGCTAAAACGATCGCTTATACAGGATTGTTGTAAGTGTGTCGAAAAATTACAACTTCAAACTTGCCGTGCCTCTTACTAAATGCCTCAGACTGTTTGCTTTTCAAAAAGGGGTCATTTGGGGGGACTTTGTACTTTCCTGGCATTTTGGGGCTGCAAGGAATGAGATCAGTTTTCAAATATGTATACCATAGTTTGTAGACGCTTTCACAATAATCAATTAATATACACTTATTGGGATTTTTTTTTTTGTTTGTTTTTGTTTTATGAAAAAAATAGAAAATATCATTTTGTTTTTCAAAATTTTTGGTCTATTTTCGTTTATTATATAAAATACCACCAAAAAAAAGCTCTATGTCCTCCTATGTGACTCTACAAAATACAGGTTATACGCACCGTTGAAGCCACAACCCTCTGCCTTTTAAGTAGGGTATGTCATTGGAAGGATATTGGCCGGTGGCTTCAATGCTATCTTTAACCACTTCAACACTGGGCACTCCCCCCCCCCCCCCCCCTCCTGCCCAGGCCAATTTTCAGCTTTCAGCACTGTCGCATTTTAAATGACAATTGCGCTGCCATGCAACGCTGTACCCAAACACAATTTTTGTAATTTTGTTCCCACAAATAGAGCTTTCTTTTGGTGGTATTTGATCACCACTTGGGTCTTATTTTTTGCTAAACAAATAAAAAAAAACGAACATTTTGAAAAAAAAAAAAGTTTTTCCTTGTTTCTGTTATAAAATTTTTGTAAATAAGTAAGATTTCTCCTTCACTGATGGGCACTGACAAGGTGGCACTGGCAGACAGCACTGATAGCTCTGATAGGCCGCACCGATGAGGAGGCACTGACAGGTATTGGGCACTGATTGGCAACCCTGATAGTCATGGGTGGGTATACCTGGTGGTCCTGGGGTGGCACGGTTGGGCATCCCCTGGGGGGGTCTGCACTGATAATCAGCGCAGACCCCCCCTGCCTGATCGTCTCTCCTCTACTCTCGTCTGTCAGTGCGAGTGGAGGAAAAGCTGATAAACGGCTCTTCCTGTTTACGCTGTGATCAGCTGTGATTGGACACAGCTGATCACATGGTAAAGAGCCTACGTCAGAGGCCCTTTACTGAGATCGGTGATGCGGTGTGTCAAACTGACACACCACACCAATGATCGCCGCGGTGCCCCCCCCAGCGGCTTATCCTACTGGACATCATATGACATCCAGTCAGGATAACAGAACCACTTTCCGGCCATCAATCTGCTTTATGGCAGGCGGGAAGTGGTTAAACCCCTGTTTGTGTTCGCTTTGTGTAACACTGTTAATGGTCATCATTAACCACTTCCCTACCACCCATTGTCATAATGTCCGCAGGAACACACTGTCCCTCCGGGCGGGCGTCATATGACGTCCTTGGCTTCCCGGCAGTATAGGAGCCGATGCACGTACCCGGTGGCCACGATGTTTGCCTGGCACCTGCGATTGCTGATGACAGAACAGGATTGTGGATCTGTGTGTGTAAGTGGCAGAGGAGACAGATTGTGTGTTCCTAGTACAGTGATGGTGAACCTTGACACCCCAGATGTTTTGAAACTACATTTCCCATGATGCTCCACTACACTGCAGAGTGCATAAGCATCATGGGAAATGTAGTTCCAAAACATCTGGGGTGCCAAGGTTCGCCATCACTGTCCTAGTATATAGGAACACCGATCGGTCTCCTCCCTTAGTCAGTCCCCTCCCCCCACAGTTAGAATCACTCCCTAGGTAACGCATTTAACCCCTTCATCGCCCCCTGGTGTTAACTCCTTCCCTGCCAGTGACATTTATACAGTAATCAGTGCATATTTATAGCACTGATCGCTGTATAAGTGTCACTGGTCCCAAATTAGTGTCAAAAGTGTCCGATGTGTGTGCCGCAATGTTGCAGTCACAATAAAAATTGCAGATCGCCGCCATTACTAGTAAAAAAAATCTAAAAATTAATAATAAAAATTCCATAAATCTATCCCCTATTTTGTAGGCGCTATAACTTTTGCACAAACCAATCAATAAACGCTTATTGCGATTTACCAAAAATATGTAGAAGAAAACATATCGGCCTAAACTGAAGAAAAATGTATTTAAAAAAAAAAAAAATTTGGGGATATTTATTATAGCAAAAGGTAAAAAAAAATGTTTTTTTCAAAATTGTTGCTCTTTTTTTGTTATAGCGCAAAAAATAAAAACCGCATAAGTGATCAAATACCACCAAAAGAAAGCTCTATTTGTGGAAGAAAAATTATAAAAATTTAATTTGGGTACAGTGTTGCATGACCGCTCAATTGTCATTCAATATGTTACAGCGCTGACAGCTGAAAATTGGCTTAGGCAGGAAGGGGGTGAAAATGCCCTGTATTGAAGTGGTTAAGAATGGACTGTCATGTCGTACTACATTGTCATGTTGCATGCTTTAAATAAAGAAAAAAGAAGCTCTATTTGTGTGAAAAAATTATATACATTTTATTTGCATACAGCGCTGCATTACCGTGCATTTGCCAGTTAAAGTAGCACAAGTAACAAAACAAAAAATGGCCTGGTCATGAAGGGGGTAAAACCTTCCAGGGGTCAACTGGTTAAACACTTTGTTGCTATTCATTATTTATTTTAATCCTTTGTTATGAAAGGTGTTTTTTTTTTTTTTTTACGATGTGACCGACACAGCACCAATCAGCGCTGTGCAAACAATGGTTCATGCACCAGCAGTGTAGAAACCCCTCCCTCGGAACTTTCCCTGAGGACAGGAAAGTCCTGGGAAACATCATATGACTGCTCAACAGCAATGATTAAATAAGGTACTTTCTTTATCATACATCATGGGACACAGAGCCTTAAGTAATTACTTAATGGGTTATGGGCCACCTTCAGGTTTTGACACTGGTATACCCAATACCCAATTTGACACTTGACTCCCCTATATAACCCCTCCTCCTTCCAGGAGTACCTCAGTTTTTTCTCCAGTGTCTAAGGTGTTGGTCACGAGTGAAGATGTGCTCTGAGGAGCTCCAGGAGGGATCCATGCTGGATTTAAAAAACCTCCACAACCGGATCCATCCACACCACTGTGGCCACAGGATGGTACCCGGGCCTTGCATAGAAGAACAAGGTTTTGCCTGTAACGCTTCTCTTTAAGGGCTGGGCCCTAGGAACCAGGACTCTTTTTGGTCCTGCTACATTACCTAAAGTTGTCCTGAGGGGTGCTATACAGGTCTAAAGGAGTGGAACCCCTATTAAAAGGGACCCGGTATTTGAAGGTTTAACTACGCTGCCCTCCGTGATGGGTGACATTTGGATCTGTCTGTTTACAGCAGTATCCTGCAGCGAGGAAAAGGTAGGAACTGCAAGGTCCACCTATGACTTTTCTTTTAGAGCCCTTTCACACTGTGGCGGTGCCGGCAGTAAACTGGCGCTATTTTTAGCGTCGTTTTAGCGGCGGTGTTTGGCCGCTAGCGGGGCGGTTTTACCCCCTGCTAGCGGCCGAGAAAGGGTTAAAACCACCGCAAAGTGCTGCTGCAGCAGCGCTATGCCAATGGTATAGCCATGCTGCCCCATTCATATCAGTGGGCAGGAGCGGTGTATACACCGCTGTAAAGATACTGCTAACAGGACTTTTTTTAGCATTCCTGCCAGCTCAGCGCTCCAGTGTAAAAGCCCTCGGGGCTTTCACATTGGAGACACAGCAGCAGCTCTTTCAGGGCACTTTGTAGGCGCTATTTTTAGCGCTGTAGCGCCTGCAAAGCGCCCCAGTGTGAAAGGGGTCTAAATATATAATTTTGTAATGCCTTAAAACTCCTCTAGAGGGAGTAAGAATGTATATACCCTGTTAAATCTGTGCTACAACAAGCGTGTGTCCTAGCAGCTGGAGGGGGGTTCTCCTCTCCCCCCAATTGGGGAAACTGAGTGGCTGGGGGTTCAGGTACTATGTACATTACATTGTAACAGTATTATAATTGCTATAAGACAGTGTGATAAACACGAATAGCTGACAAACTGCCCCCCTCCTGCCCTGACGCCCCCCCCCCTCGTGAGGTGCGGGGTGGTGTTTTTCAGCTAAAAAAGCATTTCTTTGCCATAAAGGGGAAAGCACTCTTCTCAAGGGGGTGATCAGGAGACACGCCGCATGGCGGCTGCATCCTCCTCTCCTCCTTCTGGCTGTGTCTCCGAAGCCGTACGCGCGCTGACATTTTCATTGAAGGAAGGAAGGAGGGTCCAGGAGGGGGCGTGACTTAAACATCAGCGCCGTGTGCGGACTCAGCGTCCTTAGAAAGCACCGACAATCAGGTTTCACCTGAGGGGTTTAAAAGCTGATTCTCTGTGAACAAAAAGCTGTCTACCAGAGCAGCTGAAGCAAGGCTGCCACAGGACACAGGAGCGCTGGAGCACGTGAGGGGGTTTACACAGGCATTTTCAGTACAGGAAAAGACATTATTGTTTAGCATTAGATTAATCTATGCTGCCATTGTTTTTCCTACTATTGGTCAGCAAATAGAACAGTTCTTAGAGTGCCTCTGCTTTTGTGCTTAGCACTTTGGCTTCCAAGGTTACTACTAAGGCACCAAAGGTTCCACCCCCAGGTGGGTACTCCAGCCATGCTCCACACTGTCATCCTCTCCGGAGATACCAGATATGGCAAGCCAGGGTGAGTCTTTGGAACCAATTGGTGGTGCAACTGCTTCTCACACTTCAGCCCCTGTATACGTGACTGAAGATGCATTTTCCTCTGCCCTGCAGGGCTTAGATGGAAGATTATCGCCTTTGATCGCATCCTCCATCCAAGGGGATAGGAAGTGTGCTAGATCCCTCTCTTCCACGCCAAACCCTTTACCAAGGGAACAGTGGGGACAAGATGAGGTGTTACCCTCAGACGATCGAGAGGAAAAACAAGCCGATTGTTCCTCCGCTGAGGAAACAGCTGATTAATCAGCTTCACAATCTGAGGTACAAATACTTACAGAAATGGTTCGTTTCACCTTCATGCTACCCCTAACAGAGTTAGCTAAAGGTCCGGTTTCCTCTTTGGGTTCTTTGAAACCTTTACAACCTTTGCATGCATTTCCATAAATTACTGGAAAAGCTTATTTATGCTGAATAGGATCATCCGGATAAATATTTTCTTCCTCCAAAGAGATTCTCAGTTCTCTATCCCATGGAAGAAAAATTCACAAAACACCTGTTTATGGTACCAAAACCAAATGGGGATGTCAGACCCATTCTAGATCTAAGGAATCTAAATCAGTTCCTGAAGATCCGCTCCTTTCGCATGTAATCAATCAAGACAGTAGTTTCCATCCTACAAGGAAAAGAACTTATGGCATCCATCGACATCAGAGGTGCATATCTGCATGTTCCTATATTTCCTGCACACCAGAGATTTCTGTGGTTCGAAGTAGAACAACACTTTCAGTTTGTAGCCTTGCCCTTCGGGCTAGCTACAGCACCCCGGGTGTTCAAAAAAGTACTGGCCCCACCTCTAGCCAGGCTAAGGGCACAGGGCATAATAGTCTTGGCGTACCTAGCCAATCTATTGTTAATAGACCAGTCAGTGGCTCGCTTGGAGCAGCGTGTATGCATTACAACCAGTTACCTGGAAAGTCTGGGTTGGATCCTCAACCCAGAGAAGTCTTCCTTTAAAACCAGTAAGAAAGCTGGAGTATTTGGGCCTGATCATAGACACAGCCCAGAAAAGGGTGTTTTTGCCTCCGGCAAAGATCAGCTCCATACAAGAGCTGGTACGGATGGTCAGGTCAAAAAGAGATCCCTCAATTCGCCTTTGCATGAGCTTGTTAGGAAAGATGGTAGCTTCATTCGAAGCAGTTCCCTATGCGCAGTTCCATTCGAGACTGTTGAAAAACAGTATCCTATCTGCTTGGAACAAAATGACCCAAGCTTTGGACTTACCAATGCGGCTGTCCCCAAGAGTGTCCCAAAGCCAGAATCTGCTGAAAGGAAAGTCCTTCAGACCAGTTATCTGGAAAGTAGTAACGACAGATGCCAGCCTCTCAGGCTGGGGAGCAGTACTAGAGAAAACGACTGTCCAGGAACAGTGATCAAGATCCGAAAGAACCCTGCCCATCAACATCCTAGAGATTCGGGCAGTGTGTCTGGGTTTGAAAACCTGGACCTCCAGGTTAAAGAATTGTCCTGTCAGGATCCAATCCGACAATGCCACGGCTGTGGCCTATATCAAACACCAAGGGGGCATCAAGAGTCTCTCAGCTCAGAGAGAGGTGAACCATATTCTAGCTTGGGCAGAAAAGAATGTCCCATGCCTATCGACAGTTTTCATTCCGGGAGTAGAGAATTGGCAGGCGGACTACTTAAGTCGCCAGCAGTTATTCCCAGGGGAATGGTCTCTTCACCCCAATGTTTTTCAGGCTGTTTGCCAAAGATGGGGGACTACGGACGTAGATCTTCTAGCGTCCAGATTCAACATGAAGTTAGTCAACTTTGTGTCCAGGACAAGGGATAATTTTGCATGCGGAACAGATGCGTTGGTGACCCCGTGGGATAAGTTCTTACTGATTTATGCATTTCCCCCTATTCAATTTCTGCCGCGACTTCTTTGCAGGATCAAGCTGGAAAGAAAGCCGGTAATTCTGGTAGCACCAGCATGGCCCAGAAGGTCATGGTACACATAAATTGTAAAGATGGCAGTGGGGGGCCCATGGCCCCTCCCACTAAGACCAGACCTACTCTCACAGGGGCCGATATTCCATCCTACTTTACGAACGCTAAATTTAACGGCCTGGCTATTGAAACCCACATTCTGAGAAAGCGTGGGCTTTCTGGGTCAGTTATCTCAACTTTGATTAATGCAAGGAAGCCAGCTTCCATAACTGTATATTATAGAGTTTGGAAGGCTTACGTTTCCTGGTGTGAATCCAAGGGTTGGCACCCTCGGAGCTATATCATAGGCAGAATTCTTGCCTTTCTACAATTAGCCGTAGAGATGAATATGGCCCTGAGTACTATTAAGGGCCAAGTCTCAGCCTTATCAATTTTATTTCAAAGACCGCTTACTATGCATTCTTTAGGGGGTTTTATGCAAAATGTGATGCGGATTAATCTGCCAGTTAAAACACCCTTGAGCCCTTGGGACTTGAATTTAGTTTGGTCAGTGTTACAAAAACAGCCTTTTGAACCTATACAGCATATTCCCTTAGGCCTTCTGACAAGGAAGCTGGTATTTTTGATTGCTATATCCTCAGCCAGGAGGGTTTCGGAGATGGCTGCTCTTTCTGAGGACAGAGTGGTGTTACGCCCTCGTCTAGGCTTTTTGCCAAAAGTAGTTTCAGGTTTTCACCTGAACCAAGATATTGTCCTGCCATCGTTTTTTCCAAAACCATGTTCCAGGGAAGAAAAGTCACTACATTGTCTTGATGTGGTGAGAGCATTGAAAATCTATTTAAAGGCAACTGCTCAGATTCGTAAGACTGATGTCTTATTTATTCCGCCAGAAGGTCTTAAGAAAGAACAGGCAGCATCGAAATCCACTGTCGATAAGTGGATTCGGCAAGTTATTATTCAAACTTATGATTTAAAGGGTAAGATTCCCCTTTTCAAGTCAAGGCGCACTCTACCTAAGCGGTTAGTGCTTCTTGGGCCTCCATGGCTCAGATCTGCAAGGCCGCTACTTGGTCCTCAGTACATACATTCACAAAATTTTATCAAGTGGATGTAAGTAGAAATGAAGATATCGCCTTCGGGTGCAGTGTGCTGCAGGCAGCAGTATAAGTCCTCAGGTCTGGGGGTACCCTGCGGGTTGTGTCTCCCTCCCCTCAAGTAGCATTGCTATGGGATGTCTCATTAAGTAATTACTTAAGGCCGTGTGTCCCATGATGTACGATAAAGAAAATAGGATTTTTATAACAGCTTACCTGTAAAATCCTTTTCTTGGAGTACATCATGGGACACAGAGGTCCCGCCCCTCTTTTTATGTGGTTTAGGAATATTGCTTGGCTACAAAAACTGAGGTACTCCTGGAAGGAGGAGGGGTTATATACAGTCATCTTCCTGTATTGGGTATACCAGTGTCAACACTTGAAGGTGGCCCATAACCCATTTAAGTAATTACTTAAGGCTCTGTGTCCAATGATGTACTCCAAGAAGAGGATTTTACAGGTAAGCTGTTAAAAAAATCCTATTTTATTTTATTTTTTTTTATATTAAATTAAATACAATGGTATGATCTTTATACAAGAAGGGATAATGGCATTTAAACATTGTATGTTTAGTATCACTTTAAAAGAATAATTAGAAATGGATGAGGGCCAGTGATCCTGAAGATTTTTGGGATACATTTATGTGTGTGCGTGTGTTTGGTTTTTTTTTGTGTTTTTTTTTTTTTTTTTGTTAATATGTAAAAATTAAAGTGATTGTAAATTCTTGTTTAAAAAATAAATGAGTAAACATGTCATACTTACCTCTTCTGTGCAGTTGGTTTTGCACAGAGCAGCCAGGATCCTCCTCTTCTCGACTTTCTTTGCTGCTTCTGGCCTCTCCCTCCTATCGAGTGCCCCCTTAGTCAGCAGGCCCCCGCCCCCTCTCTCCCCTGATTGGCTGACTGACTTTGACGGCCACGGGAGCCAATGGCACCGCTGCTGTGACTCAGCCAATCAGGAGGAGTGTCCCAGATGGCTTAGACATTCGTGGACATCGCTTAATTGAGATGGGGCTCAGGTAAGTAATTAGGGGGTGCTGGGGAGGCTGCTACACACAGAAGGTTTTTTTTATCTTAATGCACTCTATGCATTAAGATAAAAAACCTTCTGCCTTTACACCTTTACTCATTTAACCCATTAACTGTGAACAGAACCCAGTGCATCCAAAGCCAGTGACCTGGAGTGTAGGAGCCTTCAGACTGACAGAGCCTATTTTTTGCCAGTTGCTAATCAATCAGAATGTATCAAATTGATCATTGTGTCAAATAGGCATGTTTGAATACACCTTTAATTTGTGACTAATTTGTAGGTCACTGCTGATGTTGGGATCATTGAAAGCATTTCACTGAAGAACTTTATGTGTCATGCAATGCTTGGACCCTTCCGATTTGGACCAAATGTCAATTTTGTTGTTGGGAACAATGGAAGTAAGTGCAGCTGTCACCTTTTATAATATATAAAGTTTGTCCTTTCAATGGCAGCCTGATGAGCTGTCCGTTATTTGTGTGTGTATATGTATGTGTGTGTATATATACACACAGTATCTTACAAAATTGAGTACACCCCTCACATTTTTGTAAATATTTTATTATACCTTTTCATGTGAAAACACTGAAGAAATGACACTTTGCTACAATGTAAAGTAGTGAGTGTACAGCTTGTCTAACAGTGTAAATTTGCTGTCCCCTCAAAATAGCTCAACACACAGCCATTAATGTCTAAACTGCTGGCAACAAAAGTAAGTACACCCCTAAGTGAAAATGTCCAAATTAGCCATTTTCCCTCCCTGATGTCATGTGATATGTTAGTGTTACAAGTTCTCAGGTGTGAATGGAGAGCAGGTGTGTTAAATTTGGTGTTATCGCTTTCGCTCTCTCATACTGGTCACTGGAAGTTCAACATGGCACCTCATGGCAAAGAACTCTGAGGATCTGAAAAAAAGAATTGTTGCTCTGCATAAAGATGGCCTAGACTATAAGATGATTGCCAAGACCCTGAAACTGAGCTGCAGCACGGTGGCCAGGACCATACAGCACTTTAACAGGACAGGTTCCACTCAGAACAGACCTCATCATGGTTGATCAAGTTGAGAAGTTGAGTGCACATGCTCAGCATCATATCCAGAGATTGTTTTTGGTAAATAAACCTATAAGTGCTGCCAGCATCGCTGCAGAGGTTGAAGGGGTGTGGGGTCAGCCTGTCAGTGCTCAGACCATATGCCACACACTGCATCAAATTAGTCTGCATGGCTGTCATCCCAGAAGGAAGCCTGATCTAAATATGATGCACAAGAAAGTCTGCTTGTCTTCAGCAAACTGTTTGCAGGCTAAGGACATGGACTACTGGAACCTTGTCCTGTGGTCTGATGAGACCAAGATAAACTTATTTGGTTCAGATGGTGTCAAGCGTGTGTGGCAGCAACCAGGTGAGGATTACAAAGACAAGTGTGTCTTGCCTACATTCAAGTATGGTGGTTGGAGTGTCATGGTCTGGGGCTGCATGAGTGTAGCCAGCACTGGGGAGCTACAGTTCATTGAGGGAACCATAAATGCCAATATGTACTGTGACATACTGAAGCATAGAATGATCCTTCCCTTCGGAGACTGGGCCGCAGGGCAGTATTCCAACATGATAACGACCCCCAAACACACATCCAAGAGGACCACTGCCTTGCTAAAGAAGCTGAGGGTAAAGTTGATGGACTGGCCAAGCATGTTTCTAGACCTAAACCCCATTGAGCATCTGTGGGGCATCCTCAAACGGAAGGTGGAGGAGCGCAAGGTCTCTAACATCCACCAGCTCCGAGATGTTGTCATGGAGGAGTGGAAGAGGAATCCAGTGGCAACCTGTGAAGCTCTGGTGAACTCTATGCCCAAGAGGGTTAAGGCAGTGCTGGAAAATAATGGTGGCCACCCAAAATATTGACATTTTGGGCCCAATTTGGACATAACTTAGGGGTGTACTCACTTTTGTTGCCAGCTGTTTACACATTAATGGCTGTGTAGTCAGTTATTTTGAGGGGACAGCAAATTTACATTGTTATACAAGCTGTACACTCACTACCGGTATTTTACATTGTAGCAAAGTGTCATTTCTTCAGTGTTGTCACATGAAAAGATAGAATAAAAAATATCTATCTCTATATCTACGTAGCCACGTGTGAGTATCAGAACTGAACCATGGAACAGTAAAGAGGGTGGTTTGGTCTGATGAGTCACATTTTCTTTTACGTTATGTGGATGGCTGGTTGTGTGTGTGTCGCCTAACTGGGGAGGAGATGGCACCAGGATGCAGTATGAGAAGAAAGCAAACCAGCGTAGGCAGTGTGATGCTTTGGGCAATGTTCTGCTGGGAGACCTTGGATCCTGCCATTCATGTGGATGTTACTTTGACATAGGTGATGTACCACCTACCTAAATATTGTTGCTGACCAAGTACAATCCCTGATGGAATAGGTATTTTCTGATGGCAGTGGCCTCTTTCAGCAGCATAGTGCACCTTGCCACAGTGCAAAAAAAAACCGTTCAAGAATGGCTTGAGCAGCACAACACAAATTTTCCACATCTACCATGCTCTCTAATCGAGCATCTGTGCGATCTGCTGCAAAAACAAATCCAATTCATTGAGGCCCCAACTCGCAACTTCTGGGACTTCAAGGATCTGCTACTAACAGCTTGGTGCTAGGTACCACAAAATACCTTTAGAGGTCTAGTGGCGTCCATGCCTCAATATGTCAGGGCTGTTTTGGCGGCAAAAGGGGAACCTACGCCATATTAGGTGGGTGGCCATAAATAGCGGATCAATGTATCTAGTAAAAGAATAAAGAGGTACTCTGCGCTTGAATGAAGTCACGAGGTGCCATGCAAATATGTTATATAGAAAAAAATTAATATCCTAGAGTTGCAGCGCTCCACAATGCTTTGTTTATTTTTTTTCTAATAATCAGGAGTGTTTTAAAAGTTTGCAACAGTTTTGCAAAAGTTTTAGGACAATATGGCCTGTCCTTCCTCAACCTTCAGAAAGGGCTGGCTATATTGGCTTGAAAGCATTGCCGTTTCATGAAGCACTTCTGTATGTTTTTTTTTTCTATTTGTGTATCACTGTGTGCTGCAACCCTTGGGTAATAAATAAAAGGAAAAAAATATATATATTTATATGTGTGTGTGTGTGTATGTATGTATGTGTGTGTATGTGTATATATATATATATATATATATATATATATATATATATATATATATATATATATATATATATATATATATATATATATTCGCTATATAGTGTGTTTATACACGCACTATGTCCTAGTCCATGCCAAAACTGCCTGTTTTAAATAATGTTTTCTAACTTTCCCTAGGTGGTAAGAGTGCTGTCCTTACAGCTCTGATTGTGGGTCTGGGCGGCAAAGCTGCTACCACCAACAGAGGTTCATCAATAAAGGGATTTGTCAAAGATGGACAGACGTGAGTCCTAATCTATCATTGTTTTAAACTCTTTATTACTGTGCAGTATTTGTGGCATATCTTCGTGAGGGGAGGGAGTTTTTTTTTTTCCTGGATGGCTATAAAGTGGTTCAGTACATTATTATCTGTATCTCTGGCTCTTTCTGTCTCCCAACAGTAAAGTGATGGGGCAAATGAGTTATGAAGAAAGCTCCAGAAAATATAACCTAGGAAAAGTCAGTAGAAAGGGTGGTTGTTAAACTCGCCTCCGGGTTGCCCTTTGCCAATTATTGTTTTCCAAAGACTAACGTTAGGGGTACAGTTAGCTTAATGTTTTCATTCTGTTCACTCTTTTTTTATGAATGGAAATAACAGAATATTAGGTGATTGCTACCAAAATGCTGCAAAGACAAAAAAAAAAAAAAACAGACTTTACTGATAGAAGGGATGACACAATGATATTTAACACATGCGCCCGATGACACGTTCCCCAGATGATGTCAGTTGTGACGAAACATGTAGGGCGGAGTCTACGTACATGCCGTTGCCACGCCTGTACTGCTGTGTACACAAGCTGTTTTACCTCCATGCTTTTATGCTACTTTGGATTGATCTGACATGCCTGTTAACGCAGTGATATTATCCATGATGGGAATACATTTTTTTATATTTACTGAGTTATCACTGAATTTACTGTATCCCTGATCCCTGTGTTTGGACGATACGTGCTGCCTCTTTCAAACATCACATTGGGTGTTTATGACTCTGTAATAGAGTCCTAAAATTCTTGTAAGAGTCCATCTAAATCATGGTGGTGGATCACGTGGTGGAATTGGATCACATATGAATTGGATCATACTGATTTTATGATTGCACGGATACTTTCTCACTGATCTATTTTGTATGCGTGTGTGTATGTATATATATATATATATATATATATATATATATATGTGTGTGTGTATATATATATATATATATATATATATATATATATATATATTTATATTCTTCACTCATCACTTTGGACTATTTATATTGAAGTGTTATATATTTTTTGAGTGTGTATATATATATATATATATATATATATATATATATATATATATATATATATATATATATATATAGTGTGTATGTATGTATGTATGTATTTTTTTTCACTATTAGCGCTGCATTTCTTATATATTATTTTGATTGCACTTTTTTTTTTTAAATTATTTAAAAGTTTCACTGTGAAGGTACAAAACAGGGCCATTGGGGCATACCCCGGCCTTGCAGCTATTGTAACATTTCTAATAATATTTAAAACATAATACAAATTTTTATTCACTCACGTTAAAATCATGTTTAAAGAAATGGGAATATATATATATATATATATATATATATATATATATATATATATATATATATATATATATATATATATATATATATATATTTATAGTTGATGTGTTTCGCGTAAAGCTTCTTCAGGACCTTTTTCCTTAGGATACAGTGAGAGAGCAAACCTGATGCCTACAGTTGCTGCTGCACCACGGGTGGAAGGAAAGAAAGTTGCTCGTTTCCCCCCCTCATCCATCCTATCAACAATGGCTGCAGCACTATTGTATTCTGTCGACGGGGAGCTGTAGCTGGCAGCAGTGATTGCGTGCAAAAAATCTGTCAGGTTGGTTGTATTGTAGTGGATCAACAGATTGACTTCAGTAAAACCAGCCTGCCCATAGATGGATTGAATTTCATCCGGTCCCTCTTTCTATGCCGGCTTTTTTCCAAAGACTTTTGCTAAGGAGGTGGTTATGCTTTTTTTTTTTTTTTCAGGTCTGCGGATGTATCCATAACATTGCGTAATCGAGGCCCAGATGCTTTTAGACCTGAAGTGTATGGAGACTCTATTGTTGTTCAGCAGCATTTAACTGTAGATGGAAGTCGCAATTATAAACTAAAAAGTAAAACAGGTATGTAATGGTAATGATAACTCATAGAGTTTCTAGGTCAGCACAGTGATTGTAAGTTGTTTTTTTAATTTGTTCTTGTGATCTTATATAATTGGAATAGAACCATTGGAACAAAACAAGCTCTTCCCCTACCACACATGCTTTCCCACTTCTTTTGTGCTTTCCTACTTCCACCTTCCACTTGTCCTAATTATGAACAGAGAAAGTTACCATGCAGCATTCTGCAAACAAAGTTGTATATGAGTAATACACATAGTAGCATGTAAGTGTAGTAGTCGGTTTGAGTATAATATCATCTTATAGTGACTTAAAAAGGGGAAAATGTGACTAGCAGTGTCTTGAGGAAGGGAAAGGGGGACCTGTGGTGTTGCAAAACAGTGTATGATGTTATTCATTTTCACTGATATCTTCAAGATAAGTGTTCTGGTGGAAATATTTTTATATGTTGTAGGGGTGTCATCCCTCCTTTCTACATCAATACCCTAAAACCTTCTTGGGTATACATTTGTATTGTGTGCAACTTTTATCAAAGCATACTTGACTGACAGTGAGGGACAGTCTTTTACAAACAATAAAGCCTGGTACACACTATGAGTTTTGGGTTGAACGAAAAAAAAAACAGTCAGCTCCGGTCGGAGCCGCTGTAATAACTATGCAAAGTTACTGTAGCGATCTCCCCCGCTGAGCTGTTGTATTCTGACAGGGGGACCATTCCCCCACCAGAACACTGCGATTAGTGCTCTCTGCCATTGGCTGAGAGCTCCTGATCAGGAGTCGGTCGGCTACTGGTTTTCCAGCATGCTCGTCTGACAGAAGCCGGCCAAACAGCTTCTGATGGACAGACAGACTTACACAAAGGCAGAGTGTCTACCTTTTACCTTTTTTGTATGTACCAGGCTTAAGACATCTGAAAGATTTTCTTATCTAACATCTGGTTTTATTGTTTTTTTTAAAGGGACCATTGTTTCGTCAAAGAAGGAAGAACTTGTCTCAATCCTAGACCATTTTAACATACAGGTAATGCGTAGGTTATTTCACATTAGTAGCTTTTTAGGCTGGCTATGCATGGTTAATTTTTTTCACTCAACCAGCAGGTTGAATAAAAAAAAAAATTAGACAGTTTCCCCATCCACACCGAATGTGGTATTGTACTCTGCCGGAACTGGGCCTTCTCCACCATTAGAATACAATGATCAGTGCTGCCGGCTATAGCTGGTGGCTCTGATCGTTCAGGAAAAACCCAACAGGGTGGTTGTACTGAAGTCAATTAATTGACTTCTGTACAACCAGGGTGCCCATACATGTATTGAAATTCGTCCAGTCTCTGCTGAACCGGCCAGATTTCGATCTATGGCTGGCTTAAAGAGGTTGTAAAGGTTCGTGTTTTTTCACCTTAATGCATCACCTTAATGCATCCTATGCATTTAGGTGAAAAAACACCTGTTAGTGACCACCCCACCCGTGTAACTTACCTGAACCCTCAAACTTGTCCCACGGGAACAAGGGCAGAGTCCTGCATTCTGCATCTATGGACGCCGAATGCTGGACTCGGGAGCGCGCCCGCAAGGTAACCCCCCCCCCTCCTCGGAGAGCGCTTCTCTCAGGGGGTTATCTGATGTGGGGTGGAGCCGTAAGAGCCGCTGAGGGACGCCAGAAGATGAGGTTCGGGGCCAGTCTGTGCAAAACGAGCTGCACAGTGGAGGTAGGTATGATAAGTTTGTTATAAAAAAAAAACGCAAACCTTTAGTGTCACTTTAAGTTAAAGTGCCCCCAGAAACTTCAAGTACTTCTGACCATAAGACTTTAGAGTGGTCTAGGCTCAAAAACATAGATTTTCCCATGTTCTTAAAAGCAGATTTTTGTATTCTGTGCTACGGATCTAAAAGCAGCTATTGTTTACACACCTGTGTAATGGCTCCATTGAAAACAATGCAGCTGCATTCAGATCTAATTAAAAAACACTTGCATATGCATATTTTTTTGGCTGTGTGAATGAAGTCTAAAGTGTTCATAATAATAGCGCCTGCAAACCAACCCAAAAGTGCCGCTGCTTTGTCTCCAGTGTAAGCCCTGAGGGCTTTTCACACTGGAGCGGTGCGCTGGCAGGATGGTAAAAAAAGTCCAGCTAGCAGCATCTTCGGAGCGGAGTGTATACCGCTCCTGCCTATTGAAATCAATGGGACAGCGCGGCTATACCGCTGGCAAAGCGCCTCTGCAGAGCCGCTTTGCGGTGGTTCTTAACCATTTCTCGGCCGCTAGCGGGGGGTAAAACCGCCCCAATAGCGGCCGCATACCGACGGTAAAGCGCCGCTTACAATAGCTGCGCTTTATCGCCGACGCCGCCCCAGTGTGAAAGGGCCCTAATGGAAACTCGAGGATGGATTGCTCTGCAGTGCCTCTAGCTGTGCGGGTGGGCAGGGCTTGTTTTAAATCGTATTTATTACTAGTTTAGTAGTTAACTGCTGCAGGTAGTGATTGTTGCACAGGACTCAAAAAACTTTTTGCTAGAGTTTAACATTCTGTGATCTGTGGTTTTCATTTGTAGATTGACAACCCAGTGTCTGTTCTAACTCAAGAAATGAGTAAACTGTTTTTGCAGTCGAAGAATGAATCTGACAAATACAAGGTGAGAAAAGTTCTAATGTATTATGAGTTTGCTTTTTCTATGATACATACTGATACTCAACCAATAGCTTCAGCATCCAGTACTGATTTGCTTGACTGTAATGTATGTCTCTCATTAATTTTTTAAACAATGAACAATGCATAATCCATTTAAAATATGTGATTTATTTCTGCTTTCATTTCTGCTCTGACGTTCCAACGTACTTTTACTCTCGTTGGTTTCTGGGCAGGTATAATTCATTGCAAAGATGATTTTGAGATGCTGCCTCAAATATCCTCATTTGTATGAAACAATTTCCATAGTTCCAGGCTTAGAGCCTTGTTTAGCTGTTAGGTTGTGTTACTATGGTTCCTACAGGTCACTATGATGAGATAAAATAGATCTCATTTCATTCCTGCTATGTGCATGGGTTTTATTTATTTTTCAATAATCCATTTTAAAGCCGGCATCCCCTTCCAGGTTGTGTAATCATTTAATTTATTACGGGAAAGCAGCAAATTCTCAGTACTGAATGTCAAGATAGGGGGCAGCCCTTTAGACCTATTGCTGCCCATTGCTTTTAATCCAACCATATGGATATGTTTACAGGAGCAGAGGGCACAAGGTTTTCTGGCACATGCCTTAACAAGCAGCAACAAGTCTCTCTCAGCATTACAGAGGTTATAAAGCAAATATTTGTGACTATGCATATGTATTGTGTAAGCTATTTGAAAGATATTTGCATTATTCATACAGGTTGGGTATTTGGCTGCTGTAGAAGACAAATTATCAGTTGTCCTATGAGTGTGTGATTAGTCAAATGCAGTTTTTATTTGTCTACCATCTACAATTTTGGCTACACAGTAGCTGTTTTTTCCATTAACTATAGATAATGGAGAGCAGTCAGCTGAAGTGGAACTAAATCTAACTTTTAGAAAACTGTGATTAGGCAGCTTTTTATTGCATATGAGACATGCTATGTCTCTTCTGCAATCACACAAACTTAACTTCCTGCTTGCAGTTTTCTACTGAGTATACACTGATTTGCCAATATGCAGCTCCGGTTGCGTAACCGGCACGCTCTGGCTGTGCTGGAATCACTGACTCCCGTGCACAAGCTTGGAATGACATCATCCCCTGCTGGCCAATTAAAAGGCAGAGATTCCGTGGGGATAAGGACAGCGGCCAGCGAGAGATGTAACTGCCGCATCATTGGAAGGTAGAGTATACTGGGGAGTTTAGTTCCGCTTTAATATACGAAAACCTTTATCATGGACTTTTTTTAACTTGCATTTTTCTGCTTTAGTTTTTTATGAAAGCTACACAGCTGGAACAGATGAAGGAAGATTATTCCTACATCATGGAAACAAAGGCCAGAACAGATAACCAAATTAATTTTGGTGAAGAGGTAAGTGCTCACAGTGACGTTACTGCCAACAGTGCAGGGTTGTTAACAATGTATCCTTCATGAAGTGCTTTGAATCCTAGACTTTCAGTCTGGGCTAATTCTGACAATGCTCTCCTATGTATGAAAACATTTTTTTTTGCTAGAAAACTACATGAAACTTTCAAACATTTTATATTTTTTTCAAGCAGAGGCCCTAGAGAATAAAATGGTGGGTGTTGTATATTTGTTATGTCACGCAATATTTGTTCAGCAGTTTTTCAAATGCAGTTTCTTTGGAAAAAATACACTTGAATTTTAATGCACAAAAACACAATATAATATCCATTTTTATGGATTATGATATTACTCTGATTAAAAAGATAGCAAACATGTCATATTTTAAAATTGCGTATGCCCGTGGAACGTCTCCAAACTATGGTATGTAAAAATCTCCATAGGAGACACTTTAAAAGCTTTTTCAGGTTACTAGTTTAGAGTTACACAGGAGTTCTGGGAGTAGAATTATGCTCTCACTCTGACGTTTGCATCAATACCGCACATGTGGGGTTCAATCGCCGTTTACATATGCATGTAGGACCAGAGTGCGCATTTGCACAGGGGGACAGGGGCACTTTTAAATCATCTTTATTTTATTTAAAAATCACTTTTTTTTTTTTTTTTTTTATTATTTATATTGACTTTACTGCTATTACAAGGGATGAACAACATCCTTTGTGATCGCTTGGACCGTGACAGTTCCTCTTTATGGAGAGATCTGGGGTATATTTGATCCCCCCTGATTGACTTCACTGGCCAGTAAAGACTAGGTAAACAACTGATAACGGAAGTGACTAAATCCTTGTCACTTCTCGTTTCTGACATCACACAGTGGGAGAAACAACATTTGTTCCTTTCACTGTGTCCCAGGAACCAGATGCTGCCAGTCGCATGCTTACTAGGCTTCCTGATTGTTAAGAAGAGATGAGTAAAGCTGATGTACTTTAACTCATTATACTGCCAATGACTTAAAATATGTTAGTGGCAGGGGTGACTTTTACAAACACACACCTCACTGCTACTTGTTAAACCAGCTGTCAGCTTTCTGATGGAAGACTGATCGCTTTTACGGTCACCAGACCTCACCGAAAAATAACCTGGTTAATATATTGCATTTGTGTGCCCTAAAATTACTTTTAGTATACACAGTTGCACTAATATTGTAAGAGATAAAAATTGCAACTACCACCATTTTTTCCTCCAGGGTCTCTGCTTCGTGAAAATATATAATGTTTTGTGATTGAACTAATCTTTATGCATAAAATGTGTTTTTTAACACACGTGCAAAAATGGTGCTGGCAGTGAAAGAGTTTAAACACACGTATTCTTTAACTACTTCCCGGCCAGCGATATACCGGTACATCGCTGGAAAGGAAGGTTAAAACCTTGGTTAGTGCTGCAGCTGCCGATATATAATTTTTATTCATTTATTTTTTTAGTCGGCGATTCACATTAACCACTTGGCGTCCGTGCTATAGCCAAATAACAGCCACAGCACGGACCTGAATTTCCGGGAGGCCGTCATATGACGTCCTCTCCTTTGCACGCTCCCCGCGCACCCTCTTCCGGGGCGTTCCTGTGAGCACCGAGTCACTGAGACTCGGGTGATCACAGATCCGAGTAAGGGGCCGATCCCAGCCCCTTACCATGTGATCAGCTGTCAGCCAATGACAGCTGATCACGTGATGTAATCAAAAGCTCGCTGACAGCGTGAGGAGAAAAAAAAAGCCGATCACTGGCTTATGTGCAAGGGATATCGGTCCCGAAGAGGAAGGGGGCACATCAGCCCCACAATTACTGCCTACCAGTGCCACCTATCAATGCTCATGAGTGCCACCTATCAATGCCCACCAGTGGTGCCTCATCAGTGCCACCTAGCAGTGCTGCCTATCAGTGCTCATCACTGCCACCCATCAGTGCCCATCACTGCCAGCTATCAGTGCCACCTATTAGTGCCACTTCTTAGTGCCCACCCAACAGTGCCTCCTATCAATGCCCTTCAGTGCCACCTCTCAGTGCCCACCAGTGCTGCCTTATCGGTGATCATCAATGCAGCCCATCAGTGTAGCCTCATCAGCGTACATCAATGAAGGAGAAAAATTACATGTTTATAATTTTTTTTTTTTTTATTCTGTCTTTTTAAATGTTTTTTTAACAAAAAATAAGAACCGCAGAGGTGATCAAATACCACCAAAAGAAATCTCTATTTGTGGGAAAAAAATGATAAATTTTATTTGGGTACAGTGTTGTATGACCGCGCAATTGTCATTCAAAGTGCATCAGCGCTGAAAGCTAAAAATTGGTCTAGACAGGAGGGGGGTTTAAGTGCCCTGTAAGCAAGTGGTTAAAATAAGAGTAATTATAGCAGCTTTACTAAGCTTTATAATTTGTTTTCTTTGCCCTAATCTTTGCTAGTTTGAGCCATGTAATATATTGACCATTGTTAATAGAAAAACAAACTTGCTATAGTAAATTTCATTTGTCCCAGCTAAGTAATTCAAGCCTATTATATCTTTTAATACACTGGGGCTTACATTTCTTATTTCCGAACCTATTCTCTTACAAGGTACTGGGATCATTAAGGTGCTGGGATACTGTCTATTCAAATTTACGTCTGAAAAGATAACCTTTTAAACCCACGAACAAAAATGTAACACGTTACCATTCCATAAACGTGGCTGTATTCAATTTTCTTTTTCCCGGCTAAGAACTAACTTTTTCAGCAATTACAGAAAATAGCGGTTGATCTTGCCAGAAATGCAGTATTCATGTCACTTCCTGTCAGCTAAAAAAAACAAGCAAAAACTATATTTTCTGTCTTTGTAAACTACTAATCCAATCAGCCCCCTTATAATGGAGATGACAAATGCAGATATGTTTAAAGTCTATCCTGGGTGATAACCATGGCTCTGTCCCTAGATACAGTACAGTCAGTCATTGTAGCCACACATGGACAGAAAATGATGCAGTCATCTCAATTAAAGACTGGAAAGCTGCAATATATTTGCAATATTTTTTGTTTTTGGGTTTAGATACGCTGTAAAGAACAACTCCGGAAATGTATACACTTTTTACAATGTAAAATGTTCTGATTTATAAGGGATTACATCAGGGGTAGGCAACCTCGGCCCTCCAGCTGTGGTGAAACTACAAATCCCATCCTGCCTCTGCCTCTAGGAGTCATGCGATTGTTAAGGTCTTGCAATGTCTCATGGGACTTGTAGTTTCAAAACAACTGGAGTGCTGAGGTTGCCTACCCCTGGATTACATCCATCAAGTTTTTTGACACCTCGAGGACTTATCAATTTTATTTAGTATAAAATTAGGAGTATAGCTATCCCTATTTTTCTGGTGCTCCAACACTGGATCCTCTGGTCTCCTCCAGAGAAGCTGTGGAGTTGTTTGCAGCCAGTCTGCACAGCCAGCACATTTATAAAAAAAAAAAAAAAATACATTCATCTTTAACTCATCTGTCAGGTTTTATTTCTGCCTTTAACCTGCTGGAGAAATTTACACTCACTTCCTGTCTGGGTGACAATACAGGAGGTCAGCGGAAAGCTCCCCATCAGGAATATAAATAACACTAAAATTTTGAAGTAGGTCTAACCCTAAAGTTGTAAAAAAAGATTTTTGTTGAACTTGGGCTCTAACAAGATGTCTCAAATTCCCAACCAAAACCTAGTCTGCCTCTACTCTTCATCCTTTATCTGGTTGCCGTGGACAGTATTAACTTCTGCTAGCCATTTTTAAAATGGATGCGCTATGTGATCCTGGCTTTTAAAGCCTAACTATATACAGTATACTATGACTTTAAATACTTTGAGCCAAGCTGGTCCACACAATTTCCTTTACTAATTAATGCAGCGGCTGTCAGCACAGTCTAAACTGTATGTAGCATCAGCTCCATACAGTAAACCGAGCTGTGCTCCAGCAGCAGTACGGGGACTTCTCATTCCCGGAACAAGATGGAGTCAGGCTGAGCGCTGCTCAGCCGTTCACAGGAACATTTTTATGTATGAATACAAGGCTTCCTCTTTAGGTGGCGATCAGGACACCATTCGCTTGCCTCTCTACTTCAGCCAATCAGAGTAAACCTTTGGTAGCTGATGCATAACACTGACAGCCGCTGCACCAATAGTAAAGGAAAAAGTTTGTTTGAACCATCTTGGAAAACTATTTAAAGTCATTCCTGTATTTATCCATCCCTCAAGTTAGGTTTTAAATGGCTTGTGCCTCTTTAAATTCTTGACATTTGTTTTCTATTCCTTTCAATTTAGAAACTGCAGGAGCTTAAGCAGGATTGCATAGTAAAGGAGGATAGATTTAAAAATCTGGCATCCTTGGGTGAGATGAAGGAGAAGTTGGAAGATCTCAGCCGTAACATGGCCTGGGCAGTGGTAAGACTTTTTATGCATTTCAGTTAGCGGTGGCCAGTAAGTCTATCCTTTCTTGGTATTAAAGATGAGAAAAATATATGTACATGTGAGAGACATGAGACATAAAATGGCACACTATGGTCATGGTTTGGGTTGTGGGTATCAGGAGGATACAGTCATATTTGTAGCTATATAGACGCATGTACAATGTAAGTTGGTGTAAAAAAGGGGAAAAAATTTGTACTGTGTACTTTTCAGTGTAATGTAGCTAAAGGTCTGTAAATAACGCAATTGCTTTTCTAAAAAGGAAGGTAATTACATTTCCTCTCGGGATTGAGATGAGACTTGGTTATGTTTTAATGGTAACTTTAAATGTGGAACCATTAAATGCTTCTGTTCTGATCATATAGAGGTGTCAGTATCATTAGATCCCTAATTGTAGATACGTTTTCTTTATCGTACATCACGGGACGCAGAGCACCATAGTAATTACTATGTGGGTTATAGACCACCTTCAGGTGATGGACAATGGCACACCCTAAACAGGAAGTTGCCTCCCTATATAGCCCCTCCCTTACCGGGAGCACCTCCAGTTTTTTCGCCAGTGTCTAAGGTGTTGGTTACGAGTGAAGATGTGCTCTGAAGAGCTCCACTGGAGGAATCCTTGCTGGATTTAATCAGCCTCCATAGACCGGATCCATCCAAAGTGCCACTGCGGCCAAGGTGGATGGTACCCAGGCCTCGTATACAAAGCAAGGTTTCGCCTGTAACGCCTCTTTGCAGGGCTAGACCCTGGGACCCAGGACTTTTTGGTCATGCCTACATTACCTAAAGTTTTTCCTAGCTGGGTGCTAATACATGTCCAAGGGAGTGGAACTCCTACAAAGGGACCCGGTCCTTGAAGGTTTGCTAACGCAGCCCGCCGTGATGGGTGAAGTTTGAATCTGTCTGTTACAGCAGTATCCTGCAGGGAGGATAAGGTAAGGGAAGAAGCCTAGGAACTGTAAAAAGTACACCTATGTTTTTTTCTTCCATGAGTAAAATGTTGTATGCCTTAAAAGTCTCCACTAGAGGGAGTAAATGCACATACCTTGGTACGTTGCTCTCAGTCAGCTCAGTGACCAGCTAAAACAGCATGTCTGTGGTCTCAGCAGCCAGTGGGGATTCTTAATTGAACAAAGTTGACATGTTCCTCTCCCCCCTGGAAGGGGGGGGGTGGTGGCTGGGGGTACAGCAGCAGTTTGTACACTCTCTCCCCCCTCCCCCCTCCCGGGGGGCTTTGTGGCGGCTCCCTGTGTTGTATTTACCTTACAGCTTTGCATACCTAAACGGAGTCAGTGAAAGATTCCCCACATAGCCATGTCAGTGCTAGATATTGTCCTGCCATTGCCCCAGCCCTTGTCCCCCTATTCAGTCATACTTGCTTTTTTCTTGATGATCAGGCGATCACAGAGCCTCCCCTTCTACGGGTCTGCACTGGCAGACCCGAATGCCGTCAGTGCGCGTGAACTGCTGTTGATTTGAAACAAGGAGGGGGGGGTGGATTAGTGGTGAAGAGGCGTGGCTTAGGCGCGGCGCTGTGTGCGGGATGTAGAGTGTCCACGTGAAGCACACGGCGCAGGCGCTATGGCCGCCGAGCTCACACCTGATGCATTTAAACAGACACTTCTCATTAACTGCAGAAGATCTCTATCAGCAACTGAAGAGATGGAAGTCTGACACACGGGAGCGCTGGGGCACGTAAGGGATGCGTACTGGCATTTCCAGTACAGGAAATACATTGTTACTCAGCACCAAGCTGAACTTTATAGCGGCATTGTATTGCTAGACTATTGCTCAGCAAATAATGTATTTACTTAGAGCCTCTGCTTTTGTGCTTAGCACTATGACTACCAAAAAAAGACACCACAAAAAAGGTACTAAAAATTCCACCCCCAGGTGCTGGTAACTCCAGTTGTGCCTCCACACTGTCATCTTCTCCGGAAATACTAGATACGGCAAGCCAGGGTGAGTCATTGGAACCAGTTGGTGGTACAGCTGCTTCTCACATATCAGCCCCCGTCTACGTGACTGAAGATGCATTTTCCTCCGCCCTGCAGGGCTTAAAAGGAAGATTAGCGGCTTTATTCGCATCCTCCATCCAAAAGAATAGGAAGCGTGTTAGATCCCCCTCCCCCACTTCAGACCCCTTACAAGGGAACAGTGGGTACAGGATAAGGTATTGCCCTCAGGCGATCAGGAGGAAAGGCAAATTGATTACTCCTCTACAAAGGAGACAATGGTGGATGAACCTTTTTCAGCCTCGCAATCTGAGAAATTGCTGGTACAAATCTCTTACGGAGATGGTTCGTTCCTCTTACAAGCTACCCTTAAGGGCCCTTTCACACTGGGGCGGGGGCGGCAGTAAAGCGCCGCTATTGTAAGCGGCGTTTTACCGTCGGTATGCGGCCGCTAGCGGGGAGGTTTTACCCCCCGCTAGCGGCCGAGAAATGGTTAAAAACCACCGCAAAGCGGTCCCATTGATTTCAATGGGTAGGAGCGGTGAAGGAGCGGTATAAACTCCGCTCCTTCACCGCTCCGAAGATGCTGCTAGCAGGACTTTTTTACCGTCCTGACAGCGCACCGCTCCAGTGTGAAAGCCCTCGGGGTTTTCACACTGGAATGAAAGCAGCGGCACTTTCGGGTCGGTTTGCAGGCGCTATTATTAGCGCAATATTACAGCGCACATATGCAAAAAACCATTCACCTCCAGCAAGGCTAGTTTAAAAACACCTAAACATTCTCAAAAAGACATTTTCAAAAATATGGGGATTTGGTCACACCATATTGCTATATGGTGCTAAGCCCACTTACTGCGACAAAGTACCCCATGATTAGTGGGTCCTACACTATCCATAGATTTGTGAGATCCTGCTTCTCTGAACCATGAGAGCTACACTCTTCTAAATGGGAGAATTTTAAGGTCTCCACCTATGACACAAGTGGACACTAATGAGAGGTACTAATGAGGGAATAGGGTGCTCCTATCCCAAAAGGATTTGGTCAGAATCCATACAATACACAAACAAGATATTTGGGGGGCACACCTTCACATTAAAGTTGGTGCAGCCATAAGACCATACAATAGAAGAGAAATATTACAGCGCACACATGCAAAAAAACATTCACTTCCAGCAAGGCTAGTTTAAAAACACCTAAACATTCTCAAAAAGACATTTTCAAAAATATGGGGATTTGGTCACACCATATTGCTATATGGTGCTAAGCCCATTTACTGCGACAAAGTACCCCATGATTAGTGGGTCCTACACTATCCATAGATTTGTGAAATCTATGGATAGTGTAGGACCCACTAATCATGGGGTACTTTGTCGCAGTAAGTGGGCTTAGCACCATATAGCAATATGATGTGACCAAATCCCCATATTTTTGAAAATGTCTTTTTGAGAATGTTTAGGTGTTTTTAAACTAGCCTTGCTGGAGGTGAATGTTTGTTTTTTTGCATGTGTGCGCTGTAATATTTCTCTTCTATTGTATGGTCTTATGGCTGCACCAGCTTTAATGTGAAGGTGTGCCCCCCAAATATCCAGTTTGATTATTAGCGCAATAGCGCCTGCAAACCGCCCCAGTGTGAAATACCGCCGGCAAAGCGCCTCTGCAGAGGCGCTTTGCGGTGGTTTTTAACCATTTCTCGGCCGCTAGCGGGGGTAAAACCGCCCCGCTAGCGGCCGCATACCGACGGTGAAGCGCCGCTTATAATTTACCGCCGACGCCGCTCCCGCCCCAGTGTGAAAGGGCCCTAACGGAGTCATCTGAAAGTTCTGTTTCTTCTTTAGGTTCCTTGAAACCTTTACAGCCTTTTAATGCGTTTCCTGTACATGCCCTATGCTGAATGGGATCACCCGGATAAGCACTTTCTCCCTCCAAAGAGATTCTCAGCTCTCTACCCCATGGAGGAGAAATTTACCAAAAAATGGAATGTACCAGCAGTTGACGCTGCGATTTCCAGTGCGAATAAAAGTCTAACTTGCCCAGTAGACAATGCACAAATGCTTAAAGATCCAACCGATAAAAGGTTGGAATTCCTGTTAAAATACTCTTTTTTTCCTTGGCAGGGGCCATTACTCAGCCTGCAGTCGCTGCAATAGGCATCTGTCAGTCCCTAAAGGACCAATTTAGACAGGCCCTTAAGGAGGTCCCCGCAAACAGGCTGGGATTTGGCCGACCTACCAAAGGCATTATGTTTTGCCATAGACTCCTTGAAAGACTCTATTCACCAGGCATTCCGCCTTGTGCTTGTGCTAGTACACATGCGTAGGATCCTGTGGTTAAAAAGTTGGTCAGGCACAGAAGAAGACCTGGGGCCGGAAATCTGCAAAGCAGAATTCCAAAGCCCCATTATTAAGAGACGCCCCCCCCCTCGCCAGAGTGGGGGGAAGACTTCTGCAATACTCAGAAGTCTGGCAAGAGGAAATTCAGGACAGATGGGTCATCTCCACAGTGTCTATAGGATACAAACTAGAATTTCGGGAGTTCCCACCGTCTCGTTTTCTGAGATCAAATGTTCCCAAAGATCCAGGGAAAAGGCAATCTCTGTTTCGGGCACTAGACTGGCTCAGGGGGTTATCATACAAATCCCCACAGAAGAGCAAGGTTTGGGGTTTTTATTCAAACCTGTTTACGGTACCAAATGGGGATGTCAGACCCATTCTAGTTTTAAAAAATCGAAATCAGTACCTGAAGATCTGCTCCTTTCACATGGAGTCGATCAGGTCAGTGGTTTCTACAAGGAAGAGAACTTCTGGCATCTATCGACATCAGGGATGCATTTCTGCATGTCCCTATATTTCCCACTCACCAAGGGTTTCTGCGGTTCAAGGTAGAACAGCAGCATTTTCAGTTTGTAGCCTTGCCCTTCGGGCTAGCTACAGCACCCCGGATGTTTACAAAAGTTCTGGCCCCACCTCTGGCCAGGTTAAGGGCACAGGGTATAACAGTCTTGGCGTACCTAGACAATCTATTGCTAATAGACCAGTCAGTGGCTTGTTTGGAGAAAAGCGTGCACATTACAACCAAATACCTGAAAAATCTGGGTTGAATTCTCAAATTGGAGAAGTCTTCCTTAAAACCACTAGAAAGGCAAGATCAACGCCATAAGAGAGCTGGTGCAGATAGTCAGGTCGAAAAGAGATTCCTCCATTCACCTTTGCATGAGGTAATTCTGGTAGCCCCAGCATGACCCAGAAGGTCCTGGTATGCAGAAATCGTAAGGATGGCGGTGGAGGATCCATGGTCTCTTCCACTACGGCAAGACCTACTCTCATAGGGGCCGATATTCCATCCTACCTTGCAAACTCTAAGTTTGACGGTTTGGCTATTGAAGGCCACATTCTGAAAAGACATAGTCTCTCCGGGTCAGTGATTTCTACCTTCATTAATGAATCCGGCTTCCAGAGTCATATATTATAGACTCTGGAAGGCTTATGTTTTCTGGTGTGAATCCTAGGGTTGGCCTCGGAAATATATCATAGGTAGAATTCTTGTTGTTTTCTACAAGTACAGATGAAGCTGGCCTTGAGTACTAATAAGGGCCAAGTCTCGGCTTTATTGGTCTTTTTTCAAAGACTGCTTGCTTCACATTCTTTGGTCCGGGGTTTTTATACAAGGTTTAATTTTTAATTTTAGTTTTTTGCCCATATTGCCAAACCAGCCTTTTGAACCGTTACAGCATACTCCCTTGGTCTTTCTGACAAGGGAAATAGTGTTTCGAGTTGCTATACCCTCTGCAAGAGGGTATCGGAGTTGGCTGCTCTTTCCTGTAAAGAAGCCATATTTAATTATTAAGGTGCTTTTTAGGTTTTCACCTAAACCAAGATATTGTGAGTTCTAGGGTAGAGAACTCAGTACATTGTCTTGATGTAGTGAGAGCGGTCAAGGTCTATTTAAAGACGACTGCTCAGGTCTGAAAGACTGATGTTTTATTATGCTGCTAGGGTCCTAGGAAGGAACAGGCAGTGTCGAAATCCACTATTGCTAAGTGGATTAGGCAAGTTATAATTCAGGCCTGATGGTTAAAAGGTAAGATTTCACCTTTTCATGTCAAAACGCACTCCATTAGAGCAGTTAATGCTTCTGGGGCAGTGCATCACCAAGCCTCCATGGCCTAGATCTGCAAGGCGGCAACTTGGTCTGCAGTCCATACATTCCCCAGATTTTATCAAGTGGATTTAAAAAATGGCATGAGGATATCGCCTTTGGGCGCAGTGTGCTGCAGGCAGCAGTATAAGTCCTCAAGTCTGTTGGCGCCCTACGTGTTGTGTCTCCCTCCCCTCAAATAGCATTGCTATGGGACGTCCCACATAGTAATTACTATGGTGCTCTGTGTCCCGTAATGTACGATAAAGAAAATAGGATTTTTATAACAGCTTACCTGTAAAATCCTTTTCTTGGAGTACATCACGGAACACAGAGGTCCCTCCCCTCTTCTTCTGGGGTATGTGTATATTGCTTTGCTACAAAAACTGAGGTGCTGCCGGTATGGGAGGTGTTATATAGGGAGGCAGCTTCCTGTTTAGGGTGTGCCAGTGTCCATCACCTGAAGGTGATCTATAAACCACATAGTAATTACTACGGTGCTCTGTGTCCCGTGATGTACTCCAAGAAAAGGATTTTACAGGTGAGCTGTTCATCAAATCATTCATTAACTGTCGTAGTCATGTTATTTATATAGATTATTTTCACACAGATGAGTTTTTGCTGCGTTTTTACCGCACTAAAAACCCAACCCCCATGGGGCTCCTAACCTAACACCACTGCGCTGCAGGTGTGGTGCGTTTTTAAAAACAGACAATGACGTCATTGGTTGTTAGGACGCCAGCGGCAGGGAGGTTGTAATGGTGCACAATAAAAACTTGTGGCTTTGTGTAACTAAAAGGCAGGATTCATCCACCCGCTGGCTTCTATACAATTTTTGGGCAATTTTTTAGACGTTTCACCAAGGCACCCCTGAAGAAACCTTAAGGCACCTCAGCTTGCCTGGGCATTCTGGTTGAAAAAGGCTGGTCTGGGAGATCACCTATCTGAACCAAGAACCATTTATACGATGCCAAGAGCCTAAATGTTAAACATTCAAGGGATTGAAAGGGTTTAAGTTGAAGTGTAGTTAAAAAAAACAAAACTTTCGGCATACAGCAAGTACCATTGTAGTAATGTACCTCTTTGATATGCATCACATATTCTACTGGCTTTATGATTAGCGTAGCAACTTTGTCCATTTTATGTTCTAGGTGATCGAGATGGAGAAACAGCTAAACCCAGTTAGGGAACAAATAGCTGCAGAAGAGGGGCGCATAGTGAAGTTTGAGCAGAAGATCAGTGAATGGCAGGTATTGCATACATCCTGTGTCCTTTTGTTATGCTCCATGAAAAGTCACCCAGTCAGAAACTGAGACAGAAAACAATAAGTGTGTTCTTTTTTTTTTTCTTTTGGTGAATCAGGGCGACGCCGCAAATGCAGTTTAGACGGTGCCATTGCCGGCAATTGCCCCTGATTTGGCATGCAATTTGACATGTCAGATCGCATGCCAAATCGCACCAATTTGAACCAGGGCTTAAACTGGACTTGAGCGCTTTGCTCATGCATACATGTATGTAATAGAAAAAAGTCACTTTTACCTGACAAAATGTATGTAGTTGTATGGAAATCACCAATCCTTTTAACATTTACACGTCACACTTTGATGGAGTATGAGGGGGTGCTGATAGAGCCTTACCCAGAAAAAAATTGAGATAGGAAGCTGTAACTGCCACACTATTCTACATATTCCCTCAGGAAGTCAATGCACTTGCGACATCTGTCCTGCAGCTTCCGAAGTCCATGCAAAAAAAAATTCTTCCGAATGTCCGAAAGATGCAAAATTCAGCTGAATTTCGAATAGTTAGGAAACAAATTGCACATGCCTACTTGATGTACAGCATATATTGATATCTCTCAGAAGTGATGTAATGTGGTCGGGTCGCCTCTGGGGGTCCTCTGTATATTTTCCCAACACTCTGCTTTTTGAAATGGTAGGGTAGATTCTGCAGTGTTCCTACAGGGTCCTTTTCTATATCCTCCAGGTATGCATGTATAAAGGAGAATACTCTCGCAGTGTATTAACGTTCAAACAAGTTTTATTATAACTCTCACACTTTAAAAGTAGTAAACAAGTGAAAATCTACGAGTGCCGAACTTGTTTCCTTTACTAGCGTCACTTCTGGTATACCTCCGCTCATGCCCTACGTGTTGCGTCACGCCCACTTGACTTTTTCAGGGGATGATAGGGGGTATGGAAAGTGTCCTTAAATAGTGTGCATTAGTCAAAGACGATGGTCTTGTGTAATTAAAGACAATATATTGTGGCGGCCATTTTCTAGTGGATCAGGAGAGGTCTGTCTGACCAGTTGTCATATTTCTGGTGACCTATAAGCTCCCGTCGGCCATTTTCATGTAGACTATATTAAATATTGTGGCTGGGATGACGAGGTGTTGTCATGAAACATAACACCTTTGGAGAGCTTTCCTCTATGTTTTTCCTCGATATTTTGCCTCAACTTGGTCAAAAAAGCACAGTAATATGTTGCATTGATGGTTGAACCCTTTTGGAGGTGTTCCACCAGCAGAACTCCCTTCTTATCCCAAAAAACTGTTGCCATTTGCTTCTGCACTGATCTTTGCATACGGGAACTTCTTTGGCCTGGGGGAACCACTGTGCTTCCATTCCTTAGATTGGTCCTTTGTCTCAGGATCATAACAGTAGATCCATGTCTCATCACCAGTTACCAGTTTGTCCAGAAAATCTGAATAATTTCTTGAAAAATGTTCCAAAACAGCCACCGATGTCTCCACACGTTTCCTCTTTTGTTCGGTTGTCAAAAGTTTCGGGATCCACTTTGCTGCAAGCTTTCTGATTTTGTTGTGGATAATGGCACCAACTCTCTCGCATGATATTCCCAGATATGTAGCAATACTTTTGGCTTTGGTCCTCCATGATCATGTCATGGATGGCTTTCACATTTGCAGGCACAGAGACAAAAACAGGCCTTCCACTGGGGTTCTGACTTTCAACACCGAAATGGTTAGTTTTGAAATTGACAACCCAATGTTTAACTGTTTCATATGAAGGGCCACTGTCACCCAAAGTTTGTGACATTTCATCATGGATCTGCTTCGCACCTTTCCTTGGAGAAACAGGAACTTGGTTACGGTCCTATGCTCTTCCACATTTTTCCCTGATAAGTTAAAATCATAGGTAGTTGATTTTTGCACCATTGAATATAGACAAATTGGCCAGTAAACACCCTGCAATTTACAGCATCCTATCTCATTTTTTTCTGGGTAAGAAAATTGTTCCTGTACATATTACTAAATTGCTCCTGTACATATTACTATTGTCTGTTGTGAGTCTAGCTTATGAATATTCTGCTCATTGTTAAGTTGAATCAGATGTCTTCTTAGAGCTCTCCATGACTACATTAATGAGATAATCCTGTTACCACTGCACAGTTCTGAAGCTAATGGCCGTCATTCCACTGATTGCTTCTACTTGCAAAGCAAACAAATATACATGCAGCTATTGGATAATTTGCTAAGGTCCTGTTGGAGTGGTAGGACCTATTCTGCTATAGTCTTTAATCATAAGTGATTGCGTATAGATTTAAAGAGTAACTCCACTTTTGTTAAGAAAAAAACATTTATCTGTGTATATTGCAAGGATTTTTATCAAACTTTGTTGCAGATTCCTAGATTTTGTTATTCTGAAGAAATAGCAGTTAGTTTCTCCCCTTTCTCATGTGTAAAGTCAATCTATTGGGAATGATTTTATAATTATCTTGTTCAAGTATTTTATTGGAGACAAAAAAAAAACAATACAAAGAACAAGTCACCGTATAATTTTTGTGGTATAAGAGGATCGGAACAGTCAAAATACAAATAACGTCACAGAGAGATTTGTGGCATAAAAATTGGTACAATCATCCTTCTTTAAACTGAAGATAAACCAATCTTGACAATGGTGTGCAATGTGGAGAGCAATTGCTTTAGAATAAAGGTTTGTTGGGCCAATGACACCCCAGCCATGGTGGTGTACCCAGTATAACTGAGTAACATAACCAATCTGAACAGTAATATATGTAGGCCGGAGAATAAGGTAGAACAAGGGTATGTGTTGGTTGTCTCCTTCCCTGAGTGTCAGGGTGGGCTTGTATTGTATATTAGATGGCAGTCAGGGGGATGATTGGGTATGAGATATATTATTGTTATGATAAACCATAAAAATGAGGAGAGAGACATGTGAGAGGATATTGGGTACAGAGATTTTATAATTGTCAGTCAGGTGCTGCACTTGCAGGATTCTAATGAGTAAAGTGGCAGGATCCGCATCGCTTTAGATGTGATTTTCTCTTTGGGAGCTTCTCACCAAAAATGACATTTTTGTTGCAGGGGGTGCCCAAAATCTGACTTGTATCTTAGTGCAGACTTCTGGAAAAATCAGTGAGCTAATCACACGAGCAGGAAATTACATTGCTGGGGTGTGTTCTGTACATAATGTGTGTACAAAACACCTTCAGGTAGCCATATTGTATTGCATTTTACATAAAATGACAGCACTGCAGATTGAAAAAGAAAGATAATTTTTAATAACATTCAATTACAATATGACTTGTAGCACAATAGTATTTGCTTTTTTTTTAATCCTTATTTTTTTTCTTCTGCAATTTTTTCCTCCCACGAAAGTGGAGTTACCCTTTTAAATGAAACTACACTCTGCATCACCTCAGACCTAATAAACAATGTATGCCAGACACTGCATATTATAATCGTTAATACCATCAGTACAGCATGCTAACGCAAACAACAACCCATTCATTAAGTGTATATACAAGATGGTCAGCACTCTGAAGTAGATGTCTGTCTAGTTAATTGCATCACACAGAAGGCGTTTTACCTTATTTTGTTTGATGTGGGTATAGGTTTTTTTTACAGTTTTAACACATTGGAAATTAATCTTAACCAAAATATGAGAATTGCTTTCTTGCCTTTATTTGCAATAGGGTTGTGGTTTGTTGAGAGAGAGAGTGGCATATTTGTTGGGTGGAGGTTGTCGCATTACCATACTGTCCTGGTCAGTTTACATTTATGTGTGCTGCTTGGGCTCCATTGTTTGAGGCCTGAGGTGACGATAGGTGTGGTTCTTATTTAATGTGAAATATTTTGATGGTTTTAACAAAAGGTTTGTTCTGTATGATGTTAGATTTGAACCTTTTTTTGATCCTCAAATGTAATTGCAGTTTTAGTAATTTTGCCTTGTAAGTGATGGTGTTAGACCAGTAGTTGATGCTGGGTAGTAGCATTAAATACATTTATTTCTTTTTCAGGAAAAAGTGAACAGTTGTGATGGGAATTTTAGAGCTATACAGGAGAAGCTGGAAATGATCAGCCAGGAGGCTCAGGCATTGAAACCACAGTGCTTAGCATTAAAAGATGATGTGCAGCAAAGGAAGAAGGCCTACAATGAATCTGAGGTATTTTACCCTTTCATGGTGTGTTTGTATTCCATTGGAAGTAATCACCAACTCTAAGCCCCTAATCCACCAATAGTTGTAGCAAAAGACTTTAAAGGGCATGCGACTCTTGGAACCACATAAAAAAAGTTATTTTTAAAAGCATAGCGTTTATTAGGGATGCACCGAAATTTCGGCGGCCGAAAATGGTGTTTTCAGCACGTTGCCGAAAGGAAAATATTGCCTGTGTGAGCCCCGCCCCCTGGTGCCGCCCATTGCAGGGGTGTCATTCTGGCTTGCCCCAGTTCTCCCTCCTACAGTGCGGCGATCTCCGTGTGTCAGGGAGCTGAATTGCACTGGCCGCATTAACAATGTCCCTCCTCCTGTGAGAGACGGCACACTGATCCAGTGACGAGACATTGAATCAGCGTGACGTGATCACAGGAGGCGGGACATTGTTACTGCGGCCCGGGCAATTCAGTTCACAGCTCTGATCCAGGCACTGGTGAGACTGCATCTGGCGGGCACAGGCAGGCTGCATCTGGCGGGCACAGGCAGGCTGCATCTGGCGGGCACAGGCAGGCTGCATCTGGCGGGCACAGGCAGGCTGCATCTGGCGGACACTGGTGAGGCTGCATTGATCTCTTGTATCATGTCTGCAGTCTCTGACCATCTCATGTACTATGTCTGCAGTCTCTGACCATCTCCTGTACTGTGTCTGCAGTGTCTGACCATCTCCTGTACTGTGTCTGACCATCTCCTGTACTGTGTCTGACCATCTCCTGTACTGTGTCTGACCATCTCCTGTACTGTGTCTGACCATCTCCTGTACTGGGTCTGGCCATCTCCTGTACTGGGTCTGGCCATCTCCTGTACTGCGTCTGGCCATCTCCTGTACTGCGTCTGGCCATCTCCTGTACTGCGTCTGGCCATCTCCTGTACTGCGTCTGGCCATCTCCTGTACTGCGTCTGGCCATCTCCTGTACTGCGTCTGACCATCTCCTGTACTGCATCTGACCATCTCCTGTACTGCGTCTGACCATCTCCTGTACTGCGTCTGACCATCTCCTGTACTGCGTCTGACCATCTCCTGTACTGCGTCTGACCATCTCCTGTACTGCGTCTGACCATCTCCTGTACTGCGTCTGACCATCTCCTGTACTATGTCTGCAGTCTCTGACCATCTCCTGTACTATGTCTGCAGTCTCTGACCATCTCCTGTACTATGTCTGCAGTCTCTGACCATCTCCTGTACTATGTCTGCAGTCTCTGACCATCTCCTGTATCAGATGGTTAGAGACTGGGGACATGATACAAGAGATCAGAAAGAATGGGAAATACCGCACTCTACACAGAAAAAAATCAAACTAAAAACTAAGCAGCAGCTAAAGTGTGAGATACACACAGAGACAAAAAAAAAGCAAAAAATAAGCTGCGCTAGGAAGTGCTAATGAATAAGAAATATACCAATAAATAACAGAGTGATAATGCGTAATCAAACTATATCTCTAATCACATAGTCACTGTAAAAATAAAATAGTGGTGAAAGAAGTCCAAAACTGAAAATGGATCCAATGAAGTGAAAACAGTCCATGAACTAAGAATGGATCAGATAAATTGAAAATAGTCCGTGATTCTTAAAATAATAGTGCAGTAAGTGAAAAGAGGAAACTGGATCATCCACCACCAATAAGTGCCAAACACCAAATGAAATGCACGCTTACCAAAAGGCAAGCTAATAGAGCTTGCGGCTATGTACCCAGCTAGGGCCTTTATCCAGGGGGTTGGGACAGCAGCTCCAAAGGCGTCAGCACAATACAGGGGAGAGTCTCCTTTCCCAGCTGAAGCCTATTGCGGAGAAACTAGTCGGGTGGAGCCAATTGAGAGGCATCTAACCCTGTGAGCTGGCTGGTGCAGACCAGCTCTGTTTTTTATGTGCATTTTATTTTTGTTGATGTTTGGTTGCCTTGATGGAAGTTTTTAGTGTGCTGTTTTAATAAACCCCTTTGTTGAAACATATTGCACTACAAGGCTATCCTCTTCTTCCCTTATGCCCTGGGATTTATCCTTGAGCTGTCAGATTGGATTTCAGCTTCTCAAAAAGATACTGTAATTCCTGTGTCCATTGAAAGACCGGGTCCACTTTTTAAGCCCCATACACAGGATAGGACTTTGTACAAACTTTCCCTTGGATTTTTGTACAAAGAGCGTTGGCCATAAGTTTGTATTGCATACAGATGGCAGGACTTTTCCAGCCAACTTTCGCCAAATCACGTGTTTTTTTCAGCTCTTTACCACCACCCTTTGGTCAACTTCTGTATTGTTGTCTGATATTGTGTCAATCTCGCCACTTTTATCCGCGAGATTGACACCTTGCGAGCCGGGTTCACACTAGTGCGGGGATCCGACTTGGATCCCCGCCAATGCCAGGCACTGTGTTTGGTATGAATCTTGAGGGGAAACTCCATGCCAAATTTTACATAAAAAAAACCGGCATGGGTTCCCTTAGATCTGGTATATATTTTAAGGGGAACCCCATGCCGAAAAAACGGCGTGGGGGGTCCCCCCAAAATCCATACCAGACCCTTATCCAAGCAAGCGGCCTGGCCGGTCAGGAAAGGGGGTGGGGACGAGCGAGCGCCCCCCCCCCCCCCCCCCCCCGAACCGTACCAGGCCACATGCCCTCAACATGGGGGGGGTGGGTGCTTTGGGGGAGGGGTCTGCCCTGCGGCCCCCCCCCACCTCAAAGCACCTTGTCCCCATGTTGATGAGGACAAGGGCCTCTTCCCAACAACCCTGGCCGTTGGTTGTCGGGGTCTGTGGGCGAGGGGCTTATCAGAATCCGGGAGTCCCCTTTAATAAGGGGGCCCCCAGATCCCGGCCCCCCACCCTTTGTGAATGAGTATGGGGTACATCGTACCCCTACCCATTCACCTAGGGATAAAAGTGTCAAAAAAAAAGCACAGTACACAGGTTTTTAAAGTAATTTATTAGGCAGCTCCGCTGGTCTTCTTGCCACTCCGGGGTTCTTCTTCCGACTTCAGGGTCTTCTTCCGACTTTGGGGTCCTTCTTCCGACTTCGGGGGTCTTCTTCTGACTTCGGGGGTCTTCTTCTGACTTCGGGGGTCTTCTTCTGACTTCGGGGGTCTTCTTCTGACTTCGGGGGTCTTCTTCCGACTTCGGGGGTCTCTCCGGCGTCTTCTCCCGGTGTCCGGATCTTCTGTTGGCACCTCCGCTATTTTCTGCCACTCTTTTGCTAGCGGTGGCCTGGACTTCTGGATCGTCTTCTTCCCTCTTCTCTTCTTCCGATGTTGACACGACGCTCTCTCCAGCTGGAATGCTCTCTGAGCGCTCCGCAATGGACTTATATAGGCGGTGACCCCGCCCTCTTATGAGGTCACAGTCCCGGGGCATGCTGGGACTGTGACCTCATAAGGGGGCGTGGTCATCGGATGACATGACCATGCCCCCTTATGAGCTCACAGTCCCATCATGCCCGGTAAGGGCTCTAGAGGTAGGAGGAATATGTGAATGTACTGCCCTATATGCTGATGATATGCTCCTCCTTTTGGAAGATCCTGGATTAACTAGTCTCTATAGCTTGGGTATCTGAATTCAAATACCTTGAGGTTCGTGTATCCCCCAAGGTAGGTGATTATTTGTTCCTTAACCTATTACCGCTGCTCACCAAAGTTGAGACACGGATGCCTAGAAACATTTACCGCTTTTCTTGATCGGCAGGGGTAAACCTTCTTAAGATGAAAATCTTACCGTTTATTTTGTATTTTTTGGGTAATTCTCCCATTTGGATCCCCTGTTCGTTCTTTATATGTGCAAATAGTCTGTTTAGTTCCTTTTTGTGGTCTACTGATCATCCTAGAGAATAAGTCTACGTACATTGCAGAAGCCCCTAGGACAGGGAGGGCTGGCATTGCCAGATCTATTTCATTTTTTTTTTTTTTTTTCTTTTTAGCAGGACAAATGGTTGTTGCCAGGTGCTGGCTGCTGCGAGATGATGGAGACGCAGCAACAGTACTTGAGGCAGCCCTTATGGGATTATACGAGAGTCTTTACTTCCTGGTATATAGGGGTTCGAAAGTAGTATCACCTTTGACTGGGTTGATGCTCACTACTATTCGTGCATGGAACAGGGCGAAGGTGTTGATGCATTCTGAGGCTCGGGACTGGTCACCAGATACTCCCCTATGGTTTAATCCTAGGTTCCCCCTTTTTGATGTGATTCCGATGTCAATACTGTGGGCCCGGGTGGGCATCAAACAATTGAAGCATATAGTGGGGGGAGGGAAATTTATTTACATTCGATCAATTGAAGGAGAGATACAGCCTTCTGAACTGGTACCTTTTTCGTTATCTTCAACTGAGGCATGCATTTTGTGACACAGTTTGGTACCGATACATTGGAGCTTCATGTTTCTCCTCTGGAGTGGTTACTGTGTGATGAATCAATGCAAAAGACGGCGTCTGAGGTTTACAAAGCACTGTTTGTCGAAAGGCCGAAAGCACTAAGTAAATGTAGGGACAAATAGAGCGCACTGATACCTGATTGGGATGATATGTGGGACCACTCGTTCTGGGCTCTGGTGATGGCTTGTGACCGTTATATCCAACTCAAAATACTTCATAGGGTTTATTATACCCCTGCGAGAATCGGTTCGCTCTCCGTGGGGGCACGTGAGAACAGGAGGAGCCAGGAGCGCCACTGAGAGACCCCAGAAAAGGAGGATCGGGGCCACTCTGCAAAACCCTTGCACAGAGGAGGTAAGTATAACATGTTTGTTATTTTAAAAAAATACTAACCTTTACAACCCCTTTAACCCTTTGACATTGCTATTGAACCCTTTAGCATACCTTTTACGGGCTGCTACGGATGTAGCAGGTCTGGTTAGAAGTAATATGGATTTAAAGGTAGCGCTGTATGTTGATGATTTATTTTTATCCAATCTTTGGTTGTCTCTGTCAGCAGTTATGAACTATATAGATGAGTTTGCCAGATTCTCAGGGCTGGCTATCAAGTGGGAGAAGTCTATTCTTTTGCCGCTAGATCCCTTATTCAAGGATTTACCATCCACCTTGGTAGATCTTAAAATTGTCTCCTTTCTTAAATATTTGGGTGTAACCATGACAGCGTCTCCCTTGTCATACATTGCCGATAATGTTGCCCCTTTGTTGACAAGGTTTTAAATTCAAATTAGGGCCTGGTGTAGACTTCCCCTTTCAGAAATAGGATGTATACATTTAATTAAAATGATCTGGATGCCACAGATTTTAATTTTTTTTCACACAGTTCCCCAGTCTGGATCCCCCTGTATAATTTTCTTAAGGTCAATGGCCTATTTAGAAATCTGATTTGGGGGAACAAAGTCCCCCGTGTCAAACTGGAACTTTTAATATCCAAAGGAGGCCGGGGGCTCCAAATCCGAGAATTTATTTTCTTGCAGCCCAACTGCAGCATCTTGCATGGTGGGATTTTAAAGTTTCAGCTACTGCCTCATAGCATTTAGTCTCCCTTATGTTTCAGGGGCGCCCACTTTTGCTTGCCGTGGGGGGGGGGGGTTGTTAGGATCTTTTGCTTTTTCTCTCATGTCCACCTTTGTACTGTTGTTCAAGGTGTGGGATTCTGTCAAGAAGTTAATAGGGGGGTTTCTTCCCTCACTAAATATATCCCTATTTGGGGTAATGAAAGGCTCCCTAAGTGATTGGTTTTTTTAGTGATGGGGACAGGTGCCGGTTCTTACTCTTAATTGTGAGAAGGGTTCACTTAAATCCTCTGAGCTGCTGATAAGGGAATTCCCTTTGAAACAGAGATGGTCTTATCAATTTGTACAGCTACGCCATGCTCTACATGCCTAATTCATTTATTGATATTGTGTTAAAATACAGCCAACATGTTGGCTGTCGTTTAACTTCATGTCAATAAATGAATTTGGACTCTTATCTTTTGGTATGGTGCTCCTTTCACAGGCTGCCAGAGAGACCAGACCCGTAAGCATTACTGAACTTAAGCAGAGGAAGTCGGGTTTCCTGTCACGGCAGACAGGGCTCTGTTAAGTGGCAGTGCTGCGTAAATCTCAGGAATGAATGATTCAAATTCTTTGGCATGTTTCATCTGTGTGTTTAGCTGTCTGTTCAGCTTTAAACTGAAAAGACTTTTTTTTTTAGGTCCTTTTTAATCGGCACAAGCTGGAATTAAGACGTCTGGAAAGGGATGCACAGCAGCTGCAGATACGCATTGAAGAGTTGCAGAACAGGTGTGTGTGGTGTTTTTTTTTTTTATTTTAAAGATTTGGAACTTATTAAAGGCAAAGCAGTACCTGAATTTGACCTGGGACTAGCTCTACAGCAAAGCTCAGACTAGGAAGAGGAGAAGCAGCACAAAAAAATCAGGTCCTGTGTCTTTCCAGACCATGGTGCTGTACATGTGTTTAGTTATGACACCAGCCATTTTATGACTTAATAGTTTGGTTGAGGGATCCAGCAACAGCATGCCTTGAGCACAACTATTTTGGGAAAAGGTTAAATCTATGGGTTTACCTAATCTTTACCTTCTTCTGGCCCCTGATATGTTTCTATAATCAAGATAATTGCACAATAAGTTTGTTTGTTTTGTAGTGCTGATAATGCTTCTGAAGAAGAAAAGATGGAGAGACTGAGACAAATAGACCAGCTGAAGCATAAAGTGAATGAACTAACAGCTCAAGACGTCACAACTACTGAGCAGATGACCCAGTTCCAGCATGCAATATACAGGAACAAAGAAGAGCAATCCAATCTGCTGTATGTTCCCTCTTCAGTTTCATGCAGATACATGAATGTTGTTCTGTTAAACCCTGATGTCAGCTAAGTTCTTTACCTCTGCAACACCTGTCAGCTTTTTAATGACGTCTTTGTTTTCCCAATTGGAAAGGATGTTACCTCACTTCTTGTAACCCTGTCATTGAAACGTAAAATGCTCTCCAGTTGAGATCCAAACTATTTTTTTTAAACCTCCTTTTTAGCTAAGTGAAGAAGAGTTAGAACCTCTGTCCCGATCCTTTTACTATCTGTGTCCCTATCGGGGTGATTTCCTTTCCCTTCTTGTTCTGGTAATAAATACCTTGTCTGATATGGTGCCACCTAATGGAAAATAAGGTAAGCTTCCAGATGGAGAAACAGCAATAATGCATTAGCGGCTTCAATCTGTTTTTAGAATGCATCACTTTATAATTTCTCAATTAAAAAAAAAAAGTAACTACAATAGTTGCTTTATTGGTTTTATTGTTTTACCAAAAAAAAGTGTCTTGCACTCCTTTGGAGAGTAAGACACTTTTTTGGGGAACGAATAGCGAGTTTCAAAATATCCAGTTTTAGCAAATTTGCCTTTTGGGTGTTCAGGAAATATTGTTGGGAAGTTGTGGTAATAGCAAAATGTTTTATCACTTTAAGAAAAGGCTCCTATCCTTTCCCATTCTTTTAAGAAATAAAAGAACAGTTCTGTCCTGGAGCCGAGCATGTGTCTGGATAACAGAACAGTGTCTCTTAAAACAGGTATAAGTCATTATTTGGCAAACATTTCTCCAATCAAAGCAGTTGTGATGGGCTTGCACTGCTTCAGGAACCTTCTGCCACTTAAAGGCAACTGAGAGCAGTCAACTACAAAATGGCAAAATTCACACGACATTTTAGCTGTAAGCAATTGCAAATTGTAGCTGATGGGAAATCTTTGAGGTTTTATTTATTTATTTATTTATTTTATGAATTAGCTGTTTTTTTTTTAACATGTTTACTTGCTCACTGCTCCATATTTTGATTATTGTATTTTGATAGACGGATCTCTAAAAGCTTCTACTAGTGGTTACCTTTGAATTTAGAAATGTGATTAGCATTCTTATTTAAATGTTTTCGTTATAATAATTAACCCTTAAAGTGGTTGTAAACCCCCAATGTGGAAGTTGTACCTATAGGTAAACCCTATAATAAGGCTTACCTATAGGTACGGTAAATATCTCCTAAACGTGCGACGTTTAGGAGATATTTACCTTGTAGTGCGCCGATCATGTCATTTACTAGCAAGTGCCGTGACTGGTGGCTCCCGCACGTTTACCCTCATGAACTGCTGTATTGATCGGCGTATAACACCGCACGTGTTATATGCCGATATTTGTTTTTTACCAGCAGAGGGCGGGAATCGGGCGGTTCACCCCGGGTGCCACACATTGGGGGGAGGTCAAGCCGGCAACCCCGCCTCTCCTGGCCCTTGGACAGCACTGCCAGCAAAGTTTAAAGTCAGGAAAAAATCACTGCCAGCCCCTTCTACACCGTTCCTCCTCCTGTGTCACTCTCATTGTAAGCTGAAGCTTCTAAATACCTCAGTAGCTTTGTTCTTGTTGGCCGCTCTCCTCCTCCCACTCCTTGCTTTAGATTGGAGGAGGAGAGCGGTCACATAACCATCCAAGAAATGTCAGAGGAGAGCAGTCATGTGACTAGGTCCATGCAAGAACGAAGATATTGAGGTATATTTAGAGACTTTGATTTACAATGAGAGTGACATAGGAGGAGCTGTGTATGAGAAAGGGCTGACAGTGATCTATTAACTTTAGAGTACGCTGGCAGTGCTGTCCCAGGAGACTGGGGGTCTCCTGAGAGTGCAGGGAGGGCTGTGTATTGTGCCGAGGGTGGGGGGCTGTGTACTGTGCACATTCGATTTTATTAGTTAAAATGATTTTATTCTACTAAAATGTACTGGATATTTTAGTCGACTAAAATGGGACTAAAACTAAAACACTTGCAGATGACTAAAATGGGACTAAAACTAAAATGCCATTTTAGTCCTAAGACTAAAACTAAATCGAAATTTGCTGCCAAAATTAACACTGAGTACCACAGATGGAATACATGTTTGTTTAGCACATCCATTATTTTGGTATTTCTACTATTCACTTTCAACATCAAAGATCTCTTTCACTTTATATGACTTTCTGTTTGATTGTCAACAGTAATCAAGAGCGGGATCTAAAATACCGGATGGAAAGCCTTAGAAGGCAAATAAAGCAATTTCAGGACAGCAAAACAGACAGACTGAAGAGATTTGGACAAAATATGCCACCTCTTTTAGCAGCAATTGATGAGGCCTACAGGCAGGGCCGTTTCAGGAAAAAACCCATTGGCCCATTGGGTATGTTCTGTAATATTTTATCTTGAACTACATTTGGTGAATGTGTTTTGCTTTTATGAAGATATTCCTGTCACACTTCTGTGTTTGAACTGTGGATATCAGTGAAACTAGGTGTTTTGCTCGCCTTTCATCTCCTGTGACTGTTTAGAAAACAGAAATGGAAGAACAGAAAAAGAAAGCATGCAGGCCTGTTCTGCATGAAATATATTGCCTGCATGTATGGACCTTATTAAGCAGCAGCAGTGTTCTGTCAGATTAGCAAACCTGTGAGATCAGTAGGCTTGCCGCTGCTTTCAAAATTCAACATCAAAACAGTGTCACGGATCTCAAAATACTGTATTAACGATATACGCTCAGTTTACTGATAAAAATAAGTGTGAAATGCAAGACTCCAGTGGGTGTAAAACGTCCGCTTGCCGCCTTCTGACTGTAGGCTTGCTGCAGGCGAGTGCGGGTGTACCAAGATGGGCGCGACGGAACGTCACTTCCGTTGTATTTTCTGATGTGTAGCGGCTTTCTGATAGGATACCAGCTTTAAACAACCATCATAAATCGCATTGTAAAATGCATCACAAAAGAACGCAAATGCGATTTTGATGCTTGCTATTGAAGTCTATGGACCACAAAATTGCACCTCACCCAACTCGCACAGGACTGTTTTCAAAATCACATCACAGCAGCACCGCATACATTATATTACCAAAAATATTGGGATGCCTGCTTTTACACGCACATGAACTTTAATGGCATCCCAGTCTTAGTCCGTAGGGTTCAATATTGAGTTGGCCGACCCTTTGCAGCTATAACAGCTTCAACTCTTCTGGGAAGGTTGTCCACATGGTTTAGAAGTGTCTATGGGAATGTTTGACTATTTTATCAGAAGTGCATTTGTGAGGTCAGGCACTGATGTTGGATGAGAAAGCCTGGCTCGCAGTCTCCGCTCTGATTCAGCCCAAAGGTGTTCTAGTGGGTTAAGGTCAGGACTCTGTGCAGGCCAGTCATGTTCCTCCACCACAAACTCGCTTATTCATGCCTTTTATGGGCCTTGCTTTGGGCACTGGTCCAAATCAATTGGTGAAGGGGGGATTATGTTGTGGCCTTGTTTTTCAGGGGTTGGCCTTGGCCCCTTAGTTCCAGTGAAGAGAACTTAAGATGTCAGCATACCACAGAATTACTGAGTTGGAAAAAGGATCCCCCCTTGTGTCAGTATTTTGTTGAACCACCTTTTGCTTTAAACTCAGCCTTTAGTTTGTTGGGTTGGGCTTGGCCCCTTAGTTCCAGTGAAGGGAACTCTTAAGGCGTCAGCATACCAAGACATTTTGGACAATTTCTTGCTCCCAACATTATGGGAATAGTCTGGGGATGGCCCCTTCCTGTTCCAACATGACTATGACTGCACACCAGTGCACTAAGCAAGGTCCATAAAGACATGGATGAGCGAATTTGGGGTAGAGGAACTTGACTGGCCTGCACAGAGTCCTGACCTCAACCTGATAGAACACCTTTGACATGAATTCGAGTGGAGACTGCGAGCCAGGCCTTCTCGTTCAACATCAGTGCCTGACCTCACAAATGTGCTTCTGGAAGAATGGTCAAACATTCCCATAGACACACTCCTAAACCTTGTGGACAGCCTTCCCAGAAGAGTTGAAGTTGTAGCTGCAAAGAGTGGGCCAACTCAATATTGAACCCTGGGGTGCCATTAAAGTTCATGTAAAGACAGGTGTCACAATACTTTTGAGAATATAGTGTATATGTGAACGGGCTCCACAGAAATGTTATTTCACTTGTTGTGCCATTTCATGCATTCTGGAACGCATCAGAAGTTGCATCAGTGTGAACCAGAACTAAAGTAGTTTTCAATATTTTTAGAGGATAAAAAAGGTGAATTTTATTTTTAGCGATTTCAGTTGTTTCTGATACATGTTTCTTTACCAAACTGAATATCATTCAGTTAGTATTTACAGCTACTTTAAGCTCAAAAGGAACACTCTCCCCCCCGGGACTATTATAGACCTCAACCCACAAATGTATATAATAAAAATATAACAAAATTTTATTGTGAAAACACAATAGTTAAAGTGCATTAAAAGTAGCTGCCCATAAACAAATATGTCGTTTAGCATGTTGTGACCATATATCCAAGTATGACATACAGCGTGGTTGGATATATGGATATTAAGCAAACACCTTTTATTCATGTAGATTTGTGTAAATGCATTATTCTCTGCTGTATATCATGCTTGGATATAGGGTCACAACAAGCTAAACTACATATTTGTTTGTTGCCAGCTACTTTTAATGCATTTTAATCATTCAGATTGTGCATAAAAAATTGGTTACGTTTTTTAATTACCGGTATATACATTTCTGGGCCACTATCTATAATAGTCCTAGGGGAAGAGTGTTCCTTTTTTTGCACTCGTATTAGGGATAGAGACCGTGTAATATAATGTAACCCACACACCAATTTTCTTCTCTTGCATCGATTTTAAGCTTAGTTCACCCTAAATTTAATATTTTATGTTTTGGTAGATGCTGGAGAGTTAGTGTACGTCCACGTTTATAGGGCTCTGTAAGCCCTCCACCGTCACCCCTTATAGTCTCACACCTCTCCTTGTGGCACAACTTCTGCTTGTGAATATCTTTACCGTCAGGTGCTGCTCTCCCCGCACAATTTTTTTTAATGCCAGTATACTTGTACATTAATATATATGCAGTAAGCCTGAAGAATACCGTATCGCACAAAAGTGAGTACACCCCTCACTTTTTGTAAATATTTTATTACATCTTTTCATGTGACAACTCTGAAGAAATGACACTTTGCCACAATGTAAAGTAGTGAGTGTACAGCTTGTATAACAGTGTGAGTTTGCTGTCCCCTCAACTCAACACACAGCCATTAATAAATTCAAGATTAATCACTGCGCTAGTAATAGTAATGAAGCAGCTGACATAAATTGTATGGTGACGATAAGAATCATAAAAAATAATTGTACGCAGCGCTACGAACATAGCATTAAAAATAAAAGTCCATGATGTTTGGAATAAAATCCTTATTCAAGGAAAGAAAACTGGAGTCACCCACAGTGTAGACAGAGACACAAATTAGGTCAGCACGGACTTATCCTCCACCGAACATCAACACGCCAGGCCTCTTACCAAAAAGAATGGACCACTTAATTACAGGTGGTCAGACAAGCATGATAAATCCACAGAGCCACGAAACCATTTCATGAGGATCATAGATGGCTGGGTCTTGTAGTCTCACCAGATAAATATTCAGAGGTGCATGCATAAGATACAAAAGAAGGAACTCCTCATGGTGTAGTATTATAAAACCATGGTCATATTTATTTAAAGAAATATCCAGGGTACTCACATTTCAGGGAATAAAAACGGGCATGTTCAAAAAGCAGCAGTCTGTATAAGCAGCGTTTGTTTCCAACCACAAAATGTCCGTGGTCAACGCGTTGCAGCACTGACGTCACAACGATGCAACGTGTCGACCGCGGCCACCTTTGTGGTTGGAAACAAACGCTGCTTATACAGACTGCTGCTTTTTGAAAATGCCTGTTTTTATTTGTTGAAATGTGAGTACCTGGATATTTCTTTAAATAAATAGGACCCTGGTTTTATAATACTACACCATGAGGAGTTCCTTCTTTTGTATCTTATGCATGCACCTCTAAATATTTATCTGTTGAGACTACAAGACCCAGCCATCTATGATCCTTATGAAATGGTTTTGTGGCTCTGTGGATTTATCATGCTTGTCTGACCACCTGTAATTAGGTGGTCCACTCTTTTTGGTAAGAGGCCTGGTGTGATGATGTTCGGTGGAGGGATAAGTCCGTGCTCACCCAATTTGTGTCTCTGTCTACACTGTGGGTGATTCCAGTTTTCTTTCCCTGAATAAGGATTTTATTCCAAACACTATGGACTTTTATTTTTAATGCTATGTTCGTAGCGCTGCGTACAATTATTTTTTTACACAACAATTAACGTCTAAACTGCTGGCAATATAACTAACAACCTAAAGGTGTGTAAAAAAAAAAAAAAGAAATAAAAATTGTAAATACTTCAATATCGTGAACAATATTAAATAATATCCTAACTACATACCATATATGAATGTATACAATAAATACAATGTGTTAAATACTCAGCGATATGAGAACAAGAGGAAAAATAATTTTTCATGTCTTGGCTATTTTTGTTTCAATGTATTTATTGAAAAGTTTTTACCAGAGGACACAAATCGTAGGCAAAGAATGACAATAAGAATAAGGTTCAAAACACAGGTGGAACATAACAAAAACATGAAGGATGGATGTTAAAAGGATCCAAGTAGTATACCACCAGTCATCACAAAGGGTTGCCATATAAAATATAAATTCAACATAAAGATAAATGTTCTTCTAAAAGCATACAACAATCCCACTCAGAAAACCCCACTAGGGGAAACATTAGAACCTATACTTTACCACCACCCACCGGCTAGGCGGCGTGAGTATACAAAGTTCACTACAAAAAGTGTGAGCTAAATGAAAACTAAGTACAAATAGAAGAAAAGGAAAAAAAAAAGAAGGAAGTGGGGTGCAGCGAGAAAGGAGAGACAAAGAATAGAAAGTGAATAAGAGATAGGGGAAAAGAATAAACAAATTAAAGATGAAAAGACCGAACGCCCACCGCCGCTGCCCACACTCCTCAATCAGCTGGAAGTTGGAGTATTTAACACATTTTATGTATTGTATTTATTTTATACTTGCATATATGGTGTGTAGGTAGGATATTATTCTTCACGATATTGAAGTGTTTGATTTTTTTACACACCTTTTATGTTATTGGTTATATTATGATAGAATAATGTTGCACAGCACTATTAGAGATTATCTATCTATTGATCTCTGGTGCTAGGTCCATGCTGAATTGATATGTAAAAAAGCCAGCTGCATTGTGGTTGTGCAACACTGCCACAAAGTGGTTTCCAGTCTTAGTGAGTTCTATTTCTGCTTTGTTTTTTAATTTGTTATGTTGAACGTTAATGTTTTTATTGTGAATGTAGGTTCTTGCATTCGTCTAAAAGACCCACAGCATGATCTTGCTGTGGAAAGTTGTCTGAAGTCCCTGCTCCTTGCTTTCTGCTGTGATAATCACCAAGATGAGAGAACTCTGCAAAATCTGATGTCAAGGGAATTCCCACATGGTCAACGTCCATCGATCATTGTAAATGAGTTCCGAGACAGAGTTTATGATGTCTCACAACGGTGAGAAGATCAACGTTTTGTTTTAAATTTGTCTTTTGATTTTATTCTGACACAAAATAATTATCAGCTAGCTGCTGCCCCTGCAGGGCTCTGAGGAAAGTGACGGGGTCTACATCCCTTTAGACGTGTTTTCCCTTTGTGAGTTTCTCACCAAAAATGACATTTTTGTTGCACGGGATGCCAAAAATCTGACTTGTATCCTAGTGCAGACTTCTGGGAAAATCGTTGAGCCAATCACACAAGCAGGAAATTATGTTTCTGGTGGGGGGGGGGGGGGGGGGGCGACGGGGCGTTCTGTACACATTCTGTGTACAGTACACCCCCAGTTAGCCATATTGCATTGCATTTTACAGAAAATTACAGAGCTGCAGATTGAAAAGGGAAGATAATTTTTAATAACCTTTAATTACAATATGAGTTGTGTAGCAATTGTGTACACTATATTCTTTTTTTTTTTTTTTTTTTTTTTTTTATTTGCTAATTTTTTCCCCTCACAAAAGTGGAGTTACTCTTTAATTAAATTAATTATGTGTAATAGATTTTTTTGCAGCAGTTAGAGCTGACATGCTTATTATTTTTTAGTGCTGCTTTCCATCCTAATTACCCAACCGTATTCACTGCTTTGGAGGTTGAACACCCTGTGGTTGCCAACTGCTTGATTGACATGAGGGGAATCGAAACAGTGCTGCTCATTAAGGTATTAGTTTTGCTTTATTAAATCACTATTGCTGCAATAGCCTGCCAGTCATTTGTCTGATCTGTGCCATTTGCTCATAAAACATGAATTGTAGGATTTTTTTTTCTAATCTGTCCTAATTTAATTGTATGACATTAATTTTCAAAATAATCAATATGCTTATTATTTGGCAGTCTCACGATCTTGAGGTGGGATCTATTACATTTTCTATGGCTACTTCTGTAAAAAGAGTATATTTTTAAAAGACTCTCTTGGATGTATATCTTAAAAAACACAACATATAAGGACAATGGGAAATTGTTATAGACTGACACACGTACACCTACTGTACACTGGTTGAACAGAATGGGCTATTGTCTTTTTTCAGCCTTGCCTACTATGTAACTATATGTTTTAAAGGAAATGTCTGTGTTTACAATGTTTCACTGAGGATCTTTTATCAGAATAATAGTGAGGCTCGAGAGGTAATGCAGAAGAGACAACCACCCAGAAACTGTAGAGAAGCTTTTACGGCGGATGGTGACCAAGTGTTTAAAAACCGTTACTATTCTTCAGACTTTAACCGAGCCAGATACCTGAGCCGAGATGTGGAAATGGAAATCGGGTGGGTACATCATTGCTTTTTGGTTTTGTTCTTGTATCAAATAATGCAGGACTTGACAAATTTGCTTTGAATCTAGGAGCTAGCTAAAAAAGTTAGGAACCAGTTTTTTTATGACTAACAGGGCTTTATTTTCTACGACAGAGATGTCAGATCTTGAATTTGCCATTGAATCTGCCATTGCATCATTGCCATTGATGTCTAATGGGGCGTACACACGGTCGGACTTTTCGTCTACAAAAGTCCAACGGACGCCGATGGACTAAAGTTGGCTGGTAATCCGATCGTGTGTGGGCTTCCCCGGACTTTCAGCGGACTTTTTCAGCCTCAAATCCGACAGACTTTAGATTTGAAACATGCTTCAAATCTTTACGTCGTAACTACGACGGACCCCGAAATCCACTCGGCTGTGTGCTAGTCCGACGGACAAAAACCCTCGCTAGGGCAGCTATTGGCTACTGGCTATGAACTTCCTTATTTTAGTCCGGTGTACGTCATCACGTACGAATCCGTCGGACTTTTGTGTGGTCGTGTGTAGGCAAGTCCGTTCGTTAGAAAGTCCGCCGGAAGTCTGTCGGACAGGCTGTCGGACTTTTGTAGACGAAAAGTCCGACCGTGTGTACGCCCCATTAGGCTAAGTTCACATCTATGTGCTTTTTAGTTTGTGCAGATCGGCAGAAACACACTACGGTCCATTTAACCTTTTTTCTTAGGAGTTCCAATCACATCTATGCATGTTTTTGCAATGCGTTTTATGGAAAGGTGCAGGGACTTTTTTTTTTTATAGGCAGCACAGTGCTTTTTTTAGCTTCATAGACTTCGATGGAATTGCATCATACAAATATCCATGCATTTTTTACATGTTTTTCTCCATGACAGACACCTCCCCCTAGCAACATGAAATGCTTATCAGCCAAAGCAAATGGGTCCCATAGGGAAACTAATTTGCTTTCCTGCAAGTCTTAAAAGACTCTAAACACACATAGATGTGAACCAGTCTAAATCCAAGCTGTGCAGAGTGCAGTCATTACCATCTTTAGGACAGATCATCAGTAAATATTGAAGAGAGAAAAACCAGCGACACCACTCTAAGTGCAGTATTTGGTAAAATAGTACACATTTAATAGTAGAAGAGAATAAAAGCTTGTAGAATTAAGCCACGTTGTGCGCCAAAGTCCAGGTGGAGGGCTGTCATCTGCAGAAGCCCATGTTGCCGGCCATGCCGGTGGATTGCTGGGCTTCCGCAGATGACAGCCCTCCACCCGGACTTTGGCACACAACGTGGCTTAATTCTACAAGCTTTTATTCTCTTCCACCATGTGAGTGTATCTCTAATAAACGTGTATCATTTTAGCAAATACTGCACTTAGAGTGCCGGCTTGTTCTCATCTCTAACCCACAGAGCTGCTTCTAATGACAGCTGGCTGCCCCTCCACTACAGTGCTCTCCATCAGTGCATATGGACAATTTACCCTTAACTTTAACTTATACTTGCATGTATCTATTCACATGCATGAATATGTACTAATACCATCATAATAATACTTCTCTGTATATTTTATGTAATCCTCCTACAGTTCTCCCTTGTCTGGCCTGCTAGATTAGGGAACACAGCAACAGACAGGCAATTAGCATTTCCAGAAGGATGGCCATATCAGTCAATACATTCCTCTCACTACAGGTTCCCTTGCTTCATGAGCAGTACACGAAGTCCTCCAGCACTTTCATAGCCTATATCTATGCCCAGCATCTTCATGACACAGGACCCCCGAGGCAGCCATGTGTGGCACTATCCCCCGAGGTGCCTGACCCGTTGACAGCAATCCTAGCAGAACGGAATGCACAAGACATTACCCGGGACGGAGATTGGCACTTCCACAGCAGGCATGGTGTGGTCCTGGTACATGCACCTCACTTCCACTGCAGCCAGCTTGCGCCAAATCCCTCCATAGATCTTTTTAATACATCAAAAGTCTGTGAGACCCCACCCCTTTCCCTTTAAAGTCTTTCTGCACCCCGCCCATCCACCCTGGACAAAAAAAAATCCTGCTGCTTGTCTACAGCAAGGCTAAATGTAAACAAAAAAGAATCTGGCCCGCACCCGGAACTGCATGTACCAGGAGTCTGGTGCTAGGAATTGCACATCCCTGCTGACAGTGAGTGGGCTGGCAGAAGCCCAGGCGCCAGGATGCGGTTTCTGGTCGTTGTGGCGACCTGACTCCTGGGGTTGGTCAAGCCCTGAAATAATGCATTCACAACTGACCCTAGCTATTAAATAAATTCTGTACTGATGAAGAGCTTCCCATTGCTTACCTCCCCTTCTAAACTATTAAAACTTTGCAGTCATGCCGATCCTTTGGCTTCAGTACATTGGGGTATGCATTCACTCTGACTTTTCTAATATGCATGTTTGCACCAGAGCTGTTTTTTTTCTTAAATTTTAAAGCCAGAGACAGCCAGGCAACTAGCATTTTTGGAGGGTGGCAATGGCAACCCACCACAGTGAACAGCACAGGTTTCCTTTAATTAGACTTCAATCAACCTGAACTTACTGACAATTACACTATCTGAATCAAAGGCCACTAGAATAAAGAGGTTCTAAAGGTAGTTTTTTTTCTATGCATTAAGATAAAAAACCTTCTGTGTGCAGCAGCCCCCCTAATACTTACCTGAGCCCCATCTCGATCCAGCGATGTTGCACAAGAGACTCAGCTGTCCAGGACTCTCCCTCCTGATTGGCTGAGACACACAGTGGGCACCATTGGCTCCTGCTGCTGTCAAAGTCAGTGAGCCAATGAGGAGAGAGAGTGGGCAGGGCCAACCTGCAGCTCTGTGTCTGAATGGGCACACAGAGCAGCGGCTATGCTTGGGTGCCCCCATAGCAAGCTGCTTTCTGTGGGAGAACTCGTGGGAGCATCAGCAGGGGGACCCAAGAAAAGGAGTATCTGGGCTGCTCTGTGCAAAACCACTACACAGTGTAGGAAAGTATAACATATTTGTTCTTTTTAAACAAAAAAAAAAATAGACTTTATCACTTTAATTTTTTAGGATCTAGTAATTTACAGCTATATAATTTACCAATAAACACCTTTTTTTTTAATTACTGTTAGGTTGCAAAAACTAAAAGCTATGAGCTGTTTATATTTTCTCAAGTTTGTGTCTGTAGACTGAATATATATATATTTTATTCTACATAGTGTTTTGCAAAGTTTTCTTTTCTTTTTCCCCTTCCTTCTTTTGCTAACCTATATTTGGCGGCACTGCAATGGTTGGTCACTTATACATTTCTGGCCTAGTTTTTGCGATATGTCATATAGCTCTGCTTACGCGAATATGGCGTTTTTTCCAGCCCTTTCGGTGTTGCCTCTTTTATACATATTTTTATATATATATATATATATATATATATATATATATATATATATATATATATATATATATATATACATACATACATACATACATACATACATACATATAAGCATTTTCAAGTTTCCAATTACTTTGCATCACCTGTGGTCATACAATGATTCATATTTATCTTGTGAACTATTGTGGTTTCTCAGGTTTTTTTTTGGATGTATAGACAATAGATTTTAATTCTATATTATCATTATTTTTCATTTTTTATATGGGATATTAAGGATATCTGTATAGAAAATATTCCTAAGTGTGTTCTATTTCCATCTCAATTTCTGAGATCTTGAAGGTTAACTGTGCAATAGGTGTGGTGTTTCAATTTCAAGTTCACTTTCAGGTGTTTTACGTATTCCACATTATTTCCCTTTTTTATATGCACTCAGTTGACAATTTTTAATCTAGATGTGAAACGCGTTAGCGATTGTTCCTGTACTATCCACCTCTGATGTGACTTATTTTGATTTTTACTATTTTTGTTACAATAAAGATGCCCTATTTTTCATTGAGTGCGGCCGTCCAGGATTGCCTTTTTTCCTTCACATAACCGTGCAGAGCCAGCACCTGAGGGGCTGAGTAGGGCGGGAGCTTTTATCCAGGTGTGGCAGTCCTGGGAGCGGCATTTCCTTTTGTATTCTGTAGACTGAATATTTTAATGTTGTGTTCTGCAGTCACCTGGAAGGAGAAGTCCAAAATGTTGCCTCCCAGTTATACACAACGCAGCAAAGGGTTCTTTCCTTAAAAAGCGACATCATAAAAAATGAAAACCTTCTACAGCAGCATCATGGCACAAAGAAAATGATACAGGTAACATCAGAGAACAGCTCTATATATAGTCATGTAGATATGAAATTCTGCATATGAATATTATACATTTACTGCTTAAAGCTATCAGTCAGTGCAGTGTGTACACTTGCCGGCAGGGCTCTGCTCTATCCTTGGTTCAGCTATTTACTATCATTTGGCTTTGAAGATGTGTGTTTGACTCATTGAATGTTGTGATCCATGTGTTTGTGAAGCTCTGAGAATGGTTTGTGTTGCACTGTAGCATATGGGGGGCTGTGTTCTTTATTATCATCGGTGACAACGTGCCGCTGGAGGGCTTTGGTAAACACCACTTGGTGACTTGTACCTACAGGTAATCCTATAATAAAGCTTTACCTGTGGGTACAAGGAATGTCTCCTAAATGTGCAACGTTTAGGAGATGTTCACTATTTCTGCAGCCAGTAATGTCACCAGCACAATGCACTCTGAAGGGATGGCATACTCAGAGCGATGTGCCACAAATGTGGCTCCCATGCGCATGTGCTGGAGTGGCGTCATCATGTCTTTGCCATTCAAACGGTCGGAGCCTGCAAACCCAGATAGAACATCGGGTGAAGATGGGTGCCCTGTCATCGGTGACAACGTGCAGCTGGAGGGCTTTGGTTTAAGTTAAGTCTTTCATAATGTGCTAGTATGCAATGCATACTAGCACATTATGTCCTTAACCTGCAGTGGGATTTATTTTTTCTGTCAGAGTTTACTACCACTTTAAGAGACCACACATGAATGGCACATTTAAGATGTCTGTAGCTTTCTGTGTATCCTCTTTATAATCCGTTCCGCTGAGTGCTATACAGTGCATCTGGAAAGTTTTCACAGCTCTTCAAACAATGCCCCATAATGACAATGTGAAATAAGTTTGTTTGAAATTTTTGCAGTTTTATAAATAAAAAAATAAAAAAACACAAAAAAAGAAATCACATGTACATAAGTATTCACAGCCTTTGCCATGACACTCAAAATGGAGCTCCGGTGCATCCTGTTTCCACTGATAAACGTTGAGATGTTTCTTCAACTTGATTAGAGTCCACCTATGGTAAATTTAGTTGATTGGACATGATTTGGAAAAGCAAACACCTGTCTATATAAGGTCCCACAGTTAACAGTGCATGTCAGAGCACAAACCAAGCCAGGACGTCTAAGGAATTGTCTGTAGACCTCCGGGACTGGATTGTATTGAGGCACAGATCTGGGGAAGGGTACAGAAAAATGTATGCAGCATTGAAGGCCCCAATGAGCACAGTGGCATCCAACATCCATAAATGGAAGAAGTTGGGAACCACCAGGACTCTTCTTTGAGCAGGCCCCTCGGCCAAACTGAGCGATTGGGGAAGAAAAGCCTTAGTCAGGGAGTTGACCAAGAACCCAGATGGTCTCTCTGACAGAGCTCCAGCATTTCTCTGTGAATAGAGGAGAACCTTCCAAAAGAACAACCATCTCTACAGCACTCCACCAATCAGGCCTGTATGGTAGAGCGGCCAGACGGAAGCCACTCCACAGTAAAAAGGATATGACAGCCTGTGTAGAGTTTGCCAAAAGGCACCCGAAGGACTCGCAGACCATGAGAAACAAAGTTCTCTTGTCTGATGAAACAAAGATTAAACTCTTTGGCATGAATGGCAAGCATCATGTCTGAAGGAAAGCAGTCACTGCTGATCACCTGGCCAATACCATCCCTACAGTGAAGCATGGTGGTGGCAGCATCATGCTGTGTGGATATTTTTCAGCGGCAGAAATGGGGAGACTAGTCGGGATAGAGGGAAGGATGAATGCAGCGATGTAGAGACACCCTTGATGAAAACCTGCTCCAGAGCGCTCTGGACCTCAGACTGGAACGAAGGTTCATCATCCAACAGGTAAACGACCCTAAGCACACAGCCAAGATAACAAAGGAGTAGCTACAGGACAACTCTGAATGTCGTTAAGTGGCCCAGACTTGAGCCGATTGAACTTCTCTGAAGAGATCTGAAAACGGCTGTGCACCGACGCTCCCTATTCAACATAATGGAGCTTGAGAAGTCCTGCACAGAAGAATGGAAGAAACTGCCCAAAAATAGCTGTGCCAAGTTCGTGGCATTATACTCAAAAACACTTGAGGCTGTAATTGGTGCCAAAGGTGCTTCAACAAAGTATTTTATTTTTTTGTTTTTTTATTTTTAATAAATTTGCAAAGATTTTAAACAAACTTCTTTCACATTGTCATTATAGGGTAATGTTTGTAGAATTTTGAACAAAATAATGAATTTAATCAATTTTGGAATAAGGCTGTAACGTAACAAAATGCAGAAAAAGTGAAGCGATGTGAATATTTTCCGGATGCACTGTAATGTGAGCTTAGGACATTTCACTTATATTTACTTGACAGTTCCAGGTCTTTAATACAAAAAACTATTTAAAATTTGCTTAATGAATACTTTCTTGATAAATGCCACTTTGCAGAATTCCCTTTATAATGTCATAGTGGTTTCTGAGATCAAACCTTTAAAAACATCCATTTTGTTTTGTTTTTGTTTATGGGAACCTGCGCCCTAGGGCTGTTGAAATTAATCGTAACATCGATGCATCGCGATTCGACCATACACGATGCGGCATCGATGTTACGACGGGAGTAATCGATGTTTTGATGATGTCATCCTCGCGCCACATTAAGCCCCGCCTCCACGACCGAACGGAGCCGAAAGCCGCCGAAGAGCAGTGGGAGTAAGCCGCGCCGGCTTTTCCCGCTTGCTGCCCCTGACTAACGTCATCCCCCTGCGTAGAGGAGCGATGCTGTGTGCACGTTGGTGGGGACATGGAGCGCCGGTGGTTGGAGCTGCTGCTGCTAACAGTGGCGGTGGCCGGCTTGTGGAGCACGGAGCTCCGAGGAGGAGAGTGGAGCCGCGGCATGTCAAGCCAGGTGTGACGGAGGCATAGCCAGGTGAGGGGGTCGCGGGGATGACACCGAGGGGGGTGGACGTGGTAAGGGAGGTGCCAGACTGTCCTATGCAAGATGATCAATACCCCGCCGCCCTCACCACTAACCTGTCCCCATATAATACTGTTACCATAGCGCTCCCCTGCCCAGTGTCACCAGAATTTAGGAATGATTTGAACACAGCAGAGCACACTCAGCACTGGAATTACTTTCAATACACAAAAGATTTCTTTTAATCAGAGCACTGATTTATATATTTCAGTGCTATATTTATTCTCTACTTAATAAGACTCTTTTGTGCATTTGTCACCACAAAGCACTGCACACCATTTTTTGTTTTATTGCCCTATCTGCTCATGCTCAGTGTAGAGGTGGGGGGGAAGAGCAGAAGACTATGTGGATGCTGGTTGAGAAGGATGGGAATTGGTCCGTGGTGACACTGGGCAGGGGAGCGCTATGGTAATAGTATTATATGGGGGCAGGTTAGTGGTGAGGGCGGCGGGGTATTGATCTGATCATCCCCTGTACCATATCTGCAGTCTCTGACCATCTCCTGTATCATGTCTGCAGTCTCTGACCATCTCCTGTACCATGTCTGCAGTCTCTGACCATCTCCTGTACCATGTCTGCAGTCTCTGACCATCTCCTGTACCATGCCTGCAGTCTCTGACCATCTTCTGTACCGTGTCTGCAGTCTCTGACCATCTTCTGTACCATGTCTGCAGTCTCTGACCATCTCCTGTACCATGTCTGCAGTCTCTGACCATCTCCTGTACCATGTCTGCAGTCTCTGACCATCTCCTGTACCATGTCTGCAGTCTCTGACTGTCTCCTGTAGTATGTCTGCGGTCTCTGACCATCTCCTGTAGTATGTCTGCAGTCTCTGAGCATCTCCTGTATCATGTCTGCAGTCTCTGACCGTCTCGTGTTTCATGTCTGCAGTCTCTGACCCTCTCCTGTATCATGTCTGCAGTCACTTACCATCTTCTGTAGTCATTTGGGGGAAGTCTGGAGCTCCTCTTCTGCTGTGTTTACACTTTGCTACATGCAGGGAGTGTTGTCTTTTTTTTAAGAACAGATAACATTAAAAAAATTGAGTTCTTCTGACTACTTAAATTTTTTTGGATGAAAACCGTGCGCAGTAATCGCAGTGCATTGCGGAATCGAATCGTGGACCGGATAATCGTAATCAAATCGAATCGTGGGGCCAGTAAAGATGTGCACCCCTACTGCGCCCTCCCTCTCACTATTAAAAATGTTTTGGCCACCACCTGCCCTTTTTCACTGCATTTTGCTGCATGCCCTCGCTACATTTTTTTTTTTCCTTATGTGCTACTGGAACATGCACTGACTGTTCACAAACTGGCTGTTTAATGCATCTATCAAACGTGGCACCTGAGAAACTCAACAAATTAGAAGATGCAATGTTAAAATTACACTCTTCTTGCAAGTGCCACATTTAAACATTTTTTAAATGTGTAAATTTTCCCGCACTCCACTTTTGTCTTTATTCTTTGCATACATTTGTTATTTACTTAAATGCCACCCTTACAAATTTCTCGATCATGGTACAGGAGCACATTTGAGTTGTCCTTTATAATGTACACTTAATTTAGGGGAACTGTTAGGGTTTCAAAGTTTGTAAAATAACCCAGTTTTGTGGAGTCCTGCCAGTACCTACCTTTTGCTTCATGTTCCTTTCATTTGCCCCAGGGAAGCCTCTTTAATATTGGCAAGCAGAGGTCCTGGAAATCTTCTTATTTCTTCATAGTTGACAAGGAGATTTGGAACTTCAGAACCAGCAAGTGTGAGCCACTATTCTATCTTTACCGGAAATTAGAGGGGCTTCCTATGTATACAGGGAGGAGTTTTGGATTAAATGGGTGGTTGATATGACACTTCTGGTTTCTGCTATTAAAGGCATTATATACCCACATGTTGTTGTTTTTTACCTGCATAAGATGTGCGTGGATCATGTAGTTTCATGGCGTCATTTGTTAGACTGTATGCATAGCCAGTAGTAGAGAAAATCTTTACATTCCAGTGTCAGAGATTTCTTTTTGTTCAAATATTAGGCATGTGGCATGTCACTGCACAGGTTATTGCATGATTTTGTCTGCAGTCTGAGAACAGACACTTCCTGTGAAGAAACTACATATTCATCAATCCCTGTTTTTCTCTGTATAGCACTGGTGCAGGTGCAGTTATTAGACCTGACAGCCACAAACAGGCAGAACATTCATAGAGAGATCACCATGCCAGAAGAGAAGTGTCTTCATCACATTAGCATTCCAATATGTGTGATGCAACACAGAGAAAATGTCAAGGCATGTATTGGACACTTTGTGAACCAGTACTCGAAGTTGCCTGTTCCTTTTAGCAAATAGGAACAAGCTAGGTGAATGAATACTTGAACATAGAGGAATCGATCAGCCATGGCACTACAAACTGCAGTCACAACGCGTGGGCCCTTTGTTACAAAGTAAGGCAAAATAAGACCCAGGTTGGTCCTGACATGGTCAAGTAAAGACGCACAGCACCTGAGCTCCCGGACTTCCAGCAGCCCTACTGATTAAATTGCCAAATAGTGGCATGTCATCAGCTAAACGTCAGACTAGAAACTCTCTCAGGACCCCTTCAGTCAGCGGACCTTTGAATGAGATTCAGCACCTTTTTTCCCTGTGCACAGAGATACAGTTCCTGGACTAACATGGCAAACGTACGTGGCCAGGTGGATGAGGTTACAGCCTCATAGGTACTTCGGATCTCTCCGGACTCCTCGATTAGTTCGGACGGGGCTTTGGATACCCCGTGGACACCGGCGGTAGAGGGGCAGTTCCCCGCCTTGCACACAGGCGGGTCATCACCACAGCCGGGTGAAGAAGACTTGCAGACACTTATACATGCGCTCCCTACGAGAGAGGATATAGAGGTACTTATTAGCAGAGTGGGGGATGCCCATCACAGGGAGTTCCAGCGGGTTTAAACAGAGATTCAGACGTCTTACAGTAGTCAAGACTGTATCCACCGCTCTGGAACAGAGGGTAGTAGCCCTGGAAAGTGACCGGGACTTTCACGCAGATACGTCTGTAGTGCTGCAGTTGCACCCAGAGGACCCGAGCCACCGAAATAACTTACAGCGCCGAGGCCTCCCTGAAGCCACAGGACAGGAGAATCTATGGGATACGGTCATCGCTATCATGTGTAAGGTCCTGGATGATATTCCACTTGCCAACATGGAACTTGGTAAGGCAGAGCGCTTGGTCCTAAATCTTTAGACTCAAACCAACCTCAGGATGTGGTTTGCTGCCTTCTTCATTGTAAACATAAAGAGGCTATACTTCGGAAGGCATGGGAGGCAGGTACAGTGGATTTTGATGGAGTGCAGGTCAAAATACTACTAGATGACTCCCGAGCCACGTTACAGCGTAGAGCTCTCCTTCGTCCAATATTGGGCCGGGTATGCCAGCAGGGCCAAACTTACAGATTGGGGTACTCTATTTTGGGTACGGTACCCTTCGTTCGCAGGTTGACTTACCAGATTTTTTTTTCCTTTTTGGAGATTGAACCCTTTCTGGTCCAAAATTGGCTTCATTTATTCCCGCGGATGCCGGTCCGTAAAAGGGTGATGTTCTCTCAGCATGACCAACATGCACGTCAATTTAGAGCTTCACGCCGGTCGGGAGCAGCTGTCTCAGAGGGGCCATGGGAGTCTTAACCGCCTACAGGTTTGTGGTTTTATAAGACTCCCTAGACTGCTTATGGATTATTTTGTTTAATAGATATACATTCTATAGTCTTGCTGTTTGGGAATGTCTAACCTTGATAAACTGTTGTTGGAGCCTGCACCACCACCACTTATGAATTAAGATAATTATTTACCGTATTTATCTGACTTTTTCCCCCTTAAAATCTGGGGAAAATCATGGGTACGTGTTAGATGCCCATCTCCGCTGTCTGTGGAGCGCCGCCGACATTGATCGAGCCGAGTGTACTCGGCTCCGCTCGCAGTCACGCCCGGTCCCACCTCCTAGCCTTTACGTCCTGCCATTGGACCGGTGTTGTGTCCATCATAGTAGTCGGGCCAAGGGGCGGGACGGGGGTGATACTGCGATACTGCTATATGATTTAAATTTTATATGAATTGGAGAGAATATCAGTGGATTAAATTTATTTTTTTACTTTATAAATCTATTCTATAAGTTATTTTAGACTTGAGTTATTCATTATCGTTATTAAAGAATTGTATATTTCAGGATATGTATGTGTGGGAGTGAAAATATTTAAAAGTGTGTTTTTTTTGTTTTTGTTTTTTTGTTTTTTGTAGTCTGGGAAGGTGGTGCAATAAAGAGGAGGAGGAGAGAGGGAGGCAAAAGGAGGAAAGAGTGATATGTATTTAACTCCGGGGCTGACTTTTTGTGGGGATATTTTTGATCGATTTATCCAATAATTGATGCGGGGTTCTGAGTCTCTGATGAGGTGGATACCCCTGAAATTGGTGTAGGTTGGCGAGGAGAGTAGAGGTAGAGTTGGTATAGGAGAGGGAAACTTTTGATTTCCACTTGTGAGATCTTATTACCTGGCCCAGCTTTGCTACTTGGGGGATTTCCCATCCAGATATATGGGCATTGAGACTGTTGCTGTTTAGCTGCATAATTGTTTCGTACTTAGACTGCTGGAGATTGCCGAAGCCTTGGTTTCTGCTGGCAATGTTTAGCCATTATCCCCTGTTATGCCTGCACCTTCATAGCTTGGAAGCTATAAGTGGAGTGCATAAGCAATTTTGCTTTAATAGACCTCGAGGAGGACGGGACAATATTAGGTGTGTCATCCTCGATTAGCTATAGTCTATTTGTGTGTGTTCCCTTCCCCCCCCTCTCCCCCACCTCAGGAGCTGATTATAAGGATGGATAACCTTTGTATAATGTCCCTTAATGTTAGGGGCTAAATACGCCTGAAAAACAGCCAATATTACTTCATGACTTGAAAAGTCCTAGTGTTGATATTGCATTTCTCCAAGAAACACATTTTAGAGAGAACCGCCTTCCTCTGCTTAGTAATCGATTCTATCCATTAACTTATCATGCTACTAACCCTGACACTAAGTCTTATGCCGCGTACACATGGTCGGAATTTCCGACAACAAATTTTCGATGGGAGTTTGTTGCCGGAAATTCCAACCGTGTGTAGGCTCCATCAGACATTTTCCGTCGGAATTTCTGGCAAACAAAATTTGAGTTCTGGATCTCAAATTTTCCGACCACAAAATCCGTTGTCGTAAATTCCGATCGTGTGTACACAATTCCGACGCACAAAATTCCGCGCATACTCAGAATCAAGCAGGAGAACTGGCAAGAATCAAGCGCTGGCTATTGAACTTAATTTTTCTCGGCTTGTCGTACATGTTGTACGTCAGCGCGTTCTTGGCGATCTGAATTTCCGACAACGTTTTTGTGACCGTGTGTATGCAAGACAAGTTTGAGCCAACATCTGTCGGAAAAAAAACATGGATTTTGTTGTCGGAATGTGCGATCGTGTGTACACTGCATAAGGGAGTGTCTATTTTGATATCTAGTAAAATTCCATGGACTTGTTCAGATTCTCTTGTGGATGCTGGGGGTCGATAACCTGTTCCTCAAAGGGGTGATTGGAGGGGTTAAAGTAACATTGACCTTTTTTTATGCTCCCAACGTGCAACAGGATTTTTTTCTTAGGAACATCTTGGATACACTGTCAGAATTTTCAGAGGGCCAACTGATCTTAATACAAAAAAAGAGTCGCCCTGGGACTTTAAATGAGGTGGTCACAGTCAGCCACTGAGGAACAACAGTAAAGGCAGTATAAATGTTTATTAAAATTAATGTACATACATGGATAATATAGCATATTAGCTCAGCCAATGGATTTGCACATAATAAAAAAAAAAAAAAAAATTAAAGTTGATACAAACGTTATAAAATGCAGTATATACAAATGCACGCATCAGGAAACCCAACGCACGTTTCGCAAGATCATTGCTCGCTCATCAGGGATGGATGTGGATGAGATGTATCTAAATAATCAAAAAGATGTGTCACAGTGGTAATGTAAGAACAATGGCAGAATGGGCCAGAGCAAAACGGCCCAATACTTGCCATTGAATGAAACCAGAGTTTCCCTCGCTGAACCCCCAAATGGACAGCAGCAGCCAGAGTATGGCACGGGAGCTGAGGGGGAGAAGACGGACACAGGTACCCCCAGGGGGGACGCCAGGAGGCAGACATGGCATGAGTGAAGGTGAATGGTCCTATTGTCTCAGTATGTAGCTTGATAGATATCAGCTGTAAACATAGATGTATATGTCTCAATGATTTGCCAAAATTTAGTAAAATGAACATAAAGTTATATAATATAATAATGTTTTTGTATGAGAGCAAGTATGCTCTAGCATAAGTATATGTGTCAAGCTTTACTAAAAAAGCAGAGTAGATAGAAGTTGTACAGTTATTTGTATAGAACATAAATGGACTAACCTGATCCAATAATGGAGCAGACATAGAGACCATGGGTAAAAAAGTAAATCCTGAAAAATTGTATTTGTCTGGGAAAGAAAAAAAGGGAAAGGGTTGTGTGAAAAGCAGTGTTATAAAAGAGACAAAGAAAGTGCAGGGAATGCAGATGAAGCATCAGGTGAGTGCTGGGGTGTGGGGAGAGTGTATTTACCTTGATGTGAAAGCAGCTGAACAGCAATGAAAATCTCTGTGGTGTGCATAGTATTGGTGAACGAAGGAAGTGAACTCAGCCATGTCTCACACTTGACTTATATCCCCAAAGGGGGCCGGTCCACCCCGCCCCCAACACCATGCAAGGATGGATTGGTGTCCCGACGCTCAGTGTGTCAGCTACCAATGGGAGTATGCATGCGCAGTAGACTCCCGTCCATCCAAGATGACAAACTGCACTAGGGCGGTGATGGCGAACCTTGGCACCCCAGATGTTTTGGAACTACATTTCCCATGATGCACCACTACACTGCAGAGTGCATGAGCATCATGGGAAATGTAGTTCCAAAACATCTGGGGTGCCAAGGTTCGCCATCACTGTTCTAGGGGGTTTACTGATGCGGGGAGGAGCTGATATCGCTGCTGGGGGACCCCAGAAGAGGATGATCTGGGCCACTCTGTGCAAAACGAACTGCACAGTGGAGGTAAGTATGACATGTTTGTTATTTAAAAAAAAAAACAAAAAAAAAAAGTTTACGACCCCTTTAAGATCCTTGCTAGCAGACATACACCGATTGGAGGCATTCCATAAACACGCTCTCTCTCCGGAAGTGGAACAAGATCTTCTGAGCTTTCGTAAACTGGTTTCTAATCTGCTTCTGTATAGGGCTAAAAGAGCATTACAAACTGGCAGGCTTACGAGTTTGCTAATAAATGTGGTAAATTTCTTGCTCGCGCCCTGCCGGATCAACGGTCGGCGACCTTCATTCCGTCGATCTTGTATGCTGATGGGGAGAAGGTTACCTTACCTAAAGAAATAGTTCAGTCGTTTACCGACTACTATTCGTCTCTTTATAATTTGCAGTTAGCTACCCCTGGTCAGCACACGATAGATGATTACTTGGTAATCTCTGGGATGCCTCGTCTTGCAACTCCTATATGGCAGGAATTAGAAGCCCCAATTAGGCCAGAGGGATTACAAGCTGTGGGTGGGCTCAGTAAAGATGGGTAAAGCCCTGGGCCCAGGTGGATTCACAGTTCAATATTATAAGCTTTTGTTGCCTACGGTGGGGGTTAAGATGTTTAATGGCCTGTGTGACCTGACCTCTTTCCACGCAGAAACTTTGAAAGCCCTTATTTCGGTTATACCCAAGGAAGGTAAAGATCTTATGCAGTGTGGGAGTTATAAACCGATCTCCCTATTAAATGTGGACTACACGACTGCAGCAACATCTACCTTCCTTAGATCAATTGGGGTTTGTTCCAACGAGAGAAGCATGAGACAACACCATTAGAGTATTGAATCTGATCCATGTGGAAAATACATCTAAGATCCTGTGCGTGTTCCTAGGAACGGACGCGGAGAAGGCCTTTGACCGAGTCAACTGGCAATTTATGTTCTGCATGCAAGCTCGCGGGACAGGGGCGCTTTAAAAAAATGTATTTAAATTTTTTGATTTTTACACTTTCCCTTTTGAAAAAAAAATTTTTGATCACTTTTATTCCTATTACAAGGAATGTAAACATCCCTTGTAATAGGAATAGTGCCCGACAGGTCCTCTTTATGGAGAGATGTGGGTTCAATAAGACCCCACATCTCTCCTCCAGGCTGGAAAGACCAAAGTTAAAAAAAAAAAACAGGACGATCTCGGCTTTCCAGCCGAGTACATGGCAGTATTTACAACTGCCAGGCCGGCGTGATGTCTTAACGAGGCAGTGCCATCCACCAGCACCGCAGTACCTCGGCAAGAAAGGCCAAGTACCAGTGGGGTGTCACCTCAGTCCCAAAGGGTTAGGTCTCATACCAGCCTTCCCTATTCTTTTCAGAACCCCTTATGGCTTCCTTCTAATTCAGGAGAAGCTAACATTCCCTCTTTTACTGTCCAACCAGGAGTCCAGGTGGACACAGAAAATTTTTCCCTGATAGATTTCATCCACTTAATTTTTACTGAGGGCCTGCTAGCATCAATTGTGGCCCAGTGCAACCTGTATGCACAACAATTCATAGCAAGTAACCCAACGTCCTATTATACCCATCCCTACGAGTGGAGAGCCCTTACAGTGGAGGAGTTTAGGATTTTTTGGGCCTCACATTCTATATGGGACTAACCAAAAAAAATGAATTGCATTCATATTGGTCAACCCTCCCCATCCACTACATGCCCATCTTTTCCTCAGTAATGCCCAGAACCAGATATCTCATGATTATGAGGTTCCTACACTATAATCATAATACCCAGTGCCCTCCCTGAAATGACCCAAATTATGATAAGCTTTATAAAATTCGGCCACTACTAAATTATTTTTCTGAAATCTTCCCCCAGTTGTTTACCCCAGACCAACACATATGCATGGATGAGTCACTTATCAAATTTACTGGCAGGCTGGGCTTCAAGCAATTTATTCCCACCAAAAGGGCCCGCTATAGGGTGAAACTGTATAAATTGTGCGACCAAGCCACAGGGTGTATATATATATGCCTTCATGGTATATGAAGGGAAGGACACCCAGCTGCATTCCCCTAATTCCCCAGACTACATCGGATCAAGCGGGAAAGTCATTTGGGAACTCATAAACCCACTCCTGGAGAAAGGCTACCATTTTTATGTAGACAACTTCTATACGAGTTTGCCCCTGTTCCGCAACCTTTACAGGAAGAACACTCCAGCATGTGGCATTAAGGAAGAAGGGCTTTTCTCAGAGGCTCATTAAGAAGAGGGGAGACAGCGAGTTTGCGGAATGAGGAAATTCTGGCTGTGAAGTGGAGGGACATAAGGGATGTCTACATGCAGTCTTCGATCCACAATAATACCTTCGTGGAGATCCCCAGGAGGAATGGCCCAATCCAAAAGCCAACATGTGTCCTCGAATACAATATGTTCATGGGGGGTGTCGACTTCAAGGACCAAATGCTCGAACCCTACCTTGCCACAAGACGAATATACCAGTGGTATAAAAAAGTTTAAATTTACTTGTTTCATTTGGCAATATACAACACCTATATAATCTACTGCAACTCCACCAAAAGCCCCCAACCCTTCCTTGGCTACCAGGAGGAAAACATCACTCTCCCTATATTCCCGAAATGGCCCACCAGAAAACATTCGATCCAATATGATTAGCAGACTCTCCGAGTGCCACTTTCCCGATAAAATCCCTCCCAGACCAACAGGCCAAAAACTTCAGAAAAATGCTGGGTGTGCTCCAGAGGAGGAGTTAGAAGAGACACCACTTATTATTGTCCCCAGTGACCTTCCCAACCAGGCCTCTGCATAGGTGACTGTTTCCGTCGTCACCATACTTCACTACATTATTAGTGAATTATGGTAAACATAACCCTCACTTCCTGCCATTTACCTTCAAACCCCTTTGACACTGCTTGCTCTGTAACTGACCCTGGCTTGTTATTAGACCACACTTCTGCCAACCGATTCTGTACATACCTCTGCCTGATCTGGAACTGACCCTGGACTGTTTGACCATGCTTTTCGCTTGCCTCTTGGACTGATCTTGTACCCTGCTACTGGACTAGTGGGATTCATAACACAGGGGTCTCACATATGTGAGGGGCTCCAGAATTTTTTCTCATTCCTAGATTAGGCTCTTGAGACTCGGAAGCTTCAAAGAGATTTGGGTGGGAGAAGCCTCAACCCCTGTCCCCATTCTGTCCTGAATGAGGCCCTACTTCTGCCTGCTGCTTGTAGGACTTCTGCCATAATGCCTCTGCCTGTCGCATGAACTGACCACACCACATGGACCATGTTCCTGCCTACTACTAGGACCAATATTTTGGCACTGCTGACAATATCTTTGCCTGCACTGACCCTGGACTGTATATGGACAGTATCCCTGCCTGCTGCCTGTACTGACTACGGAGAGTATTCCTGCTTGTTGCCTGGACAATTGCGTTCACTGTTGCAGACCAAGCCCCTGCCTGCTGCCTGGACCAGTGCTATCCTCCTGTGGACAACTGTGCTATTAAAACAACAGGTAATCTTTTGTTTACCCGTTGCTCAGCAGAATGTATTTTGGGGTGTAACTCTTGGTATGTGCATGCTATGTGTCCCTAGAACACCTGACCTGTTCCTTGCATGTTGGTCCTCTGTATGTGGCCAGTATGTGTAAAAGTCTCACACATGTGGTTTCGCCATACTCAGGAGGAGTAGCAGAATGTATTTTGAAGTGTCATTTTTGCTATGTGCATGCTGTGTGTTGGAAAGATCTTATAAATGGACAACTTTGTGTAAAACAAAATGCATTTTCATTTTTTTCCCTCGTTTTCCAAAAACTTCTGGAAATAAATGAACCATTCAAAAGACTCATTATGCCTCATAGATTATACGTTGGTATGTTAGCTTTCCAAAATGGGGTCATTTTGTGGGCGTTTCCATTGTCCTGGTGCTCCAGGGCCTTCAAAAGTGTTAATAGGTAGTCAAGTTAGATGTGTAATTTATGCTCCTAGAACACCTGATGGTGCTCCCTGCATGTTGGGCTTCTCTATGTGGCTAGGCTATGAAATAGTCCCACACAAGGGGTATCGCCATACTCAGGAGGAGTAGCAGAATGTATTTTGGGGTGTTATTTGTGGTATGCACATGCCATGTGAGAGAAATAACCTATTACAATGACAATTTTGTGAGAAAAAAAAAAAATCTTCATTTTGCAAAGAAATGTAGGAAAAAATGACAACTTCAAAAAACTCACCATGCCTCTTACTAAATACCTTGGAATGTCTACTTTCAAAAAAGGGGTCATTTAGGGGGGTATTTGTTCTTTCCTGGCTTGTTCGGGTCACAAGAAATGATAGGCCGCTAGTACATCAGGTGTGATCAATTTTTTATGATTTGCACCATAGCTTGTAGATGCTCTAACTTCGGGAGGGGGGGGGGGTTAGGTGCCCAGTAATTAATTCATGAAACTTTCCCCCCCCCCCCCAAAAAAACGCATTTGAAAAATTGCTGCGCAAATACCATGTGACATAAAAAGATGCAACGACCGCCATTTTATTCCCTAGGGTCTCTGCTAAAAAAAAAACCATATATAATGTTTGGGGGTTCTGAGTAATTTTCTACCAAAAAAATTATGATTTTTACATGTAGGAGCAGAGTGCCAGAATTGGCTTGGATGGGAATTGGCTAAGATCAATTTTCCGAAATCGGAGGCCATGGGGGTGGCGATTTTCCATCTCTCAATTGTGTACTTTGAAACTTGGTTTTAAATTTAAATGGACAGATCTAGCCCTGAAATACCTGGGTACTATTATTCCTGTGGATCTTGCGTGTATTTTTTATCTTAATTTTCTTCCACTCGTACATAGAGTACGCTCCCAAATGGAAGCATGGCATACGGGGCTCTATTCTTGGTTTGGAAGGTGTAATATTATCAAAATAAGTATCCTGCAAAGTTTCTATGTTTGTTTCAAGCCTTGCCTATTGTATTACATATGCACTACTTTAAGAGAGCTCATGCACTCTTTACTGAGTTTATTTGGGCGCATAAATGCCCAAGGATTGGGATATCTCTGTTGATCCTCCTTAAATGCTTTGGAGGTCTAGCTGTTCCTGACCTCTATAGATATTATCAAGCAGTCTATTTAGGATGTTTGATTGATTTGTGTGGACCCAGAGATTTAAAACTATGGCCAAATTTAGAACAAGCACAGTGTCGTTTGTTGTTGAATAGGGCTCCGGGGTGTTCTAACGACCTCTCACCCTCTCTTAAGACATATCCACTTATTGGGCCTAAGATACTATTGTGTTTTCGGCTTTTTTCTAACAGTAGGCTATCCTCGGAGTCCCCGTTTCCTATACTGGGTAATCCACGTTTTACCCTGGGGTTACGGAAGGGAGCTTTTACGGAAGGGAGGGTCCTGGCCTACATTACAGCCTCTGACATCTAACAGCCCATATCAGTTGGATTTTTGGCAAGCTGTAAAAATAAGACACTTTTTATATACCTTGCCTACTCCTAGTATTTTAGATCGCAACTTGTCTCCATTTGAAGAATGGTGTATTAAGCAGGGTTCATTTTCTCATGCTCTCCAGAAGATGTACTCCTGGCTGGTTTCACCCCCGGAAGATTATCAGTTACCCTTTTTGAAGAAATGGGAGGTAGACTTGGGTAGAACTTTCTCAAAAGGGCAAGTCACCAACATAATATATTTTACATTCAAATCTTCAATTTGTACGAAAGTACAGGTAACAAACTTTTCTCAGTGGTATCGGACTGATGTTGGCGCTGCCAGGGGGAATATGGAACAATGATGCATATTTTTTGGTCGTGTCCCAAGATGAGACGTTTCTGGGAAGGGGTTAAGAAGATTGCTCAAAAATTTTAAGAATTTATTGATTATAATATCCCAGAAGACTCTGCTTCTTTCCTGTTGTATGTTTCTGAAATTCCTGCCAAAATATATAAGAAATTTAGTCTTCGTCACCTTTTGAATGCAGCTAAATCTTGTATCCCCCTTACCTGGAAACAGACACAGCCCCCTTCAGTAGGACTGTGGCTCAGGAAGGTGGAGGAGTTATACCGGATGGAGGATTTGGTCTTGACAGCCCAGCAGAAACGAGAGAAATATATGGAAACTTGGTCCATATGGAATACGTTTATTCATTCAAACAAAATAGTTTATTTAATGAGTGTTCTTGGTCCCCATATCCTTTAAATTTAGCTCCTGAGTAATGTTCCCCTTTGACACCCTATTTTTTTTTACTTTTTTTTTCGTTTGTGTGTTTCTTTCTATTGTGTTTTCTAAATAAAAAAAAAGGGTTGGGCAGTTCTATGCCTTCCTTATGGTGACCAGTTTAATGGGGATTTTCCCCTTTTTAAGTTTTTGGAAGGAAATGTTGCATGTATATTTTAATGTATACTCGGAAGACTTGCTGATGTCTGTTTAGACTCGACTCAGTCTTCATCTATTAGTTGAGTTATGATTGTACTATGTGTACTGTTATTTTTGTACTATTATTTTACTGATTTGAACTTCCCTTTTCCTGATGAAAAATAAAAAATAAAAAATTTGAGAAAAAAAAATGACCCAGGGAATATAACTAAACTACCAACTAGTTAAAACAGGAAAAACATTTGAGCGTGTACAATGCCTTTAAGAAGGAAGGTTATTTTATCCAGTTTTGTAAACCCTGAGACCTTCACTTCAGTCTTTTCTTATAGCGTAAGGCATGCATTATACAATTTTCTTATTCAATTTCCTTTAGGTTTACCTTCAGCTGTGTTGTGCAAGGGCCTGCCTGACTGCATAAAAATTGAAAATGTTTGGGTTTGACCTCATATTATATGGTTTTGGGAAATCTAAAGGAAAATTGTACAAACAAAATTGTATAATGCAACCTTCTAGTTAGTTTTGGTGTTTTTGTAGTTTCCATTTTCGACTGTGTTTTGTTATTATTATAGTCCTTTCAAAACTAGTCTTATACTTTTTGTAATTATTTGTTATGATAGAAAAGGAAGCAAAGCTTTTAAAGTCATTCAGGATTTTCAATTGTCTTAGTGTTCTTTTATTGTTTTAGGACCAACTCAGAAAAGCTAATGCTCGAATAACAGATCTGGAAAGTGTAGAGGAGCCGCCATCTACTGACATTTCAACATTGGTGAGACAATTATTGATATGTAAATAAATCTCAAATAGGGAAAAAAATCATACTTTGTTATAGCCATTTCATATTTGCATGTCCTGTTTATTAAGGGACTTATTTGAAGGAGAGAAAGTTTACAAACAATAAGGAGCAGAGCCCAGTCAGGTGACTTGTAAAGTTACACAACTCTCTCCTCCAATCACAGGGCTGTGCTAAGCAATGCGATCTCTGTTTGCCATTGCTGATTTCACACTGTGGCTTGCATTTTTTTAAAAGGGGGGTGAAATGCACATCAAAGCAGAGTATAACCTAGTGCAGGTATTAATATTTACTGTCTGTTACAGATCTCCCTATCATGTTAATATTTCATTGCTGCCTTTGGATATGTTTATCACACTATACTGTAATTGCATGTATTCTCAATGAATTGGTTTTGGTGGATATGACACATGATTTTTTATTTTTTTTTGTGTTTGTAACAGGAAATTGAATTGCAGGAGGATAAGAGAAAGATTGAGCTGGTGAAGTTTCAGATGGAGGAGCAGCAGAAGAGCATGGAACACCTAAAATCTCTGCTTGTGACCTCTGAGTGTCAGTATGAAAACATAAAAAAGAAAATCAGTTCTGTATCTGAGTTGGCGGATCCAGTAAAGGTATATACTATGTGTGTTTATTTTTTATTTTTTTTTGACAGAACAGTAAAGTGAACAAGTGAACCTATCTTAAAAATGCATGTTTTACAAGAATCTATAGGGTACATGTCAGCATTAACCACTTCAGCCCCGAAAGATTTGGCTGCTCAATGACCAGAGCACTTTTTACAATTTTGCACTGCGCTGCTTTAACTGGTAATTGCGCGGTCATGCAATGCTGTACCCAAACAAAATTTGCGTCCTTTTTTTCCACAAATAGAGCTTTCTTTTGATGGTATTTGATTGACTCTGATTTTTATTTTTTGCGATATAAACGGAAAAAGACCGAAAATTTGGGAAAAAAAATTATTTTCTAATTTTTGTTATAAAAAAAATCCAATAAACTCGATTTTAGTCATACATTTAGGCCAAAATGTATTCAGCCCATGTCTTTGGTAAGAAAAATGTCAATAAGCGTATACTTATTGGTCTGCGCAAAAGTTATAGCGTCTACAAACTAAGGTACATTTTCTGGAATTTACGTAGCTTTTTGTTTGACTGCCTCTCATTTCTTGAGGTGCTAAAATGGCAGGGCAGTAAAACCCCCCCCCCCCATCCCAACCCCCCCAGGCCAAATGATCCAATTTTGGAAAGTAGACACCCTAAGGAAATTGCTGAGAGGCATGTTGAGCCCATTGAATATTTTATTTTTTGTCGCAAGTGATTGAAAAATGACAAAAAAAAAACTAAAATTACAAAAAAATAAAATCCTGAAGGCGGTGCTTGGTTTTTGGGGTCCTGTACGCAGCTGAGGCTCCCAAAAAATCTCACTCATGTGGTATCCTTATACTCAGGAGAAGCAGCAGAATGTATTTTGGGGTGTAATTCCACATATAACCATGCCATGTTCGAACAATATATCATTTAGTGACAACTTTGTTTTTTTTTTTTTTTTCCCCAAACTTGTGGCAAGATATAAAATATTCCATGGACACAACATGCCTTTCAGCAAATAGCTTGAAGTGTCTACTTTCCAAAATGGGGTAATAATCTTCATATTTCATGGCCTCCGAAACTGTGATAGGTAGTGAGAAAGTGAAATCACCATTTTACTCCCTTAGAAAGCCTGAAGGCGGTGATTGGTTTTCGTGGTCCTTTCCACGGCTAGGCTTCCAAAAAGTCTCACACATGTGGTATCCCCGTACTCCAGAGAAGCAGCGGAATGTATTTTGGGGTGTAATTCCACATATGCCCATGGCATGTTTGAGCAATTAATCATTTAGTGACAACTTTGTGCAAAAAAAAAAAAAAAAAGTTTGTCATTTTCCCGAAACTCGTGGCAAAATATAAAATATTCCTTGAACTCAACATGCCTATCTGCAAATAGCTTGGGGTGTCTACTTTCCAAAAAGGGGTCATTTGGGGGGTTTTTGACCTGTCCTGGTATTTTATGCACATTAGAAGCTTATGCCACACATCACCACTCTCCTAACCACTTGTAGACAAAGCCCTTTCTGACACTTTGTTTACATGAAAAAATTTTTTTTTTTGCTAGAAAATTACTTTGAACCCCCAAACGTTATATATATTTGTTTAAAGCAAAGGCCTACTCTTATGCCGAGTGCATGGATAACCAAACATGACATGCTTAAAAATTGCTCACAATCTTGTAGCGGCGACAAACTACATACGTTTTTAAAAACCTTTAAAATCCTTTAGAGGTTACCTCTTTAGATTTACAGAGGAGGTCTACCACTAAAATTACTGCTCTCGATCTGACCTTCGCGGTGATACCTCACATGCATGATGCAATTGCTGTTTACATATGATACCAGACCGATCGCCTTTGCACATGAGCACAGGGACAGGGGTTCTTTTTTTTTTATTTTATTTTTAAACTGTCCCTTTCTTTTTTTTTAATTATTTTTAGTGTTATCTCACGGAATGTAAATATCCCTTATGAGATAATAGGTAGTGACAGGTACTCTTTTTTTGAAAAAATTGGGGTCTATTAGACCCTAGATCTCTCCTCTGCCCTCAAAGCATCTGAACACACCAAGATTGGTGTGATAAAATGCTTTCCCAATGGCACTGTTTATATCCGGCAAAACCTAAGTCATGAAGTGCTCGTAGCTTCCGGTTTCTTAGTCCATAGAGATGATTGAAGCTGTTCTGGTCTCCGATCAGCTCTATGGTCAGCTGGCGGAACCACCGGCTGCATTCTCGGGTTCCCTGTTGGGACAGGAGAGCCCAAGAAAACCATGGAAGATGGTGAGAGCAGATTGTAAAAGCAGTCTAGAGGCTAATTAGCCGCTAGGATTGCTTTTACATGAAAGCCGACTGCTGGCTGAAAAGAATGATACCAAGATGATATCTAAACCTGCAGGCATCATTCTGGTATAACAACTTAAATTCCAGCAACACACCAGTACATTGCTGGTCCTTGTTTGGCATATATTGTAATGTTCTTTTTTTCATGCAGCCTGTGGGCTGAACGAAAAAAAAGAGATTGGACGGTGACTATGCCCACCATTAAAATACCGTCCTTCATCTACCCACTTCTAATGATGAGCATGCATGCACCATTGTTTTTTTTTTTTAAACTGTGGTGGTGAAATCACCTCCTACAGCACTGGAGTCACTGATTTTCGTATCGTGAGAGCAATTGCTGTTGCCTTCAAGATAAATAAATCAGTGCCACAGCTGAATGGCGTACCTGAAAAGTAAACAAGGTTAACGATAAAAGATTAACTCGATAAAAATCTGCTCGTATCGTGTCCTGGTCATGGAGGTAAATAACAAGGCCATATGGTGAATTGGGTCAGTGGACCAATATGACTTTTTTAGTTATGCCCATGAGGAGGGATAGGCCCAGGAAGGTCTTAAATTCGGATACTGTAATAGGTCTCCAATCTCTGGCAAGGGTCAACTGGGGATTAGCGGCGATGAATTGACCAGCATACAAATTGCTTTGGTCCACAATAGATCTATAGAGATCTTCCGTGAAAAACAGCGAATAAAAATCAAGTGACGTAAAATTAACTGTTTCCACCTGAATTACGGATTGGCTAGTGAATGGGGAAGTACGGATGCTGCAGAAGTGGTGGGCTCCCAATTCGGATTGGCGAATGCAGCAGGAAGGGCACTATGGGCTCGACGGGCCTGTCTTTGTCTTCTTGGTGGCTGCGGGACACTAGTTGTGCTTGCCACCTCACCAGCTTGAACTGCACTTATGGGACTCATCACATCACCAAGTGTTACTGCAGTACTGGATGTACGACCAGGAGGTACTAGGCCACTGTTGCTTGCCCATTCACCAGAAGGATGAGCGGCACTAGTACTGGCTCTCTGCTCCATACGATAGCCCTGCGGTTCTTGCACCTCAACAACAGCAGAAGAACGGGGGCGGATACGCCTGGCCTTGGCAGGAACCACTACTCTGTCGTCAGAGCTATCTGTCAGGGTGCTGCTGCTGTCTTCAGGTTTGTATTCTGAGCCTGAATCTGACAGATGGGTGAGTTTCTCTTCACTCTCATTTGTCATGCTCAGAAACGTGTAGGCCTCTTCACTAGTGTACCTCGATTGGACATTTTGACCTCTAAATTTACTGGTACAACTAGTGAGACTCACAAGAAAAAAGAGCACCTGACTGCCAGCGACTGCTTCAAACACTACCAAAAAAACTGTTAGTGTTCGCAGGGATCAGGCCTGATTCTGCTAATGCTGCAGTTATGTGTTTTGTAAGTGACAGTGATCGATTGATACTGCACTTTGGTGATCTGGGCTGGCAGATGGGCTAAACGCAGATGCTAGCAGGTATCTGAGCTGATCCCGCTAACGCTGCGTTTTTGGGAACCCTAAACTATTGGGGACGCTAATATAGATCTTATCAGATCAAAGATATCGATTCGTTCAGACACGATACTACTAATGCCACGTACACATGACCGGACTTTCCATCAGAGTAGACTCTGGTGGTCTTTCCGACGGAGTTCCGCTAAAACGGACTTGCCTACACACGATCACACCAAAGCCCAATCGTTTAGAACGTGATGACATACGACTGGACTAGAAAAAGGAAGTTCAGTAGCCAATAGCTGCCCTTGCGTCGTTTTTGGCTCGTCAGACTAGCATACAGACGAACGGTTTTCCCGATAGGAATTGAGTCCTTTGGAAAGATTTGAAACATGTTCTATTTCTAGGTCCATCGGCATTTTTGAAAGAAAAAGTCTGATGAAGCCCACACATGATTGGAATGCCAGAAAGTCCGGTCATGTGTACGCGGCATAAGGGGGGTGTATGGTACGTGCGTGGGTGTTAGCGCTGCTGGCACTAATCTGACACTGCCTGGGGCAACGCAGACCCTAATTGACGCTAAAACCTAACTGATATCACCCGCTGGGTTATCAGGGGATTAAACCTTTTATTAGGTAATGTACGGCGGGTGCCCTGACGCTATAAAAATAACTAACTAATCAGCGTCACCCGTGACACTAATACAGTAAACACTGGTGACAGGGAGTGAGCAAGGGGTTAAACCTTTATTAGGGTGGGTCCCTAGAGCTATCTGGGCCTACTACTAAGTACCCCAATGCTGATTAGTATCACAAATGACACCAGTGCAGTGATCAAGGAAAAATATGAACACTGCACTGGGTGACACAGTGACAGGGAGTGAGGGGGTTAATCGGGGGGGGGGGGGGAATGTGTGCCTACGTGTACTGTGTCAGTGTAGTGTTGGTGCAACTCACGTTTGGATCTCCTCTCTCTGGAACGGAAAAGAATTCCAGAGAGGGAGATTACATCACTTCCCTTGCCTGTGTTTACACTTGCAGGCAGGGGAAGCATTTCATTTGTCAGAACTGATCAGCAGGTCCAGGCCAGAAATCATTGGCCTGGGCCTGGAGACTGATCGGTTCTGAAATAAATCCGATTGTTGCGGCCGACGTATAGTAACGTTGTTTCGCCCACCCGTGCCATTCTGCCGCAGTAAAACTGCGGTGGCTGGTCGGGAACCGGTTAAGGTGGAAGTCCCAGTTAAAATCTAAGTAAGGCTAAACCTACTCCCACACCCATTATAGATTTTATCTACCCTGTGAAAGAAAAAATGGTTATACTTATCTTTTCTGAAGCCGCTCAGGTCCCATCACATGATCAGGTCCCAGCATCAGTTTCAGTGTAGAGGAGGTGCAGCATTGAATGGATGCCCCATAGTAGACCTGTGGGTGATGTCACCACACGGGCATTTGCAGCTGTTGGCAATCTTTCCCCTACATGGAAGCCGCTGCTGGAGAGATCATGTGACCGGACCAGCTTCAGAATAGGTACATATCTTTTCTTTCACAGAGTAGATAAAATAGTCTTTAGAATGGGGGTGGGAGTAGATTTAGCATAGCTCCCAACAGTCCCTGATTTCGAAGGACTGTCCCTGATTTGGAGCAATGTCCCTCTTTTCCCCCTCATTTGTCCCTCATTTTGGTCTGATCCATAAAGTTGTACGTAAAATGCACTTTTTATCTTTCAAAAAGTGTTTCCCAGTGCTAAACCTTTTTTTCCAAATTCTAAATTGCTGCATTTGTACATTTTAAAAGCCAATATAAAGGAATAGTAGTGGTAAAAATAAGCCCTTGTGAATTTAATTAACTTTTTTCTTGGGTTAATTCTCCTTTAAGGGGGTGTGGCAGGGGGCGTGTCCCACACCTACATACGTTTGCTGGTAGGTGTCCCTCATTTCCATCTCAAAATGTTGGGAGGTATGTGTTTAGCCTTAGTTAGATTTTGACTGAACTTCCACTTTGTTAAAGAAGATTGCAAATACTCACCTTTCCCACTGCTCTTTCTGCTAAATATCCCTTTAATCCTAAGAAATCATATCCTCAAGTAAGCGAAAATTACACTTCTTGGAGTGTTGTCTTCTTGGTCCCCTGCAGCTCTCGCTGGTTCCTCCTAACAACCTTTACATAGTTACAGGAGACACTGATGTGTGCAGGTTGCCTAGAGGAACCGGCTGGAGTTGCGGAGGGCGAGGACATCAACACTTTGGGAAGTTTTGGTTTCCTTGTGGACTTCTTGTGCTGATTTCTACTGACAATTGTGTTGTGCAAGTGGGGGTAAGTATATAGTGTCTCCTTTTACAGGTATGGCTTGACTGAATACATTTAATTAATAAATCACATTATTGCTCCTTAAAAAAACCTTAGCTTATATAGCCTAAATCACACTGAATCAATAGGTCTGCCTGTGTAACAGGGCCCATATCCACACACCTTTTGTAACATGAGATCAAGGGTACACAGAATTGGGTGACAATTGGTCGTAGTCCCACCGAGAAACCCCCTAAATCATACATTTTGCATAGATTTCTGATATGAGCAATGTTGGAGTGTTTCATGGACAGCTTTAACAGGTCATACCTAAACTTTTGTTTTTTTCTGTTATGAGAGAAACATGGAGGCTGTCATCATTTGTTAGTGGCTTGGCTGTCATGTTAAAAAAACAGCTTTAGCATATCGAGTCACTGACCCATGAAGTAAGCAGACTTATGATTTTTAGGCCTCATGTACACTGCTGCTGCTAAGCGGACATTTAGGAGCAGTTGGGAATTTTTTTTTAACTGCTCCTGAACTCTCCTCTGTTATCTTATCAGTACATGTACACAGGGTCGTTTATAGTCATTTCTAGGCAGTTGAGTTTAGAGGCTTTTTTTTTAACGCAAAAAAATGGGTTCAGACGCTGAGTTTAGAGGCATTTCAAACGCTACTAAATGTGGTAACTCGCGTTTAGCCGTGTTTCCTTTACAGGCGTTTTTCATTTTTGGCTATTTTGAATAAAAAAAAAATTCTCAAACGCTTCTAAACGCAAACACGGCAAAACGTGGCATGTAAATGAGGCAAAACGGAGGTTTTAAACGTGGGTTACTATCTGTCAGGTTAAATCGTTCAGTAGAGGTTGTAAAAACGTCCCGTGTATATTAAGCCTTAGTCCAACTTTCCTGATCTTCACACTTCCCTTGGTCTGTATTGAAATCAGCGAGTCAGAACAATAGCCTTGCAGCTAGTAGTTACTGGTTAGTAGGTTTCTTTTAATTGTGGCATTTGGAAGATAGCACTTATTTAATTTCAAGAACCAGACTTTTTGGAGCCATTGATCATGTTGGTCCACTTCCAGTTGTGGAAATGAGTTGTAATCTGTAACGTTTTACGGGTGTTAGCTACCTGGCTCTTTGGATAGTGTCATTTATTCTGCAAATGTTGTTTTTTTCAGGAAGAACTTCATAAAGCGGAGCAGGAGGTAGATAATTGCAAGCGTCATAAGAAGCATTACGAGGACAAGCTCCGCCAACATTTACAGGGAATAGAGAAAAGCAAGCGTGAGTTGAGGGGCAAAGAAAGTGACTTGGAGGTAAGAGATAACTTTTAATTAGCTTACAAATTCTCCAGATGTCATTAACTTTAAATTACAGTTAAAAGGTAAAAGTTATTTTTCCTTGGTGAATATGATAGACCCCTTCAAACTGAACACGAATATATTTTCAGAATGAGTGCATCAGGTCGGAATCTTGAGAAATTAACTTTTAATAACTGTTTTTAATGCCATCATTTTTTTTGATACGCGCACAAGTTCAACAGGGCAAAAAGTGTTTTTTTGCTGCTCATTTTTCCTTGTACTCGGTGTCCGGTGCATCTCGCTGCAGTGTCCAACAATAGTCAGCCAGCATTGATGAATTCCAGTGGCCATGATACCGGTTTTTTCATTGCATCATTGTCCTAGTGAAATCTTTCACCATGTTTGTCAACAACTGTATCTAGATTTTCAAGAAATAAGTCCAAGTGTGAGTGCACAAAAAAAAATCTTCAGTGACTTGCTGCACCTTATAATCTTGTGTACTGTAAGATGTTTGTCAACCAGCTGAATGTAGTTTTGTGCTTTGTAGTTGCCAAGAAAATTCTCTGACATCTTGAATGCTTTTCAGGCAATTTTCTCTGGGCTCAATAACAGAACTTCGAACTGCTTATCATTGATGAGATAATAAAGTGATTGTAAAGGCTCATGTAGCCTCCCTGATGGTATTCCCGAGTGTGGCTCGGGGTTAAATTTCAGCACTATTAGCGGTAACCCCGAGCCACACTCGGGATTACATCTCAGGATCCTGGTGCAGGTTACTTACCTTGTTCCCAGGATCCTGCGATGTCCCCCCCGCGGGCTCTGTCCTCTGCCCTCTGCCCAAAGCCTCTCTGTGCCAGGCTCCGTTCCCTGCAAGCGTCACGACGCACGGGGGCAGAGCCTGGCGGCAAATTTTAAAAATTTTAAAAACCATAACACATACAGTACTGTAATATTACAGATTATATTACTGTGTGAAATAATTTCACATCCCTTTTGTCCCCCAATGCTTTGGCCCATGCCCTGCATGCAGTTTATATTATATATACTTTTCTTTATGCCTGGAAACTTGAGATTGTCCATAGCAACCAAAAAGTGTCCCTTTACATCAAAAGTGGCTTTAGACCAGCTGGAAAACAGCGATAGTAAATTAGAACACTTGCAGAATTGATCGATAGTGAATTGTGGGGAAATGTATTTTATTATTATTATATATATTTTTTTTTAATTATTTATATTTATTTATTATATTATGATTTTGTGTTTCAAACTTCATCACCCGGGATATCTACTAGTCTCTTGGTGGACAGATCTAAGTGTGTTATTGCTAAGACTTACAGGCCTACAATATAAAACGCCAAATTTCTATGCAAAATAATTGTACCGCTTTGAGATGCAAAAATCTGAAATAATCATACTGCCAGGGAGGTTAAAAAACCTCCTCTGTGCAGTATATTTTGCACAGAGCAGCCTGGATCCTCCCCTTCTCGGGTCCATCTTTTCTTCTCCTAGCCCCTCTCTCCCTCCTTTAAATTGCCCCACAGCCAGCAGCTTGATACAGGGGGCACCCAAGTTGAGTCAGAGCTCTGTGTATCCGTTCAGACACATAGCCCCAACCTGGCCTCATCCCCTCTCTATCCACCCTGATTGGCTGACTGACTTTGACAGCCACAGGAGCCAATCAGGAGGAGTGTCCTGGATGGCTGAGGGGACCGTGGACATTGCTGGAGAGAAAAGGGGCCCAGGTAGGTAATTTGGGGGGGGGGGGCTGCAACACACAAGTTTTTTTTTTTATCTTAATGCATTCTATGCATTAAGATAATTTTTTTTACTTTACAACTCCTTTCAGTCTGTGGACCAACAAAAATGCCTTCCTTAAAGTGATTGTAAATGATAATTTTTTTGTTGTCTTTAAAATAAAAAAAAAAATGTTACACTTGCCTGCTCTGTGGCATAATATTGCACAGCGCGCTGTCCCTTACTTCCTCTTCTGGAGTACCCTGGTAGTTCTCTTTGATCTTTCTTCCTACGAGTGCCTCCATCTGAAGCTCCTTCATTTTATATCCACTTTCTCCTGGGAGAACAGGTTCCCTTACCAACTGTTACTAAACAGCTTAGCTTCCCCTGCTCCCTTCCCAGCCATGACTTGGAAACTCTGCTTCTCCTGCTTCCCTCCCAGCAGTGACCTGGAAGCTCAGTTAATTATGCTCTCCCTCCCAGCAGTTACTTAGCAGCCTGCTTTATCTCTAATGTAAACACACAGAAATCATGAAGCGCAGAGTGCATAGAACCAATTTTAACAACTTCACAGTTTCCGATTAGTTGGCCTGCATACAGAATGTATTATTTGTTTACATATCAGGGAATACAGTGCAACACACATACAGCTCAGTACACCATCCACACGTCAGTAAGTGCCTGAGAACTTGTGACTATAAATGTGTGAGGAGCAATGCCTAATGGGACATGTAGTCCTGGGCAGGAAGTGAGTGGTTCTAAAGGCAGAATTTTTTTTTTACCTTGCTATAGGGGCACTCTTTACTATACTTTTCAGCTTGCCATTGGGGCATTCTGAAGGCAGGAGGAGACAGGAGCAGTGAAGAGGGACCCCAGAAAAGGAGAATCAGGACTGCTCTGTGCAAAACTATTACACAGAGCGAATAAGTATAACATGTTTGTTTAAAAAAAAAAAATCACTTTAAAGACTGTGTGCAGGGAAGATCAGCATTTGAACCTAGCGAAGGTGGAGGCTGATAGACTGGCGGTAATAGAAGGCATTACAATTACATTTAAAAGTAAATTTCTACCAGTATTGTACATTATATTTAAAATGATCATATTCATGAAAAAAAGTCTCAGCTTTTAGTATTATTTCAAATATATAAAAAAAAAGATATAAAAGATTTATATCTCCCTTCCACCATTCATATTGCTTCATGTCTGACTCCTAAAGTGCCCATATAGCCTACTTCTGGGTGTATTTATTATTTTATATATATATATATATATATATATATATATATATATATATATATATATATATATATATATATATATATATATATATATATATATATATATATATATATATGATATAAATAATATATATGATTACTTTCACTGTTTCACAGTATAAATGAACCCCTTATAGTAGCGATTATCTGCTCTTTTTGTACTATAAAGGGCTATTTTTTTAACCCATTATGACAGGTGATACAAAAAAAAGCATGCTGCTGCTACTAAACATCTTAGGCCTGGTTCACACCTATGTGGTTTTTTTTTGTGCTTTTAGCAGAAACGTACTACAGTTCATTTAACATGTTTTTTTATGGGACATGTTTATGACTATGCTTTTTTCAGTCGCTGGGTATTTGGAAATGTTTTAAGGACTTTTTTCAATGCAAAACTGTGCTTATTTGGTTCAATAGACTTCAATGGAGAAGGTGCAGAAAAGCATGTAGTGTGTTGCCGCGACTTGCGTTGTTTAATCTACCTGACAACAAATTTGGGTAAAAAAAGCATAAAAAATGCAAATCACAGCAAAATCATGTGTGCTAAAAAGCACAGCAAAAAGCACTGCAGAAACGGATCAAAAGCAGACTGCATAGGTGTGAACCGAGCTTTATGCTGGCCATACACATATCGATTTTCGGACGACAATATTTATTACCAAAAATCTTTGTACATTCGCTGAATGAAAGAATGTTGTTTGATGTGCACATCATGTTACAAATTTTGTTTCCTCATTCAGCAGTGGGAGGGGAGTCTGCGCATACACTGTGTGAGATGATTGGAGGAAAGGCACCCCCCCCTCCCCCCTCCACATAGGCAGAGGAATAAAGAAACATGCAGAGCTGTACTGTGAATAGACAAGCTCTCTGCTTATCTATGTCTAAGCTCCCTCCCCGACACAAATTTCCAGCTGCTTTTATCTCCTGTGTTGGAGAACTTGTCAGAATTTATCATGCTGATAACAGAGGAACAAAGCAGCAGAGAGACAAGTAAACACTACAGATAGATGTGCCCAGGTCAGATTTCATGAATGGGGTTTACAACCACTTTAAATACTGCCAAAAGAAAGCTCTATTTGTGGGGGAAAAAAATTATAGAAATGTTGTTTGGGTACAGCGTTGCATGACCGTGCAATTGTCATTCAAAGTGCGACGGTGCTGAAAATTTACTTGGGCAGAAAGGGGGTAAAAGTGGCCAGTAGGCAAGAGAATAAAAACAGGCAGCATTGCTAAAATAATTCTTAAAATGTGGTTCACGAGATTTTGTCATATTTCCTATGACAAAGGTTTTACTGTATAACAGATTAGTCATCTACCATTGCGTTTGTCAGATCACACTGCTGTGACATACAAAGTCTTCCACATCCCAATCTGTTTACAGCTGTGAAACACAAAATGGCTTGAACTGAATGATACAATGAATTTGGAGTAAACATCACCCCTCAATAATATTCCAAAACCTTCTGATGGGGAAAAAAAATGTTTTATTACTGCGCTATAGGCTACAGAGTGGCTCTGTTGTTCTGGAAGGGCATCCATGGACGTCCTCCCTGAACCACGCCCCCAGCACACCCCTTGTGGCGAGCTCTGTGATCGCTTTCTCCTTCGGATAGGGAAAAGCTTACCAACAAAGGGGCTGCCTGTGTTGGCCCCTTGGCCCTCCAGGCCTAGACTCCTCTACCCCTTTAATTGATGTGACAATAGGGTTGCTCTGTTATAACTACAATGGTCTTATTTGTGTGACTGAAGGTTATGTATACAATAAGAAACCGCTGCTCACAGGTGATGTTTGCTGGTCATGATGCTCAGACTGCACATCCACGTCCTGACGCTGCTGTAGCCTCAGAGCAGCTTTATTGTAGAACAAAGTCCATAAAAACAACCATAACTGATCAGGCAGGGGAGGGAAAAGGCCTGCCTGCCTTTTCCCTCCCCTGCCTAATCAGTTGTGATTGTATTACAATAAAACCGTTCTGCAAGTATTGAGTGTGCAGCCATCCAATCATTTGTATACCTGAAGGTTATGTATGTTGATGGCATTACCAGCTCAATTTCCTGGTTTCTTCATGGAACCACTATTGTCAATGTTTTACATTTAACATTTACCTTAACTATGGTCTTATGTGTCTGTGTGAAAAATGCACCGGAATTTGTTTTGTCCTGGGAACATTTTTTTATTTTTATTTTTTTCATTGTTCTTTTTTCTCTGTGTCTGTATTTTATATCAAACAAACTGTTAATACAAATTACATGAACGAAAAAAAAAAATCTAGATCACCTCACTTATCCCATTTAAAATTTTTTAAATATTTTCCAGGGTAAAATATCTCAAGCAAAGCAGATTTATCCTGAGAGAATTGAAGTCACTCAAAGTGCTAAAAGTCTGGATGCAGAAATTAACAAGCTGAGAGCAAAGATCAACTCGGAACGTGAACTTCATGGAGATCGAGAAGAGATTATAAAGTAAGCTAAAGGTCTAAATGAGAGAAGTGTGTGGGGGGGGGGGGGGAGCAAGAGAGGCGCCAAGTCGCCTATAATGCAGTAAAGTTTAATTCAAAAAGACAATAAAAAAACACAAAATTGTGCGCTCACAAGCATCTCGGTGAGTGAGACATAATGAGGAAAGTCTGTGCTGACAGGAGAGTCCACATGAAGCCAGAGCCGCTGGGATCGCCGGAGCGCTGTCAGAGCCTGAGCATGGATCCAGATGACCCGACAGGAAGCCACCGCGGGAGACACAGGAGAACTGTTAGTGGAGCTGTCAGAAGTAGGCTTCCTGTATTCAGTACCCTTGTGTGCATAAACTACACATGGGTAGATTGTTTACCACAACACATTTATTATTTAGGCCTCATACATATGGGCAGTTTGGTCCTTCAGCCTCAAGTCCTGTTTTCCATGTGCTGCTCTCAGCAGCTGAAAATCTGACAGGGTGAAATATACAGTGGCTGGACTCTGTACCAAGCAGTATTTACATTTAGAACCGTATGTGTTCACGGACCTGTGCGACAGAGTCCAGCTATTGTATACTTCAGCCTATCTTAGATTTCGATTGGCTGCTGGCAGCAGGACTGGACACTGCACCTGTGCCTCCTGGGCGCCCAAAACTGGGATTTGATGCTTGCAGGCCAATCTGCCCATTAACATGAAGCTGAATTAAAAATGTGTTCTTAATTGTAAACGTTTAAAAAAAAAAAAAAACTCTGGCCAGTTCATCCTTCCTATGAACAGCATTATCTCCAGAATAATTAGACCAGTGCAGTGTCACTTCCAATTTCTATGGACAGCAGACTATCCAAAGTGTGATAAATAGTCCTTAGTTGTGACACAGACTGGAGATGGAGTTGTTGAAGATAATGAGAGAATATAGGAAACTTAAATTTTTCTGCATGGTTCTGTTTTGATCGCTTTCTTTTTTGAAACAGCTGCTATAACCTTAGAGCACGGAGGTTCCAGTTTTTTTTTTAATATTGATAGGCAGGTAAAATTCTTGACTAAATCTGGAACTTTGATATTACTTTGTATCCTGTTCAGCCTCCACAGAGCTAAAGTGTATGTAAACACTGTTTAAGTAGTTGTGAATGCAAGTTATCATCTAATCATATTTAAACAAAATAAATATGTAATCATAATTAGTTCATATTTGTAATTGTAAAAGAAAATTGCTATTGTACCATTTTCAGACCTTTTTAAAGTGCAGGTCACAGGATCACTTCTCCTTGCTTGGAAGATCACAGAACTGGGAGTGGGCGTTTCCACATTGGTAGGCATGTACGTCATTTAAGTGCAAGCGATGTAAATTATGGTCTATCGCGCTACTAAGTGAATAAATAAAAAAGAAATAAAGTAAACAATGATGGAAAGCTGCTGCTAGACCTAAAGTGTACACAGTGCACAAAAGTGAAAAATTTTAAGTAGGAGTGATCAGCGCAAATTTCTAAATAATAAAAATAATTGATCAAACATGTGCTAAAGCAATTTAAACAGTGAAATGAGAGTTAAACGACTCTTCTAAGAGGTCAAAACAAATTCTTCTTAACAAAAATCTTTGTGACTTCGCAAAAGCTTAATGCTCCCAGAGCCCATACCTCCGTAAGAGGTATAATCAACCTTTTGGATCTCATGTGATGGAAACAGGCTCACAGCTACGAATCTCCAATTTGCAAACGTGCTGGGGGGTCCGATTCTAGGTGGTGTTAGACCAGGCTCGGGCCTCCCTATAATGATGTCAAACCTCCCTATAATGATGTCAAACTTCTCCTTCCGGGCTCCCGATTACACGGTCAACTTGCGGTTCCAAACATTAAAAGAGAACAAAGAATAGCCTCCCATAGTGTAGCACATATAAACAGTACAGGTTTATTCAAATGCCAAATGGATGCTTAAAAACAACGTATGGGCATGGCCAAAAATGTAGAGCGAACCAGAAGTGACGTAAGAGGTGTCTTGAACGCCATGTTTGCACTGCACAATCTTTTTTAACTTGTTTTTAATGTAAGGATCCATTTGGCGTTTGAATAAACCTGTACTGTTTATACGTACTACACTATGGGAGGCTATTCTTTGTTCTCTTTTCATGTTTGGAACTGCGAGTTGACCGAGTAATTCGGGAGCCCCTGAAGGAGAAGTTTGACATCATTATAGGGAGGTTCGAGCCTGGTCTAGAATCGGACCCCCCAGCATGTTTGCAAATTGGAGATTCACAGCTGTGAGCCATCACATGAGATCCATAGGGCTGATTATTCTTTTTACGGAGGTAAGGGCTCTGGGAGCATTAAGCTTTTGCGAAGTCACGAAGATTTTTGTTAGGAAGAATTTGTTTTGACCTCTTAGAGTCGCTTCACTAATTTTGGATATTTTGGAATTTTATCACTCATGTCACTGTTTAAATTGCTTTAGCACATGTTTGATCAATTATTTTCATTTTTATTATTTAGAAATTTGCGCTGATCACTCCTACTTATAAGTGCAAGCGCATACACAATATCAAAAATAAATTTAAAACACCACGCTAACTTGTACGGCTAACGGGAGCTGCTGCATACAGTCTGACAAAAATGCAGCGCATACTACATAAGTGAATAATCAGAACTCCTAGGTCCTGAATTGGTGCTGGAAAGTATTAACAAACAAAAATTAAAAATTGCACATAAAGTCAATAAGTGAATGTGAATGCCCCACTACACAGAAAATGGGGATACTCCAGGGGATAATGATATTCCAAAAAATAAAAATTAAACATAAAGTCAGTAAGTGAATGTAAATGTCCCACTGCACAAGAAATGGGGGTACTCCAGGGGATGGTGGTATTCCAATGGTTGACAGCAGTCAAATTTCACCCTAAACTGACCTCTCAACTGGACAAACCAATCATGGCAGAAATAAAAAAGGAGACTCTTACCAGATCCCGTGGACTCCCATGTCAGTGACAGGGAATCACATGAGCAGTCTGCCACCAAAGGCCTAGAAAGGAAGGTCTTGACACTCAGATCCCCTGGGCTGTAGTCTGCATGGATCTCCGGGAGCCACCAGGTAGGTCCTCACAGTGAACGGCCAAGGCGTAGGATCGAGAGGGCCAAGAAGGTCGCTTGTGACCAAGCGGATACACAGCAGCATAACGTCACTTCCCCCCTTCACCAGAAAACTTGCAATAACCATTCACATTAAGACTGGCTGCAGAACCAGCTGTCAATCAAGAGTAGAGGGATGGGTGGGAGGCATGGCCACACACTGATCAAAGAAGATACAGGCAGGCTCTCAGAAAATGACAAAGCACGCAGACTGTCCAAACTAGCACATATCGGCTAGCGTGGTCAGAGTTCAACTTGGAGGTGGGGAAGTGGCAGGATCAGTCAGGTAATCCAGAAGAATAAATAGATCAAATAACAAAGTTCTATAAAAAGCACTGAAAAAGTACATAGAGACAGATATAATACATTGTATTTTTGTGTTTACAAACACTTTAATGAGCTCTTTTAATTTTCTCCTGTCTTGTCTGTTAAAGTGGAACTATACTTAGCTTGAATCCAGCAATGCGCCGTCCCTGGAACCCGTCAGTTGCGAAGATGTTCAGGTGGCTGGCTTCAAGGTCTTCCTCACCAGCTGCTTTCGATGGCTGGGCCAAGATGACGTCACTCCCGCACATGTGTGGGAGTGCTTTCTGTCAGATTCAGCGTTTCCAAATTTGTGCAGTGAGCTGTGCTTCAGCAGCTTACTGTACAGGGGCTGACAGGCAGGTAAGCAGCTGTAATGTAGGAGAGACAAAGCATGTCTCTTCTGCATTAAAAATCCTGCCTGTCCTGCAATTTTTAGTTTGGAGCTAAGTTCCACTTGTTGATCATGCCAGAAATCTGTTGCACTATTCTCCTCATTGCTCCCAGCTGTTTGTGTAAATTTATGAAACACCTACCCTAATTTATGGGGAAGAGAAGAGGGGGTGATCTGTACTTTTCTCCAGGAAAGACCGTTCTGCTTCTCCTTGAATATGGTATGGTGAGTGTGGTCACTCTAGGGCAAGATTGCTACCAACGGAGCAGAAGGTAAGGGACTCTTAAGGACATTAGAACGTCTGGGTATGTTTCTAGGGAATTTGTGTTTGGGGGGAGAATCTTCAGGATCAGAGGAGGGCACTGGAATGGACTTTAACTCACTGCAGTTTGGACTCTGTTCTTTATCTTACTTCTAATGATCCATGGCACCATCAATTTTTCATAAGGGGTCAAAATCTTTCCAATGAACTGATTTTTAAATGGGAAAATCTTCCTGCTGTGATAAATGCATCATATTCTGGAGCAAATGTTCCAATGCAAGCAGCTGCTTTTCCTTCTGCTCCTGTCTTTGCAGGGGAAAGAAGTCAGTTTACATGTATCACATGGTATAATCCATGGGTGGTCAACCTGTGGCCCTCCAGCTGTTGCGGAACTACAAGTCCCATCATGCCTCTGCCTTTGGGAGTCATGCTTGCAACTGTCAGCCATGCAAAGCCTCAGAAGATTTGTAGTTCTGCAACAGCTTGGAGGGCCACAGGTTTAGCACACCTGATGTAATCCAATCTACCCAGGTTGGTGGTGGTGTGAGCCCTCCCGTGGGGGGGGGCATTTGGCAACAGATGGTGACGCCTGGTGACGCCACATCTCTAGGACTTCAGAGCTGTTGTCAAGTGTTCCTGACACAGGGCTGCCAGAGCTTTTCAATCACATGACCACATAAGAGGGAATTAAAGTAAAGGTATTTCCACTAATTTTTATAAAGGCCATGGTTATTTTAGTGATGTATCAACATTTCATCATAAAGATACTCTCAATCAATCTTATTGAAAGTGTTTATGGACACACACAACAACCACGTGACAGACAATACTTCCTAATTTGCTTATTATTAAGCAATAGGAAAAAGACCAATTTTACAGTTACAGAAAATTGTAAGTGAATTCAATCAATACATCTTAGGCCTGCTGAAGAGACAATACATTTTTACTTGTTTTACCTGAAGTTCTCTTTTCATATTCATCATTATCGAAGTTGTGTTTTTTTTTCTTTATTTCAGAGAATACCATGCCTCAAAAGAGAAATATCAGGAAATGGATAGCAAAGTTAAAAATCTTAAGAAGTTTGTAAAATTGTTGGAAGACATAATGACGCAGCGATATAAGATGTACCAGCAATTCCTGAGGTAGGCCTACCTTCCAAAGTACAACATCTTATGTTGCTTTTAAATCTGCTGTATTTTTTTCTCTAAGAAAGTGTTATTGAAACTTTTAAGCATAGATCAGGGCAGTATAAAAACACAATCCAGAAAAAAAAACTCGTGAGCTGCTACCAACATGTGCTACACCCTCAACTGCCAGTACCTTCCCACACTCTCATGTACATGTTCTACTACAAAATGATATACCCATTGGTACATCGCTAATTCCTACTATTTACAAGCATATATAATATTACATCTCATGCGTCCCCAATATCTTATATGACAAAAAATAAATAATAAAATGTGAGAAATAAATCAACAAAATCCAAACAGTCTCTCCAGCTGAAATTCTTGTGATATATTTTGGTGTCCTTAGTGTCAACATACTGATACCTTGCTGGAATAGTCACAATCTATAATCGTGCAACCAAAATCTCCTTGTCTGTGCATCCACCACCATCAGATGTGCCCTTGCATGGCATAAAATGGTTAAAGTCTTTATTAAGGTTCACAGGATGTGTTTCTCCTTTAAATGAAATACAGCCACTTGCTCTTTCCAATCCTGATCTCTTCTCATCTCCTCCTCACCAGTATCTCTGCAAAACTCTGTAATCTCAGTGTGGTGACGTCATTCACCTGCAACCCCAATCCTACGCGTTTTGTCACCGGGTCATGTATTTAAATTTTGTTGATTTGTCACTTTTTATTTATTTTTTGTCATATAAGATATTTGGGGACACATGAGATGTAATATTATATATGCTTGTAAATAGTAGGAAATAGTGCTGTTATAATGGGTATATGATTTTATAGATCAGGGCAGTATGGTACAAAACCGTTACATTGAATTTAAGACTTTTGATAAGAGTTTTTACAGGTATGCCCTCCTTGAGAGCGAAAGCATTTGTTATTGATCCATCGGTCCCGCCCACTGCAACCGTGAGCTGGAGAGAAAGCCGACAGTCAGCTGAGCGCTGGAGCTGAGCTTATATAGGTACAATCAGGCAGATTTTTTACAGAACACAGGCACATGGATAATTATTATAATGGTACAGAGAGGATGGGAGTATTTAGTAGAAGTGGGTTAACAACCACTTCAAGGAGAAGCCAGTTCATTTTCTGTTTTACTTGGCTAGTCGAAGACCACCATGCTTTGGCAAGAACTTGTTTAGCTGTGGTGCTCAGAAATGATCATGCAAAATTAATTATTCATACAATTTTCCGGTTTCAGGTTTAACAAAGTGTCTTTTTTTTGGACATTTTCCCCAGGCATGTATGAGCAAGTTGATGGTACACCATTCCAATATTGACTGATTTTCAGACATTCCCATCAGATGTGTATATGGGTGTACAGATTGTGTCAAATGTTGTGGGACATGTACCAGTACATAAGTAATTTGTAATTGGATTGAATTGCTTGGGGCTTTAAAGTGGTATGATAACCCAAAAGCAAACCTTTATTATATTGCAGCTTACCAGTTCTTAGATGTGATGGCTGCATTCATTTTATTTTTTAGGCTTTTTTTCTTTTATTTTCTTCTGTTGATCCGGCCAGTAAGTCTTTTTGTTTGTCAACAGAACAAGCTGTCCTGCAAATGTAGCAGTTAGGGGGTTGATTCAAAAATGTAAAATTGACATTTTACATTTATGTAAAATCTTTATCCCCAAAAGGAACAAAACTGTTGCTGTGACTTCTTAAAAATGTTAACTGAAGTCGTGTTCCCAGAAGGTGCTTGCCCTCGAAACAAACTTCAGACTCTTGTACCGTTGGTGGTACTTAGTCTCAATTCGAATTGCACGTTACACTTCTATGGCTGTTCAGAACCCAGCAGGTTTGCTCACATGTGGTGGACATGTCCAATTTCCCAGACTCAATTAATGCAGGTCTATGACATGATACCAAGTCTCTTTGGAGTCAATATCCTAATGCTCCCTAGTGAGGCACTACTCAACTCAAAACCTGCTGGGCTTTCCAAATATCAGTTTAGGCTGACAACCCATATTTTTATGGCCGCTAAACTGGGGCTGCAACTAACAATTGTTTTCATAATCGATTAGTTGGCCGATTTATTCGATAAAACCTTAAAAAAAAGTGTGGCGTATAATTTAGTTAATATGTAAAGTATAAAATAAAAGGCAATTTATTCTTAAATATCTCTATGCAGTTGTAAATATAAATAACCAACTATATGGTTAGGGAGCAAAATCTTTAATCCACTCTGAGAATAACAGACAGAAGAGATATACTGTATATACTATTAGAGGTTGAATCTGGTAAAATATCATCAGACTCAGATCAAATGTTTTATTTAAAGAAAAAAAAAAATGAAAGACGGTTTTGCCGATTTTCAGACAGAACTGCAATATATTATATGTTGGCCATACAAAAACATTATCTTCCTTTTAAAAAAAAATAATTTTAAGAACGTTAGTTTGATTTTGTAATCATTAGCGGGGTCAAATCGATGTTATTTTCAACCACAGTGATGGGAAAATTAGAAGAAACAGAATAGAAAACTTCTTGGTCAAAGGAATTTTCAGAACATGTATGCGGTTTTTCGTTCACAAATTACATTAATTTTAAAACTGAATGGTCAAAGGAAGAGAAATTTTCAAATGCCATTCTTTCGTTTTAATCATTTTAAATATAATGCACAATACTGGTAAACTTTTACTTTAAATGTAATTGTAATTCCTTCTATTACCGCCAGTCTATCAGCCTCCACCTTCTCTGGGTTCAGATGCTGTTCTTCCCTGCACACAGTCTTTAACCGGTTCCAGACCGGCCGCCACAGTTATACTGCGGCAGGTTGGCTCCCCTGGGCGAGCCACCGTAACTGTACGTCGGCCCTTTTAAGATGCTGTAGGAGGCGCGCCTTCAGCGTATGCCCGGAGCCTGATGCGTGTGCCCGGCGGGCGCGATGACTGCCGGGCACCCGTGATTGCTCGTGACAGCGCGAGAACCAGGATCTGTGTGTGTAAGCACACAAATCCCAGTTATCTCAGGGAAGAGGAGACCGATCGTGTGTTCATTCTAAGTATGAACACCAATCTCTCTCCTCCCCTAGTCAGTCCCATCCCCCGTACAGTTAGGGACACAGTTAACCCATTGATCGCCCCCTAGTGTAAACCCCTTCCCTGCCAGTGACATTTATACAGTAATCGGTGCATTTTTATAGCACTGATCGCTGTATAATTATCAATGATCTCAAAAGTGTCCAATTTGTCCACTGAAAATAATGCATTCTGTATGCTGGCCGATTAATCGATTATGAAAATAGTTAACTATTTTCATAATCGATTAGTTACTGATTAATCGATTAGTTGTTTCAGCCCTATACTAAACAAATGATAGCTAAACCATGGCTTTCAGACTCCATCCCTCTGGCAGCAGTAAAAGCCAAAATCCATTTGGTGCTCATTAACAACAGAGTGACGGCTAAACTCACTTTTACAATGCATAGCTTTCATAAAACTTGGGACTCATGGATCTCTAATTTTATGCCACTTAATTTTTAATGCTGTCTACTGGATTTATGAGACCTAGACTCATCTACACATCATTGAGCTATGGTCCTAAGAACCTCTGCGATGCTCCTCCCCAAACCTCCACTCCTCTCTCGTCCTCTTTTGTTGTTCTTCCTCCTTTCTTCCCTCTACTACAATAGTTCACCTTCTATGAGCATATGATGGGATTCTACAAGGGCTCGGAGACTCCATGTCACTCTTCTTTCTCTTATTGCAATTATCCAGACACTTGGAAGTTGATCATTCTATACAACTGGCCTGTGTGCCATGCAAGTTGGGTTGCAGATGATCTATTTTCTTTAGCCAGCAGGGCACAAGGGGGGACATTCACTTGCCAGAATATTTGACGGTGTCCCAAATTTGCAGTGGGTGGTTAACTATGGGATTTTTAATATCCTTGCATAAGTGATGGGGGATCCATAGTAATGTACCCACCAAAATGAGTACTGTTTTGAGAGCTTGCAAAATTACCCACTGGGAGGGGGCAGAATGTTGGGGTATTTGCTACCATGTTTAGTAGTTGGCTATGTATGGAACAGATAAACCTCCCCAGTGCTTCAGTTAGAAAAGGATGTTTTCAGTTAAAAAAGGATTTGGGGGAGGGGGGAAGCTGTCCCCTCTGGGAAAAGACAGGGATTTATTGCTAGTGGCTATAACAGCTGCTAGCGATCATCGCATACAAAATCAAGCGGGCTGGTTGTGCACAAGTTGATTGATTAAACAACTTGGTACATTTAGCCTGCCCATACATGATTTGGACCTTGGCTGGTTCCTGCTGAACCAGCCGAGATTCGAACCGTTTATGGCTGGCCTTGGACTTGAGAATTGGTTACGGTTATTTAGGACAGCTAGATGGTTAGGCAGGGGAGATAAGTGGGTTACTTAATAACATTATAACATTGTCTTCAAAGAGACATTCAGCCAGTATGTTCAGGTTCAGTTTCATGGCCATTGCCAGAGGTTCTTTTGCCAAGAAAAACAAGAGTGGGTACAATAGACAGCTCTGCGCGGAATGGAAATGTTGGTGCGGAAACCAAAAATGCAGGCTGCACTTAACAGGAAACGAACATGTCCGTTTAAAAAAATATGTATATATATTTTATATAGAATTGTATTATATTCGACTTTTTAATTTATAGCATGAATTTAAATAAGTTTGATTGTATTGTCGGCCAGTATCAAGAAGAAAGAAAAGCTCAAGAAAAATGCGTTGCTTTAACTTCTTTGTATGTCTTCACACTGTTCCGTTGTGCTTCCGTTGTGGTGTTAAAAATCTTGCTTTTGGCATTTTTAGTCAGTTTAAAAAAAAAAACGCACCTCCCCATTTAAATGCATTGAGAACGCACTTGTATTATGTTTTTGATGTGGTTTTTGAAAAACACACCATAAGCACATCTTCCAATGCTGTTATTAGCACCTTTTTTCTCTATAGGCGGATTGCCGAAAACTCAATTTTCTCAAGTCGTCTTCCAGGACGGCACCCTGAGAGATGACTGGTCCTCCTGACAGGAAACACAATCAAGAAAGAGGTTAAAAACCCCGCCCCTCCCTGCACTCCTCAGTTTTTGATTGTGTTTCCCCACAGCGAAACAGTTTGTTTTTTTCTAATAGACGGAAGGCCGTGGGCTGGAAGTCTCCCCCTGGGCGCCAGACTGCAGGTTTTTGGAAAACCTTTGGGTTTGGTAGGGCTTGCCCTGCTCGGGGGGGTTTGTTCCCCTATTTGTCTCAGGGGGGCAATGAAGAGCTCCCCATGAGAACTGGAGGACCCTGGGCACTGTGAGTCTCCAGAACTCCAGGGACCATGTTCCTGCTCCCACCTCTCCTTACCTCATGGTTTCTAGAGAGGATTTGCCACATTCTGCCTGTTTGAGCTCTATCCTGGGTCTCCTGGCCGCCTCAGCGCCGGCGGCTGTGTGTAGTATCGGCGCCATTTTGCGGTGGTCATTTCTGGGAGGAAATGACGTCACGGCCGCCCGGTTACTAGAGCACGCCGCCCACAGAGGAGGAAGTGGCCTCGGCAAGATGGCGGCGGTGTTCGGAACGCCGTGAGGAGCCAGCAGCCGGCTTGAACCACAGGTACCAGGGGTAATTCCGGGCGTCAGAGGCAGCGTCAGGCAAGGAGCAGGCGTCCACTACTCACTCACTGCAATGGAGCAGGAGGAGTTTTCAGCCGTTGTGGAGGCCACCGGGGGTGAGTCTACCAGGCTGGAGGAGATAAGGGAGGGGATGCCCCTCTAGCTTTTCCCTCATAAGAGATCTCGGTTTTAAGTGTTACTAGTTAAATGGGCTTCTTGTTTTTTGCAGATACAGAAACCCAGAGTGTTGCCAGTAGACCGAGACCCAAAAATCCTTCCCGTTCCAAGAGGTGTGGGTACTGCAATGATAAACTAACTGCAGAGCACACCAAGCCGTTCTGTTACAAATGCATTCATAAATTATCAGGGAAGGAGACTTCTGAGGTTATGAGAGATTTTCTCTCAGTTCAATCTGAGATGTTATCCACACTTAAAGCCTTCCAGGCTAGCCTTAATGCTAGGCAGGATAGCAGAGAAGGCTCATCCTCTCAGGAAAGTGCTTTTTCTAATATTAGACAGGCGAGCACTACTCCTCAGAAACCGCCATCTTCTCACGATTCGGAGGAGGAGGCGGAGGAAGTGGAAGGTCCCTGCCATAGTCTCCTTGAAGAAGGGGAAGACGCAGATGATAGCCAGGAGGAAGGGGAACACTCCAGGCCAGGCAGACATATCTTCTCAACAGATGATATGGAGGGCCTCCTAGGGGCTATTTATGCTTCTGAGGAGATCCAGGAGCCGGAGGCTCAGACTTCTGTACAAGATAGGTTGTATCAGGGGTTGTCTAAGGCTCAGTCTAAAGTGTTACCTATCCACCAGTCTCTGAAAGACATTGTTTTAAGAGAATGGAAAGAGCCAGAAAATAAACTTCAGAAGTTTAAAACCTGGAAACGCAGGTGTCCGTTTAAGGAAGAGGAGCAGGAGAAGTTTTTTAAACTTCCCAAACTAGATGCATCTCTGGCCCAGGTTTCTAAACAATCTGACCTGTCCTTTGAAGATGCAGGTAACATTCGGGACCAAATGGACCGTAGGTCAGAGACCCTTTTACGCAGGGCCTGGGAGGCCAATGCGGCTACTTTAAGTCCGGCTTTAGCTTCAGCTTGTATAGCCAGGAACACTAACATGTGGCTGAATAAGCTGACTGATCATGTATCGAGTTCTTCCAAGTCCAAAGAGCTTTTGGATTCCTTGGAAGTAATTGGTAAGGCAGTAGCCTTTCTTGCGGATGCGGCAGTGGAGTCGGTGCGGACTTCAGCTAAGACAGCCGCGCTTCTCAATTCTGCCAGAAGAGCCATATGGGTTAAGACCTGGGATGGGGATCATACCTCTAAGACCAGGTTATGCGGTCTTCCTTTTGAAGGATCTCTCCTGTTTGGTACAGGGTTGGATCAGACCCTCTCCAGATCTACGGAAAAGGGAAAGAAATTTCCGGTTAAACCTAAGAAGGCCAAAAAATTTTTTCGAGGCCCCCAGGTCAACAACCGGTTTAAAGACCGTAAGGAAGGAAAGAAGTGGGGTGTTGGTAAAGTCAAACAGAAAGGAGCTCTCCTTTTCTCCGGCCCCAAAGTCGCAGACAGGGATCCTAAGTGACGCCAGCACCAAGGTGGGAGGGAGGCTGGCACAATTTATCCCACAGTGGGAGCAGGTAGCCCAGAGCCCTCTGGTCCTTCAGTGGATAAGAGAGGGCTACGGGCTAGAATTTGCTTCCAGGCCTCCACAGACTTTTCTACTGACCTTTTTACCCAGAGAAAAGCCAAAAGCCATAGGACTCATGGAAAATATCGAGCAGTTGGCGAGTCAGAGGGTCATTCTCCCAGTTCCGGCGGATCAGCAGGGAAGGGGTTTTTATTCCCACGTCTTTGTTGTTCCAAAACCGTCCGGGAAATTCAGGTTAATCCTGAATCTAAAGAAATTAAATACCTTCCTGCGATACAAAAGATTTCGCATGGAGTCGGTCTATACGGTCAGAAAACTTCTGTTAAAAGAGGTCTTCATGGCTACCATAGACCTGAAAGATGCATATCTGCATATTCCCATTCTACCGCAGCACCAGGTATTCCTTCGCTTTGCTATCCGCACAGATCTGGGTACACAGCACTGGCAGTTCCAGGCCCTACCATTCGGACTGGGAGCCAGTCCAAGGGTGTTTACAAAGATCCTTGCAGAGGTCATCTCCTACCTGCACCTTCAGGGGATTTCCCTGATACCATATTTAGACGATCTGTTGGTCTACAACCTTTCCAGAGAATCCCTTCTCCGGGATCTGGACAGGGTAATATCCACCTTGGAGTCCCTGGGGTGGTTGATAAGTCAGGAGAAATCCTCTCTGATTCCTTCCCAGACCAAACTCTACCTGGGTCTGTGGGTGGACTCGGTAAGGCAGAAACTGATCCTTCCGCAGGAGAAGATAGAAGCACTGATTACTTCAGTGTCTTCAATCCGGCACCAGAAGGTAGTATCCAGAAGAGTGATCATGAGGATTCTAGGTCTTATGACCTCATGTATCCCAGCAGTACCTTGGGCCCAGTTCCATTCAAGACCCCTGCAAAACTTCCTTCTATCCTCATGGGATGGAAAGAAGGAATCCCTAGATACTCTGGTGACCATCCCTCTAAGAATAAGAAATTCCTTACTTTGGTGGCTCAACCCCCAAAGGTTGGGGACAGGCCATCTTTGGTTCCAGCTTCAGCCGGTCAGAATAACGACCGATGCGAGCTCGTGGGGATGGGGGGCCCATCTAGAAGAACTGCAAGCTCAGGGTGTGTGGGACACACGACAGAGAATTGCGTCTTCCAATTTCCGGGAATTGTTAGCTGTCAGGGAGGCTCTAATAGCCTTCGAGGACAGGATCAAGGGGAAGGAAGTTCAGATCCTCTCCGACAATTCCACGACAGTGGCCTTTCTGAACCGTCAGGGGGGCACACGGTCGCTTCCCCTAATGAGTCTGACACAGGAGATTCTAGAATGGGCGGAGCAGAGAATTCCGTCCATTTCTGCGGTACACATAAGGGGAGTTTTCAATATAAAGGCAGACTTCCTCAGTCGTCAGACAGTACAGCAGGGAGAATGGGAGCTAAACCCCGAAGTTTTCACCATGGTCTGTCAACAGCTGGGTACACCGGAGATAGATCTCTTTGCCTGCAGGGAAAACAGGAGAGTCAAGAGATACTTTTCCCTCTGCAGGGAACGAGGGTCCGAGGGGGTGGATGCATTGGCTCAGGAATGGGATTTCAGTCTGGCTTATGCGTTTCCTCCCTTACCTCTGATTCCAAGAATCCTTCAAAGACTGAGTCGGGCCAGGGGCAATTTGATCCTGATTGCCCCCTGGTGGCCCAAAAGGTCCTGGTTTCCCACGTTGTGGAACTGGGCGGTGGTGCCTCCGGTTCAGCTTCCAGAACGTCAGGATCTTCTGCTTCAAGGCCCTCTTTACCATCCGAACCCCGGGTTCTTCAGGTTGACAGCCTGGTTGTTGAAAGGGAGGGCTTGCGCAACAAGGGGTGTTCAGAGAAGGTGATTGACACCCTGTTACTGAGTAGAAAGCCGGTAACTAGACGCATTTATGCTAGGGTCTGGGGGGCTTTTTCCCGTTGGTGTGAAGCGAGAAAAGTTCCCCAGAAGCAAATACCTGTTATTTTAGACTTCCTACAAGAGGGAGTAGACCGAGGTTTAGCCACCAAAACTCTGAAGGTTCAGGTGGCGGCCCTGTCTAGTTTTCTGGATGTCAGATTAGCCCTAGATCCTTTAATTAAGAGATTCTTGTCGGCTAGAGAGAGACTTTCCCCGGTGCAAATGAAGGAATTTCCACCGTGGGATTTATCTTTAGTCTTGGAAGCCCTGACCAGGGCACCTTTTGAGCCGTTGGCTCAATCTTCAGTCAGATTGATTTCTTTTAAAACCGCCTTCCTTCTGGCTGTTACTACAGCCAGAAGGGTGGGCGATTTACATGCTCTTTCTATGAAGGAGCCTTTTTTCCGCCTGTTAGAAGACCGAATTATTCTCAGGCAGGACCCTTTGTACCTTCCCAAGGTGGCTTCACGCTTCCATAGGTCACAGGAGATTATTTTACCCTCCTTCTGTCTCAATCCACAGAACGAGAAGGAAAGGGCCTTCCATACGTTGGATGTCAGGAGATGTCTGTTGCTTTACCTAGATAAGGTTAAAGAGTTTAGGAAATCTCAACATTTGTTGGTTAGTTTTTGTGGAGTTCGAAGAGGCGAACAGGCCTCTAGAACGACCATTGCTAGATGGATTAGACAGGCTATTGCCATAGCTTATGAGCATTCAGGTCAGACGGCTCCAACTAATCTTAAAGCTCACTCTACAAGGTCTCTGGCAACCTCTTGGGCAGAAAGAGCCGGAGCATCGGTAGATCAAATCTGTAAGGCAGCAACGTGGTCAAGCCAGAACACGTTCCTGAGACATTACAGAGTGGAACTGCTGTCACCCCAGGATCTGGCCTTCGGCAGAAAGGTCCTGCAAGCAGTGGTCCCGCCCTAAGGTAGGCCTGAGCTACTTGCTCCTCTCTCAGGGTGCCGTCCTGGAAGACGACTTGAGAAAATGACCAGTTACACTTACCGGTAACGGTGTTTCTGGGAAGTCTTCCAGGACGGCAGGCCTACTTCCCACCCGGTTTGTATTTTTATATAGTGGTACATTGGAGGTGTTTTTGTTTCACTTTCATGCACTGGTGTGGGTCAATACTTTTGCACAACTGAGGAGTGCAGGGAGGGGCGGGGTTTTTAACCTCTTTCTTGATTGTGTTTCCTGTCAGGAGGACCAGTCATCTCTCAGGGTGCCGTCCTGGAAGACTTCCCAGAAACACCGTTACCGGTAAGTGTAACTGGTCATTTTCAGCCAATATGTTTCAGCTGCCAAAATTTCGGTGCATCTCTAGCTTTTACCTATGTCCTGAAGATGGGTCCAAACTCCCAGTGGTCTAGGAGAAGCATTAAATTCGGTCAAAGACTTTTAATGACTGATGCCGTGTACACACGAGCAGACTTTGCCCGGCGGACGGGATTTCGTTGGACAATTCGATCGTGTGGGCTCCAGCGGACTTTGTTTTCTCAAAAGTTGGACAGACTTAGATTTGAAACATATTTCAAATCTATCCGACGGACTCAAGTCCGGTCGAAAAGTCCGCTCGTCTGTATGCTAGTTCGACGGACAAAAAGCCACGCTAGGGCAGCTATTGGCTACTGGCTATGAACTTCCTTATTTTAGTCCGATCGTACGAAAGTCCGCCGGGCAAAGTCTGCCGTAAAGTCCACTCGTGTGTACGCGGCATAAGGCTTACCGGAAAGATGGGCAATTGTATTTTTTTTTTTTTTTTTTTGAAATGTGAATAAGGTGGAGATTACCTATCAGGTGGTCTATTCCTCCATTCAGTAGGGTCACCAAAATTTGGGCTAAGATTTCAGGCAGTAGTTTGATCATTAAGTGTGGTGGTCAGTGTTGGACTTGGGTATCATACAGGTGGCTGCTTTCAAAAAATTCTCTCCGTTATCCGTTTTGTCTGAGGTGCATTGTAAAGAAGTTTGTGAGCGCAAAGTTTTTGTAGTCAAGGCCACCTACAATTTTTTATTTTTATCATAGATTTAATCCTTGACAAAACCTCTGTAAGGGAGATGGGGGTTTTCCAGAAATGTTGGGTAGAGGTAATTCTGAAAGTAATGTTTCGGCCACTGGTTTATCAAAGGTAATGGAGGTTTGGCATAGTTTGTTTAAATGTTTTTGGAACAGATGGAGTAATTTACCAGGATTGCTAATAAATGTAGAAGTGCCTTGTGCTTTTGTTTGTATGGTGGATAGGTGATTGCTAAGGTCCAAAGTGAGGTTGAGTTTATATTGTGCAGAGATCAAGAATTCTTGTTCTAGTTGTTTGAATTTGGCACAGTGTTTCCTAATTTGGCAGGCAATTTGTATTGGGTAACCCTGGACACCTTTAGTAGTAGTAGGAGTAGCTTTTAGGGAAAAACACTTCGGTCTGTAGTTTTCATGGATCATGTTGGGGTTGCTTACTAGGGAGAGTTAGTCAATGACCAGTCACGCTCCCATGGTTTTGTGAAGTGAGATGAAAAGGTAGGAACAATAGCATAATGTCCTGCATTTTAAATGCAGTTTATGAAAATTAATACCTCCCCCCTAAAGAAAACCTTCAGCGTGCCCTCTAAACCAGAGATTTCCCAAGTTTAGACAGGAAACTAATTGTTGGCTAGGTTCACGAGAGCTTATTTTATCACACATGCAGCATTGCTTTGTCAGGTTACAAGCTTGAAGTGAATATACAGTATTTAGTTGAGACATTGAGTAAAAGATAACAGTTGAGCAGAAGCCTGCAGTATGATCAACTGGCTTTGCTGTGACCTGTATAGTAACCCCTTTGCCTCAACCATACTGCACATCTGACCAATACCTACTTCTTTTCCCACTGTATGATAGTAAAAAATATAAAAACGTTTTAATTATTTTTTTTTTTTAACATAAGGTCACAATGGGTATCCTTGATCACCGCCACAGCAGTCATATGATGACGCTGTACTGCACTGGTGACAGTATGTGGGGAAAGTTTTTTTTTTTTAAATTTCTTAATTTTTACCAAAATTGTGGAAAAAAATTACAACTTTAAAAAATTCGCTATGCCTCTTACTAAATACCTCGGACTGTCTACTTTGCAAAAAGGGGTCATTTGGGGGATATTTGTACTGTCCTGGCATTTTAAGGCCCTCAAGAAATGGGAGCGGCTATCAGTACTTAAAGCAGAGTTCCGCCAGAAAAAAAAAAAAAATCAAAGTCAGCAGCTACAAATACTGCAGCTGCTTACTTTTAATATTAGGACACTTACCTCTCCAGGGCACCCCCGATGTCCTCACCCGAAGCCGATCTGTTCCTCGGCCCCCGAGTGCAGGCGCCAGCATCTTCAGTAAGGGAATCAGGAAGTGAAGTCTTGCGGCTTCACAGCCTGATTCCCTTCTGCACATGTTCGAGTCGTGCTGCACATCCTCACTGTTCCCTGCTGTCTTCCGGGACCTGTGTGTCTCCCAGAAGACAACGGGGGGCGGAGGAGGGGCCGGACATGGCGTAGATCGCCGGAAGTGGGAGCAAATACCTGTATTTTACAGGTATCCGCTCCCCTCTCCCCCTGAAAGGTGCCAAATGTGACACAGGAGGGGGGTAAGAACCAGAAAAGCGGAAGTTCCATTTTTGAGTGGAACTCCGCTTTAAGAATTGTTTTATACATAGTTATACAGTTTTCAAGTATATATAACATTGTTTGTAGACGCTATAACTTTTATACTAACCATTTAATATACACTTATTGGGATTTTTTTTTTAACAAAGAAATGTAGTAGCATACATTTTGGCCAAAATGTATTAAGAATTTTGATTTTATTGGATATGTTTTATACCAGAAAGAAGTTTTTTTTTTTTTTTTTTTTTTTTTTTTTTTCATTTGAATAGCAATAAATAAAAAACCCACTGGTGATCAAATACCACCAAAAGATAAAGTATATAAAAAACACACACCAGTAAAGCACACTACAAGGTCCAGCCCAACAAACGGCAGTCTATGGTGTCAGCATGGTGAGGACAAAGTTTCATTCCAATACACAAGGATCCTGCAGCTTGCCAGGTGAAGATCTGGGAAGATCCAGGGAGCTTAAACAATAAAGAAATGGCAGCGTGACATTCTCATTAGAATGATATAAATACAAATAGTACACTTGCACGTTAAAATCCTGGTGATCAGCATAGATGGAAGATGAAAACACCACAGGGTTGTCTGCAGTGTGATGGATGAAGAAAACCGCAAGGCTGTCAATGTATCAGCCTGTGCTATCTCACCAGCCGGCATCAGGGAAATCAGATAATGACAGCTGTCAGCCTGCCAATTTTCAGCGCAGTCGGAGCAGTGTACCTTGTGATAACACCTTTTGTGTCTGTGAGAAGGGGGACGGGCGCAGTGCTCGGGCGGTAATGGGTCTCAGTGGTTCACTCCTTTTGAAAAAAACTTTTTTTTAATCTCCCTGATGTCGGCTAGAGGCATAGGACAGGCTCATATGCTGACAGCCTTGCAGTTTCTTCATCTATCACACTGCGGACAACCCTGTGGTGTTTTCATCTTCCATCCATGCTGATCACCAATATTTTAACAGAAGTAGATATGGCGCTGTTTCCAAGCCTGATGGATTCAGGTGTGCTACTCCCTTAGTGGGAGGGCGGTTTGATGGTTGCCGAGCATGGACAGCCCGCTTCAAATCACCCCACAGATGTTCAATGATATTCAGGTCTGGGGACTGGGATGGCCATTCCAAAACATTGTACTTGTTCCTCTGCATAAATGTCCGAGTAGATTTTGAGCAGTGTTTTGGGTCGTTGTCTTGTTGAAATATCCAGCCCCAGTGTAACTTCAACCTTGTGACTGATTCCTCAACATTATTCTCAATAATCTGCTGATTATTGAGTGGATTCCATGCAACCCTCAACTTTAACCAGATTCCCAGTACCGGGATTGGCCGCACAGACCCACAGCATGATGGAACCTCCACCAAATTTTACTGTAGGTAGCAAGTGTTTTTCTTGGAATGCTATGTTCTTTTGCCGCCATGCATAATGCCCCTGGTTATGACCAAATAACTCAATCTTTGTTTCACCGGTCCACAGCACCTTATTCCAAAATGAAGCTGGCTTGTCCAAATGTGCGTTTGCATACCTCAAGTGACTCCATTTGTGACGTGTGCAGAAAAGGCTTCTTTCTCATCACTCTCCCATACAGCTTCTCCCTGTGCAAAGTGCGCTGAATTGTTGAAGGATGCACAGTGACATCTGCAGCAAGTTGATGTTGTAGGTCTTTGGAGGTGGTCCGTGGCCTGTTTTTGACCATTCTCACCATCCTTGGCTTTTGCCCCTCCAATATTTTATGTGGCCTGCCACTTCTGGCCTTAACAAGAACTGTGCCTGTGGACTTCTATTTCCTCACAGTGAACACTGACAGCTTATATCTCTGCGATAACTTTTTGTAGCCTTCCCCTAAACCATAATGTAGAACAATCTTTGTTTTCAGGTCATTTGAGAGTTGTTTTGAGGCCCCCATGTTGCCACTCTTCAGAGGAGCGTCAAAGAGAACAACAACTTGCAATTGGCCACCTTAAATACCTTTTCTCATGATTGGATGCACCTGTCTATGAAGTTCAAGGCTTAGGCCCCTTTCTCACTGCTTTCTCGCTGCTTTACCGTCGTTTTTGCAGCGGTATTCGGCCGCTAGCGGTGCGGTTTTAACCCCCGCTGGCGGGCGAAAAAGGGTTAAAACTGCTTGCATAACGCCGCTACAGCCGCGGTATAGCCGCGCTGCCCCATTGATTTCAATGGGCAGGAGCGGTGAATTCACCGCTCCAAAGATGCTGTTTGCAGGAGTTTTTTTTTCTCTCCTGCCAGCGCACCGCTTCTGTGTGAAAGCCCTCGGGCTTTCACACTGGAGAAACAGCAGCGGCAGTTTTAGGTCGGTTTGCAGGCGTTATTTTTAGCGCAATAACGCCTGCAAACCGCCCCAGTGTGAAAGGGGCCTTAATGCGCTCACCAAACCAATTGTGTGTTCCAATTAATCAGTGCTAAGTAGTTACAGGTATTCAAATCAACAAAATGACAAGGGTGCCCAAATTTATGCACCTGTCTAATTTCGTTTTGATTTTCTGTTACTCCAGTAAACCTCATTTTACTACTGAAATATTACTGTGTCCTTCAGTTATTTGATAGATCAAAATGAAATTGCTGATCCAAACGCCCAAATATTTGACAATCACAGAAATTGTCAGAGGTTCCTAAACTTTTGTATACAACTGTCCCCAAACCCCTCCATAAGGCTATATCCTTGTGTGCTGTCATGGTGAAGGGGGGTACAGAGCATTAGCTCCTTCTCATCTCTCTGTCCTCAACACTCCTTACTACTTTTTTTTTTCCCCTCAATAAATAGAGATGGCAAGTGAAGGCCAGGCCTTTATTTTGTGAAGGGCCGCATATGCCATGACTTATGACAGCAGTTTCCCTAGGTTAGCTGTCCGCACCTTGTTTTTTTATTCCAGAGCATACAAGGTTCGCTGTTAAATTTACTATACAACTTTCCAGTTTACACACAGTGTTTGTGATTGGGTAATAAAGAATTGTTTTTATAGGCAGACCTCTATTTGCCTGTAGCAGCATATGATTGAATGCCATGGTCAGGAAAGCATTAAATGAATTTGTTACAGGAATTGTTTACCTTCCCCATGAAAGATATAAAGAGCAGAATTGTTCCACCTCTCTCTGTTCACCAACCAAGAAATGTTCCAGTTCAGGCTGCACCTAAGCTGTTCTATAAGATGTGATTTCTACATGCGCCACTGGGGGGCCACATAGGTTATTGCTTTTCATGTCCTCACTAAGGAGAAACAAATTGTCAGTTCCCAGTTCTTCTCTATTCCTTGTCTGCATATTTAATTTGTGCTGTGTGACCCTTATAAAATGTCTGCATTATCTGCTTGTCTGCTTCCACTAGCCTGCTTTGTATTCAGTGCTGGTTAACCCCCTAAATTAATTGATCTGTATTAATGCTTGCCGCGTTATCCTGTGAGTGACGCAGTGAATATCCTTACTGTAAGGGCAATGTGAAAAGACAGCATCTGTATTCATGATACCATTGTGTGTGGTGAAAACTATCTTAGGGTGACATTATATTTAGTCATGGCCCAATGTCCACTTAATTGATGTAGCTGATACGGTCTCTGCTAAGACAGTTGCAAATCTTGTTACTTAACCTTGGATCTTCTGAACGCCCAAGGACTTCATCTCTCTCTCTCTCTCATCCAGGAAAATAAGAAAACTGGCTTATCTTTTTTGTACAGGACTGGTATTCCCCCTGGGTTATATGCAGGTTACCGCCAGGCGAATGGACACCTTCAAAAAAAATGTGGCCACCCCTAGAGCACACTTTTATAACCCCGCCCACTCTATGAAAAGTTTTTCCTGTAGTGTCCTTAGGTGAAGGACCTGTTTGTTTATTACAGGTACTTATATACCGCTGACAATTTAAACAGCGCTTTACATATATATTGTACATTCATATCAGTCCCTGCCCCCAAGGAGATTACAATCTAAGGCTTTCTAAATCGCATTCGTTCAACCTCATACTAAGGCCAATTTGGACAGGAGCCAGTCAACCTACCAGCATGTCTTTGGAGTGTGGGAGGAAACTGGAGCACCTGGAGGAAACCCACGTAGGCATGCAAACTCGAACCGACAACCTAAGTGCTAACCACTTAGTCACTGTGCTGCCCGACCTGTTCTCCTCGGGTGCTACTCACATACAGGGCTGTATGCATACAGGGACATATGCCCCAAATGGAAGAAGTCTGCTCGTTCTTGGCCCTGTTCGCAAAATACTGGCTGTGGCAGAGCACGTAACAGAGTTTAGGTCTAATAACCAGTCACTGGGTTGGATCGCTGCCACATGATGAAGGGAGTGAATGCTGTGTATTAGCTCACTGATTTGCTTTCACCTGTTACCTTGAATCTCTGATTGCACAATTTTCTTAGTAGATTGATTGTCTTCATGCATTTATTAAAATTGCTTGGTAACCTTTGGTTGGCAGTCACCTAATTTTCCACACATTGAAGAGAGTGAGTTGCAAATGAGTTGGGATAAATTGCCCAGTAGCATAAGCTAGGGGAAAAAGAACAAACAGAAATGTTGCAACAATGTAAATGTCTTCTAATATAAGACACTTATTTTTTTCCTCAATTTGTCTTGCACAGGTATCTCAGTTTGCGATGCAAGTTTTACTTTGACTCCTTACTCTCCCAGCGAGGCTACTCTGGGAAAATCTCATTTGACCACAAGAATGAGACGCTCTCTATTACCGTAAGTACATTGTGAGGTGTCTGCATCAGGGCATACCATACTGGTCCTATATAGTTGCTATTAACTTGTAGGTAGTGGCTGTTATTCAATAACCACACAGCTATGCAGTTGTGGATAACACTGGTACATGGACAGACCTTTCTTCAGTTATCCAATCATGTCACAGAAAAAAAAATCCTGTTTTTAGTCTATTTAGTCGTCTTTTTTTTTTTTTTGTGCACAATATGGGGTATTTAAAGTAAACACGGCCATAATCTGAGTGAACATTCTCGATTGCACAGTTTCTCCAGTGCTGAGAGTTCAGGAAGGAGGAGATTTTCACTACTGCCTGTATGCACGCCCACATGTGTGATGCCAATATAATGTGACCTGGCTAGCTCTGAGGACAAGAAACTGTTTTCTCTCCAGCATAAAAGACACCACTGAGCATGTGCAGGTTGGCTACCCTGCCTGTGTTGGCCTTCCCCAGATAGACAGTGTAGGAGGAGAAGAATCTGTGCATACAGGATAAAACGGCCTTTTTACACAATGCAGAGGATTAACCCCTTCATTCCACAGTGAGTAAAACCTGCATATACAGACTGATTTTACTGTTGTGGGTTTAGTAACACTTTAAAGCGGTAGTAAGCCACAGTTTAAGAAAAAAAAAACTTCCCCTGCAAGGCGGTCATAATGTGCATTGCATACTAGCACATAATGCGAGCCTTGCCTTAAAACAAAGCCCTCCAGCGGCACACTGTCACCGCTGACAGGGCTTCCATCTTCACCTTGCGCCAGTAACGTTACCAGCTGCATGCAGTGTGAATATCTCCTAAACAGTGCAAGTTTAGGAGATATTCACAGTAACTACAGGTGAGCCTTATTATAGGCTTACCTGTAGGTACAAGTTGAAAAAGTTGGTTTACAACCACTTTTAATATGTTTGTAAAGCCTTAAAGTGGATGTAAACCCAATTTCATCCTTTCTAAATTACTGCCATAGGGGTTATCTATAAGGATATACATGCCTCCTGCATGTATCTTTACCTGTCAAATGTCTCCCCTCTGTCTGTTATGAGACCCGAAAAACTGCAGATTCTGTGGGTGGGTCTGTTGTCTGGAGCTCGGTGGGTGGAGTCGTGATGTCAGTAGACTCCCCGCCCACCTCTACACTCCCCTTGTCAATATGCATTTTCTCCTGTGTATTTCTTACACTGAACTTCTGCTATGATCTCTAACATCCAGTGAAAACACCAGAAAGTAACCACATGACTTCACCATGCCAAATCATGCTGAGGTGTGGAACAGCCAATCCTTGCAGAGCTGCTGAAGAAAGGAGTGGGGGAGGGAATTAAAAAATAATGCATGTCTTAGGCTAGTGCACCAGATCTGTAAATCACCTGTCACTCACAGCAAGGGGGAGGATTTGACAAAGTTTTTCTCAGTTTGTCAATATTTTTCTCACTGAACAATAAAAGAGGATTGCTCAGAGATGGATTAACTCTGTGTGGCAAGACTGGGCTCAAATGATAGGAAATCTTATACTCTACAGTATGATATCAAAAGAAAAAAAAAATTCGGGTTTACATCCACTTTAAGTTTTTTTTACCCTAATGCATTTAGGTGAAAAAAACCTACTGTGCTGCACATGTCCCCCTAGCCCTTCCTTATACTTGAGCCCGATCCCGATTCAGCAAAGTGTATGAGACCACATTGCTGTTCCACCTCAGTGCACAGATTGATGGAATCAAATTCTGTGGCAGGGGCGGGACCGAGCCACCCTGTCTAGGTCAATGGATGCAGACAAGGTAGCTCGGGAAGGAGCATGCACGAGTTCCCCCATTGGAAGCAGCTTCTTATGGGGGGCACTCCCCGAGGAGGAGGAGCCAGGAGCACCAGTGGGGGACCCCAGAAGAAGAGGCTCTGGGCTGCTCTGTGCAAAACCACTGCACAGAGCAGGTAAGTGTAATATGTTTGTTATTTTAAATGGGGGGGGGACCCTTTTATTGATACTTTAAAGATTACATTTTCCAATCATCTTTGTGCTATAATAACCTTATTTTCAAACAGTATTTCTATGAAATTATTTATAAACAACTATGTAGCTAGGGCAGCTTCATAAATTTGTTTCTTGCTAGTTTTCTGATGGATACCCAGGTGTTTGGCAGGTAAATTTTATAGGGCAGTGAAAACCAGAGCAGTGAATTTTTTAACACAAATGATTGCTCAAAGTAGTTGATTTAGTGGAATTTGAAGAAAATACCAGAAAAAAAACCATCAAATGAGCGAAACTGAAGCAGAACATAAGGGTTAATGAATGCAGGGGAGAAGGAAGGGACCTGTACTTGTCCTTGTGTATGCCACTTTACAATAGCAGTAAAATTGATAGAATGCATTCGAAGTGGCAATCTAAAAACATTATTATACAGGATTTATATGGCGGCAACAGTTTGCGCAGCGCTTTACAATATAAAGGGAGACAAAACGGCAACAATACAATTCACTACTAGAGGGTTAGGGGAGCCCTGCTCCTGCGAGCTTACAATCTAATATTAAAACAGCTGTCAAAAGCGATGGCAAGTGTCCATTATAAGGCCTCTTTCCCATCGGCGTTCATGGGGTGGTAAAAATCGGTGGTTCAGCTATGATTTTACAGCTTTCCTAAAACATACAGCTGAAGGGGTCTGCGCTGCAACCACAAGCCAAATCCTGGGCTTGCAGTTGCAGCGCATTAGTTCAATGTTTAGTTGCCATTCTACAAAAGAAACAAAGGCAAAAAAAGGAATTGAGGAGGTGGCAGGATCTCCTTCTGAATACCTGAAAAAGCCACTCCTTTAGCCTCCCTCTGAAAAACTATCCCCCATGGTTTTCTTTTCAGAGACAGCCACAGTGTGAACCTAGCCATACATTGTGTAAACCCTAGATGTGTATGTACAGGACACAGCTGCTGTATAGTAAATGAAGCACCACTAGAGGTCCTCACAGTTTGTGGAATGGAAAAACAGGCGCTGTGATTTGTTTACCAGTAAAGTATGTAATACACAGATCTGTAGTCTGATCATTGAGACCTAAACACTGTCATAACACTTGTGTATAACTTTACAATTCACTTTTCTTTTTTTTATACTTTTCACTAAATCAGAACAGAGATGGCTGTTAGGTAGTGTTTAAAGCAGAGCTACAGAAAAATACACATATATGCAATTGAAATACTACATGTATATAAACTGTTATGTCGGCAGGTGTTTTTTTTTAATTTTTATTCTTTACCACCACATTTGTAATCCAGGCTGGCTCTGCTTAATAGCACAGTCATGTCCAGCATCATCCTGTAGCCGCTGATTAAGGAAATACGAGCCTACCGATTGGACTGTGAAGCTGCAGCATTAGGCTGGGCATAGGCACATTAAAATTCAGCCGCTTCAGCAAGAACCCACTGAATTTTGAACTGTGTGACAGTGCTTTAACCACTTAAGGACCAGGCCTATTTTATACACTTGGTGTTTACAAGTTAAAAATCTTTTTTTTTTGCTAGAAAATTACTTAGAACCCCTAAACATTTTTTTTCCAGACACTTTAGAGAGTAAAATGGTCGTTGCAATACTTTGTCACACTGTATTTGCGCAGCAGTCTTACAAACGCAATTGTTTTGGAAAAAATACGCTTTTTTTTAATTAAAAAATAAGAAAACAGTAAAGTTAGCCCAATTTTTTTTTTATATTATGAAATATAATGTTACGCCGAGTAAATTGATACCCAACATGTCATGCTTCAAAATTGCGCCCGCTCGTGGAATGGCGACAAACTTTGACACATAAAAATCACCATAGGCGAAGTTTAACCGCTGCACGACGATTTACGTCGGCAGAATGGCTCGGGTGGGCAAAAGGGCGTACAGGTACGTCCCCTTTAAAAAGCGGTGCTGCGGGCGCTCGCCCGCCGCGTTGACCGTGACCGCGGGTCCTGCGGACTCTATGTCCGCCGGGTGCCTGCGATCGTGTCACGGAGAGGTAGAATGGAGGTGCCTTTGTAAATCAGGCATTGTTCCGTTCTGCCTAGTGACATGACAGAGATCACTGCTCCCTGTCATCGGGAGCAGTGATCGCTGCCATGTGTGTTGAAGCTCATCCCCCCCACCTCTAGGACACACTTAACCCCTTCATCGCCCCCTAGTGGTTAACCCCTTCATTGCCAGTGTCATTTACACAGTAATCAGTGCATTTTTATAGCACTGATCGCTGTATAAAATGACAATGGTCCCAAAAAGTCAGAAGTGTCCGATGTGTCCGCCATAATTTTGCAGTCATGATAGCAATCACAGATCGCCGCCATTAGTAATTTAAAAAAAAAAAAAAATAATAAAAATGTCATAAAACTATCCCCTATTTTGTAGACGCTATAAATTTTGCGCAAACCAATCAATATACGCTTATTGCGATATTTTATTTTTTTTTTATTTTTTTTTTAGAAAAATACATATCGGCCTAAACTGAGGGGAAAAAAATTTTTTTTTTTATATTTATATTTTTTGGGGATATTTTTTATAGAAAAAGTAAAAAATATTGCTTTTTTTTTTTTCAAAATTGTTGCTTTTTTTTTGTTTATGGCACAAAAAATAAAAACCGCAGAGGTGATCAAATACCACCAAAAAAAGCTCTATTTGTGGGGGGGGGGAAAGGACATCAATTTTGTTTGGGTGCAATGTCGCGCGACCGCGCAATTGTCAGTTAAAGCGACGCAATGCCGAATCGCAAAAAGTGCTCTGATCAGGAAGGGTGCGAATCCTTCCAGGGCTAAAGTGGTTAAAAATTTCTACAGGTTACCAGTTTAGAGTTTCACAGGAGGTCTGGTGCTAGACTTATTGCTTGCTCTCTGACCTTCCCAGCGATACGTCACGTATGGTGCAATAGCTGTTTACATATGCGTGCGAGACCTACGTGCGCATTTGCGTGGGGAGGGGGGCGCCTTAAAAAAATTTTATTCAAGTTAATTTTTTTTACACTATCTTTTTTTTTTTTTTTTTTTTTCTTTTTTTAAATCAACTTCATTGCTATCACAAGGAATGAAAAACATTATAAAAAAAAAAGGAGGCAGTCCCCTTTTTTTTCCCCCCCAGACCTGGATAGACTCAGAGGTATGCAAATGGAAATAGACACAAGTGCGTTTCCATCCGCCTCCCAATTAACCTGCATGGAGCTTCCATGCAAGTCTGCCTGAAAAAAAGACAGGTGAACTTGGCCCATGTGAAAGGGGACTTATGCAATTTAACTGTGATGATGTTCTGTACAGCAAAAGCCTATATGAAGAAGCAGCCTATATGTTAATGCTGCTGCAGAAGCCTACGTGACCTAATGCGGTGTCTTTATGTGTTTATACTGCAGCACTTATCTTTTGCTTGACATTATGTGCAGTGATGCATTAGATGTGGTGTCATGTGTTTCAAACTACAGTGCCTTGCAAAAGTTTTCACCCCCTTGGCTTTTTACCTATTTTGCTACATTACAGCCTTTAGTTCAATGTTTTTTTTGTGATGGATCAGAACACAATAGTCTAAGTTGGTGAAGTAAAATTAGAAAAATATATACATAAAACAATTTTTCAGAAATAAAAAACTGATAATTGGCATGTGCGTATGTATTCACCCCCTTTGTTATGAAGCCCATAAAAAGCTCTAGTGCAACCAATTACCTTCAGAAGTCACGTAATTAGTGATATGATGTCCACCTGTGTGCAATCTAAGTGTCACATGATCTGTCATTACATATACACACCTTTTTGAAAGGCCCCAGAGGCTGCAACACCTAAGTAAGAGGCACCACTAACCAAACACTGCCATGAAGACCAAGGAGCTCTCTAAACAAGTAAGGGACAATGTTGTTGAGAAGTACAAATCAGGGTTAGGTTATAAAAAAATATCCAAATCTTTGAGCCGTATGCTCCATAGAGTTGGGCTTTATGACAGAGTGGCCAGAAGAAAGCCATTACTTTCAGCAAAAAAACAAAATCGCACGTTTTGAGTTTGCGAAAAGGCATTTGGGAGACTCCCAAAATGTATGGAGGAAGGTGCTCTGGTCTGATGAGACTAAAATTTAACTTTTTGGCCATCAAAGAAAACGCTATGTCTGGTGCAAACCCAACACATCACATCACCCAAAGAACACCATCCCCACAGTGAAACATGGTGGTGGCAGCATCATGCTGTGGGGGTGTGTTTCAGCAGTCGGGACTGGGAAACTGGTCAGAGTTGAGGGAAAGATGGATGGTGCTAAATACAGGGATATTGTTGAGCAAAACCTGTACCACTCTGTGTGTGATTTGAGGCTAGGATGGAGCTTCACCTTCCAGCAGGACAATGACCCCAAACAGACTGCTAAAGCAACACTGGAGTGATTTAAAGGCAAACATGTAAATGTGTTGGAATGGCCTAGTCAAAGCCCAGAAATCAATCCAAAAGAAAATCTGTGTTCAGACTTAAAGATTGGTGCTCACAAGTGCAAACCATCCAGCTTGAAGGAGCTGGAGCAGTTTTGCACGGAGGAATGGGCAAAATCCCAGTGGTAAGATGTGGTAAGCTCATAGAGATTTATCCAAAGCCACTTGGAGCTGTGATAGCCGCAAAAGGTGGCTCTACAAAGTATTGACTTTAGGGGGATGAATAGTTATGGCTTTTTCTTTTATTTTGTCCTATTTGTTGTTTGCTTCACAATAAAAAAAAAACATCTTCAAAGTTGTGGGCGTGTTCTGTAAATTAAATAATGCAAATCCTCAAACAATCCATGTTAATTCCAGGTTGTGAGGCAACAAAACACAAAAAATGCCAAGGGGGGTGAATACTTTTGCAAGGCACTGTATAGGGCATGATAATGTAGTTATACGGTATTGTAGACTTCAGTACATGTTTACAGTACAGGCCCCATACATGACATCTTGGGTAATGACTCTAGTTTTAAGCCTCCCCCCTGACATTTGGCTTTATGGGAATGCCTCTGCAGCATATGTGTAAGTCCATACTATAGTATGTTATTGCACTGAGTCACTCAAGTGTCTTTTCTTCCTTTCAGGTCCAGCCTGGAGAAGTTAGTAAGGCTTCATTATCTGACATGAGGTCTCTCTCTGGAGGCGAACGATCATTTGCAACTGTTTGTTTTGTTCTTTCTCTATGGTCGATTGCTGAATCACCTTTCCGGTGTCTGGATGAATTTGATGTATATATGGTAATGTTCATCTGTTTCATTCAGTTTATTTTTGTTTTAATATTAATGCTGCAAGCACTGAAAAATACCTGTTAATCTGACAGAAATTCAGTGCGCTCTTCCTGTTTGAACTGACAACATAGTGCCTTTGCTGTATAAAAATCCCAAGCAACATTTGCAGCTCTGTCACCTGGACGGCAGAACTCCTGCCTGTTCCCCACCCCTCTCTGTCTCTCTCCACATGCATACGCTGATTTATGTCATGGGTATTAATCAAAGGTGCCTAGTACCGTGTATTGCTAAACATTGCATTTTTTGCCTTTAATGTAAGGTAAAAATCCTCTCTGTAATTCACTCTCCTGTCTAGTGTAATGTTTAGGTAGCAATTTGATTGAATATTTATTTTATTATGCCTTGCAGGACATGGTGAATAGGCGGATATCAATGGATATGATACTTACCATGGCCGATTCTCAGAGGTTTCGCCAGTTCATTCTTTTAACCCCACAGAATATGAGGTAACGCATTTATAATAGCTAAACAGTAGACAAATTTGAGGAAGAAAATATTTAGCAGTTCTAGTTTTCAAAGTTGCAAACAGACAGCAGAAGACACAATCTAAGTGTAGTAAATATATATATTTACATATAGAAAAATGTGCTCCCAAGGCTGTGCCAGTCCTCTCAATGTAGAAATTCCCATCAAACTGGAACTTGCTGGTCATCATTGGCCATTTCATCACAATTTAGGTTATTTCTTTTTGGTTTTGGATGTTGAGTTTATTTGTTCCTTAACGTCTGATTTTTGTATTTTTATTCTTGTAAACATATTACTAGTGTATTACTTGCCATGTGGTTTAAATAGATATCCAGTTATTTTATTTTTAATCACTTTTTAAAAAAAATATTCATATGACCTTGATTTAGGGCTAAATCAGCAAAATAGGAATTTCTAAGGCATATGGTCCTTGTTCTGCTGGGCTTTGTAGTCATCCTATTATAAGGGAAAAGCCACAATATTTGCAGTGTATCTGCATTTTGGTGTTGGCTAGGTTACAAATCTTTATATATTGTTTATTATTTTTTTATTACTATTATTTATGTGTATATTTATTTTTATTAAGTTAACATCTATTGTTCCTCAGCCCTTTTCTGCAAGTACAAGGTAGATTTTTACCACCGTCTCTTAGAGTTCTGCCCGTAAGATGTGGTTGCATCTGTTCCCTTGTCCCTAGCAGATTGTGTGTATAAATACTGCAGTGGCTTACACGGTGGGCACACTTGATAAAGAGGCAGGATCGCCTTGAAACGTGTTGCACTCCCCTGGTATCTGACGTCATTGACTTGGTTCCCACACTGTCAGAGGAGCTTTCCTTCTTCATGGTTGCCGCTGCTAGCTGTATACTATGCACTGGAATCCTTGCATCTGTGATACTGTGGTTCCAGCAGCAGACCATCAGATTGAGATACTTGTTGAGAGGTGCTTATTCATCTAATGCATGTGAGTTACTATTTGTCTTTTTATTCAATAGTTATATGTTTACTACACTTAGCGCCCTCTGCTGTCTGTTGGTTGTTCTAGAGAGCTCTTGTTACTACACTTAGACAGTGCCCTCTGTTGGCTACAATAGAGCTCTCTTCAGTCTCCTTAGGTGCTGCTGAGTGTTTTGGACCCAGTAGAAATTAACCCCCGATGCACCTGTGAAGGACTATTATGGTTATTCTGCTGTGTATCTACTGAGGAACTCATGCTTCACTGTTTGCACCATTACCTGATTTTTATTTATTTTTTGTAGTTTTCAAAGTTGACTACTTTTCCATAATGTTACAAATCTGCATGCACATTCCTGCAACAACAAACCGCATTAGAACAATTTTCAAAAAAAGCTCTACTTTTTGGTAATGAAAAAGCAGTCCGAGCTCTAGTCAATGTTTGCCTAGGCTGCGATGATGTCATCATTCTGTTGTGGGCAGAAGGAAACTTTTCCTTTTATTAATCAGACTTCAACATTGAATCTTTGTAGCACATAAGCCCCTGTTCACATCACTGCAATTTGTTGTGCATCTGCTATTGCGCTGCAATGTACAACAATGGAAATTACTTTATATTCTCTATGGTGCCCATTCGCATCAATGCAACATGATGCAGTGCATTTTTTAAAACGGTGCAGCTGTTACTATTGATGTTAAATGGTTTGTTTTTAGACTTCAATAAGAACACATACTGGAAAAAATGTATGTCCATGCATGCCTTTTGGCATTATGGTCTTCTACAAAAGAATGCACGGAGCGTAAAACTGCATTAAAAAAACACACTGAGGCATGATTATGCAGTAGCTCTAGTGTGATCCTAGGCTTACAAGGGGAGAGTCTACACCAATGTCAGAGAGCCAGCATCTCAGCCCAGGAAATAGATCGTGACTGTGGATAGTGCCTGAACAAAGATGGTGACATCCTTCTGGAGAGAAAAAAAAAGCAGAGGAAGGCATTGTAAGGGAGTTCTGTGATATCCGAGAGGTGATACATAACCTGTTAAGCATACACATTACGTAGCATAGATTAACATTAACAATCTTTGATGCTAGGTTTACTTTAATGTATATTAAGACAGAACTTGAAGTTGTTCTGAAAGACAGAGGAAGATTTAATTAGTGCTACTTGGGCTCATAGATGGACTTGATGTGTATGGGGTTTTCTATCATTTCCAAAAGAGTTAGATATGTACTTGTTTCAAATTGTTGCAATTTTTAAGGCTAACCTTCATGACTATGCATGCTTTGCATTGTCAGTAAATTTACCCTAAATGGGCCCCAATGTATGAAAAAACATACATAAACGTTTTGTGCTAAGCGCAGTGCACCACAACCAATTACCAGTGCATTCACATCTGTGAATTGTGCTGCTTAACTATGTTCCAATTCTGACACTTCGCTCCTGCATGTAAACATCTACTTTTTTTCCTAGAAAATTATTTAGAACCCCCCAAACATTGTTTTTTTTTATGTTTGAAAAAAATAGTGGGTGTTGCAATTTTTATGTCACATGGTATTTGTGCAGCAGATTTTCAAAAGCAACTTTTAATTTTTTTTGGGGGGGGGGGGGCGGGGGGGACTTATGAATTAAAAAAAAATCACTTTAAGGTTTTTTATTTTTTTTTTATTTTTGTATAATGTGAAAGCTGGTGTTACGCCAAGTAAATAGATACCTAACATGTCATGCATTAAAATTGCATCTGCCCGTGGAATGGCGGCAAACTACGGTGCTTAAAATTCTCCATGGGTGACACTTTAAACACCTTTACAGGTTATAAGTTTAGAGTTGCACAGGAGGTCTGGTGCTAGAATTATTTCTCTTGCTCTGACATTTGCAACAATACCTCACTTGTATGGTGTGATCACTGTTTACATACGTGTGCTGGAGTAACGTATGTGTTCGCATTTGCGCATGGTGGGATAGGGGTGCTTTTAAATTTTTCTATTCTAATTTTCATTATACACATTTTCTTTACATCCTTTTTTTTGGATTAACTTTATTGCTATCACAAGGGATGATCAACAACCCTTTTGACTGCATTGGTTGTGACAGGACCTCTTTATAGACAGATCTGGGGTCTATTAAACCCCAAATCTCTCCTCTAGCCTCCCACACAGCCGATTAGACACAGATTGATCTGATCGGCTGCTTTCTTCGCCGCTGGCAGCCAGGTAAGCAAAGAGGCGGAACCGGAAGTGACAAACTACTCATCACTCCTGGTTTCTGGGGTTAAAGAGAGAGGAACAACGTCAGTTCCTCTCCCTCTATTCAGTGCAGCAATCGCAGCAGGCCACATGGCTCCTACGTTTTGCAATGGGACTGTAGAGCCCGGGAAAAGGGGAGCAGGGTGGGGTCCCCCTTCCTCCTCACAAGTGGCTACGGATCACTTCTGCCTTAGGCCTCTTTCACACGGATGATCCGTATGTCCGTTTTTCATCCATCCGTTTTCGGATGAAAAACGGACATACAGTCATCCCTATGGAGCGTCGGATGTCAGCGGTGACATGTCCGCTGACATCCGACCCGCTCCGATCCGAAAAGTGTAACGGAGGAAAAACCTACTTTTTCCTCCGTTATCGGATCGGATGACGACGGACACTACGGACCGTCATCATCCGATCCCCCCATAGGGGAGAGCGGCGCTCTGACAGGTCCGTCGCTGCACAGTGTGCAGCGATGCACCTGTCATCTTCCTGCTCAGCGGGGATCGGCGGAGCTATCCCCGCTGAGCAAGCGGATGTTCACGGGGCGGATCATGACTGATCTGCCCCGTGTGAAAGAGGCCTTACTTGGAATGGCTGGCTGGAAAGATCCATACTGGGACAATGCCTGTAGGTGCAGGCATCATCCTAGTATAACTACTGAAACCCGAAGACATCCATGGACTACGCAAGTAGTTAAAGGATAAGTTCACCTTTCGTAACATGTCACACTTATATTCAGGGTGTAACATGTCACGTGTTACAAACAGGCAGGCCACGGCTCCCTCCTGATCCCCCATTTTGACAGCTAACGGGGATCTTTTTTTTTTGGCTAATAATTTTAATAGCTTCTCCTTTAAAAAAGAAAAATATAGTTCCTCTTTAGTTAGAAAGGTAACACGTAAGTGTGATGTGGCAGATTATTGTTAACACATAAAAACATTCAGATATACCCGCATCTCGTGTCAGGCTTACATTTGAAGCCGTTCTTTACTCCTCACCAAGCGATTGAGCATTAAAGTAGATAATGCGCTCTTTACTGGTGGCCTTCCAAGCTGCCTTAACGGGAAGCCAGTATTTCATTTGATAACACTAGATGCTTTGGGGCTGCTTTAATAAAGCATGAACTTTTAAAAAGAGACACAATTTCTGCTAAGCGAGCAGATTCTTAATGGATGTTTTGGCATGAGAGCTGTGCTTAGAGCTTTCTGGGGAATATTCTAGTGCCACCGTCCTTACATAGTGACTGCTGTCTGTTATGGCTTTTAGCTCCTCCCTGTATAGGGAGTACTATGTAGAATAGAGAGTCAGAGAATGGCAGCTGGGAATTTGGTGCCATGAGAGAATCCTGGGTTAATAATGGCTGGGATTTTGCTCCTTTCCAGGTACGCAAAGGAGTTAGGGTGGGTATGCGCGTTGGACTTTTTATGAAAAGGTAATTGCCATCTCTGCCTTAGATAAAAGTTAAAAGAATCTTTTGGACCTCATCTGTTAACCCAACATGAACAGACTGAATTTCTTATCTCTCCCATGTACTGCTTTTTAAAAAGATCGATAGTGTGCCAGTTTTGTTGAACTGAATGAAATTCTGTATTCTTAAAAAATGTTTTTTTTTTAAAATAGAAAGATCAAAGTTTCTTGAATCAATAATGTAGTGTACAGAATACAGCAGTCTGTGGAATGCAATATATAGCACAGTGCTGCAGATTGTAGTGCACAAGTAGTACATTGGAGAAAAAAAAAATCTAAGTACCTTTTTTTTTTTTAATGGATATACAGCTGTCACATGACCCAGATTTTTCCCAGCCTGTCTGTAGGGAAACAGTGGCAGGAGGAGCTTCTAGTCCTCTGCTGCTGATCACATGTTCAGAAAAAGAGCCTTTGGTATACAGAATTTAAAAAATAGTTACAATCAAACTGTGTTAAATCCTCATACAAATATATATTTGAAATGTATTCTTTATGACTTTTTGGCAAAATCATGGTGTGGGTGGATTTCTGCCAGTCACTGGCTGTGTCACGGCACTCCAGCCTGTGTCTTAGAATAAGAGGGAGGTGAAGCCTCCATCAATCAACATGCAATATCCCGCCCCATTGTGTTTAGCTGGTTAGTGGGCATGGAGGAGGAGGGAGGGAGTGGGCTGTGATTTACCACTGTGTATACACCCACATGTGTGATTCTAGTCTCATGGGCTGCTCAGATGTGATAGGGGGGAAATGCTCAGGGTAGAAGATGCACTGAAACCTGAGCATGTGCAGTATCTGCCAACACTGCTCTGCAAAATCCCCAACTGCAGTGAGGACATGGGCAGGAGGGGGAGACGGTGAACAGCAGGATCAACCAGTTTTTTGTTTTTTTTTGCAGAATACAGAAAAAGAATCCCATAATGTCCATTTATTGATAGTTTTTAATTAAATGGGTTTGATGACACTTTAAATTGATGGTCAAGGTAGAATTGTGTGATACAGTAGTGTTTAATGCAAAAGTGTGGGGGTACAGTTAGCAAGAGAAGTGGTGGGCAGTGGCAGCAAGTGGAAAAATGTATGGGTGCTTCACCATGTACTTATTAACCTCTGGCCAGCGTCAGAGATTGGGAGCTTTAATGTCCACATACTACACATTACATTCGCTGCACACTCCCAGCACAGTGACCAAGCCGTCATAGGCAGCTCTCCCAATCTCTAGTAATGATTGGAGACTGGCTCCCTAATGTGACCACTGTGACAGACAATCACAGAGGTGGTGTCATCAGGGAGTCCTTCCAGCCCCCTGGGTGTAAATTCCCAGTTAAAGGGACACACGAATCACTGCAGTCTCCTTGCTTTGTCCATCCTTTCCCAGGTCTCCTTTTATAGGGTCAAAAAGCATCACAGATTAAAGTTGAACTGACTTTTACCAGGAAGTTTTAGCACTCCAAGATTTCTGGAAGTCTTGTATACTGTGTCCCAGCAAAAACTGGGCTCACTAAGCTTTCCTCACTGGGGTCATAGTAACAAAGATCTAGTGGTGATCAGATTCCGCTTCACTCAACCGATACTTTTTCATTTTGTGTAAAAAAAAAAAAAAAAAAAAAAAAAAGCTTTTCCAAATTTACAATTTATTCAACAAGGATGTGGAAATGGTCAGTCTTCCACTGCTGACCACTCACTACTAGCAGAATAGAGTGAGTAAAAGCAACTTCTGCAGTGTCTCAGCTTTCTCTGCAAATGCTGCAGTCCTGTCTTGTGAAGGTTTTCTTTGAATAAACCAAGCAGAATCAGAAAACAGAACAGGTCTTGAGGTAAATCCAATGATGCTTCTGTACTGTAGACTAGCAGATGACAAACACAAATAATAACTGACATGGCTGATCCTGTGCTCCTCATCTGAGTTATTGCTTGTGGCAGAAACCACCACACGAGCTGTTTGAGATATCAGAGTTGCTGCAGGTTTCCAACACTCTGACAAGCAGTTCCTTACATGAGGTGCCAGAGGGGATGTGCCTGAGAGCAGCTGCCATTTACTATTTTCCTTTTCATCTACGCTGTGCAGAAAGAGAGGTTGATGTAAAATAATAGCCACAATTGGAGCTCTCCTTCCAACATTATATGAGTATAGATATGTCCAATATAGAAATGAGATAAAAAATAGAGAACTACAAATGTGGGCATGCATACGTTAAAGATGACAGTGGTTGATAAAAAATGTCAGGACTAGACCTACCGACCTTAAGTCTTTGGCAGTATCTGGAGTCTCTTTACAAAGACTTATGCAACTTTCTTCTTCATAATGTAATTATACTGGATGGGAAATTTTGCTCAGGTTAAAGTCAAGTTTAAGGTATCTATGACCAGAGCAGTGCTGATTTCCACATCAGACCCTTGGATTTGCCACGTTAAAGCGGAACTTCACCCAATAGGGGAAGTTCTGCTTTAAAGTGGTTCTAAAGGCAGAGGGTTCTTTATCTTAATGCATTCTATGCATTAAGATAAAAAGCCTTCTGTGTGCAGCACCCCCTCTCATCCCCCAAATACTTACCTGAGCCCCATCTCGAACCAGCGATTTTTGCACAAGAGTCTCAGCTGTACGGGACTCTCCCTACTCATTGGCTGAGACAGCAACAGGCGCCATTCCCTCCCTCTGCTGTCAATCAAAGCCAGTAAGCCAATGAGGTGAGAGAGGGGGGCGGGGTGAGTCGCAGCCCCATTTCTGCATGGACACGCAAAGTAGCAGCTCAGGTGCCCGCATAGCAAGCTAGTTTTGACAGGTACCCTCTTCTACTTTCGCTCGGATCACCTAGGCCTTTTTTGGACGCAGCTTCAACAGTTCAGGTCCTATTTAAGATGTATGTGCTGAGCAGAGGTACTGAGGATTTCACCATTGTCTTGATCCAACTTAAGTTGGTAGTGACACTGTTGCAGTGGCGGCTGGTGCTCAAAATTTTTTGGGGGGCGCAAACAAACTGAAAAATTCTGAAAAATACACAAAAAAAACCATCAAATGCAGCCACTGTGCCCATCATTTGCAGCCACTGCGCCCATCATTTGCAGCCACTGCGCCCATCATTTGCAGCCACTGCGCCCATCAATTGCAGCCACTGCGCCCATCAATTGCAGCCACTGCGCCCATCAATTGCAGCCACTGCGCCCATCAATTGCAGCCACTGCGCCCATCAATTGCAGCCACTGCGCCCATCAATTGCAGCCACTGCGCCCATCAATTGCACGCACTGCGCCCATCAATTGCAGCCACTGTGCCCATCAAATGCAGCCGCACTGTACCCATTATGAAGGGGTTCACTTCCCACCATCCCTGTGCTGAGTTTCCGGCCAGGCATGTACACCTGCTGTGCCCATTATAACTGTCCCCACTGATGCAGCGCATCAGCAATGACCCACTGACCTTGTCCAGCAGCAGCATATATGAGGTAAGAGTCGACTTGTATATAGATTAGATTAGAGTAGAACAATAGACTGCTGGGTGAGTCTCATACTTACCTTACAGGCAGCTTCACTCGGGCCGGGCTTTCCACGGAGCTGTCAACGTCACTTGCAGTTCACCAATAGCTTACGGAAACCAGAAGTAACCAGTTAACTAGAAAAACAAAGCACCCGCCCGTAGTAATACTATGGGCGGAAGTTGTCCGGTGCTTTAGAATGCGCTACAAAGCAGGTCAAAACCCTGCAAATGAAGCGCCTCGTCTGCAATCTCGTGATTGCATTAACGTGGTGCTTCCCATTGCATGCATTTTGAACTGCACCCCAACTGCATAGACAGCCCAAAACCAAGGTAATCCTATGGGCATAGTTTACATCATTGCAGTGCAGTTCAGCGCAGTTAAAAAAAAAAAAAATAGAGTGTGCTGCATTTTTCTGCACCACAAATGCAGGGAACGCACTTCAAATGCATCGCACTGTGCATTCATTAGCCAAGAAAGCCAAGCCCAAAAATGTATAAAGAATGCACTGCAAACATAGTGCTTAGCACAGCACAAAATGCATTCAAGCGTGCGTCAAGCGCACTTCAAATGCATGCAATTATGCAGTCAAAAACGTACAGTTATGTGCAGTTTCTGGTGTGAATGGACCCTTACTCTTAGGCTATATTGTGTAACGTAGATACTGCAGTTCACTTCTATACATTTCATAGTGATCTTTTCTTTCTTAACTCTGAAAATAACATAATTAATCACTGTTTTTATTGAGTATCCCTAGGTAAGTAATCCAGAGCTCCGTTCTCCAGGGAAGTACAGCTCTTAATTCTTTGTGTCGTTTCTTAATTATTCTTGACATGACCCATTTTTATGTGCTGTTGAGTAGCAGCTGGTACAGAACAGGAATTCTCTTCTTGTCTGTTTCTTGCTACGTGGAGAAGCAAAGCCAGGGCTGCATTCTATTTTTAGGTAAAAACAGATATAGGGCTTTGGATTTTCTTGCTTGTCCTTTTTGTGCATTTGATTCTGTCTATCTAATTTGTTTTCCTTTTTAAAGCAAAGAGTAGGCTGTATAGCAAAACTAAAGTGAGGCTATTACAAGGCTTTTCTTGTAATTTAGGCCTCATGCACACTGGGCGTTAATGTTGCTTTTCGAGGAGTCTGGCTTTTTTTTTTTCTGCCTCTAAACACCCCTCTAAACATACAATATATACAAGACAAAATTGCAGCCCTAAACTAAATTATAAACTAAATTATGGACATATACTTTACATCTGTCACCATTAAAGCGGCGTTCCACCCAAAAGTGGAACTTCCGCTGTAATGCCTCCTCCCCAGCTTCTGTTTGTGAAACTGAGCTTTTGGGGAGGAGAGAGTAGTGGGTACCCGATTTTGACAGGTAACCCACTGCCACTTCCGTTCCGGTTGCCTTAGGCGATCAGGAGCAGAAGTTTTCTCCATCCCCCCCCCCCCCCCTGTGACAGCCGCAAGCTGTCACAGCCGGGTGCCCATAGTAGAGATACCGGCACCGCAAAGTTTTTGTAGCTGCTGACTTTTAATAAACACATAAGTGATTGGAACGCCGCTTTTAACGTAAGTGTTAACCATCCATCAGAAGAAACACGTGAAAAAGTCAGCTGAAACGGACCTATAATAGTCCATAGAAGTATCCCCAAAATAACGTCCACCACCATGCTATAGCCAACACCAGGGCCAGAGTGAATCTCCTTTCACCAAACAGACAAAATGCACACTTACCACATCCTAGAACTGCCAAATTATAAGCAGAAAAACAGTGTTTCAGTAGTTTGGACAGGATTCTCCCACATTCGCCCTGGGATTTGGTCACTAATACCTCCTCTCCTCTACTAGGGGCAGTTGTGTGCACTTGGCTGACAGTGTTTTGAAGCACAGCACAAGAAATAGGCATCATAGTGTATTTTATATTTATTTAGTGGTTTGTACTTGTGGGGATGAAGTTTCTAATATGTCCTCTTGCATTAAAACCAAAAATCGCCAAGGTAAGTACAAAGATAAAGCCACCACACACTTACATTAACAGCTTCCACAAAGGGTGACGTCACGATTGTAGCGTTTCGCGCCTCCACGTCCTCAGGGGCCCATCCATGTTAGCATATGTGTTTGTGCACACATAGGCATTTAGAGGCAGGGAAAAAAAACACTGCCAGCATGTTCAGGAGCAGAGCGCTTTGGCAGAAAAAAATGCTTGATGTGTGTAAATGCCTATAAACGCGCATTAACGCTAGGCGTGTCAAACTTAGAGCATAAGCTTTGTTAGCCGTCCTATAATTTTAGTTCAGTGCTAAAGCGTTTGTTAAAAGACAGTGTTACCTCCCGCGGCAAGCTTGAGACTAGAGTAGGTGGGGTATCAGCCCTGCACTCGGATAAGACTTAAGCCCCATACACACTATCAGTTTTTCTGCTGAGTTAGTCCTTCAGATTTACCAAAACCATATAATATGAGGTCAAACCTTAGGAGTTTCAATGTGTATGCAATCAGGCAGGCCCTTGCACTACATGGTTTTGGTAAATCTGAAGGACTAACTCAGCAGAAAAACTGATAGTGTGTATGGGGCTTTAGGTCGACCTCTAGGGTGGCCTTACAGCCTGACAATCAACCAATATGTTTCCTTAGACACATAAGATATTTCTGCTAAAGACCCAAAATGTTTATCCCTGAGATATAGGGCTACACTATCATAATAGCCTAAAATTGGAAATTCAGATGCTTAGAAATATGCATTACTGGCTTCTTTTTTTTAACACTCTTTTTAGAGTTTAAGAAAAAGCCCAATGTGCATCTAAAATAGGCATAGTGCCATTACCCAACCGCAGTCACACAAAATGGGAGGTCCCTTGCTCCCATGTCCCTGGTTTGGCTTGGCCTTTGGCTGCTCATGTCCCTGGTACTCTTATTCTGGAGAGGCAGGTAACATAAAGTTAATTGTTCAAAGTCTTTCTTTATTTTAGCCAAACTCTAGGAAGATATAAGAAAATGCGTGTAATTGCTAAAAAAAAAAATACAAAACATGTTTGTTACCATTTCAGTCTGCAAATACTTATTGTAAACCTGTGAAAAATCTGTGCTGAAAAAAGTCATCACAACCACCATCGATTTGCTTGGGATTTATTCCCTGCGGCCGTGTTCACGCTGGTACGACAAACGCTCCGACATTGGGAGCTCATGTCGCATGACGTGTGAAAATCAGTGTTTCCCTATGGGAGCCGTCTTAACTGGTCCGACTTTAAAAATGCTCTCTGCACTACTTTGGTCTGACTTTGACCCTACTTCAGCCCATTGAATATCACTGAAGTCGAATCAAAGTCGGATCGCCGTCTTGACTGATCCGACTTTGGCATGCAACATGTGCTCTGATGATCTTGAAGGGGAACTCCACGCCAAATTTGAAAAAAAACGGCATGGGTTCCCCCTCTAAGAGCATACCAGGTCCTTCGGTCTGGTATGGATTTTAAGGGGAAGCCCCGCACCGAAAAAACTGAGTGGTGTCCCCCCCAAATCCATCCATACACAGCCCGGCAGGTCAGGAAAGCGGGTGGGGATGAGCGAGCACCTTGTCCCTATGTTGATGAGGACAAGGGCCTCTTCCCGACAACCCTTTGGTTGCTGGGGTCTGCAGGTGGGGAGCTTATCAGAATCTGGAAGCTCCCTTTAACAAGGGGGCCCCCAGATGCCGTTTCCCCCATCCTATGTTAATGAGTATCGGGTACATTGTACCTCTACTCATTCACCTAAAAAAAAAAAAGTGTCAAAAATAAAACACAGTACACAGGTTTTTAAAGTAATTTATTGAGGCAGCTCCAGCATCTCTTCCGCTCACTTCTCCCCTCTCTGGCTCTTCTGCCTCCTCCGCTGACGTCTTCTCCCCTCTCCGCGTCTTCTAGCCCTCTCTGGTTCTTCTCCCTCTGTCTGCTGTCTTCTGCCTCTGCTGGGTCTTTTCTCCGATATCTTCTCGCTCTTTTGCCGGGTCTTCTCCACTGTCTTTTGCCTCTGTTCTTCCGATGTTGACTCGACGTTCTCTCGCGCTCTAATTCTGGGTGCGCAGAGTGCCTCTACTTATATTGGCATGGGGCGGTGTCACCGGGTAATGTCATCCGGAGGCCCCGCCCCTTATGACGTCACCGCCCGCGGCATGATGGGGCAGTAAAGTCATAAGGGACGGGCCCACGGTGACCCCGCTCCATGATAATATAAGTAGTGGCACACCGCGCACCCAGCATTAGAGCAGGAGAGAGCGTCGAGTCAACATCGGAAGAAGAACAGAGGGAGTAACCCAGCAAAAGAGAGAGAAGACAGCGGAGAAGACCCAGCAGAGGCAGAAGACAGCGGACAGAGGGAGAAGAACTGACAGCGGAGGAGACAGAAGAGCTGGAGAGGAGAGATGCTGGAGCTGCCATAATAAATTATTTTAAAAACCTGTGTACTGCGTTTTATTTTTGACGCTTTTTTTTTAAATAGGTGAATGGGTAGGGGTACAATCTATCTGATACTCATTCACATAGGGTGGGGGGCCGGGATCTATTCCAGATTCCGATAAGCCCCTTGCCCGCAGACCCCGACAACCAACGGCCTCAAAGCAACCAACGGCCTCAAATGAGGCGATGTTGAGGGCATGCGCCTGGTACAGTTCGGGGGGGGCTCGCTCTGACCTGCCAGGCTTTGTGCTCGGATAAGGGCTCGGTATGAATTGGGGGGGGGCACGCCTTTTTTTCAGCATAGGGTTTCCTTTAAAATACATACCAGACCGACGGACCTGGTATGTTCCTTGAGGGGGAACCAAATGTCTTTTTTTTTTTTTTTTTTTTTAATTTACATTATACGTGGAGTTTCCCCTAAAGATTCATACCAAACACAGTGCCTGGATCCCTGTTCATTGAAGTCAGACGCATGTCGGACTTCAAATCGCAGGGCAAAGTTGGATCCAAAGTGGTGCGACTGTCCTGTCATACCAATGTGAACCCGGCCTAAGGCGTGATTTGGTTTTTCATTCATTTGAAAGCCAACATCTTTTGGTAAGCAGCCACCCTTACCTTTTACTTCCACTGGATGTCTTGGGCAGTTTTTGTGTCTGCCTATCCCTCTTCTTTCCTCTGGAACCATTCCGGGAATCGCCATCACTATTTTTTGTATTTACATGGACTTTATTCACTTGCTAAGTTGTTTTTCTTTTTTTATGTATTATCACCTGTGTATGGTGGTTTGAGGACTTTTTTTTAACACTTTGTCATTAATATATGTTCACAATATTTTGATCTTGATGAACACTTAACTGAAATTACTGCTTTGTAAGATAATGTATTAAAGGTTCTCTAGAGAAAAAGAAGAAGTACAGTGATGTTACAGAATATAAATAGAGACGTGGTACGAAATACACAGAACTGCAGACTCTGAAAAATATTGACACGCCTTCCTGCTTTGCAAGCATAGTACAGAAGTATGCACAATAAGTGGTCAGTGTTGTAGGTAGTTAAAACCGCTCTTGTGTGTGTGTCGGATCTAGGCACCTAGTTTTTTTTAGCTGGAATTTGTCCTAATCAAAGTAATATATTTTATTAGAGGTATTTATATAGTGTTGATAATTTATGCAACACTTTAAATATATTGTACAGTTCACATCAGTCCCTGCCCTCAATTAGCTTACAATCTCACACGCATACATACACAATCTAGGGCCAATTAAAGCCTGGTACACACTATCTTTTTTGTTGAATTTTTTTTTTTACAACCCAGCTGCCTGAATGGGAAAAAAAAAATTAAGAGTTCGGCAGGAGATCCTGTACTATCAATCTGTAGTTAATACACCGATCTCCCTGCTGAGCTATTGTGTTCCAACAGGGGGACTGCCATCCCGTCAGAACACACTGGCCATTGGCTGAGTGCGCTGATTGGATGACGATTGGCAGACCTTTTATAGTCATGCCCCTTCAACAGAAGCCAGCTCCACAGGCCAAATGTCGGACTGTTTCTATTGAACTGGCCGATGGCGCCCGATAATCTGCCTGTGTGTATGGCCCTTTAGACAAGAGCCAATTAACCTACTAGCATGTCTTTGGGGTGTGGAAGGAAACCCTTGCAAACATGGGGGAATATGCAAACTCAATGCATGGTTGAGATTCAAATCGATGACCCAACACACAAAGTTCTAACCATTAAGCCACCATGCTGCCCCTGAACTATATAAATAATAACTAGACAGCACTGATGCACATTGTAATGTCCTTTGTTACTTTGCAGCTCCCTGCCATCCAGCAATCTCATCCGAATTCTTCGAATGCAAGATCCTGAACGAGGACAAACTACATTACCTTTTTTGCCAAGAAGCCAGCAAGACGAAGAAACGGAAGATTAAATTCTTCAGCATGCTACCTGAAGACCCTACCTAAGTGAATGGAGAAGATTAAAGTCCATTTTGATGCTGTTTGTCACAAACTCAAGCATTTCAAACTGAGCATAGGCTAAAAAATACACCAGTAGACGTTACCTTCTGTGAAATTTTGAAAAAAAAAAAGCGATCAGTTGCTCCAGGGATATAAGCAGTTGAAGTTGTATACAAATATACATTTTTTTCAGGAAAAGCTAAGGCTGGCTAGAGAGGATTTTTTTTCCTGATTAGCCAGCAGGTTGATCAGAAAAAAAAATAGAATGGATTCCCCCATCCACACAAACGAGGTGGGTGGAGGAATCCTCCACCTTGGGACATTGTATTTTGACAGAACTCGTCAGAATACACTGATCAGCGATGCAGTGGACTGTCTGCCGCCCACGACAGAAGTCAATCATTAGATCTACTTTTTTCGAGTGGAAACCATAAATAAATCAAAATTCATCCTGGTCCCTGCTGAACCAGACAGATTTTGATCCATCTATGGCCAGCTTAAGCTTGTCTTCTTCCTGCCTCTTGTTAGTTAGTAAAGTTATGTTATACCTCTTATTGTTCAATGAAGTTATAACTTATTATGTTAAGTTGAACTTTTGCAGGAAAGGCTGAGGCTTTTTTTGAATTCCTTTAGCTTCCCATCTCTGGATCCACATGTTAGGTATACATGCCTTTTTTAGTGGAGGTAATGGTTGAGCACATGGGGGGGGGGGGGGGATACTCGGTTTGAATGGCCTACATTTGTGACCGTTTTACTTTAACGAATTGTGCAATACATTGGCCCACAGGTTATGAAGGTGTAGGCAGCCAGCAGCTGAGGAACTTCCATTTCCAGCAAGCTTTACCACTGTGTGCAGGCCATGACGGTACCAGGATTTCCTCAGCAACGATAGGCCACAAATCTCAATGGGCAATTTCTTAAAGCCCAATTGATTATTCAGTTTAAATTGGCTAAATACATTCCAGGTGCATCGGTGTCTTTTTTTTTTTTTCTAAAGCAGCCATAGCCAGAGAAGAATAGTCTGCTCCCTGTCAGCAACTCTAGAGAATGACCTTTCCTTTCTGTGGGGAAGCAGTGGGCTCAGAGTCGCCTGAGGTCTAACACACCCCTTACTGAGTCAAAGCTATAGCTCTGTAATTCGCAAAACCCCCTGCAAGTTACAGAGCTCTGACTAAAGCTTTATACACACTATACAATCTGGTTTAAATTTTTATCTTTTAGATTTACCAAAAACCATATAATATGAGGTCAAACCTTAAGAGTTTCAATTTGTATGTGATCAGGCAGGCCCTTGCACTACATGGTTTTAGTAAATCTAAAGGAAATCAGACACACAAGTTGTATAATGTGTATGGGGTCTTAGGCAGGTAAATTACTACAAAGAAATCCCTGCTTCCCCCACAGAGAGCAAGGGTCCCACTCTGCAGCATTGCTGGCAAGTAACCGGCTTATCTAAATAGGCTGTGGCTGATTTTTTAAAGAAAAAAGACTTTGCACGTTTTCTCTTTTGACACACCTGGAATGTATTTAGCCAATTTAAAGTAAAAGTTCAATTGGTTGGGCTATAATACAAAATTGTGGCAGTGCTAAGATATAAACAGAGATGCACATGACAAATATTACAGCTCAGCATGTTCCTTCCCCAGCCTTGAGGAATAGGTGTTCCTCCTGCCCTGCATATCACAGTGCTATACACAGTGCCTTACCATGTAATAATCAGGCCTTGACATTGACACCTGGGGACTGTGACTTAAGCCTAGTACACATGGGCCTAATGCTGTGTGGCATCGGCCGATTCAATAGAAACGGGCTGACCTTCAGCCTGTGTGTACAGCAGCAGGTCTGACAGAAGCCTGCCATTTGGTCATGATCGAAAAAGGTCTGCCAACTGGCCATTGCCTGAGAGCGCTGACCGGAGTGTTCTGGCCAGGGGGCCATCCCCCTGTCAGACCACAATAGAACAGCAGGGGAGATCTCTGCGCTAACATCAGATTGTTAGTACAGTGGCTCAGACCTTAGCAGTCAACACACTGGGTTGAACGATAAAAAACACTAGTAGCACGTACAAGGCTTTAAGCTATGCATATGCTGGCTTACAGAAGCTTCAGTTTGCATACCTACTTCGATAATGCGCCCTATTGCAATGTTAGGTCTTACATCGGAGGCTCTCAGCTTTGTCATGTATATCTCAGTTTATAGATATTTCTGTTTTTGTATTCACCTGTTAATATAACAAAACTTTGTATATCAATGTTTTTTCTGTACTTTTCTTACTGGGTTCTGTACATATTTTGTGTATTTTATATTTTCCATGTTTTGTTGGAATCCTTGGAGAAAGCTGACAGCTTTCAAAAGTTTAAAGTTGAAAAACTGTTTTAGCTATTGTTTAATAGTAAAGTTATTTTATTTATTAAGTTGGTTTGAATCTATATTTAGCATAACAATATTCACACATAATCTGCAGTATATTAAGGTAATGTTTGACACCTAAATCTGAACTCCAGTACTGTTTTTTTTATTTAAAAAGTCAGATTCCCAATAGCTGTTGAAGAAGAAAAAAATAAAAAAAAATCAAAGAGAAAAAAAGGGGTTCCAGGTAGCCTTCTAGCAGAGTAAGCTTTATTTAGTGTAGCGCAAATAAAAAAAAAAACTAGTGCACTCACAAGTCTAGGTGACAAAATTGGCATGTAACAAAGTGGAGACAGTCCCAGAGCCCGAGACTCGGGTCTTCAAGTTGAAGCCTCTGTGAAGGTATCAGTCACTGCAAATACACGTAGAACCACAGATGCTGTAACTGGGATGGGTGCCTCCACATCTGGTAAACATCCAAATCACCTCCTGTTTTATGTCCACTGCAGGGAATCATGGGAAACATGTTTCAAAGAGAAGGTCTTCCCCTTCAGTTTGAAAAAAAAAAAAAAACATCCCCTAACGCGAATACTTGTCTCCTCTCCGGTACAGTACCGTGTAGACCTGCCATTCTTCTTCCAGGATACCTAACCCACTCCTTGGACACCCAGGCTGTCATTGACTTGCCCCCTGGGGGCACTTCATATGGCATCCTGAACTTAAAGTACTGCTGGACTGAGCAGTGCTCACACGTCCATTAAGTACCACCCACCACTGCCACCTTGGAGGAAGTAACTTGAATTTCACAAGCCCCTGGGGGCACATAGCACAGCCTGGACTAACAGAACTGCTGGGCTGAGCAGTGCTCAAATTTTTGGTATAACACATTGTTTTTGCCTTAGAAGAAGAAGGAGCCCTAATGTTGCTGGGCTGGGCACAAAAAAAGGTATTATAGGGTTTTCTTTTGTTATCGCACCCTGGGGGGGGGGCAAGGGATGCTTGAAAAGGTAGAGATATGTATGGAAGCTAACTATAAGTATGTAGAAAGTGAAGTCTGTTGGCATACTTGTTCTCTTCAGTGCCTACATAGTGAATGAATGAAGACTTAAAAGATCTAGAAGCTTGCACCTTTAAAAACAAGCCAGCAATGGCCGCTCCCAATTATGGCTTGATAGGCTCCCTTTAATATAGAGTTAGGTGGTACTTTGCCCACCTGTGTAGATTACAATTGCACACATTTTGGACAGATCAGGTCTTGTCTTAAAGCATGACTTTTTCTGCTTCTACCAACAATGAAACAGTACAAGTCTCCCTCCTCGTGGCGACTACCCATTGGATTGTCTGGTATCCTGCACCGCTCCTCAAGGCAGCTTTGTTCTCCAGTGGCACCAGTACTCCCTGGACTTCCCGCCGGGTGTTCCCACTCTGTTACCATCTGCCTGTCACCACAGATTTCTTTGTGAGTGTATTTTAATTGTATCATTGTGTCTTTTATAATAAACTGTGCTACACAAATGGCGGCTTGGCGCCTCTTTCCCTCCCCTCTTCTATTACGAGACTCTGCTACTACTTTCCTTTAAAACACTTGCAATTTAGGTTAACTTTTTTTTCTGTTTTGAGCTGGTGTCAGCGGGTAAAATCATCCACAGATTTTTCTGTACAGTATTTGGAACTTGAGGAGCAAGATCTCGCCGTCTGCAGCCATTACTATGTGGGGAGGGGGGACCTTTTTATTAGGTAAAGGGTTTTTTTAATTGAAATACAAGCAACCAAGATGTATAAAAATACAGTGTGCTAACATACAGTCTGAGCATATACAGAGTATCACAAAAGTGAGTACACCCCTCGCATTTTTGTAAATATTTTATTATAACTTTTCATGTGAAAAAACTGAAGAAATGACACTTTGCTACAATGTAAAGTAGTGAGTGTACAACTTGTATAACAGTGTAAATTTGCTGTCCCCTCAAAATAACTCAACACACAGCCAGTAATGTCTAAACTGCTGGCAACAAGAGTGAGTACATCCCTAAGTGAAAATGTCCAAATTGGGCCCAATTAGCCATTTTCCCTCTCCGGTTTCATGCAACTCATTAGTGTTACAAGGTCTTAGGTGTGAATGGGGAGCAGGTGTGTTAAATTTGGTGTTATCGCTCTCACTCTCATACTGGTCACTGGAAGTTCAACATGGCACCTCATGGCAAAGAACTTTCTGAGGATCTGAAAAAAAAGAATAATTGCTCTACATAAAGATGGCCTAGGCCAGTGATGGGAAACCTTGGCATCCCAGATGTTTTGGAACTACATTTCCCATGATGCTTTACTACATTGCATGGGAAATGTAGTTCTAAAACATCTGGGGTGCCAAGGTTCACCATCACTGGCCTAGGCTATAAGATTGTCAAGACCCTGAAACTGAGCTGCGGCACAGTGGTCAAGACCATACAGCGGTTTAACAGGACAGGCTCCACTCAGAACAGGCCTCGCCGCGGTCGACCAAAGAAGTTGAGTGCACGTGCTAAGTGTCATATCCAGAGGTTGTCTTTGGGAAATAGACATATGGGTGCTGCCAGCATTGCTGCAGAGGTTGAAGGGGTGAGGGGTCAGCCTGTCAGTGCTCAGACCATACACCGCACACAGCATCAAATTGGTCTGCATGGCTGTCATCCCAGAAGGAAGCCTCTTCTAAAGATGATGCACAAGAAAGCCCGCAAACAGTTTGCTGAAGACAAGCAGACTAAGGACATGGATTACTGGAACCATGTCCTGTGGTCTGATGAGACCAAGATAAACTTATTTGGTGGTGTCAAGCATGTGTGGCGGCAACCAAGTGAGGAGTACAAAGACAAGTGTGTCTTGCCTACAGTCAAGCATGGTGGTGGGATTGTCATGGTCTGGGGCTGCATAAATGCTGCCGGCACTGTGGAGCTACAGTTCATTGAGGAAACCATGAATAGCAACATGTACTGTGACATAGTGAAGTAGAGCATAATCCTCTCCCTTCGGAGACTGGGCTGCATGGCAGTATTCCAACATAACCCCAAACTCGCCTCCAAGACGACCACTGCCTTGCTAAAGAAGCTGAGGGTAAAGGTGATGAACTTGCCAAGCATGTCTCCAGACCTAAACTTTATTGAGGATCTGTGGAGGAGCACAAGGTCTCTAACATTCATCAGCTCCATGATGTCCTCATGGAGGAGTGGAAGAGGACTCCAGTGGCAACCTGTGAAGCTCTGGTGAACTTCATGCCCAAGAGGGTTAAGGCAGTGCTGGAAAATAATAGTGGCCACACAAAATATTGACACATTGCGGCCAATTTGAACATTTTCACTTAGGGGTGTACTCACTTTTGTTGCCAGCAGTTTAGATATTAATGGCTGTGTGTTGAGTTATTTTGAGGGGACAGCAAATTGACATTGTTTATACAAGCTGTACACTCACTACTTTACATTGTAGCAAAGTGTCATTTCTTCGGTGTTGTCACATGAAAGGATAATAAAATATTTACAAAAATGTGAGGACTGTACTCACTTTTGTGAGATACTGTACATGAAGCAGGACCTAAAGGACCTTAATATGAAATTCAGTACACAACCTAGTCACACAAAAAGAGTAGAGGTAACAATATATATGACAAGACATGGTCATCATATATCAAAACACTGCAACGGGTAAATAAAGCAAAACAAATCAGCCCCACTGGAAAATAAGGCCACAGTACAAACAGAAATACCCAGGGGTGAAAAGAAGAACCAAAAGAAGAGAAAGGGGTAAGAAAAGTAGGAAAAAGAAGACAAGACCTAATAACCACAGGAAGAAAACCTCCTAAGCGGTCACCAGAGACAAAGTGACCGCTCCCCACAATTGTAATTTTTAGCTTGTAGCTTTTAGCTTGTAGGACATAGTAAGTTTGCCAGAGGGTCATTTGAGCAGGGTTGCCCAACCTTTTGAAGAGCAAGGTCCACCTAAGCAATTTGGTAAGCAGTCGTGGGCCACGATGAGCAGAGCGGGTGAATAACAGGTCTATGTTCACTCTGTCTATGTAGAGCAGACACAGCCTGCACTACTCTATAGGCCCTCCAATCCTATCCGCCCAGATAGAAGTGGACGGACCCCATTCTGTTTTTGTTTTTTTTAGGGGATCGGATTGGAGGTAGGCAGGTGTAAACAGACACAAATCTGTTTACATCTGCCACTCCATAGAGGTGAATAAGGGGGTCTAATTGGGTCCACCTGAAAAACACAGGTGGACCTGATCATGTGAAAGGGGCCCAATGCCTCGTACACACGTTCCGAATATCGTACGACTGTTCTCGCTTAATAGTCGCAAGTAGAAATTGAATAGCTAAATAAAAGTCACGAAAATTCTCATACGACACAAAAAAATCGTAAGTGATGTCATGTGTTGTAATGTATTTGTATTGTATTTTCGGACGACAACTATACTGACTAAACGAAAATCGTACGAGGAAAATTTTCGTGTATGTCCGAATAATATCGGATGAACGGTCGTGATCAGCTGTCGAAAGTAGTATACACACGATCCGAATATCGTACAATCCTTCCACGGACGACTGTTTTCGTATGATATTCGGATCGTGTGTACGGGCCATTAGGCTGCTTTTACACTGATTCGCTGCGTGGGTGCATCACAATGCACCTGTGGCTTTCCTGGGAGTTAGGTGCACTTTGCCATAGAATTTTATATCTTGCAGGTGTGGTACAGTTTCTGAAAGCACTCCGAACCCACAGGTAATAAAAGAAGTCTATGACTCAGTAGTGCAGGTTCACTGCACCTGCTGAACAGTGTAGAGAACTGATATGAAAACAATAGCATTAAAAATAGGTGACGCTCTTGTTACGGTGATCCGAGTTATTGTCACTTGTGCACCACATACCCAGAACGCCACCACGTGAGTAAGACTCCCCTTAGGGTATACACTCACCAGATATTGCTATTTCATGCGCCTTAAGGTAAACTTTTTTTGTCACTTCGAAGGCATCCCCTAATTCTGTTGGGATTCTATTAGGATGGAGGTATGGATGGCTCCAAAGCAGCAGGATCATATGAAAGAGTAAAATTGCCACATAGCGTAATCCTGTTTTTCAAAATTGTATTGTAGTCAAAAGCCCCCCCCCCCATACATAATATACGTACTAGCTTGTCAAAACAATAGAGCAGTGTAAAGAGTAAATCGTAGCATAGTCACCAGTCCTGCTGTGTAGGAAGCCACCTGTATCAAACGAACAGTCGCGCTGATTCCTTCCTGGTGGTTCCCAGCTGACCGTGACACACAAACGTCACTTCCGGTCGTTGTGGAGATCACGCACTGACGCGTTTCATCACTTCCGACTTCAACTGAGGGCGTGATCTCACAACGTCACAATCCGGTTTAAAATAGAATAGGATCAGTGACTCAGCCAATCAACCTATCGTGTACCAATCATTCCTCCCCCTGTGCACAAAACATAATATAGTCGATGTACACTGTGAATCAGCTCATCTGCTTCGGTCCCGGGGAATACACGCTTTATTTTTCAGCCGTTCCCGCGTGCTGGCTCTGTCAGCGCTCCGCTCTGTCTACCTGCCACCAGCGTCACTGCGCATGTGCGGGCTCCGTGTTCGGTACCCCCGGTGTCAGAGCTACAGCTCACCTCCATTCCCTCCACCAGCTCTCCAGTCTCGGCGGACGATAGGACAGCAGCTGCAGCGATCCTCAACAGCACATAGTCCAAGGACGGGGTTTGCGGGAGGCGGCTAGACAGCCTTTCCTTCACGGGCTCAGCATCGACTCTCGCCCAACGCCCACAACCAGCCCCTCCCTCCTTCAAAGATATTATTATTAGAGGTGGACATGAATCTCTCCAGACCTCTGATAGGTCTGGAAGCTTCCCTGCAGGCTCTACACCTTCTGCATGGAAATAAAAACATCCCTATCCCAAAAGAAGGGAGGTCTGGTGGGAGGGTCTAAAACCTTTTTAAAAACCCTATCACTGAAGCTGGGTGCTTTTCTGTAAATAAATTTGGGAACAGGAGAGAGTACAGTATTGAGCTTTTTATCTAACAGTAATACATGCCAGTGTTCTTTAAAAATGGGTTCCACTTCTCTAAACTGTGAATGAAACCCCAAAATAAAGCCCCATTCTTGACTGATTCTGTTTATTCGGGTTTGTTTCCCTTAGACAATCCTCTCTGGGTATTGTTAATACCTCCTCCACTATGTTGTTTAGGAACTGTGGGTTATAACCCTTAGCCTCAAACCTGTCTGTCAATACCTTTGACTCTTAGATGAAGTTGTCAGTCTGGGAGCAATTTCTTTTCACTCTCATGATCTGACCCTTGGGGATGTTCTTTAACCAGAGTGGATGATGTCCACTCTGTATTGGAAGGTAACTGTTGCGATCTGTTGGCTTAAAAAAAGACTTTTGTCTCTAATTTGTCATTCTGACGATAAACATTGACATATCAAAAATGAAAGGGGTTGTAAAGTTAAATTTTTTTTTTTTTTTAAATAACAAACATGTTATACTTACCTTCACTGTGCAGCTCGTTCTGCACAGAGTGGCCCCGAACCTGGTCTTCTGGGGTCCCTCGGCGGCTGTTTCAGCTCCTCCCCGCAAGCATTAACCACCTTAATGCGAGCTCCCTCGCATAGTGGTGAGTGCTTGCGGGCGCGCTCCCGTGATACAGCCGGCGGCTATAGCCGCTCGCTGTATCACTCGGCCCCGCCCCCCGGCGCGCCGCGTCATCGGATGTGATTGACAGCAGCGTGAGCCAATGGCTGCGCTGCTTTCAATCCATCCACTGCAGCCAATCAGCGACCAGGCTGAGCTGCAATGGAGATGACGAGAACGAACAGCGAAGATTCGAGGCGTCAGGTAAGTAAAACGAGGGGGCTGGGGGCGGCGGTATTGTCAAAAGTTTTTTCACCTTAATGCATAGAATGCATTAAGGTGAAAAAATTTTTACCTTTACAACCCCTTGAATTTTAAATGGTCTGGAATACATATTGTATCACAACCACTTTTGCTTTGATGGCTCCCACTACCTCCAGGTACAGGGCTTGGCCATGGGGACGTGTTGCGCCCCGTCCTACGCCAATCTGTGCCTGGGGAAGTGGGAGCAGTCACTCCTGGATGATGAGGGTGTCGTCTTATACACTAGCCACATCACCAAGTGGCTTGGGTATATAGACAACATTTTCGTCACCTGGGAGGGACCCGAGGCCAAACTTCTCGAATTCTTTGATCTGATCAATATTAATGATCGTAATTTGAAATTCACCATGACCTACAACCATGACAGTGTCACATTCTTGGATGTCTTGCTTTCAACCACGCCCGAAGGGAAAATATTCAGTACCCTTTTCCGCAAGAACACCGCGGGCAACACAGTGCTCTACGCGGACAGTTTCCATCCTTTACCTCTCAAGAACTCCATTTCTTTGCCCACCCAAGGGTGTCCCCCTCTTCTTTAACCTGAATCCATAGCCATACAGGAAATAAGGTAAATTGTTTGGAGACCCATTCACTACCTGCACACTTTCACCCAACACCGTCCCATGTCTTTTTGTCCTTGCACCCTTCCCCTTCACTGTTTTAGGGTATCTGGCAGTCATAATTCACTGTTTTGGTTTGCTGTTTTTTTTGTTCCTCACCAATTTGGCTTATCACTTTTGTGCTATACACGGACACACTGATTTGCACTCATCCCTTTTCACCCCCACTTTCCTACCTTGCACCCTATTCACAGTTGCACTTTCTCCTATTGGCCCGCACCCATATCTGGGCATTCATTTGCATTTAACTAGCAATAAACCCATTATGCATTTTCACAATGTACCCACCGTGTTGTCACTGGTTTTGGTCCGCATTTCCCTTCCATTCTTTCTATTCCTCCACCTATTCTTCACGTCATTTTTGTTCACCCCACCATCCCCCGTTGTGCGTTTTTTTCTTTTCCCCCTTCACACCCCCCCTTTCTTTCCCCTCCCCCCTCCTGTCACATCTATTTTCTTCTTTCATCCCTCTCTCCCAATTCTTATAGGGACCACCCAGTCACAACAATAGTTACATGATTATATTACAATCTAGTGTATAGACATATAACCACACCCTCTCACCAGCCCTTTGGGCTGCTCAGCTAATGCATTTTACTTATAATACCCTGACTGCAGGCTCCACTCGCTCCCCTCCTTGAGCCTCTCCAAACCGCCGGGGATTTTCCATGGTGTGACTCCTCGCAAAGCGCGCACCGGCGGTGCATTTGTTCTCCTCCCTACTTTTGCCGACTGTGCCGATCACTGAGAAATGCTGAGGGGGGTCCTTTCACACAGAGAGCATCGAATACGGTCCAATATATTTTAATCGGTAAATATATGAAATTATTTATCATTGTTTGTTCATCTTTTCCTCTTTTTTTTATTAATTTAATGTCACAATACATGTTAATGCTTTTACAGGTCATATAATCCTCTGAAGAAGAACCGTTGGGGTCGAAACGCGTCAGTATTCAAATACAAATAATTTTTTTACAGCAGCGATAATATTTTTGGTTCATTTGTTGCTAGCGCTGCCTCTTTCACTTAATATTTGTTTAAAGGATTCAAATACATAATACTCTCCTTTATGGTGTTTGACCACGATGCTTTTTCATTGTACATTGTTATGTTGATGGCGCTGCTTTTTATACATGTAGCACAGCTCATGTTTTGATGATCTATTTTAGAATAACCTTTTAAACAATCATTGTTTTGATAATTTGTGATAATAAAATAAAGAATTTCAACTACACTCAATCTTTTGATACAGTCATCACTTTTTGCTGCCTAGAAAGCCCCCCTGGGGGACAGCCTCCTTTTTTGTTGTTGTTAACATTTAATTTCTGAATGAACTGTTGGAGAGATTCTGTTGATCCTGCCCAGATGAAAAACAGGTCATCGATGTATCTTTTATAGAAAATTACTTCTTCTCTTTATACACTAAAAATTACCTTATCCTCCCATGAAAAGGTTTGCAATACTGGGCGCGAATTTCGAGCCCATGTGATGCATCCTCGATGTAGATTGACACCATGATATTTAAAATAATTAGGTCCAATGATTGAGAAGATGTTTTTTGTTATGGAATTTTCGGAGGATATTTCTATTGGGTTTCTTTGCAAAACATCTTTCCAAAAAAAAATATATATCTTTTAACAGATTAATTTAAAAATTCTTTTAATCTTTTTAATTTTCTTAATTTTCCTATTAGTGCACATACCAAAAGGTATACCTAATGTATTTCAGCCGTCTTTTGAAAGTTTTCCTTTGGCTTGCTATTGATTTAGTAGCCGGATATTACTGCTTTGGCAGACATGTATGTTTATTTGTTTATGCAGATTTGTTAAACAATGTATGGTATTAGTATTGTCACCGCATTCTTATATTGTTGCAATTAAAAGTATGTCGGGTTTCCGTCACTCGGCTGTCAATACCTGTGGTTTTCTTTCTTCCCCCTTGTTGCCGGACTATATTATGTTTTGTGCACAGGGAGAGGAATGATTGGTACACAATAGGTTGATTGGCTGAGTTATGGATCTTATTCTATTTTAAACCGGATTGTGACGTTGTGAGATCATGCCCTCAGTTGCACTCGGAAGTGACGAAACGCGTCAGTTGCGTAATCTCCACGACGACTGGAAGTGACGTTTTCATGTCGCGGTCAGCTGGGAACCATCAGGAAGGAATTAGCGTGACTGTTCGTTTGATGCAGGCGGCTTCCTACACAGCAGGACTGGTGACTACACTACGATTTACTCTTTACACTGCTCTATTGTTTTATCAAGCTAGTACATATATTATGTATGGAGGGCTATTGGCTACAATACATTTTTGAAAAAAAAGGATTACACTATGGGCAATTTTACTCTTTCATATGATCCTGCTCCACTGGAGCCATCCATACCTCCATCCTAATAGAATCCCAACAGAATTAGGGGATGCCTTCGACGTGACAACAAAACTTTGGCGTGGTGGCGTTCTGGGTATGTGGTGCACAAGTGACAACAACTAGGATCACCGTACCGAGAGCTTCACCTATTTAAAGAAGTCACTTCACTGTTTTTTCTTGTGGAATATATGTATGTATATGTGGAATCATATAAAAGCTTGTCACATGTGGATGAACTGACATGAGCGCTGCTATGGCATTTTAACCTAACCTAATTACAAATGCTATTGTGTTTTGTTTATAGAGGTTAAGATTTAGTTTTATGCAGGTTACATTTTTGGAAGAGTTTTTCCTCTGGCGCTGAGCTGTGCTATTAAGGCCATTTTTTCTTGTACCTTGCTTTATTTAGAGAACAGATATGACCATTGCTGTTTTAATTTTAATTAAGAACTAAGCTCAATCTTCACTTCTTCCTCAGGATTGCTGCAGGTATGGCTGGTTGCTGTCCCCCAGGTGGGTGTGGCTGGCTGCCTGCCTGCAGCTGTCCCCCAGCCGGGTGTAGCTGGCGGCTGCTGCTGTCCTCGAGGTGGATATGGCTGGCTGCCTGCTGCTGTCCCTCAGGTGGGTGTGTCTGGCTGGCTGCCTGCTGCTGTTCCTCAGGCAGTGTGGCTGGCTGGCTGCCTGCTGCTATCCCAGACGGGGAGTGTATTTGGTATCACTCCGCCTGGGACAGGAGCCGGTGCTATACCAGAAGCAGGCTTCCTCTACAGCCAGCTCCATTCTTCACACTAATGCTCTGGGATGGCGGGTCAGGAATCCATGATGTGGGCATGCCGACCCACCAGCCTGAGTTTGAGGCTTATACAAGATGGAAAGACCCGTCACTCTGTGGAGCATGGAAAACACCCTATTCCAATAACCCCTGATTTGCGGGCATTTCCACCATATGTGTAACGTGGAGCCTCTCAGCGAGCACCCTTTAAAACAATCTGGAGAAACACTCAGATACATTTTAGCAAAGCGAGAGGGGATACCATCTAGTCAAAACCTTAAGACTGGCTTCTATAAGGGACACATTCAGGACCCCTTTAAAGGAGACCTTAAGTCAAGAACACCAAGTCTTCGACTCCACATAACAATCAAGGTCCCTCTCTATGACTGCTTCTGAGGGGGGGGCGCGAGCAATGCTTCTTATATCACAGAGATATACCCCCTCTTGAGCCCTGATCTTTAGTGCACCATGTTTAATAAGGTGTTAAGAAGGGGGTTCCACCGATTGGGACCTAAGAGAACGTAAAAAGTGAGCTATTTGGTAAAAGTAAAACTGTTCAGACAGGGTCTTCTCCAAATTAGTTACACAATGGGAGGGAGTAAAAGGGCCACTGTGGTTAATAAAGTGCTTGATACGATCCTTTGTCGGTCCTCCATTTAACCTTCTGGGCCAAGCGCACGCGAATATGCGGTCTCTCGGCGGCCGCATATTTGCGTGCAATAGTGCCGACAGGGCATGCCTTGCGTGTTACTGGTACAATGACCGGCGGCTCATGGAAAGTTGTTTAGATCATGTGACAGGTGGTCAAGTGGGCATAGCAAACCCCTTAAACGTCCGGCGGTAGCCGGTGCCAAGAGGTTAAATGCCCTGATCTCTATATTTTGAGGGAAGTTAGGGTTATGAAACAAGTGAGGCAGAGGAGCGTTAGTTTTCAATCGATCCCATAACACAAAGGAGTAGCTAATGTCGCTGCCATAATTGAGGGCCTATCATTGGGTGAATGCCAATAGCTAATCTGTAGTGAAGGGCCATTTAGCTTGCCTCTCCCTATAGACCCAGTCTGGTTTTAAACACCACTAGTAAACTACCAACAGTTGCATCAATTGTGCCGCCCTGTAATAAGTCCATAGATCCAGGACACCAAAGCCTACCCTGTGCCCAGGCCGTACCCCTTGTGAGCCTATGACCTTTAGAGCCCCAAATTTATTTTATCACCCTTGATTTAAAGTGTGAGAAATCCAGCATGCGAAGTGGTATCGGTAACGAACGAAAACAATAAAGAAACTTGGGCAATAAAGTTATTTTGACTGCATGTATTTTACCAAACAATGAAAGATCATACAGGGCCCAATGAGCGAGCAGATCTTCTAAACATTAAAAACATGGAGGGTAGGGGCGTGACCGGAAGCCGCACTGAATGGCAGCCTGATTCCTCTGCTCTCTCTCAGCCCGGGAAAAAACGGCGCATAGGGGACTCCACACAGCACTCATATGGGCAAATCCAGGACCACCAGATCCGCGGCAGCCAGGGGATCATCCTTACCCCCTCCGGGATCCTCCTCAGACCTCCGGTCCTTCTTTCCGCCGACGGACATGCCACAGACCGGAACAGCCAAGATGGCGCCGGATCCCTCTGCGGCCTACCTTCAGAGATCCGCCCGGAACTCCCCAACGCCTCACTCACCACAGCGGACACCTATAGATCCCGGATCTGCTCCACTGGACAGCACAACCGGACTCCGTAATCCGGGAGCGGTGAGTCCCCCATCCAGATCCCCACCTCATGAGGCACCGCAGCAAGGCCCTCAGGACACCATGCCGCCCTCCCTCCCCCAGCAATACACTCAGTGCTCAGAAGCGTTCCCCCGCTTGCTGAGAACAGCATCAGACCCATGTCTGCACGGCACTGAACCAGACTCCCCAACCTCCTCAGTCCTCTCCATGGACTTTCCAGCCCTGCCAGCCCCCATGCACCCAGCTAACTGCACCATTCCGGAACCTGCAGCGAACACAGCATCCCATAACCGCATAGAGCCTGCTTCACCACCACCAAAGGCCCAAAAAATGGCGCTCCCACAGGCACTTGACTTGCCCAGAGACTGGACAATACCACAGGCCACCTATGCCCAAAAAGTGAGTCTACCAGACCCCCGCTTCCAGAGAATGGATGCCACAAGGGCCAACCCCTCTGCCCAGACTCCAACCTGGAGTGAACCCTGGGACTCCCCACTGGGAACTGCACACCAGGCTTTGGGCCTCACCGCGTCAGACCCACCACCTTTACCACCCCGCACACCCTCGGCGCAGTGGTCCGCGCTACCAGAGCACCCCCAACCAGCACCCCCACAATGGCAAACCTATTTGCAAGCAATCCCCACTAAAGAGGACTTCCGACAGTTAATAGAAGACGTAAAGTCCACGTGTCGCTCGGAAATACAAGTGCTCCAGTCAGGCCTCAAACACCTAGCCGACAGAGTTGAAATGGCCGAAGAAGAAATCCAAGAGACCAAGCTTGCAGTCCACAGAACCCAACTCCAGGGAGCAGACCACCACACCATGCTAAGAGACATGCAGCGCCATGTGGAAGACTTGGACAACAGAGGACGCAGGAACAACATACGGGTGAGAGGAATCCCAGAAGTTGATGGCCCAGAAGACATTCAACACATTCTACAAGACGTGTTTAACAATCTCCTGGGAGAGCCAGTCACCAAGTTCATAGAAATGGACAGAGCCCATCGAGCCTTGCGACCCAAGAATGCCACTACGCAACCAAGAGACATTATCTGCAGGATTAACTCCTACCCCTTGAAAGAGGACATTATGCGACAAGCTCGCTTAGCACGCAGAGTGACTTACAAAAATGCTCAGGTGCAGCTATACCCTGATCTCTCATGGATCACGTTACAGAAGCGAAGACTCCTTCAACCACTACTACGCATCTTACAAGAAGAAAATATCCCCTACCGCTGGGGTTTCCCCTTCAGCCTTACAGCCAAAAACCAAGGCAGATCTGCGGTTCTACGTTATCCGGAGGACATACAAGCCTTCTGCAACACAGTGGGAATATCCGTCCCCCGTCTCCCAGAATGGGACCTGATCACCAATCCTCCTGCACCACCCGCAACTTGGCAGAAAGTTTCCTCATCCAACAGATCCCGAAACAAAGATGCATCACGCAAAAATACCAAGCACGGAAACGGCTGACTCCAGATGTACCGACAGCATCTTTAGGATGCCTTCCAATGGCCTTTATTGACCACCAGATAATACTGGTGATTTTGCCCTGGACATTATAGTTTACTTAGTCCCCCTCTTGTTGCGCCCTCAGTTTATACTTTAGTTTACATTACGGGCACATCTCCACGGAGATTCGAGAGAGTAGGAGATATCACTCCTGACCACCCCCCTCTTGGTTAGCTGATAGCAGTTATAGTTATTTCACAGTTTGTGTTTTCGATGACCAAATCGGGGTTCCCTTGCATCCACCCGACGGGTCCTTCTGGGCCGCAGTTGGGGGGATCCTTGGAATCCCGTATTGACCTAGGCCTTTTTGCCTCTCGAGGTCGTTTGATAATTAACCGAATTTATACCCGTATGATTTGTACTAATCACATGTTTTTCTTTCTTCTTCTCTCTCCCTTTCCCTCCCCCTCTCTACCCTTCTCCCCCCCCCCCCACCTATCCACCATTATGTGACTCAACGGACAAACCGTGGAATCCACCTGGCTCCTCCCTCGGGGCATGTGCACAGCCAACCCACCGCCTTCTGAACATCCTCTCCACATCAGGTAAGACAACCACCCTTCCCCGACCAACACTATGGCTAAGATCCTATCCTTAAATGTTCACGGCCTAAATTCTGATAAAAAGAGACATCTGGCGATGAGGGAATTTAAACAATCTGGAGCAGATATTGTCTTTGTCCAAGAAACACACTTTGATAAAGGGGGCTCATTCTCATTCGCATCCAAGCATTTCTCCCAAATATACCATTCTTCAGGTCCACATAAACGGGCAGGGGTCGCCATCCTCATTAAAAATGGATCCCCCTTTAAATGTACGGCGCAATATACCGATCCACATGGCCACTTTGTCATCCTTCAAGGACAGTGGCAAAAACAGGCACTTACTCTCTGCACCCTCTATACCCCCAATATTAAACAATATAACTTTCTGACTAAAGTATTTACCCGACTCTTTAAATCTAACCATGAGATACTAGTAGTGGGGGGCGATTTTAATCTAACTCACTCAACAACTGCGGATCGTCAGGTGGTGGGCCCCAGGGCAATACCGGCTCGTGCCTTACGAGACTCGAAGCTCTTCCGCAGACTCTCCAGACGCTATGCTCTCTTCGATGCCTGGAGGGCTCTCCACCCTGGTGACCGGCAATACACGTTCTATTCAGCTCCCCACAAAACACACTCACGCATCGACTACTTCTTCCTAAATAATACTGCGCTTAGACACACAAAAGAAGCAAAAATACTACCGATCTCATGGTCTGATCACGCACCTATATCACTTAAATTAGAACTAGGTTCCACCGCCTATAGACCATACAATTGGAAACTAAACACATTCCTCCTCCAGCACATACCATCGAAAACAGAATTATTATCCACTCTCACTCACTATTTTGCAGAGAACAATACCCCTGACATATCTACATCTACACTATGGGAAGCCCATAAGGCCGTGGTCCGAGGCAGATGCATGGCACTGTCCTCTGCTATGAAAAAAGATGCCCTGGCCACAAAACTTCAAACCGAAAAAGAACTTAGGGCTTTAGAAAACCAACTACAACGGTCACCAACTCTAACCCTCCTTAAAAAAGTCGTAAAACTGCGAACAACATTGAGCGATTTGGCAATGGGGCGGGTAGAAAAAGCCATCCTCAGACTAAGACAGTTATACTATGATAAAGGCAACAAAGCACACTCCTTACTAGCGAAAAAACTACGCGATACCTCCCACATATCCACACCACACCAAATTAAGACTAAATCAGGTTCCCTACTATCCCACCCCAAGGACATTGCTGATACCTTTGCGAAATACTATCGGGACCTCTACAACAATCCTAATATCCCTAGTAACCCCGCTCCTCCAGACCTTCTCCACCGAATGCAGCGCTATTTGGCAGAGAGCGGAGTCCCTCAGCTCCAAAATTCTGACCTGACAACCTTAAACATGCCAATCACTGAAGAGGAAATAGAACAGACTATAAAGACACTCCCATCACGCAAGGCCCCCGGACCAGACGGACTACCCTACGAATACTACAAAGCAGTCCTCCCCATCCTCTTACCACATATGTGCAAACTCTTCAACGCCTTCTTCCGAGACTCCCCCATCCCGTCAGACATGCAACGCTCGTTTATCACTCTGATCCCTAAGCCAGAAAAAGACCCTACCCTATGTGCCAACTATAGACCTATTGCCCTGCTGAACTCAGACCTAAAAATTTTCACTAAACTACTATCAATCCGGTTGAACATGATCCTCCCATCCCTAATTCACAAGGACCAAGTGGGCTTTGTCCCCCTCAGGCAGGCAGGAGACAACACCAGGAAGGTGATTGATCTGGTGGATGTGGCGAATAGGGAGAAAACGGCAGCTCTGCTACTTAGCCTAGATGCCGAAAAGGCCTTTGACCGACTTGGGTGGCCCTTCCTGTTCGCCACACTACAACACGTGGGATTTCGGGGACCATTCTTGAGAGCCATTAAACATCTCTATACAAATCCCTCTTCACAGGTCAGAACTCCCTTTGCCATTTCTCCAGCTTTCTCGATAACAAACGGCACCCGACAGGGATGCCCATTATCACCCCTGCTATTTGCATTATGTGTTGAACCCTTGGCGGCCTCTATCCGAGGTAATCAGGATATTCGGGGGGTCTCCGTTAGGGGGCGGGAGTTCAAGATCTCGCTGTTCGCAGACGACGTGATCCTTACCCTGACCCAACCTCGAATCTCCCTGCCAAACTTACACGCAGAACTGGACAAATATGGAGCCCTCTCGGGCTATAAAATTAATACCTCTAAATCAGAGGCCCTTCCAATCAACATCTCAGACAAGGAAACAACACACCTAAAAGCAAACTTCACTTATCACTGGAAAACTACTTCCTTGAAATACCTAGGGGTACACATCACTACAAAATTTAACACTTTATACCAGGAAAACTTTCCCCCCATATACCGCTCCATCAGAGCCCTGCTAACATCATGGAAAAAACATCATATCTCCTTACTAGGTCGGATCGCGTCGATTAAGATGACAATCCTCCCGAAACTGCTCTACCTTTTCCAAACTCTACCCATCCCTGTCCCCCACAGCCACCTGAGTAAACTACAATCTGACCTTTTTAAATTTACCTGGAACTACAAAAGACATAGAATTCCTCGGTCGGTGATGATGGCGGCACGCTCAGATGGAGGTCTCGCGTTCCCCAACCTCATCAAATACTATCAAGCCACCCAACTACGTGCCATAGCTTCCTGGTTTACCCAACGGTCCTATAATAGGTGGACAGAGATTGAAAAAATATGGTTGGCCCCGACCCACCCTAATAACCTATTGTGGAACGCGAGGGCGGAGGTCCCCCCCGAGCGCTCACTGGGAACAGTGTCCCATCTTCGCCGACTGTGGAACAAATTATCAAATGTCCATGAATTGTCCTCAGAAAAATCAGTCCTAACATCCTTCATCTATAACCCCAAAATTCCGGACAGCCTCACTCGCCAGATGTCTCACCCGTGGTCGTCGCGGAACCTCTTCCACTACGGACACATAGTAGACCCAAGAACCCGCAGATTATTACCCTACTCTGATCTTCAAACCAAATATGACCTTCCACGCCAGGCCTTCTACAGCTACCTGCAAATACGCCATTATGCCCTGTCCATAGCGTCTGACCTACAGTTCTCCCCTCCAACGCCTTTCGAAAACCTGATTATGGGAGGCACAGCCCAGAAGGGCCTAATCTCTGATATTTACAAAATAATAAATGCCTACCCACTAGAAACTAAAGGTAAACATGCTTATATGATCAGATGGGAAAAAGCCCTCGAGGAGGAACTTCCCATGGAGCAATGGCAGACGATATGGACCCAGGCGGCAAAAAGTTCCCTATGCACCCTATACAAGGAGAATACTTATAAAATTCTCCTATACTGGTATATGACTCCGGACACCCTCCATACCATATACCCCTCAAGTCCCGACCGCTGCTGGCGATGTCAGAAAGAAAGGGGTACACTCCTCCACATATACTGGAGCTGTCCATTGATTGCCCCCTACTGGACTGAAGTCCACCAATTGCTGACCGGTCTTTTGGAGGTTCAGGTTCCCATGACCCCCAAGCTCTTTCTTCTAGGAGTCCTACAACCAAAAATCCCTAAGGCATACAAAAAGTTAATGCGTCATATTCTCACAGCGGCACGCTGCCTTATCGCCCTAAATTGGAAAAAAACCTCTCCCCCCACTCCTGAAGCCCTATACGCCAGGATTAAAGATGTGGAGTTGATGGAGAAGATGACGGCCAGAATACAGGACAGGCTGGAAGCACACAACAAAGTATGGGAGCTGTGGCACCGTTGGGAGGACCCACCTTGAACAAGTAAACAAAACAATGTAATAACCACCTCCCCCCCCCCCCTTCTTTACCCTTCTTCCCTTCTCCCCCCTCTTTCTTTCTCTTTGTATTGAATGTTTTAATAACTTGTACGACTTTGAACGATGGTATATACTATGTAATCTTGTAATAAAAATATAACAATAAAAATGTTATTTAAAAAAAAACAAAAAAAAAACATGGAGGGTAATTGGCAGCGTATATCGTTGAGTATGAGGCAGAGAGGCTAACTCCCAAATATGGTAGTACTGTCCTGCCATATGAACGGGAAGTATTGCACATGTTCAAACACAGGACCAGGTACATTGACATTGAGGGTTAAAGACTTTGGGGTTGATTTACTAAAGGCAAATCCACTTTGCACTACAAGTGCACTTGGAAGTGCAGTCCCTGTAGATCTGAGGGGAAGCTTTGCTGATTTCTAGCATCCAATCATGTGCAAGCAAAAATGCAGTTTTTTTATTTTCCTTGCATGTCCCCCTTAGATCTACAGCGACTGCACTTTCAAGTGCACTTGTAGTGCAAAGTGGATTTGCCTTTAGTAAATAAACCCCTTTGTCTTGTTTACTCTGAGCCCAGAGATCATGCCGAATTCTCGTGTCCGAAGAAGATTAGGAAGGGAGGTGAGGGCAGAGTTAAGAGAAGCATGTCGTGGCTGAAAAGCGTTCAGTTATGCTCAGGTGACCCCCTTAACGTCCGGATTCTCGCAAACGGCTATAACTATGGTCTCGATCACAAAGATCAGTGGAAATAAGGGGCAACCCTAACAAGTGCATCGTGCAATATTGATGGGATCAGAATGGTGTCCCAACAGCTTAACATTAGCTATAGGGCAAGCATATAGGACCTCCAATATGCAAAGAAAGTGCAGTCCACATTCCAAGACCTGAAACATACAAGTCCACGATACATGGATCAAAGGCCTTCGGTATGTCCATAGACAGGTGAAAGCCCTCCCGAGGATCACCACCATCCCGACCATCCTCCTAATTTTATCTGGACCCTGTTTACCTGGGATAAATCCCACCTGATCTTTATGTATATAGTAGCCAATGAAGGCAGACAGCTTGTTAGCAAGAACCTACGTAAATAATCTAAGATCATTATCAATAAGAGAAATGAGTCAGTAGTTGCCCACCTCCCCAGGGTTTTTGTTATGGTGTATATTTCTGTAGTACCTAAACCTATTAGAAAGTGAGAGTATCCTCATGCAAGGCATTAAAGAACCGAGCCATATGAGGAATCAAGATATCCTGGAATTTATGGTAATAAAGTTCCTGGAAGCCATCAGGCCCTGTAGCTGACCCAGTTTTCTTAAATTTAACCACTTGCCAACCAGCCGCCTTCATTGTACTGCAGCCGGTCGGCTCATTCTCGCGAATCACCATCATTGTACATCGGCTTGGGAAATCTAGTTTGTAGGCGTGCGCATGCCCACTGGACAGTGGGGGAGCCAATCAGTGGGTGGGGTGGACTCAATGTCCAACGGCCACCCGCGATCGCTCCCCGCAGTGAAAGAACGGGGATCTGGCTGTGTAAACAAGGCAAATCTCCATTCTGACAGGAGAGATCGCACAGACCCTGTCTTTCTGCTATGCAGAAAGATGGATCTGTGTGTTTCCCCAGGCAGCCCATCCCCCATACAGTTACAACACACCTACAGGGAACACATTTAACACCTTGATCGCCCCTGATTTTAACCCCTTCCCCGCCAGTGTCATTAGTACAATAACTGCGTATTTTTAGCACTGATTACTGTAATAATATCACTGGTTCCCAAAAAAGTGTCAAAAATGTCAGGTGTCGATCTGTCCACCACAATGTTGCAGTCCTGCTAAAAATCGCTGATCACCGCCATTACTAGTAAAAAAAAAAAAAAAATGTCATAAATCTATTCCCTATTTTGTAGACGCTATAACTTTTGCGCAAACCAATCAATGTACGCTTATTGCAATTTTTTTTTTTTTTCTACCAAAAATATGTAGAAGACTATACAGGTAAAAGACAGTAAATTAGAATATTTTGAAAAACTTGATTTATTTCAGTAATTGCAATCAAAAGGTGTAACTTGTACATTATATTTATTCATTGCACACAGAATGATGCATTCAAATGTTTATTTCATTTAATTTTGATGATTTGAAGTGGCAACAAATGAAAATCCAAAATTCCGTGTGTCACAAAATTAGAATATTACTTAAGGCTAATACAAAAAAGGGATTTTTTAGAAATGTTGGCCAACTGAAAAGTATGAAAATGAAAAATATGAGCATGTACAATACTCAATACTTGGTTGGAGCTCCTTTTGCCTCAATTACTGCATTAATGCGGCGTGGCATGGAGTCGATGAGTTTCTGGCACTGCTCAGGTGTTATGAGAGCCCAGGTTGCTCTGATAGTGGCCTTCAACTCTTCTGCGTTGTTGGGTCTGGCATTCTGCATCTTCCTTTTCACAATACCCCACAGATTTTCTATGGGGCTAAGGTCAGGGGAGTTGGCTGGCCAATTTAGAACAGAAATACCATGGTCCGTAAACCAGGCACGGGTAGATTTTGCGCTGTGTGCAGGCGCCAAGTCCTGTTGGAACCTGAAATCTCCATCTCCATAGAGCAGGTCAGCAGCAGGAAGCATGAAGTGCTCTAAAACTTGCTGGTAGACGGCTGCGTTGACCCTGGATCTCAGGAAACAGAGTGGACCGACACCAGCAGATGACATGGCACCCCAAACCATCACTGATGGTGGAAACTTTACACCAGACTTCAGGCAACGTGGATCCTGTGCCTCTCCTGTCTTCCTCCAGACTCTGGGACCTCGATTTCCAAAGGAAATGCAAAATTTGCTTTCGTCAAAAAACATGACTTTGGACCACTCAGCAGCAGTCCAGCTCTTTTTTTCCTTAGCCCAGGTGAGACGGTTTTCGCGCTGTTTCTTGGTCAACAGTGGCTTGACACGAGGTATGCGGCAGTTGAAACCCATGTCTTTCAAGCGTCTCTTGGTGGTGGATCTTGAAGCACTGACTCCAGCAGCTGTCCACTCCTTGTGAATCTCCCCCACATTTTTGAATGGGTTTTTTTTCACAATCTTGACTAGGGCGCGGTGATCCCTATCGCTTGTACACTTTTTCTGACCACAGTTTTTCCTTCCCTTTGCCTCTCTATTAATGTGTTTGGACACAGAGCTCTGAGAACAGCCAGCCTCTTCAGCAATAACCTTTTGTGTCTTTCCCTCCTTGTGCAATGTGTCGATGGTCGCCTTTTGGACAGCTGTCAAATCTGAAGTCTTCCCCATGTTTGTGTAGGCTTCAGAACTGGACTGAGAGACCATTTAAAGCCCTTTGCAGGTGTTTTGAGTTAATCAGCTGATTAGTTTGTGGCACCAGGTGTCTTCAAAATTTAACCCTTACACAATATTCTAATTTTGTGACACACGGAATTTTGGATTTTCATTTGTTGCCACTTCAAATCATCAAAATTAAATGAAATAAACATTTGAATGCATCAGTCTGTGTGCAATGAATAAATATAATGTACAAGTTACACCTTTTGAATGCAATTACTGAAATAAATCAAGTTTTTCAAAATATTCTAATTTACTGGCTTTTACCTGTATATCAGCTTCTACTGAGAAAGAAATTTTGTATTTTTTATATTTTTTGGGGGGATATTTATTATAGCAAAAAATATTGCTTTTTTTTTCAAAATTGTTGCTCTTTTTTTGTTTATAGCGCAAAAAATAAAAACCGCAGAGGTGATCAAATACCAGCAAAAGAAAGCTCTATTTGTGGGAAAAAAGGATGTCAGTTTTGTTTAGGCAAAAAATGGCCTGGTCTTTAAGGGGGAAAATCTTCTGGCCCCTAAGTGGTTAAGTGCTACTAAAATCTCTCATTGGGTGAAGGGGCCTCCATACGATGTCTATGTTTAGTAGTAATTGTAGGAAGCGAGACACCCTCCAGATATTTTGTGCACACTAAAGGGTCCTCCCAAACTGAAGCCTTGGATAGTGAAGAGTAAAAACTCTGAAAGGCCTCTAACACCTTACGGGGGGTTTGGGAGTAAGAGCCATCAGGGCACCTGGTAAAACTGCACAACTTAGGATTCAACTTATGAGCTAGCAGGACCCTATCTTGTCTTTATACATGTAAAATGCGGTAGATAACCAGAGTACAATCTTTTCGGCTCTTGTTATCAACACTAAATAAGTTCCAGCCTAATCTCATCAGTCTGCTTTAGAGTAGAGGTGTCTGGTTTATGTACTTTAAGGAGAGACTGCAATTCGTGATCAAGGGCTTAAATCTGCGATCAACGCATTTGATTGAGTTGAGAGGGCACCTGAATAATTTTCCCCTGCACCATCACTTTGTGGGCCACCCAAATGGACACTGGAAAGACATCATCTGTAAGATTGTCCCGAAAATATTGCTGAAGACTGATCTGTATGTCCTTACACCAACAAGAGTCAGACAAGAGAGATGCATTCAGTTTCCACTGAGGGGCGCATGGAGGGGAAGAGAGGGCCAAAAGATATATTAACACCATTGAGTGATCAGACCACAGTGGCCTTTTGGATTGTGGGCACCAGAGTACACAAGACAAAAACATGATGAATGCGCAACTAGGTAGAATGAGGGGCCGAAAAAAGGGATAATCCTGGGTTGATCAGTTAGATTCCTTCCACACAAATAACTTAAAGCGGAGTTCCGCCTAAAAAATAAATAAAACAAAGTCAGCAGCTACAAATACTGCCGCTGCTGACTTTTAAAATAAGGACAGGGTGCCCGCGATGTCCTTACCTGAAGCCAACCTGTCCCTCAGCTCCGGCATCTTACATAGTTACATAGTAGGTGAGGTTGAAAAAAGACACAAGTCCATCAAGTCCAACCTATGTGTGCGATTATGTGTCAGTATTTCATTACATATCCCTGTATGTTGCTGTCATTCAGGTGATTATCTAATAGTTTCTTGAAGCTATCAATGCTCCCCGCTCTTACAGTAAAGAACCCTCTACGTAGTTTAAGGTTAAACCTCTTTTCTTCTAATTGTAATGAGTGGCCACGAGTCTTATTAAACTCTCTTCTGCGAAAAAGTTTTATCCCTATTGTGGGGCAGTACAGTATTTGTAAATTGAAATCATATCCCCTCTCAAGCATCTCTTCTCCAGAGAGAATAAGTTCAGTGCTCGCAACCTTTCCTCATAACTAAGATCCTCCAGACTCTTTATTAGCTTTGTTGCCCTTCTTTGTACTTGCTCCATTTCCAGTACATCCCTCCTGAGGACTGGTGCCCAGAACTGGACAGCATACTCCAGGTGCGGCCGGACCAGAGTCTTGTAGAGCGGGAGAATTATCGTTTTATCTCTGGAGTTGATCCCCCTTTTAATGCATGCCAATATTCTGTTTGCTTTATTAGCAGCAGCTTGGCATTGCATGCCATTGCTAAGCCTATCATCTACTAGGACCCCCAGGTCCTTTTCCATCCTAGATTCCCCCAGAGGTTCTCCCCCCAGTGTATAGATTGCATTCATATTTTTGCCACCCAGATGCATTATTTTACATTTTTCTACATTGAACCTCATTTGCCATGTAGTCGCCCACCCCATAAATTTGTTCAGGTCTTTTTGCAAGATTTCCACATCCTGTGGAGAAGTTATTGCCCTGCTTAGCTTAGTATCGTCTGCAAATACAGAGATTGAACTGTTTATCCCATCCTCCAGGTCGTTTATGAACAAATTAAATAGGATTGGTCCCAGTACAGAACCCTGGGGAACCCCACTACCCACCCCTGACCATTCTGAGTACTCCCCATTTATCACCACCCTCTGAACATGCCCTTGTAGCCAGTTTTCAATCCATGTACTCACCCTATGGTCCATGCCAACGCACCTTATTTTGTACAGTAAACGTTAATGGGGAACTGTGTCAAATGCTTTTGCAAAATCCAGATACACCACGTCTACGGGCCTTCCTTTATCTAGATGGCAACTCACCTCCTCATAGAAGGTTAATAGATTGGTTTGGCAAGAACGATTCTTCATGAATCCATGCTGATTACTGCTAATGATATCATTCTTATTACTAAAATATTGTATATAGTCCCTTATCATCCCCTCCAAGAGTTTACATACTATTGATGTTAGGAGGAAATTTAGGAAGTGAAGCCTTGCTTCACAGCCTCGTTCCCTACTGCGCATGCGCAAGTCGCGTTACGCGTTCTGAGTGGTCCCTTCTGTCTTCTGGGACCTGTGTGTCTGGGACCTGTAGATCACCGCGGATACTGCGCCGATCTTTCGCCGGAAGTGGGAGAAAATACCTGTATTAGACAGGTATCTGCTCCCTCCTCCCCCCTGAAAGGTGCCAAATGTGACACCCAAGGGGGGGAGGAATCCGGACAGCGGAAGTTCCATTTTTGGGTGGAACTTCGCTTTAAGATGATGTAACATTTTAGGCATGCGAGTGCCCACCTTAGGGGGCCATTTAAGAGAAGCTCGAGCAGGGTTTGATTAATCCAGGCTCAAATCTAGAACAAGGTTAGTGTCTCCCCCACAAATAACCTGCCCCTCCAAGTACAGAGTCAAGGCACAAAGCAGTTTAGTGAAAAATGCCACCTGACCCGTGATAGGGGCATAATACGAAAAAACTATTGTTTACCCACGAGGCGCTTTACGAAGAGAAATCTTCCAGTGTGGTCCATAAACTCCTGCCGGACAGTTAAGGAAAGACGTTTGGCGAAGCAGATAGCCACCCGCTTAGTTTTATCTGGGCCATTCACCACAAAAAATACTGGATATTGCTTGTGGAGAAAGGATGGTCTATAAAAGTGGGGAAAGACCTGAAGCAGTAAAACATCTGCACAGCAGGAATGGTAAAAAAAAAGCGCTTTGCGACATTTGGTGGGGGAATTAAGGCATTGGGTATTGTGAGAAATGACCCAACAAGGGGTCAAAGGTACATCATGGGCACTCATGACTCGAGGTAAAGATCTCTCTAAAATATCACACTACTCACCCATTCCCAAGTGAACTCCCTAAAGGGAAAGTAGGAACCCTTCAGAGAGGATGGGCCTGCAAGCCTGCCTGGGAACCTAGGTCTCAAAAGGAGAGAGAAAAACAGGAAGTCAGAAAAGAAAAAAAAAAGAAGTTTAAAGAAAACACAAGATACCCGTACAAACCACCCAAAGGTGAGGTAAGGGATCACGTAAAGTACAACCCCACCGAGGTACGAAACACTCCACTCTCCATCAGCAGTACAAGTGCAGAGTACAGTGGATGTAAACCCTCTCCTATACCCAGTGAAGTGAACAGACTCAGACGATACACAGAGATGAAACAAATCTCCCCACATTTTTACATGCATAGCTGCTGTCTTCAGCTTTATATATTCTTTAGAAAGTACACATCGTGTTAGAGATGTTCTCTTCCTGTTCAGCACTGGGAGTGGATTCTTGGTATACAGCCAAGACAGCTGATTGAAGGAAAGGCACACCCCCCCTCCACATAGGCAGAGACTTGCAGAGCTGTGCTGTGACAAGTCAAGCTCTCTGCTAATCTATTTATAGCAACCTCCCTCAACACAAAATTCAAACTGGTTTTATCTTGGTTGATGGAGAACTTGCCAGAAGTTATGCTGATAACAGAGCAATGAAACAGCAGAAACACACAGGACTCAGGACTTTGGAGAGAGATAAGAAAACACTACAGATATATGTGCTTAGGTCAAATTTCATAAATCAGGTTTACATTCACTTAATGTAAGAAAGACTTAAGGGGCGTACACACGGTCGGACTTTTCAGCTACAAAAGTTCGACAGCCTGTCCAACAGACTTTCGACGAACTTTTGGCGGACTTTCGACGGACTTGCGGCGGACTTTCTAACGAACAGACTTGCCTACACACGATCACACAAAAGTCCGTCGAATTCTTACGTGATGACGTACACCAGACTAAAATAAGGAAGTTGATAGCCAGTAGCCAATAGCTGCCCTAGCGTGGGTTTTTGTCCGTCGAACTAGCATACAGACGAGCGGATTTTGCGACCGGACTCGAATCCGTCGGAAAGATTTGAAGCATGTTTCAAATCTAAAGTCCGTCGGATTTGAGGCTGAAAAAGTCAGTTGAAAGTCCGGAGAAGCCCACACACGATCGGATTACCAGCCAGCTTTAGTCCGTCAGTGTCCGTTGGACTTTTGTAGCTGAAAAGTCCGACCGTGTGTACGCCCCTTTAGATCTAACGTGTAGGCTTCCCAGATAGATAGGCCAGACCCAGCCACAAGTGATGCCCTTGGGGTGAGCCATCCTGTGAGATTAGGCCAAGCCATAGTAATAAGGGCTCCCCCTCCATAAAGGTGGAAAAAGAGTGTTGGCATGCGTGAAGAGCAAACGAAAGGGGGATACCCATCTATACCCGATTTCCTTACGCATTAAGGCCAAAAGAAGAAGCTTGAGTGCCCTGTGCTTCTGAGTTGTAAAGGGAGAGATATCTCCAAACACTTGAATGGTTTGGCCCATGAGGGAGAGGGTAGACTGCTCCCTAGATTTCTGCATCACCAATTCTTTGGTTCTGTAATAATGAGGCTTGACTATAATGTCACTGGGTGGTCCATCTGGGCCTAAAAGTTGTAAAGCATGATGGACTCTGTTGAGGTTCAGATGGTGGTCGGGTAAGTCAGACAAAACAGGAACAGACTGCAGCATCAACATCCTTGACAGACTTAGGCAATGCCCGTATACAAAAATTATATAGCCGAGATCTATTCTTCAAATTATCAGTCTTAGCCAGGTCCTGCTCCAGGCTGCTGTTGTAGGCCGTCTACGCACATGATGTTCTGATTAGTTCAAGAGATAGTCTCCTCCAGCTTTGTCTCAATGGTGTCTATCCTGGCATACAGCTCCCTCGGATCCGCCTTGATAACCATAGGGATCTGCTGCACTGTCTTAGCTAGCCCCCCCTCTAGCAACTCAGAAAACTTAGTAAACAAAGTTTGAATCTGCATCCTCCAGTGCAACAGGGCTAAGAGCAGGATACAGAATGGTCAGACTGGTGGGAGATGGCAGGGGTTTTGATTAAAGCAGATCTTCCAGAGTCCACTCAATAAGTGATTCAGTAGACTTGTGTTCAGGTAGCAATTTACTTACAGGAGACAATGGATCAGGTGGCTGGCTGCTGGGGCTGTCAGACACACGTTTTTCTGGAGAGGTGGTACCATGGTAAACAGGCTAATGAGGCGCAGGTGCCATCTTGCCCGAGGCTGCCAAGGTGCGTGTGGTTGTTGGAGGACAAGATTGTGCCTGGTGATCACTCCCTCCTGCCAAAAGATACTAGGCCACGCGCGGTAACTTGGCACCCCACTGCACTGGAAATCCACAGGGCCACCATTGAAGGCTTTAATCGGCTGGCCAAGTGGACATCTTGGAAGCTCCCAGATCAAGTGGCCGTCTTGGAAGCTGCGCGCATGTACCCCCGCCCCTAAATGCTTTTTTCTAACCAACAACTTATGCATACAACATGAGGGATAAATAAAAGAGAGGGGTTAAAAGAGGATGTACTACAAGGTTTCTCATATGACTGTCCTTTTCTATACTGAGAGCTACCTATTCTGCTCTAATTTTAAAAGAACTGGAGACTAGTATTAGACATATATTGTTATTGTCAGTTGATCATTGCTTCAAGGGTTAGAATCCATTTGACAGAATCTCTGAGTTTTCATTGGAGTGTTTGTAAACTAGCCAATATGCCTAAGTCCAAAAAGACACATTTAAGAGTAGATCTCTATTCCCTCTTAAAAGAAAAGTGTGGGATATAACAAAAACAAACATATTGGCCTAGATGGCTACAGCATAGAGCTGAGCTGCAGCTGTCCCGTGTTGGCTCTATGCTGAGAACTGAGTGATCAAATACCTCTGATCGTTCAATTCTCTGTGCGCTCTGAGTACAGAGTGGTGACTGTCAGTCACCTGCTCTTTGCTCTGCCCCTCCAGCTCTCACTGTATCGCCAGGCTGTGCAGGGGGCAGGAGCCTGTGGCTCTGTTTTTCAGCAAAGAAGCTGATTCAGATGCCGGTCAGGAATCAGGGTGGATCCCGACATTGTCAGAATCCCTGCAGAGCTTGGACCAGGTCTGTGACATCAGCTGACAGGGGACTTTGGCCCGTGGACAGTGGAATCTGGGTTAAAGGAGTTCAGAACGAAGTGCATTCCCATGAACCCCAGGAGAAGTAGGGCCAAAAGAGCGTTGGTCCTACTTCTCCTTTAGGCTGGGTTCACATGTGGCTCACAGCAGGGGTCCACTGCATGCTGGTTCACAGTTTCAGGTCCGAGTTCAGCCTGAATTTTGGGCTGAATTCACACTTGAAACAGACCAAATAACGCACAGCGTTTTTCTGCAAAATGCACCGGCCCTGCTGCGGAGATATGTGAACCGGCTCCATAGAGAGCCGGTCAAAATCTCATGTTATTGCGAATTGGATGCGGAAATTCCGCATCCGGTTCGCAATGGTGTGAACCCAGCCTTAAAGAATATAAGACTGTACTCTTCAATTGTATTTCTGAAAAATAAGTGAAAATCCACTCCAAAACATGTCGAGTTTTCATTTTTAAATAAAGGTTTCTTTAGGATGGAATATTTAAGAGGCTTTTTATCAAATGATTACAGAATGAAGTTTGACCTGCTGTGTAGTAGGTATATACAACCTGGCATTTTTGACAAAAGAGCCTCTCTTGTTAATAGTTTTCTGCCTATTGCTGGACAGATAGATGCTTTGAGTACTATTCGTTTATCGCCAGAGTGTGATGCATCAGATTAGTGTAGCCCCCTCTAGGTAGGTAGGTGCTAGAGTAGGTTTTTTTTTTTTTTGCAGGGTAGGCAAATTTAGGCAGGCATGGCTGACAGCCAGGCCTGTTTGTTTTTATCTGGACTGGGAGTGACTCAGGGTAGCAGCTGGTGACTCACAGGCAGCATCACTGAGACCTCCCTCCTCTTTCTAGAAGGTTCTGGAAAGAGAGGAGGAGAGGTGTAACTGTCTGGGGTGTTTTAGGGAGCCCTGGCCAATCCCCAACCTGGATTGGCAGGGGGCAGGCCTCCCTAAATACCCAGGGTCAGCCCAGCTGGGGAGGAGTTGGAGTTGTTCAGAGCTTTGGAGATGGAATGCTAGGCTGTCTGGCCCTTTGAGGGAGCCCCCCAGTCTGGGCAGGGGGGGTGACAGGGCCCTTCAAGAAATCGTGGATGTGTCCTTGACAAGAGGCACAGGAGGAGCAAGAGATGACAGGGGGAGAGAGCATTGCCGTGCAAGTCTCCAGAGAGAGAAACAACTGGTTGCAGCCAGGAGGGTTGGTGAATGACAAGCACAGTTAGGAGAACTGGGGAGGCATGCCTGAGAGGACTGGTAGCATGCAGTCTGGGATGGGTACAGAGCCAGCAGAGTGGACTGTGGTGTCATGGACAGTGGAGAAGGGCAGCTGCAGCCAGGAGGGCTGGCAGGGCCTGAAGATGGGTTTAGTAGCCGAAGTTAGGATAGCTAGCACCAGGAACTTTCTATTGCTACACTATAGGGGCCCGTGAAACTGCAAAAGGCAGTTGCTGAGGCCTGGCTAAGCTGGTGTCAGGCCTAACCATGTGGTGCTAGTTGTGCCTGGAAGCTCAAGCAAGGAAAGTGCTAGAGGAGCTGAGGAGTAATAGTCTGCAGCAAGAGTTGTGCTGGAGGAAGAGAGGCGTGTATATACCAGAGTGTATATAAGTTGTCCCCAGCGTGTATTCTAGTTCCACTGGGCATCCCATACTTCCTATACCCAATCCAAGTTAAATTTCCCCAAGAAAACGTAAAAACAAAGCACATGGGCTGTTCACTGTCTTATGCCTCGTACACACAATCGCACATTCCGACAACAAAATCCATGTTTTTTTTCCAACGGATGTTGGCTCAAACTTGTCTTGCATACACACGGTCACACAAATCTTGTCAGAAATTCCGAACGTCAAGAACGCTGTGACTTACAACACGTACGACGAGCTGAGAAAAATGAAGTTCAATAACCAGTGCGGTTCTTCTGCTTGATCCCGAGCATGCGTGACATTTTGTGCGTCGGAATTGTGTACACACGATCAGAATTTACGTCAACTGATTTTGTTGTCGGAAAATTTGAGATCCAGATCTCAAATTTTGTTTGTCGGAAATTCCGACTGAAAATGTCCGATGGAGCCTATACACAGTCGGAATTTCCGACAACAAGCTCCCATCGAACATTTCCCGTTGGAAAATCCGACTGTGTGTACGTGGCATCAGAGTATCTGAGGATTGAATGCCAGGCTGGGCAGGGTGACAGGTGGGTTACATCACTCAGCAGTCCCTATGGGGTACCACTACACTAGGGTGACTACTATCTGCTATTATTAGATGCGCAGAGGTAATCAACACAAGTGTATGTGCCGCAGTGCATTTTAAAGTGTTTCTTAGTTGACACTCAAGATGAGCAGATGCAATCTTTTACTGTATCGTTGTGATTGACATTCTTGGTTGTGCCCTCCATCATGTTTTTTTTTCCTCTCTGCTGTTAACTTTGAGGAAAATTTAAAGCAGAAGTATGGGAATGCAAAAATATACCTGCATTGCATTTCTTTCGTTCCCCAGTCCTTTAGTTTTTGCAGAATAGTCTTTTGAAGAGTCCAGAATCAGCCTCTAACAGTTCTTTCTCAGTTCAAGTTTCCAGGGGGTGGACACAGCTCTACAATCCAGCCCCTCCTTCACTCCCTCCCTCCGGAGGACATGTGGGTGTGTTTGGTGAAGATGTACACACCCAGGCTGCTATCTAGAATGAGCACGTTCTTCACGTGCCTCTGTTTCCTTGGCAGCGTGTCCCCAGCTAAAACCCGGAAGAAGATACAGCATAACACAAGTGAAATCTCCTCACCTTTCTCTGGCTGTTATCTGTAAGCTCTCCTCTGTAAGACTCCAACACCTCTCCACTGGGCTTTGATGTTCCTTCCTGTGTCCTCCGAATGCCCTCTTTCCTCACTCATTCAAAGTCTGTATCAGCGTCTCCTCCAGCCGATGGGGGGAGAGGCACTGAACACTTCTCATGTTCAGAAATGAACACAGGTGAGCTCTCTACACATAGAACTGTGTTTTATCAGAAGAGGAGATATGGTAGGGAGCATAGTGACCTGGGCCCTATGTCTGTTCTCTAAAATGAACACAGTGCTGTGTAGAGAGCATACCTGTGTACAGTACATAGGAGAGGGAGACTGACAACTCCCCCACATCTAAAGTGACCCCTGATATTTCCTCAGAGTCTCCTTTATTGTACATACAAATCATCCCTCCCATCACTAATCCCATCACCCCACCACCATCCTTCTGCCACTGATGTCATCCCTATCCCCATCCCCTGTACTCCTATACAATCCCATCATCCCCATCCCCTGTACTCCTATACAATCCCATCATCCCCATCCCCTGTACTCCTATACAGTCCCCTCGTCCCCATCTCCTGTACTCCTATACAGTCCCATCATCCCCATCCCCTGTACTCCTATACAGTCCCATCATCCCCATCCCCTGTACTACTATACAGTCCCATCATCCCCATCCCCTGTACTCCTATACAGTCCCATCATCCCAATTCCCTGTACTCCTATACAGTTCCATCACCCACATCCCCTGTACTCCTATACAGTCCCATCATCCCATGTACTCCTATACAATTCTATCATCACCATCCCCAATACTCCTATACAGTCCCATTATCCCCATCCCATGTACTCCTATACAATCGTATCATCCCCATCCCCTGTACTCCTATACAGTCCTATCATCCCCATCCCCTGTACTCCTATATAGTCCCGTTTGTCGTACCAGTGTGCTGAGATCGTTCTGTCTGCAACAGGGAGGGGGGAGCAGCTCTGTGTGTTGTATGAAGTCTCAGGAACGAGCAGAGAGCCCAGAGCCGACATCAATCAAGCAAGATGACAGCAAGGGGGGTGGATCCAGACTCCCGAGCCAGACCATTGTCGGTATGACGGTGCATAAAAGTCTGTAGACCCTTCCACAGGTAATTAACTCTATTTTAACAGAAACGGGGCACTTCTCAGAGGGCAGGAAAGATTTGAAGATACTAGCAGCTCATAAGGATTAGGATTAAGCAAAATGAAGGAAACCCATACTTCTCTTTTACGTTTCACAAGCTGTGGACTAACATGGACTATGTTATTCGGTAATAGGTTATGTATTGTGAAGGCTTTTCATGCATCATGTAAGCTTAGAACAGAAGTCATCTGTCATATCATGAGTAAAGACAGAAGGAGTAACAATGGACACAATTTATCATGTGTCTGACACAAACCAGATCCACTCATAGCTTTTGTTGGCAATGGGGCATTAACCCACTATCCTGGTGCCAAGATATACTCAATGACCTCTCAGTCTCTGCTACCAAACCTATTTCATTGTAAAGCTACATGAGGTTGTCTGATTCAGCCCTTGCCATTTCCTACAGATTAACAGTAGACCCTGGGTAAAGTGCGATGCCTGTACTAGAAAGTCGGTGAAGTTGGAAATCCCACAATGAAATCAGAAATCAGCACGGGACCTTCCAATAGTAGAATATCCATTTTCAGTGTGCTTACAGTGGCCTAATAAATGTGGGTGATGTGGCATATTCCAGCATGTTTTGCAACAGGTGGGAGGCCACCAAGATGTACAGGTGATCATGATTAGAGGACTAAAACAGATGCTTTTTAGCCTTGAAAGCAATTGCTAGCTATAGAGAAATGGGAGCATCTGTTATCTTGTGGCTACATCCACTGCTGAATATATAAAAAGACTATGAAGGTAATGGTGATACAAGGGAGAAGGGAAGGATGTCTTAATATCCATCAGTCTTAGTGAGCCCCCCTCCATGGCAAATTCTATGCTTTCCTTTTTACTTTTTTTTCCAAATAAGAGAGCAGATGTGGCTGGATGCTATGGCAACAGACATATTTGATAAATGAGGCCCATTTCAGCGCTCAGCATGCTGTAATTGGAAGAAGAAAGCAGGGTGTGCTGGGTTATTGGAATTTACCCCAGTAGCTAAGGTGTTCCAACACCTTAGAAAAGTTAATTCTAAAGTGTATTATCTGTCTACTCTGATTCCTTAACTATCCAAAGGTGGCACATGTCCAGCCTGTGGCAGCTGCTAAAAGGCCAGGTGTTTTATTCTGGCACCGATTTATCACTTCTCTACCTAATGCCCAATCTGCATATCTAGGAATAACTGGAAAATCCTGCACAGACCTGTCCTTGCAGTCTTTCTTCATCTAACCTCTCCATTGGACAGCTGTAACAATAAGCAAACATGCAAATTAATATCGGACGTGTGCTATTGTTCAAACAGAACTCCAATAGAAAAAAAAAAAAATAGGTCGTGAAAAAAATAAAATACAGCTTTTGCAGCCTCATTCTTGGGCAGTCCTGCACATTACTTCTTTTCTACCATTCTATCATCATGTGTCTTTTGTCTTTCAGGAAGAATGACCATCTTCCTCTGAACCCAGACTCTCCTGGGCCTTCCCTTAGCTTGTACATTGAAAAAGCAGAACATTTAAGTGATTGTAAAGACTGAACGTTTTTTACCTTCATGCATTCTATGCATGAAGGTAAAAACCTTTAAGTGTGCTTCTCCCCCCACAGCACCCCCCCTCCAAATACTCACCTGAGCCCCCTCTTGATCCAGCAATGTGCAGACTGTCCCAGGTCTCTCTCTCTTCATCGGCTGAGACACAGCAGCAGGAGCCATTTGCTCCCACTACTGTCAATCACAGCCAGTTAGCCAATGAGAAGAGATTGGGGGGTGGGGCCAAGTCGTGGCTCTATGTGTCTTATGAACTCATGGAGCGGGGCTTGGGAGCGAGTACCCACCAGTGTTCCATAGCAAGTGGCTTGCAATTGGGGGCAGTGGTCAGGAGGCAAGAGCCAGGAGCGCTGGCGGGGGGACCCGAGAAGAAGAGGATCGGAGGCTGATCTGTGCAAAACCATTAAAAAAAATAAATCCTTTAACTGCTTCAATACCAACCATATTTACCCCCTTACTGCCCAGGCCAATTTTGACAATGACAATTGAGCGATTATGCAACATTGTACCCCTATGAAATTTTTATCTTTTAATGGTATTTATACTGAAAATTTTTTAAAAACACAAATGCGTTTTTCTTAGTTTCTGTTAAAAATTTTGCAAATAAATTATCTTTCTTCATAAATTTAGGCCAGAATGTATTGTGCTACACTTCCTGGTGATTAGGAAGGAAAGCCCCTTATAGCTTATGGATTGTAGCTCATTGGACCCAGAACTATACAGGGTGGCGATATGGGTGCTGCTTGTGAGTGGTATAAATGCATGGGCCAGCTACAATAGGTCTCTTTTGTCCTTGAGCCCAGGTAGGATACAGAACACTGAGGAGGCACTTACGTCACATATCTCTGCTCTTTTATTTCTATATGCTCTGTAATATTCTCTTAGATTTCTATGTTAGTGTTCTACTTTCTTTGCAAATAAAAAAGAGCTTTGCTTCTTGGAGCATTGTGTTTATTTTATCGCACATTTTGTTATTATATTATCACCATTAATATTATCAGAATTTTGACAGACTAGCTAATTATAGGAATAGTCAAGGTAGAACATATTTATAAAGGGTGAAGAGAAAACAACCCCCTATTTATTTCAAGGTTCTTTCTGAATTCCCATCCCTGCAGAGTAATACCTTTTTTTATTAACATACAGTATATCCATCCTGCTTAGTCTATGTGCCCTCCCATCAGTGTTTGGACCAGAAATGCCAAACGGTAGAATCTATTTTTTTAGTCTAGTTGGGATAAGATGGGCGAAGTACAAAAATATACATTATTATCCATCAATCTTCATAAGGATTTTCAGAGAAGAGGACAATCTGCTCATTCATTTGGATAGTTAAATAAGACCATTAAGACTAGTTTACATTTGCTTCAAAACAAGGCTTTGGACATGCTTTGTTAAAGCTCTCCGAATGCCAGTCAAACCCCTTGTCACTACATAAAATGGTCAACTTACAGCCCTGTTTACACTTTGCTTTGCTTTGGCTTAGTTAAAAAAATTATACCCCATGTCGCTTTAGTGGTGCTTCAAAGAAGTCTACGACAAAGCTCGCTTGAAGCATCATGGAAGCACCACAGAAGCATCATGGAAGCACCCTCAAAGCATCAAAAACACATAAAAAAAGCATGTTGAAGCTGTAGGCGCTTTAATGTGTGTTGAAGCTGAAGCAGGTATAAATGAACCCTTAGGCTGCGTACACACGGGCGGACTTTTCGACCGGACTGGTCCGACGGACTTTTGACGGACTTCCGACGGACTTTTGAACGAACGGACTTGCCTACACATGATCACACCAAAGTCCGACAGATTCGTACGTGATGACGTACGACCGGACTAAAATAAGGAAGTTGATAGCCAGTAGCCAATAGCTGCCCTAGCGTGGGTTTTCGTCCGTCGGACTAGCATACAGACGAGCGGATTTTTCGACCAGACTCAAGTCTGTCGGAAAGATTTGAAGATTTGAAGTATGTTTCAAATCTAAAGTCCGTCATATTTTCGACTGGAAAAGTCAGCTGAAGGTTCGATGAAGCCCACACACGATCGGATTGTCCGCCGGACTCAGTCCCTCGGACCAGTCCGGGCGAAAAGTCTGCTCGTGTGTACGCTGCATAAGTGTGAAGTTGACCTCCAAACACCTAAATGAACAACTGGAATAATATAACCATTTTACCTCTTGCACCTCAGTCTTGTCATCTTTTTTTCAGTTCCTGTCCCTGACAGTCCACCCATTTTTATTTTTACAGTCTCTGCCTATTGGCATGTTATTGTGCCGTATCACAGAAGCTCCAACCATCCAACAGATCCTGAGATGATCTTTGAGATGATCTTCTCTACTGTTCGCATGTGAACAGCTATCTGATGTGCAGGCTAGGCCAGCTTCTCATTTCTAGGAATATGTTTTAGTATAGGACAGAGATCAAGGACTTGTATGGACTGTGTAAAGGGACCAGACTGTATTGTCACATTGACCGCTTTAAACTGTATTAAAGGGTAAATCTTGCCATGTGGCTCTGCGGCTTCTTTGTCCTCTCATCCAACATTGAAGCCCGGACTCTGCAGTATAGTGACCAGTGTAGCGTGCACTGTGTTAATGAAGCGCAGAGTCAGAGCCGTCGTGTACGTGTACATTCTGTGCAGCTGCTACTGCAATGCAGGCACATCCATAAAGCTCTCACGCTGAATTTCACCCCATAAACAGGCTTCTCGACTGTTCTTTCTTCATAGATCAAGTCCTTTACCGAGTTTGTACAAGGTGATAAGATGTTTTCTGGCAAGACACGGTTTAGCTCTGCTTCCTTATCAAAACAATTTAAAAAAAAAGCCATTGACACAGATCTTGATGCACGCTCTAATTTTCTACTTTTCTAATTGTTTATTGAAAATGTATAACGTTCGTGTTACATGAACAAGTTAATAAGAGGTATGAAATATATAGTTCAAAGCTTTATGAGCCTTACCTATTAACCTTTCTTCCATAATCCTTGGAAAATGATAGTTTCAAAATAAAATTAGAGAAATGCTAGTTGTTTTTTGGGTATGTTTATAAAGATACCTATCATTTGTGTTCTTCCCTAGGCAAAAAAATTCTTCCGATGGAGGGAGCCAGACACCTGGACTACTTTCCAGTTTCAGGCAAGTCTTGTCAAAAACTGGTATGCCTACCTATTTCCTTTTTTTCACCTGTGTGTTTTTTGTGTGTGTATTTATTTATGTAGTGTGTGTGTGTGTGTGTGTGTATACAGTGCCTTGAAAACGTATTCATACCCTTTGAAATTTACCACATTTTGTCATGTTACAACCAAAAGCGTCAATGTATTTTATTGGGATTTTATGTGATAGACCAACACAAAGTGGCACATAATTGTGAAGTGGCAGGAAAATTATAAATGTTTTTTAAATTTTTTTACAAATAAATATCTGTAAAGTGTGGCGTGCATTTGTTCAGCCCCTCAAATCAATACTTTGTATAACCACTTTTCACTGCAATTACAGCTGCAAGTCTTTTTGGGTAATTCTCTACCAGCTTTTCACATCTACATTTAGAGTGATATTTTTGCCCATTATTCTTTGCCCATTCTTCTTTGCAAAATAGCTCAAGCTCTGTCGGATTGAATGGAGAGCGTCTATGAACAGCAATTTGCAAGTCTTTCCACAGATTCTCCATTGGATTTAGGTCTGGACTTTGACTGGGCCATTCTAACACATGAATATGCTATGATCTAAACCAGGGGTAGGCAACCTTTTGAGCACAGTGTGCTGAAAAATGTTTTCAAAGAAATTGAGCGTGCCGATTTTTATAACAAAAAAATGTTACTTCACACTTTCAATCACGAAAAGGATTTTTTATAAAGTAAATGCTGTAAACTACTTGAGCAATAGTGACTAATTAACATCCTGCACTCTCGTGCCTTAGATTAGCCCCGATTCCTGCACCTTCACACCTAAGATCGCTGTAACCCCTGCAAATCTGTCCCCCACTGTTCCCCACTGCTCGTCTGTCCACTCACTGTACTACCCTGGACATCTGCCCCACCCATGTACCCCCCTGCTCATCTGTCCCACCACTGTAATCCCCTGCACATATGCCCCACCACTGTACCACCCTGCTCTTCTGTCCCACCACTGAAACCCCCCTGCTCATCCGCCCCAACAATGTACCCCCAATCACATCTATCCCACCACTGAAACCTCCCTGCTCATCCGCCCCAACATTGTACCCCCTATCTCATCTGCCCCACCACTGTATCACCCTGCACATCTGCTCCACCGATGTACCCCCCATGCTCTTCTGTCTCACCGCTGAACCACCTTTTCACCTGTCCTAACACTGAACCCATCTGCTCATCTGCCCCACCACTATAACCCCCTTTCTCATCTGCCCCACCACTGTTCCCTCTGCTCTTCTATTCCACCTTTGTTCACCCTGCTCTTCTGCCCCACCACTTTACCTCCCTGCTCATCTGTCCCACCAATGTACCTCCTTTCTCCTCTTCCCCGCCACAGTACCCCCTGCACATCTTCCCCACCTGTGTACCCCCACTGCACATCTCCCCCACCTCTGTACCCCCCCTGAACATCTGCCCCACCACTGTACCCCCATTCTTCTGTCCCACCACTGAACCCCCTTCTCATCACTCCCACCACTGTAACGCCCTTTCTCATCTGCCCCACCACTTTACCTCCTGCACATCCCTCTCACCTCTGTACCCCCCTGCTCATCTGTCCCACCAATGTACTTCCTTTCTCCTCTGCCCTGCCACTGTACCCCCTCTGCCCTACCTCTGTACCGCCCTGCTCTTCTGCCCCACCAGTGTAACCCCTTCTCATCTGGCCCATCACTGAACCCCCCCGCTTCTCTGTTCTACCATTGTAACCCCCTACTCATTTGCCCCATCACTGTAACCCCATTGCGCTTCTGTCCCACCGCTGAACCCCCTACTCATCTCTTCTACTACTTAACCCCCTGCACATCTGCTCCACCATGGTACCCTCCTGCTCTTCTGTTCCACCGCTAAACCCGCCCTGCTCATCTGCCCCACCGCTGTACCCTCCTACTCATCTGCTCCACTGCTGTACCCTTTTCTCATCTAGGATATGCACGATATGCAGAGTGGTGCAAGGAAGCAGAGATGAGACACATCTACCTGTCCTGGCACACTCATCCCTGCTGATACAGCTCTTGCATCCAGCTCACGTGCTTGTGTGTGATGTCACATACAAGCATCTGGAATGGATACGCAATGATGAGCTCAGGTCAGGGGCATTTTCTGAAAGCAGTGGGCCTGTGTGCAAGATCGGGCCCCCGCAGCTGAGAAAACGTGTGGGCCGAGGGCTGTGGCTTAAAGGGACACAGAGTGCAGAGGTTCAGTAGTAAGCGATGCAAAGTTCAGGGGTCAGGTATAAGTGACGCAGAGTTCAGAGGTTGGTAGATGATTCAGAGCTGAGGGGTCAGTAGTAAGTGACACATACACACAAACACATAAATATATAAAAAATATATATATATAAAAAGCAAATGGAGAAAATACTAGCCCCTTCCTACAGAAACAAGCGCTTATGGGACAGGTGAAATAAAATAATAAAATTCCCTTAAAGAGTAAAAGCTAGGGCCAATTAAGGCTGAAGCAGCTACCATACAACCTACCAATGGCAAGTATGAGACATAAAATAAAACAAACATAAAGGCAGCGCTACAAAACGAAAGTCACACTATAATAATCCAAGAGTGATGCATATAGAAAAAAGCCATAAACAAGCTGCATGTTAGCTATGTGCTATGTTAGCTCCACAATATATATAGTGAGAAAGTCAAAATGATGTTTGTATTCCGCACTTGAGATGATAAGCTGTCACCAAAACCCCCACACGTGAAAAAACAGGGGGGTATAGAGTCCCCCTTTGGATTAAACTCTTACCAGAATATACTGTGCATAAACCGGAACTTTACTTGGTCAATCGCTTCTGATGATTCTTTCAAATCCTATTGGAGCCAGAAGGGTAGATCAAACGCTAATGAGCTGCAGTCAGGTGTGTCCAGGTACATTCTTCCCTTCTCCCCCGATATCCAGCTCCCTCTCCAGCCGGTGTTAGATGCAAGACTGAGCAAGCGTATCTCCTGTATCCCTGATCGGCGTGCGCGCTCTGCTCCTCACATACTTCACATGTGCGGTGCTCCCGATCACTGCCGCTGCTCACTTACAAAGTAACACAAAGCCCTACAACTAATAAAAAAGAGATTAAATAAACTAAAGGAGTAGAGGCTGTTCACTTAGACAAGTCAATGTATCACTCAAAGGCTATCTTTGAGGGGCATAGTTGGCATTTCCCACAGGGGAACATCCCTTTGGATCACTTTGTAAGTGAGCAGCGGCAGTGATCGGGAGCGAGCAGCAAACATTGCACATGTGCAGTATGTAAGGAGCAGAGCGTGCTCGCCGATCAGGGATACAGGAGATACGCTCGTTCAGTCTTGCATCTAACACCGGCTGGAGAGGGAGCCGGATATCGGGGGAGAAGGGAAGACTGCAGCTCATTAGCGTTTGATCCACCCTTCTGGCTTCAATAGGATTTGAAAGAATCATCCAGAGAGATTGTCCAAGTAAAGTTCCGGTGTTTATGCACATTACCCAGTATATTCTGGTAAGAGTTTAATCTAATGGGGGACTTTATACCCCCCCTGTTTTTTCACGTGTGGAGGTGTTGGTGACAGCTTATCATCTCAAGTGCGGAATCAAAACATCATTTGGACTTTCTCACTATATATGATGTGGAGCTAACATAGCACATATTTGCAGCTTGTTTTGGACTTTTTCTATACGCATGCACTTTATGATAGCACACTTAGATTATTATAGTGTGTTTTTGTTTTGCAGCGCTGCCTTTATGTTTGTTTTAATATATATATATATATATTATTTTTTTTCAACAAAGTTCCGAGAAGCTCAACAGTAATTCCACAAACTGTCACCTGATTGTGGTTTTGTTAATCACAGTGAAATCCCTTCTTTGAGATTGGTAGTGGCAACCAAGAGAGTCATCTTCCTCCAGATGGTGGGCGAGGCTAGCAGGACTGTGATTGGCTTTGGCAGTGGCCAACCACAGTCCTCCTCCTCCTGGAAACAGGGACTGCCCCCCTAGCAGAACTGCACCCAAACTCTTCCCCATTACAAGAGCTGATGATCGCAGCTACAACAAAGTTAGATAACCAATCAATGTTTCCCATTGTTTACAATGTGTGGGGGCGCAGTGCCTTCCCCCCAGTGCAGGTGCGGCATTGGGAATTGTGAGATTGGAGTGCATTAGTGTCTCACTGACACTTCCCTGCACTGCTCTGCTGTGGGGAAGAGAGTCGTATGCCGGCAAAAGAGGCTTTGCGTGCTACTTGCGGCACCAGTACCAGGGGTTGCCTTCTCCTGATCTAAACCATTCCATTGTAGCTCTGACTGTATGTTTAGGGTTGTTGTCCTGCTGGAAGGTGAACCTCCACCCCAGTCTCAAGTCTTTTGCAGACTCTAACAAGTTTTCTTCTAAGATTGCTCTGTATTTGGCTCCATTCATCTTCCCATCAACTCTGACCAGCTTCCCTGTCCCTGCTGAAGAAAAGCATCCCCACAACACGATGATGCCACCACCATGTTTCATCGTGGGGATGGTGTGTTCAGGGTGATGTGTAGTGTTAGTTTTCCGCCTCACATAGCGTTTTGCTATGTGAGACCTTCTTCCACATGTTTGCTGTGTGCTCCACATGGCTTCTCACAAACTGCAAACAGGACTTCTTATGGTTTTCTTTCAACAATGGACATCATGGAGCTGGTGGATGTTAGAGACCTTGCGCTCCTCCACCTTCTGTTTGAGGATGTCCCACAGATGCTCAATAGGGTTTAGGCCTGGAGACATGCTTGGCCAGTCCATCACCTTTACCCTCAGCTTCTTTAGCAAGGTAGTGGTCATCTTAGAGGTGTGTTTGAGGTCATTATCATGTTGGAATACTGCCCTGCGACCCAGTCTCCGAAGGGAGGGGATTATGCTCTGCTTCAGTATGTCACAGTACATGTTGGTATTCATGGTTCCCTCAATGAACTGTAGCTCCCCAGTGCCGGCAGCACTCATGCAGCCCTAGACCATGACACTCCCACCACCATGCTTGACTGTAGGCAAGACTGTTGACTTGTCTTTGTACTCTTCACCTGGTTGCCGCCACACACGCTTGTCACCATCTGAACCAAATAAGTTTATCTTGGTCTCATCAGACCACAGGACATGGTTCCAGTAATCCATGTCCTTAGTCTGCTTGTCTACAGCAAACTGTTGGGTCACTGGAGCATGCGCTTTGAAGGTCCGGCATACCTTGCCGGAACTTGAGAGCTTTATGCCGGAACCGAGGGCTCCTGCATGCATGCATGGGAGTGAAATCATCGCGGCTACAGGCAATCACATAGCCGGAGTGTGTGAACCTGGAAGAAAGACCGGAAAAATATGTCAGCCCTCTCAGCGGTAACATTATAGTGCTGTAGGGCTTTGTTTCAAGGTGAGTATTTTATAATATGCTAGTATGCAATGCATACTAGCACATTATGTCATTGCCTTTCAGGGTTTTTTTTTGCAACATTCACTGTTTACAACCGCTTTAAACATTATTTTTTGCAAAGTTCCCTTTAAGAATTACATTTTCCATTGTGACAGATCTGTTTTTATGTATCCAAAACAATGTTCACTAATCCATTTCCATTTTGCTAATGTGTTTTGGTCTGCACACACAGCAACAACTTTATTTGTGTACATTAAGCTTAGTAAATTGTTTTCAGTCTGACAGCTAATCTCTTGATATGAAACTTGGGACCAAGTTGTTAAATGACAAACCTGCAATATTTACTATCTGACACACACACAATGCAGCTCTTATTGAACAAGTACTTTAACCAACGGTGCAGATTGTAATGATTGTAATTGTAAAAATTGTAATTGTAAAAAAACGTATTTTACATTATTTTACTGAAAATGCCTATATTTATTACAGTGCTGCTTATCTAGGACTCAGATAATTGATCTGCATATTCTACTTTTTATTAATACACTAAATTTAAGGATTTTTGTATTTATTTTAGCCTTTACTGGCTAATGTGTCATAAAGACTAAATCATTTTTATTTCATTTTTTTCGGGTATATGAGACATTTTGAACATGAAAAATCTATTTTTCTCATTTTCACTCACTTTAATTTACAGTCATTTTCCTACTAAGATTTGAAGAGTTTGTGATTTGATTTCTTGCTGTCTGGTGCTATGTACAACACACAGCTAAATGATCAGAGGAAAGACAATCCATAGCTCCTACAGAGATGTACAAATTCTCAGGGATATACAAACAAAAAGCTAGTGCTGGACTTTCTTATAGGAAAGGCCATCATTCTCTATGAAGGACGTGTAATAGGAGCAGCCTAAGCAGATTCCCAGAGAGACAGTGAAAAAGTGATCAGCTAGTGCTGGACTTTCTTATAAGAAAGCCCTTCATCCTCTGTGAAAGACATATAATAGAAGCACCCTAAGCAGATTCCCAGTGAGAGACAGTGAAAAAGTGATCAGCTAGTGCTGGACTTTCTTGTAAAAAAGCCCACCATCCTCTGTGAAGGACATGTAATAGAAGCAGCCTAAGCAGATTCCCGGTGAGAGACAGTGAAAAAGTTATTGGCTAGTGCTGGACCTTCTGTGTGAAAAGAAAAAGTGATCAGCTAGTGCTGGACTTTCTTATAAGAAAGCCCACCATCCTCTGTGAAAGACATATAATAGAAGCACCCTAAGCAGATTCCCAGCGAGAGACAGTGAAAAAGTGATCAGCTAGTGCTGGACGTTCTTTTAAAAAAGCCCACCATCCTCTGTGAAGGACAAGTAATAGAAGCAGCCTAAGCAGATTCCCAGCTAGAGATAGTGAAAAAGTTATTGGCTGTATAAATACTTGTAAGATAAAGGTTTCATAAAAGTATCGATATACAAAATCAATTTATTAAAGCAGCTCTTCAGTCATTTTTTTCAACTTTCCATCTATTAAATCTTCTGCCCTTGTTGTTTTAACTTTGGATAGTAAAACATTTTTTTTTCTGCCAGTAAATACCTTATACAGTCCACTTTCTCTTTCTTGTCTTGTCATTAGCTTAGGCTTATGACATCATGCATCACTCTCGTGAGAGCTTGCCAGGAAGGGAGGAGGGATGAGTCATAAGAGGGCCAATGAAAGCTGCTGGGCTGCAGAGCCGAAGGCGTGCCTCTGTGTGTCTGTGTTAATCCAGGAAGTGAACAGGCAGCAGCTTCCGCTGCCCACAGTTAAAGTGGATGTAGCCAGACTTAGTGGAGGGAGATTTCTGCAGCATATTTGGCAAGTACAGAATCACAGTATATACTGTATCTGACAAAAGTGAGTACACCCCTCACATTTTTGTATTTTATTATCTTTTCATGTGACAACACTGAAGAAATGACACTTTGCTACAATGTAAAGTAGTGAGTGTACAGCTTGTATAACAGTGTAAATTTGCTGTCCCCTCAAAATAACTCAACACACAGCCATTAATGTCTAAACCGCTGGCAACAAAAGTGAGTACACCCCTAAGTGAAAATCAGTTTGAGGATGTCCCACAGATGCTCAATAGGGTTTAGGTCTCAAGACATGCTTGGCCAGTCCACCTTTACCCTCAGCTTCTTTAGCAAAGCAGTGGTCATCTTGGAGGTGTGTTTGGGGTCGTTATCATGTTGGAATACTGCCCTGTGGCCCAGTCTCTGAAGGGAGGGGATCATGCTCTGCTTCAGTATGTCACAGTACATGTTGGCATTCATGGTTCCCTCAATGAACTGTAGCTCCCCAGTGCCGGCAGCACTCATGCAGCCCCAGACCATGACACTCCCTCCACCATGCTTGACTGTAGGCAAGATACACTTGTCTTTGTACTCCTCACCTGGTTGCCGCCACAAACGCTTGTCACCATCTGAACCAAATAAGTTTATATTGGTCTCATCAGACCACAGAACATGATTCCAGTAATCCATGTCCTTAGTCTGCTTGTCTTCAGCAAATTGTTTGCAGGCTTTCTTGTGCATCATCTTTAGAAGAGGCTTCCTTCTGGGACAACAGTCATGCAGACCAATTTGATGCAGTGTGCAGCGTATGGTCTGAGCACTGCCAGGCTGACCCCCCCACCCCTTCAACCTCTGCAACAATGCTGGCAGCACTCATACGTCTATTTCTCAAAGACAACCTCTGGATATGACGCCGAGCACGTGCACTAAACTTCTTTGGTCAACCATGGCGAGGCCTGTTCTGAGTGGAACCTGTCCTGTTAAACTACCTAGGTCATCTTTAAGTAGAGCAACAATTCTTTTTTTCAGATCCTCAGAGAGTTCTTTGCCATGAGGTGTCATGTTGAACTTCCAGTGACCAGTATGAGAGAGTGAGAACGATAACACCAAATTTTAACACACCTGCTCCCCATTCACACCTGAGACCTTGTAACCCTAATGAGTCACATGACACCGGGGAGGGAAAAGCGCTAATTGGGCCCAATTTGGACATTTTCACTTAGGGGTGTACTCATTTTTGTTGCCAGCGGTTTAGATATTAATAGCTGCGTGTTGAGTTATTTTGAAGGGACAGCAAATTCACACTGTTATACAAGCTGTACACTCACTACTTTACATTGTAGCAAAGTGTCATTTCTTTAGTGTTGTCATATGAAGAGATATAATAAAATATTCACAAAAATGTGAGGGGTGTACTCACCTTTGTGAGATACTGTAGAAAATAATATGCAAAGTGGTTGGAGGGAAGCTTCAGAATGGCAAAGATATTTTTATTACAAATTATGTGAGCAGACTGCAGTTCCTCTTTAAGTAGTAAGAAAAGGGACTAAAAAAAACATAGAATTTCCTTTTGTAGAACCACTAAACATAAACTAGGAAGTTATATAAAAATTGTTAATGCTCACAAGCATGTATACAAAAGTATTTCCATATCTGTACCAAAACAGGGATATTTATTTTATCATTTTGATTTGCAGCCTATTTCTCTAAATTATTTGACTTATTAGGGGAAAAAAGAAGTGCCAAAAGTGTTCATTTTTATTGGTGGGATTACTGTTCAGAAGTGAAAATGTTTCCCTATTCTGTTGAATAGCGAGTTGAATGTCATTATCGGCTACTAACTATACCATGACCTGGATAAACGAAAACCTTCACAGACAATGAAAACACATACAATATAAACACTTTAATTGAAATATCTTCTTTCCTGAAACATTTACATATGGTATTTATTTATTAATTTATCCACAAAATGTAAAACATACCCTGTTTCCCTGAAAATAAGACCTAGCATGATTGTTGGTGATGGCTGCAATATAAGCCCTACCCCCCAAATAAGCCCTAGTTAAAGTCCCTGTAGGTCTTTTTTTCAGGGTAGGGCTTATTTTCGGGGAAACAGGGTAGGGCTTATTTGGGGGGTAGGGCTTATATTGCAGCCATCACTGACAATCACGCTAGGTCTTATTTTCGGGGGAAACAGGGTAGTTGCAGTCTGCATAGCTAGCCGGTAAATAAAGAAAAATATACATATCTATCATCCACGATTAGCATGATCCAGCTTGTAGCTTGCTTGCTGGCCTTTTAAAGAGACAGGAAATAGTGATGTGATTGTCCATCTGTCCTATTACAGCTACACAATTCCCTGAGCATCTAGAAGTTCATCTGAATATCTGTGTCTTTCTGATATGGTGTAGCATTTAGTTTTTGATCTAATGTCCTAAAATAAAAAATCCCACCACTTGCACATGCACGGATGTATACTCTGAATGCAGAGCAAAATCACCACTCTCATGTTCACTTCATTCCTAAATTATTTTGCAATGGCCCCAAAGAAACTGAATATATATGCAATTTAAATCACTCAATATAGTAACAGCAGGGGCCCTGACTTGGTGTTCTCATGCAGTGTACACACGGGCGGACTTTTCGACAGGACCGGTCCGACGGTCTATCCGATGGACTTTCGACGGACTTCCGACGGACTTTCCCAACAAACGGACTTGCCTACACACGATCACACCAAAGTCTGACGGATTCGTACGCGATGACGTACGACCGGACTAAAATAAGGAAGTTTATAGCCAGTAGCCAATAGCTGCCCTAGCGTCGTTTTTTGTCCGTCGGACTAGCATACAGACGAGCGGACTTTTCGCCTGGACTTGAGTCCGTCGGAATGATTTGAAACATGTTTCAAATCTAAAGTCCGTCAGATTTTTGACCGAAAAAGTCTGCTGCAGGTCCGATGGAGCCCACACACGGTCGGATTGTCCGCCAAATTCGGCCCGTCGGACCAGTCCGGTCAAAAAGTCCGCTCGTGTGTACACGGCATCACACTGCAAGCCACTGAGATTTCATGGTTATGATGCCATTTCTCCCCTCAACCAAGCTGGGTGTGAAATTGCTTATTTAGATCCCTTTCACACTGGGGCATTTTTCAGGCACTTTTGGACTAAAAATAGTGCTCGTAAAGCGTCTGCAAGCGTCTGGTACGTGACAACAGCACTTGGCCTTGGTGGGCACCATGAAGAGGCAGATTTCAAATCTAGAATTTTTTTTTCAGAGATCAGCCTTTTACTAGCCTGTGCGGTAGATGCTTTGTTTACTCTCTGAAATAATTTCAGCTATGCCTGTCTTCCTCTGGAGCTTCTTCCAAGTCTTTAAGGTCAGGATGGAAGGCATTCTGGTTATTCTAATCGTACTGAACTGACCCAGGCAGATATGATACTCAGACCTTATCGAGGTCCTGGCAGACTCTCAATGACTGGACTATCACCCTGCATCATGTTCGCCATATTTTATGGCTGAGCTGTTCAGATACATTCCTAAAGCTAGGATATCCATCTCTCGCAAGCTTTACCATTGCACCTGGAAGGCGTGGTTAATAGAATGTGAGAGAGAAAATTCCATACTAGGAATTACTCAATGGAGCCACATCCTGATTTTTCTCATTTGACGTTTTTCATTCCTCGATGGGAGAAATGTATAGGGTGTTACTCATTTCACTGGTAATTCCACCCGGGGAGCGCTGAATATATACCTGTCTCTATCACCCTTCAAAAACACCCTCTCCTTCTATTACCCTGTTTCCCCGAAAAATAAGACCTAGCGTGATTGTCGGTGATGGCTGCAATATAAGCCCTACCCCCCAAATAAGCCCTACCCTGTTTCCCCCCAAAAAAAGCCCTACCCTGAAAATAAGACCTACAAGGACTTTAACTAGAGCTAATTTGGGGGGTAGGGCTTATATTGCAGCCATCACCGACAATCACGCTAGGTCTTATTTTTGGGGAAACAGGGTAGTAATTTTCCTGCTAGGTTGCCTGCTTCATTGCCATCCCCTCTGTGAGAGATGTTTTTTAATTGATAGCCTTTTGCTAAGAACCCTGTTTTGGTTCTACACAAAGATATGGGTGTTCTGAGGCCCAGTTCACTTTTTTTTCTGCGTAAAATGTTTTTTTTTTTCCTTTCATCTTCATCTTGTTCTTCCTTCCCTCTGTCCTACTTCTGTACATTCCAGGAATGTTCCCTCTGTCGTATGGATGTGTTAAAGGCTAAGTTCACCTTTAAGAAAAAAAAAAATGCTCATATATTTGCAGGGAAAAAAATATGCATTTTATATTTTTTCGACAATAGCCTGCAAATCATTGAACCCATGATCTGTGGATGGCGGGTGCAATGTCAGGCTCCTGCAAACTCTTCCTCCAGCTCTCTGCTGAAACTGCCACTCGCCATAGCCAATCTTAGTATGGATGTATACATGTGAATATATATACAGTATATACAGTATAACATATATTAAAAACAAATCAGTCTTTTCTACAAAATAGCGCTTACGGTGTGCATTTTTGCTGTTGTAGCGTATATTCATGCTTTTATCTCCTTATGTCTCAGCTATCATGAATGATGTCCAGTAAATTGGATAATAGAGCTTTTTTTAATGGTTTTTATATACGGTACATTTTATATGGCATAATGGATTATCTTTCATTTTTCATATTTTCTCACATTTTTAAAATTTTTTTTCCATGTTTTTACACAGCCATTTTTCATTCATATACAGTACTCATGGTTTATTAATTTTTCACACATTTCACTCATGCACATTCACAATTCACTTCTTTTTAAAATTTTATTTTTTTCATTTACTCTAGAGGCAGCTTCACTTTATTTATCACACTTTTTCAACACATTTCTCATTGCAATTACATACACCTGTGTCACTCTTCACTCTTCACAGCGGATGATGTATAAATTCTGTTATTCTGCTCTTACTCCCTTCTCCTATGATTAAGCCCCGGTGGGTGGGGCGAAACATGTCGGGGGGCATAGCCCGAGATGTGGCATTGACTGAGGCTTTCACATGTATACATTCATATTAGGATCGGCTATGGCGAGCGGCGGTTTCAAGCTAAAACTACTTACAGTTTGCTATTTTTCCTATTTGCCCATCACCCTTAAATCGTCACACTTCTGTACACTTTAATATTGATTGCAGGATATAAATATCTGTTCTCTTTGCAGTTATCATGTCAGATTGTGTGAGATGCTTCTTTTGTCTTATGTTAATATTGGCATCTTATGTGTCGCTCTTCCCGTAAAACTAAACAAAGCATTTCCTGCTCATTAAGTGCACTGTATTGATCACTGATAATGTAAGATAGGTTGCAGCAGTTATTTCAACATTATCAGTGAAGTGTACCTGCTATATATTTAAGCAGGATTTTTAAAGCCTCTGGCTCCAACTCCCCTGGGTCAGAAGTAGTAAAGTGCACCTGTTGTTTTGGATAAAATTTTATAGCACAAAGGAGGGGTGGTATCATGAGGGTTTTAGAGTAAGAGGGATATTATGCCCTGCCTCCTATAACAGAATGCACATAAAGTTAAATGTAGAAGATAGGACTACACTACTGTGCCATTTTAGTTGCTTTTAAAGTGGTTGTAAATTATTTTACTTTTTTTTTTTTAAATAACAAACATGTCTATACTTACCTGCTCTGTGCAATAGAATTGCACAGAGCGGCCCCAAACCTCCTCTTGTCGGATCCCCACTGGCACAACTGGCTCCTCTCTGGCTAGTGCCCCCAATAGGAAGCTGTTTCCCATGAAGCACTTGTGCAGGCTCGCTCCCGAGCCCCGCTGTCATTAGTACTCCGTCATGCTTTCATATACAGGGAAATACAAGCCAAACAACATCCCATAGCATAATTCCATTTATTAAAATTGATTAAAAACATACAAGTTGCCATTCACATGTGAAAATGCTTGCATTACATGAGCTACATGCACATGTATATCCGAACTCAAATCGTTTGTCAGATATACATGCGCATGTAGTCCGTGTAATGCGAGCATTTTCACATTGTGAGTAGTATGTTTTTAATCAATTTTAAGAAATGGAATTATACTATGGGATGTCGCTTAGCTTGTATTTCCCTGTATATGTATGCATGACGGAGTGCTGATGATATAGAGGTGACTTGACCTTTCAAATAAGAACAATGGGGACAGTTGAAGGAAAAGCAGTTGATCTTATGCAAAGAGCTGATAATTTATTGTTCTGGTGAGTGTGAACACAAAAGAGGGGAGTGTGGAGCGTTGCACTTGAAGCACTGGATTTATGAACTTTGAAGCACTGAGCAATTTTTGAAGCATATGAACTTTATTCATACATTTTATTGAATTTATATGAATTTATTCACAAGCACGGAGCACTTTTTATGTGTTATATCTCACCTAATGTGATTTTCTGTATATGAATTTAAGTAATTGGGTAGAGGACACAGAGCACTTTATTTATGTATTAAGTTAATTTGAGTACTGGAACACTTTATTATATGTGTAGGGGTAATACCACACATATTTGGGTTCATAACCTGTAACAACCAACTGGATATCAACTTAAAAAGTTTTTCCCTCTGTAGAGCCCCTGCACACTGCTATACACCTTTTACGTAAAAACAGGGATTCTTGGTTTACAAACTTTGCTATATATGTTCAAATCCACCAGCAGAAAGTTTCCTTGGGAGAAATTATTAAATCACTGTTCCAATGCAACTTCCCATGATATACCCTGTTTCCCCGAAAATAAGACCTAGCGTGATTGTCAGTGATGGCTGCAATATAAGCCCTACCCCCCAAATAAGCCCTACCCTGTTTCCCCGAAAATAAGCCCTACCCTGAAAATAAGACCTACAAGGACTTTAACTAGGGCTTATTTGGGGGGTAGGGCTTATATTGCAGCCACAGGGATGATCCTGGCCAGGGTGCAGTGCACCCAGGCGCCACAGAGGTGGGGGCGCTGAAGCGCCAGAGTGCTCCCCTCCCTCCTCCTCCTCCTCTCCTTGTCCGTAGCGTAGGTGGCTCTTTCCGCCGGTCACCGCAGCCGCCGCTGTGTCTCTTCCCGAAGCCCATCCCCCCTTCTTTCTCCTGTCAGAGGAGGAGAGTGGAAACAGCTGGAGATCGGAGCGGCTGTGTCTCTGTGTGCAGAGAGACCAGCCACGCAGTGACCTCACGAGAGGGGCGGTCCATTCCCGACGTGTTCCAGTTCTCCTCCTCCTGTGTAACTCCCGCCTGCTGCCCAAGCCTGACACGCTCTGTTCTCCACCCGGGCGATGCGGCTGCACACTGTCCCCTCCTCTCCAGCTGCTGCCCTGGTGTTTTTTAATTAGCTCAATGGAGGGGGGGCTGGTTTGTCAGGGGTCTATACTAATGGAGGGGGGGTTTGTCCTGGGGGATCTATACTAATGAAGGGATGTTGTCCTGGGGGGGTCTATACTAATGAAGGGGGGGTTGTCCTGGGGGGGTCTATACTAATGAAGGGGGGGTTGTCCTGGGGGGGTCTATACTAATGGAGGGGGGGGTTTGTCCTGGGGGGGGTCTATACTAATGAAGGGGGGGTCTATACTAATGGAGGGGAGGGGTTTGTCCTGGGGGGTCTATACTAATGAAGGGGGGTTTGTCCTGGGGGGGTCTATACTAATGGAGGGGGGGTGTCCTGGGGGGTTCTATACTAATGAAGGGGGGTTGTCCTGGGGGGTCTATACTAATGGAGGGGGGGTGGTTTGTCCTGGGGGGTCTGTACTAATTGAGGGGGGGTTTGTCCTGGGGGAGTCTGTACTAATGGTGGGGGTGGTTTGTCCTGGGGGGTCTGTACTAATGGAGGGGGGGTGGTTTGGTGTGCACCTTATCTGGACTATTTATAATACTACTGCTCTATCAAGCAATAGTCACTTGTTTCCCTATTTCACCCATCCCCCCCTCCTCCACCCCTCCCTTTTTCTCACGTTTTTTTCACGTTGTTTTTGACCATATTCATCAATGTATGCCATGCTAACCTTGTATCACAGTGGAATATATTATTTTTACACATGGTAGTAATATTCACATATTTGATCAGCTTGTCACTATATTTTCATTTTTAATTCATTTCATTTTTTTATTTTATTATTTATTATTTATTTTTATTTTTGTAACCTTTTTGCTTTGGGTTCACCTGCATTATCTGGTATTTACCCCCGAGTAACAGACCCAAATAATTCCTTTCACTCACGATTGGCTACACTACGGCACTATAGAGCCCCATATACGTCACAGGATTATAGGTATTTTATATATCTATTCCAATTTATTTTCACATTGTTTTCTCTATTAGAACAGCGCCACACCCACATTTTAAATTTTCTCTAAAAAAAACTTCAGCCATGCCTTCTCTCTCAGCCTCCCTCTGCTGTCTCTTTCTCGCTGCATTACCTAATATTGGTTTCTCTGCACTAGGCAGGCCAGCGCAGTTGCCAACAGAAATTAAAAGAAATGGCACCAGTATGTGTTCCTTTAGAAAGGTTTAGTCTCACTTCCTGTCCTGCAAACAACATTTTATTAGACAGAAAATTAGGAAAAACGGCAACAGGGACACAGAGAGATACAAATTTGACAAGGGATCTAGCATTCCCCTTCTCTACTAAAGAAAGCATTTTTATTTCTATCTGTGCTCCTGTTAAAGAGTTTTCCTCACTTCCAGCCTTTGTTCCTTTTGGAGAGTTCTCCTCACTTCCCACCTTTGTTTCTGTTGGAGAGTTCTCCTTACTTACTGACTTTATTTCTGTCAGAGAGAGCCTCCTCATGTCCTTCATTTGCTCCTGTTGTAAAGTCCTCCTCACTTCCTGTCTTTGTTTCTGTTGTAGAATTCTTCCCACTTCCTGTATTTGTTACTGTGTGAGTTCCCCACACGTTCTGCCTTTGTTCCTGTTTGAGAGTTTTTCGCACTCCCTGTCTCTTTTCCTGTTGCAGAGTTCTCCTAGCTTCCTGTCTATGTTGCTGTTGAAGAGTCCTACTCACCTATCATTGTTCCTGTTCAAAATTTCTCCTCACCTCTTGCCTTTGTCCCTGTTGAATAGTTCTTCTCACCTCTTTTTTCTTTGTTCCTGTTGCAGAGTTCTCCTTACCTCCTGTCTTTGTTCCTGTTGAAGAGTTGTCCTCACTTCCTGTCTTTGTTTCTGTTCTAGAGTTCTCCTCACTTCCTGTATTTGTTACTGTGTGAGAGTTCCCCTCATTTCCTTCTATTGTTACTGTGTGAGAGTTCCCCTCATTTCCTTCCTGTGTTTCTGTTGGAGAGTTCTCCAGACTTTCTGCCTTTGTTCCTGTTGGAGAGTTCTCCTTGTTCCTGTCTATGTTGCTGTTGAAGATTTCTCCTCACCTGCCTTTGTTCCTGTTGAAGAGTTCTCCTTACCTCCTGCCTTTGTTCCTGTTGAAGAGTTCTCCTCACCCCATGTCCTTGTTCCTGTTAAGGAGTTATACTTTCCTCCTGCCTTTGTTCCTGTTGAAGAGTTCTCCTCACCCCATTTCCTTGTTCCTGTTAAGGAGTTATACTTTCCTCCTGTCTTTGTTCCTGTTGAAGAGTTCTCTTCACTTCCTGTCTTTATTTCTGTCATTTATTCTATGCCTTTGTTCATGTTGTAGAGTTCTCACTTCCTGTCTTTGTTTCTGTTGTAGAGTTCTCCTCACTTCCTTTTTCTAGTCCCGTCGTAAGTGTTGTACCTCACCGCGTTCTGGACGATCGGACTTTGGTCGGATTTTGGGTTGACCGTGTGTAGGCAAGACCGCTTGAATGGAATTCCGTCAGAGTTCCATCGGAGAAACCTTCGGAGTTTATTCTGACGGCAGAACTGGTCGTGTGTACGCGGCATTAGAAGATGCAAAAGACTTGAGACTTGGGGCGGAGGTTCACCTTCCAGCAGGACAACAACCCTAAACATACAGCCAGAGCTACAATGGAATGGTTTAGATCAGTGGTCATCAACCCTGTCCTCAGGGCCCACTAACAGGCCAGGTTTGCAAGATAACTGAAATACATGCTAGGTGATATAATTTGCTGCTCAGTGATTGCAGTATTCTAGTCTGCATCTCCACAAGGTAATACATAAAACCTGGCCTGTTAGTGGCCCTGAGGACAGGGTTGATGACCACTGGTTTAGATCAAAGCATATTCATGTATTAGAATGGCCAAGTCAAAGTCCAGGCCTGAATCCAATTGAGAATCTGTGGCAAGACTTGAAAATTGCTGCTCACAGACGTTCTCCATCCAATCTGACAGAGTTTGAGCTATTTTGCAAAGAAGAATGGGCAAAAATGTCACTCTCTAGATGTGCAAAGCTGGTAGAGACGTCCCCAAAAAGACTTGCAGCTGTAATTGCAGTGAAAGGTGGTTCTACAAAATATTGACTCAGGGGGGCTGAATACAAATGCACGCCACACTTTTCACATATTTGTAAAAAATTCTGAAAAACATTTATCATTTTCCTTCCACTTCAGATGTGCCACTTTGTGTTGGTCTATCACATAAAATCCCAATAAAATACATTTACATTTTTGGTTGTAACATGACAAAATGTGGAAAACGTCAAGGGGGATGAATACTTTTTCAAGGCACTGTATATATATATATATATATACACAGTATTTTAGAAAAGTGAGTACACCCCGCACATTTTTGCAGATATTTTATCATATCTTTTCATGTGACAACACTGAAGAAATGACACTTTGCTATAATGTAAAGTAGTGAATGAACAGCTTGTATAATAGTGTAAATTTGCTGTCCCCTCAAAATAACTCAACACACAGCCATTAATGTCTAAACCACTGGCAACAAAAGTGAGTACACCCCTAAGTGAAAATGTCCAAATGTGACCCAAAATGTCAATATTTTGTGTGGCCGCCATTATTTTCCAGCACTGCCTTAACCCTCTTGGGCATGGAGTTCACCAGAGCTTCACAGGTTGCCACTGGAGTTCTCTTCCACTCCTCCATGACAACATCACAGAACTGGTGGATGTTAGAGACCTTGCGCTCCTCCACCTTACCCTCAGCTTCTTTAGCAAGGCAGCGGTCATCTTGGAGGTGTGTTTGGGGTCGTTATCATGTTGGAATACTGCCCTGTGGTCCAATTTTCGAAAGGGAGGGGGATCATGCTCAGCTTCAGTATGTCACGGTACATGTTGGCATTCATGGTTCCCTCAATGAACAGTAGCTCCCCAGTGCCGGCAGCACTCATGCATCCCCAGACCATGACACTCCCACCACCATGCTTGACTGTAGGCAAGATACACTTGTCTTTGTACTCCTCACCTGGTTGACACCATCTGAACCAAATAGGTTTATCTTGGTCTCATCAGACCACAGGACATGGTTCCAGTAATTCATGTCCTTAGTCTGCTTGTCTTCAAACTGCAAACTGTTTGCAGGCTTTCTTGTGCATAATCTTTAGAAGAGGTTTCCTTCTGGGATGACAGCCATGAAGACTAATTTGATGCAGTGTGCAGCATATGGTCTGAGCACTGACAGGCAGACCCCTCACCCCTCACCCCTTCAACCTCTGCAGGAATGCTGGCAGCACTTATACATCTATTTTCCAAAGACAACCTCTGGATATGACGCTGAGCATGTGCACTCAACTTCTTCGGTCAACCATGGCGGGGCCTGTTCTGAGTGGGGCCTGTTCTGAGTGGAACCTGTTCTGTTAAACCGCTGTATGGTCTTGGCCACCATGCTGCAGTTCACTTTCAGGGTCTTGGCGATCTTCCCATAGCCTAGGCCATCTTTATGTAGAGCAACAATTCTTTTTTTCAGATCCTCAGAGAGTTCTTTGCCATGAGGTGCCATGTTGAACTTCCAGTGACCAGTATGAGAGACTGAGAGCGATAACACCAAATTTAACCACCTGCTCCCCATTCACACCTGTGACTTTGTAACACTAACAAGTCACATGACACTGGGGAGGAAAAATGGCTAATTGGGCCCAATTGGGACATTTCCACTTAGGGGCATACTTACTTTTGTTGCCAGCAGTTTAGACATTAATGGCTGTGTGTTGAGTTGTTATACAAGCTGTACACTCACTACTTTACATTGTAGCAAAGTGTCATTTCTTCAGTGTTGTCACATGAAAAGATATAATAAAATATTTACAAAAATGTGAGGGGTGTACTCACTTTTGTGAGATACGGTATATATATATATATATATATATATATATATATATATATATATATATATATATATATGTTTATATATAATTTATATATAAATTTTTTTTTTAAGTTTTTTTTCTTCTAAATAAAAGTGGCCTACCCCTTAAATTAAACTGATATAAGGTGGAATAAACTGATGTATATAGCTATCTGAAATTCACTGCAATTATAAATCACTTTGTTCTTGTTTTTCCATCCACGTAAGCGCTATGTCACCTCAGTAATCAGACAGACAATCAAGATTTATAAGATTATTTGCTGTTTACAATTGGCTTGAGTCAGCGCACAAGCAGACTGCAGCACTGGCCAATTATCAGTCTTGTGCACATATCAGTCTATAGTCAGCAACAATACAGAGCGTGTAACCATTCTCTGGATAAAACGATCCAACCATCATTATTCCTCATGAACACAGCAGTACGTGAATGGAGGGGAGCGTTGATCATTTTCTGCATTGACGAATTGCTGCATAATATAAATGCCTAAGAGGCAATAAAACACAGCGCAATCTCAGAACAACATCCAGCCGCACGGCTCGCCACAAGCCAGCTGGCTACCGGTGCAGCAGTGGGACTGCTGGACATTTAATTTGTCATTGTTAGTAAAACTGCTGAGATACCAGCCAGTATTTTATGGGAAGGACATTTAAAGGGAAACCTTAATGTCTTTTCAGTGAGTACACATATTTAGTTATTGTTTGTAGTGTCATTCAGGATTTATTGCCCTGCATAGTGTGGCATCTTACTGTTTTAGGCTCATCATACACATTACAGTCTGACCCTACAATCTTTTTACAATCGACTTTAGATTTACCAAAACAAAGTAACATGAGAGCTTACTATTTAATCAATCTGTATCCAGCCAGTCACTACATTGTTGGTAGATCTAAAGGTGATTTTACAGTAATGGGAGTGGTGAGCTTAAGGTCTCATTTAGACTTGCGTTTGGGGGGAGGGGGGGTGTAAAAACACATGGTTGAGCTAAATTTCTAGCACCCCCATGCCTATGGTTGCCACCTCATCCCTTTAAACCCGGACACATATTAATTACACAGGTTCTCTGGCTGATTTAAGTGGTAATTAAACTCACTTGGTGCCTTATCTGCATTTAATTAGCCTCAGAACCTGTGTAATGCAAAGGTGTTTGGGATTAAAGGGATGAGGTGGAAACTCTACCCATGCCCCCCTTTAGGCTGCATATAGAGTTGCCACCTCATCCCTTTAAACCCGAACACATATGAATTACACAGGTTCTGAGGCTAATTAAATGCAGATAAGGCACCAAGTGAGTTTAATTACCATCTTAATCAGCCACAGAACCTGTGTAATTAATATGTGTTCGGGTTTAAAGGGATGAGGTGGCAACCATAGCTGCATAGCCAGAGGGGCGTACACATGACCCCCATGTTGCATTTGGCAGCCAATAGTGCCACCAAATGCAAGCCTTTTAAGCAAATAAATAGGCACACGAAGCACACACCCTGCAAGGCATATGGTTGCGCCACAGTAGCGCGCCATTTATGGAGTTAAAATAAACAGTGAGGAGGTGACATATCGCCTCCACACTGCCTGTCAAATGCCTCTGATATACAATCCAAACATAGATCACTTTTCAGAGGTGTGGCAATCTTGCCACATGCCTAAACTTAGCCTTAGAGACTGGAGACTCACTGCAAAGGAGCAGCTCAGCAGTGAGCTAATGCTCATTGATAATGACTAGCTGACAATAACAAGGGAAGCCACAAGCTTTGAATAGCGGTGTCACCCTCCTGGTTGTGCGGTATGGTAGAGTCATGTGAACATCAAGAGTGACCGGAGACAATTAGGAATATTGTAGCAGCGGCAAAAATACATGTGTACTATATGTATTTAAACTCCATGTTAGGTGTGGATAGAGTTACACTTTAAAACGCATTAAGGTTGTAATGATCCATTGTGTTTCTTCCTGAACTGAAGGTGTGACTCATTATTTTGCTGTACATGAATGTCTTAATGATATGCACAGGGTTCATTTGCATGCTAATTAGGGTGATATTGCTTGGCTGACTCATAAGGAAGCACTGAAGCTGGTAACGAAGACACTGTTTGGATGCTGAAAATACTATGGCCCTTTGTTTAATGAGGCAACAAGCAAAGTGTAAGGTGCACTAAGCACGCATTAAACATATTTTAGTACACTGTATACACAAAGCTGCTGGATCACTGTGGTGTATGACTGTTTTATGTACCATGACTTTTAAGGACAAATACACCTTCTATTAAAACAGTGTTTCTCAATTTCAGGCCTCACGGCACCTCAACAGGTCATGTTTTCATCCTCTCCATTAATTTGCACAGGTGATTTGATCAGTTTCACTGCCTTAGTAATTACAACAGCCGTTTCATCTGAGGGAAATCCTGAAAACATGACCTGTTGGTGCACCTTGAGGACTGGAATTGAGAAACACTGCATTAAAAGGATCTCACATACTACACACTTTATTATATTTACCTGATCTGTACCATTTTCCAGTTTTGAACAGCACCCCCTCACCCGGTATGGTTGCAGAGCCGCCCTACACCCTATGGATACATGAAGAGTTTGCTTTGTGTACTGGACATTTTAGATTAGGCATGCACTGATACCGGTATCGATACCAGGCATTTGAGCGAGTATCGGTACTCGCCCAGATACTCCCAATACTGAAACCGATACTTTGTGGTGCTGAAAACTGAACAGACTGATAACATTAGGTAAATAGATCACAAGCTCATGCAGGGAGATGGTAGTGTGCCAGTGAGGCCCTGTGACTCACGAGTTCCATAGTTGATTCTGCTGAGCCTGGTGGAGTGAACGGCTGCCTCTAGGTCTAGGAGCTCCTGGGGGCGGGTGGTGGCTGACGAATCACGGATCATTTGGTGCTCCCTCGTTGGTTGCCCACACAGTACTGTCTCCATAGTGGAGCACTTCCGCCCACTCCTAGCGTTTCCCCCGGCCAGTGGTGATGAGCCCTGACCACAGCTGTCATTTCTGAGTGCACCGGCGGTTGCTGGCTCCGTCCATTGATCTGGCATCCATTGGGCTTGCCAGATGGACACTTGATTTTGCACTTTGATCTTATATTCATAACCGCATATATATATTGTTTTTTTGCATGTTGTACTTTATTGGATACTTTTATATAAGGATTGTATTCATTTTATAATTTATATATTACTAGCATTTTTTTTTTCTTTTTTTTATATTGAAATTTTGTAGTATAGTTTTACACTATATATGCACCTCCCAACTATTGGGATATATATGTTTTTTCAGCGCAGGCATGTTTATTTATATTTTTTGGTTTATGCACGCAGTGAAACGTGGTTAGTGTTTGCAGCTTATCTATATTTGTTTCACCTCACAAAGGCATCAGTCCATCTTTAGCTCACAAGACCCCCACATAATTAGTCTTTGACGGTATTTTTATGTAATTTTCTGCGCCCTGGATCCAGGGTGGGTGTTTGCTATATCTCAGGAATATGCTCAAAGTCTCAAAACTGAGCTAAATGGTGGTAGATTTGGTTGTACTGTTGTATTGTATTGTATTGTTTATTTGAATTTATTTGAATGTAGTTTTCTTGTTATTTATCATTATTGGTATTTTGTTTTGGTAAACCAATGCCATTTCATGCCATTAGGTTGTGTTTTCTGTGTATTTAATGTTTTATAGATTTAAGGTTGGTTGGGGTTACGGCCTGCAGTCCCCATGAGCTTGCAAGTACACTGCAGTAAATATACAACAAAGAATTGCAAGGAGCACTGTCCGAAGTTTTTAGTTTTGCAAAAAAGACTTTGCACATTTCTTCTGCCAAAAAATGCTAGGACATTTTTCAAAGCCACATTTTAGATATGCATCAAGGCTGGGTTCACACTGCCGCACGGAGTGGCTCACAGCAGGGGTCCGGTGCGTTCCTGTTTCTGCTTCAGGTCGAATTTCAGTTCCAATTTTTGGCTGAAATCGGGAATGCAGGGAGACCTGCATCCAATTCACAATAGCGTGAACCCGGCCTAAAAGTCAGTGATTCACTTTAGGGGTCTGGTTTTGTGTTAAAGCATCTTTCACACCAAAAATAAAACAAAACCACTGTTAGGAATAAAGAATTTGGAGGTTTCTATCTCTGCTCTACAGTACATACCTGCAACCTGAAGTGCCTCGCACTATGCTACTGGAGTACAAATACAGACCCACAAAAAATGGTTGGGTGGTACCTGGCAGGGCTATACAGTGAGGATCTTAGGAGTAGAGCTGCAGGTATTTACTTATGGGGATTTCACTATGGGGGGGAAAAGAAGGTCCATAAAGGTCACCTTTACTAAAAGAAGAAGTTGTCCTGTTTGGCATAAACAAGGCTTGCTTTTGGCATTATGTTTGACCAGTTTTACTTTAAAAACAACTGGTGTTACTGAAGATAAAAATTGCATATGTAAGTCTGTGGTGTGTCCCATTTATATTGACATTAAAAACTGAATTTCTTTCACAAAGCATGATAAAAATATTTTTTAAATAAGGTAAATTCTTTTGCAAATATTTTGTACATAACTAAATAAATGAACAAAAAGTTTTTTTTTCCTCTTAACAGGAACTGGGGAGAGAGGGGTAGGGCACAGGACACCCTTAGGAAAATGCAATAGAAAATAGGCAGACTCATTGGACAAAAGTAGAACTAGGCAGACAGCAACACAGAAAGAGGGCCTTTAAGCTGAATGCAGCGATTTGTATCTTGTAGCAACTGCTGTCTCCTATAGCAACAACTTCACTCACAGTATCCCGCTGCAGATCCTCAAGCTTAGCTCCCAGCTACCTGGTAGATTTTTCAGGCTTCACTCACACCTACCCGCTGTATTCTTCATGCTTCACCCACAGCTACCCGCTGGATCCCTCAAGCTTTACAGCTACCCGCTGTACTTCTCTTAAAGGTTTACTCACAGCTACCCGCTATACATCTTGGAAGAGTACTCTCCTGAAGCTTTCCCAACACTTCACAGTCTCCGGCTGATGAAGAGTCTGCTCTGGTACTCCTTCAGAACTCCATCCCTTCAACACTTGCCTCCGGCAACAAGAGTGGTTGACCCTCTGGCAACTTCTCCTCCTATGCCACCTGGCAATGATCAGGCTCCCCTTGGGCTGATCCCCTTTACACGTGGCTAGGCCTCAGGCTTCAGGCTTCAGGTCTACACCTATGCTGTTGCTGCACACACATCCACCCAGGCCGCAGCCCGGGTGGAAAGAACCCCAATCACCTAACTCTCTCCCAATAAATAGACCATCCCAGCAGCCTCAGCAGTCAAAGAAACTCCTGCTGATTGGCTGAGAAAGCACATTCACTCATAACCTGAAATTAACTGTAATCAATTATACTAATGCCAAAGGTAACAGTGCCAGCTATTGACAAAAGAGAGAGAATTCCAAAGGGAACAGTGCCACCTATTGACAAAAGAGAATCAAAGTTCCATTCAAGCTTAGGAGAAAACCATTTGATCAAGCTACAAATTACCCCGGCTAGTTACCACCAAGCACAACTAGATTTAGTAGCAGTCCTGTTTAGGACAAGGGTGCTACACATGAAAATTGAAAGCTCACTCTATTGTAAGCCCCCACCCCCAAAGGCAAATCAGCTAAGATGTTTTAAATATAAAGCAATTGAAAAAAAAGGGAAAATATACTTACCTTGGTCTCAGCTTCTAACACCTCCTCAGGTGCAGGTGATATCGCCGTGCCTCATGGCTATAACTTGGGCTTCAAATTCAGAAAGGCGGTCTGCCTATTTAAACAATGCAGATCGCCATTCTGTCAGTAGGGAAGGCATGGATCCTGTGTTCCTGCAAAGCAGGGACATGGATTCATGCCTTCCAATAGTAAAAGCACCTGCCACAGTACACTAAAACACTGGTCAGACACACAGTTTACCCTTTGATCGCCCCTGATGTTAACCCCTTCCCAGCCAGTGTCATTAGTACAGTGACAGTGCATATTTTTTTTTAGCACTGGTCACTGTATTAGTGTCACTGGTCCCCAAAAATTGTCAGTTAGTGTCTGACTGTTCACAATATCACATTCCCGCTATAAGTTGCTGATCACTGCCATTACTACTAAAATAAATAATTCAATAAATAAAAATATTCCATAGTTTATAGACCCTATAACTTTTTTGCAAACCAATCAATATAATATAATCAATATTTGCCAAAAATATGTAGCAGAATACATACATTATACAGAATACATTGGCCTACATTGATGAAGAAATTAGATTTTTTAAATTTTCTTATTGGATATTTTTTGGATATGATAGCAGAAAGTAAAAAATATTGTTTGTATTTTTTTTTGTTTATAGCGCAAAAAATAAAAGCCGCAGAGGTGATCAAATAACACCAAAAGAAAGCTCTATTTGTGGGGAAAAAAATTAAAAAGTACATACATTTTGTTTGGGTACAGCGTTGCACTACTGTGCAATTGTCAGTTAAAGTAATGCAGTGCCGTATCTTAAAAATGGTCATGAAGGGGGGTAAATCTTCCGGAGCTGAAGTGGTTAAAAAGTAAAACCTTTTTTCCCACTTGCAGAATTGCTGAAACTGACATTATGTGGAGATCCAAGGATGTTGGTCTACATTAAAGTGGATATAAACCCAATGTCATCCTTTCTAAACTACTGCCATAGGGGTTATCTATAAGGATATATATGCCTCCTGCATGTATCTTTACCTGTCAAATGTCTCCCCTCTGTCTGTTATGAGACCCGAAAAACTGCATATTCTGTGGGTGGGTCTGTTGTCTGGAGCTCGGTGGGTGGAGTCGTGATGTCAGTAGACTCCCCGCCCACCTCTACACTCCCCTTGTCAATATGCATTTTCTCTGTGCATTTCTTACACTGAACTTCTGATATGATCTCTAACATCCAGTGAAAAGACAGGAAAGTAACCACATGACTTTAGCATGCCCAATCATGGTGAGGTGTGGAACAGCCAATCCTTGCAGAGATGCTGAAGAAAGGAGTGGGGGAGGGAATTAAAAAATAATGTATGTCTTAGGCTAGTGCACCAGATATGTAAATCACCTGTCACTCACAGCAAGGGGGAGGATTTGACAAAGTTTTTCTCAGTTTGTCAAGTTTTATCTCACTGAACAATAAAAGAGGATTGCTCGGAGATGGATTAACTCTTTTGTGGCAAGACTGGGCTCAACTGATAGGAAATCTTATACTCTACATTATGACATAAAAAAATAAATAAATAAATTTGGGTTTTCATCCACTTTAAAAGAACAAATTAAATTACATTCTATCAATAATATAATGATACAATGTGTTTGAGAATAAAGTCTGCAAACCTAAAAAAATTACCTTTCAAAAATATTTTTTTTTATAGTTCTGCTCATAATAAAGTAAGGAATTATACAAAAAAAACCACGGTACATTTTCTTTAATTAACTGACCAGAAAGGTTTCTGCTCAGCCAGCTAATGTCTTACAAGGGTGACAGTAACATTAAGCAGATATGCACATAGGAAACAGCAGAAATGGAAATGAACAGGATATGATATGGGAAAGGCAGACACATTTTTTGGTTATTCACACTTGTCAGGACTAATTGGTTTACACAGTACTCTTAGGTTACTTGGGAACCCTTAGGACCCATTCACACTTATGTGTTGTGATAACGCAGGGTAAATTGTGTGGTTTAAAGAAGAATTCCAGGTATGGCGTTTTTTACATACAGTAGCTACATTGATCCAGCTTGGACCAATATAATTATGTATATACCATATATGCGAATGAACGAAAGAATCTTTGACGAATGCGTACGAAAACGAATTTGTCAGAAAGAACGAAAATACGAACGAACGAAAATATGAAAGAACGAGAGTAAAAACATATGAAAGAACGAAAAACGATTCAACCTACGAGTTTAACGAATCAATTAAATCCGGATAATTTTGTTTTTAGGATTTTTGTTCTTTCTGACTATTTGTTATCGCTGAATATAAAGAAATAATGAATGCATTTTTGTTCTTTAAATACATGTGCTAGTAGCTGTCTGAGGCCTACTAAATTAATCCCAGCGCTGCACGCCGAAAAACCGAATAAAATGAAAAAATCCATACTAACGAAGGTTAAAAAAATAAAACCAATATCCGAATGAACAAATGGTCCGAGTCCGAAGTAATGATTGTTGCATCTAAATGAATGGAACAAAATTAATATGAATGCATCCGAAGTTACGAATGATCTAAAGTAACGGATGCCGTTCATAACAAATGATCCGATTAAAAAAAACAAAAAAAACAAACAAATGAAACTAAAAGAAACACATTTTTTGTCAGTGCACATATCTACTATGGAGCAATCTGTAGAAGTATTGGAAGCCCAGGAGCTGCTTGTTATGCTCCTTGTACCAGTGCTGGATGTCAGCTGTCACTGGTAGCCAGCAATTTTAGCCCTACCAGGACCTGTAGAAGCCACTGATTCTCAGTGCTGTTTTAAAGAGTATCTGGGATGAATAGATGACCTCCCAGACTTGTTTGAAAATGCCACTGGGGACTTAAGTAGGTAAAGCAGATCTTCACCCTCTTTAAAAAGTATGTCCATGCCTCAGTCTGCCATTGAGACAAGCCTCAAACTTTCTGGCACAAAGTCATTTGAAATGATGAAACCAAAATTTAGTTTTTTGGCCACAACCATAAACACTACATTTGGAGAGGAGTCAACAAGGCCTATGATGAAAGGTACACCATTCCTACTGTGAAACACGGAGGTGGATCGCTGATGTTTTGGGATGTGTGAGCTACAAAGACACAGGAAATTTGGTAAAAATTGATGGCAAGATGAATGCAGTATGTTATCAAAAAATACTGGAGGAAAATTTGTATTCATCAGCCAGGAAGCTGTGCATGGGATTTACTTGGACATTCCAACATGACAATGATCCAAAACACAAGGCCAAGTCGACCTGTCATTGGCTACAGCAGAATAAAGTGAATTTTCTGGAGTGGCCATCTCAGTCTCCTGACCTCAATATCATTGAGCCACTCTGGGGAGATCTCAAACGTGCAGTTCATGCAAGACAGCCCAAGAATTTACAGGAACTGGAGGCTTTTTGCCAAGAGGAATGGGCAGCTTTACCATCTGAGAAGATGAAGAGCCTCATCCACAAATGTCACAAAAGACTTCAAGCTGTCATTGATGTTAAAGGTGGCAATACACGGTATTAAGAACTGGGGTATGTAAACTTTTGATCAGGGTCATTTGAGTAGTTTCTGTTGTGATTGTGATTTAAAAAGAGTAAACACAGTTGATAATAAATGGCTTCAGCCAAACACTAACCATGAGTGATATATATATATTATATATTATATATGAGTGTTATCATTTATATTCTCTGAAAAATGGCCGAGAAATCATAAATTCTGCCAGGGTATGTAAACTTATGAGCACAACTGTATGCTAGATGGTAGCCAGATGTGCCTGCACAATCCATCCAGCTTCAGGAAATTGTGCTGATTTGAGTTTCTACATACACATGATTATTCATGTTTATGTCTAATGCCGCGTACACACGGTCGGACTTTTCAGCTACAAAAGTCGGACAGCCTGTCCGACATACTTCCGGCGTACCTTCGGCGGACTTGCAGCAGACTTTCTTACGAACGGACTTGCCCACACACGACCACACAAAAGTACGACAGCTTAGTACGCGGTGACGTACACCAAGTCCGACGAGACTATAAAACGGAGGTTCAATAGCCCGTACGACACCCTTTGGGCTCCTTCTGCTAATCTCGTGTTTATCTCGTGTTAGTAGAAGTTTGGTGAGAGACGATTCGCGCTTGTGAGACTCGTATTTTTCAGTTCGTTTTAACTGTTGTTCAGTCTGTGCTTGTGAGGTTTGTATCTGCTTTTTAGTGCGTTTGGTCAGTTGACATAGAGAAATCTTTGTTTTATTGGCCGCTCGTTCCTGATTTTCAGGTCGTTCTTCACAGGCCTTGCTGTTCTTCAGTGCGTTCTGTTTAGTGCGTTCTGACCAGCCGACCGTTTTGAAACCATGTTACCTGTACGTACTCGTCGTCGAGCTCGTGCATTGTATGTGTTTGGTGCTGTAGTTTATTCTTCAGCCCAAGACCAGTCCATGAACAGGGCGAGGAGGAGTTCATGGACCAAGAATTGGTTGCTCCAGCGTGACCAGTTCTGTCACATGCCATTGCTCCGTGAGATCCGTGAGAATAATCCTGAGGATTTCAGGAACTTTCTCCGGATGACGGACCCTGTTTTTGACCGTTTGGTGGCTTTGCTGACCCCCTATATCAGCAGGCAGGATACCTGCATGAGGCAAGCCATCACTCCGGAGCAGAGGCTGGTCGCTACCTTGCGGTATTTGGCCACAGGGAGAAGCCTGCAGGACCTTAAGTTCTCGACAGGCATCTCCCCCCAGGCTCTGGGGATCATTATCCCAGAGACCTGTTCTGCCATCATCCAGGTCCTGCAGAAGGACTATATTAAGGTAAGATATTTTGCTTTTATTAGCATCACATGTTCTTTTATGTAATCTTTGATAATGTAATGTATTTCTTGCTTCAAACACTACTTACCATCATTGCAATATAGTGTGAATGTCCCCTTTTTATCCTCACACATGCTGGATTTTTTTCCTGTTATTTTTTGTCATGCATGTATATTTTCCTTCAATAACCTCCCCAGCATGCAGTGATGGGAACATATCTACCTAGTCTACTCATTTTGAATGTATTTTGTTTGAGTGTATTTAGTGTGCTTATAATTAGCAATTAGCTAGATTTCCCAACCCCCCCCACCTAAACTCACTCCAAATAGTGTGCTGCTAATTAGCAATTAGCTAGATTTCCCAACCCCCCCCCACCTAAACTCACTCCAAATAGTGTGTTGCTAATTAGCAATTAGCTAGATTTCCCAACCCCCCCCCACCTAAACTCACTCCAAATAGTGTGTTGCTAATTAGCAATTAGCTAGATTTCCCAACCCCCCCCCCCACCTAAACTCACTCCAAATAGTGTGCTGCTAATTAGCAATTAGCTAGATTTCCCAACCCCCCCCACCTAAACTCACTCCAAATAGTGTGCTGCTAATTAGCAATTAGCTAGATTTCCCAACCCCCCCCCCCACCTAAACTCACTCCAAATAGTGTGCTGCTAATTAGCAATTAGCTAGATTTCCCAACCCCCCCCCACCTAAACTCACTCCAAATAGTGTGCTGCTAATTAGCAATTAGCTAGATTTCCCAACCCCCCCCACCTAAACTCACTCCAAATAGTGTGCTGCTAATTAGCAATTAGCTAGATTTCCCACCCCCCCCCCCCTCACCTAAACTCACTCCAAATAGTGTGCTGCTAATTAGCAATTAGCTAGATTTCCCAACCCCCTAAAATGTAATCAATGTTCCATCAGAGGGGGTGAGCAATCTGATAAGTGTGCCTTTCCATATTAGTTTTTCCTGAAGAATTAAATTATTTAATGTTATACTGATGCTGGGGAATAATGTTTTGAATTGTCTAATTTTATTGCAATGTTAGCTTCCAAATTAATTGATTTTGGTTTTCTTGTTTGATTCCCCAGTTTCCTTCAACGCCACAGGAATGGCAGACTGTGGCATCCCATTTTGCCAGCCGTTGGGACTTTCCCAATTGTGGAGGGGCTATAGATGGGAAACATGTCCACATTGTGCCACCACCCCATTCGGGGTCATACTATTTCAATTATAAAGGGTTCCACAGTATTGTTTTAATGGCGGTGGTGTCTGCACACTATGAATTTTTATATGTGGATGTGGGGAAGAATGGCCGGATGTCGGATGGAGGAGTATTTGCCCAGACGGAGTTCTGCCAGCGTCTCCAGAGTGGTGGCCTGGGATTGCCACCTGATGCGGATAATGTAGAAGGACTCCCCTTTGTCTTCATTGCCGATGAAGCCTTCGCTCTGAGCAAGCACCTCATGAGGCCATTCCCCCAAAGAACCCTCACCCCGGAGAGGAGGGTTTTTAATTTCCGGCTGGCCAGAGCTTGAAGAGTGGTTGAGAATGCGTTTGGAATTCTGGCCAGCCGGTTCCGCCTGTTTCAAACAGCCATTAATTTGGCGGAATACAAACTTAATTTTATCATTTTATCGTGCTGCATTCTGCACAACTTTTTAAACAAACATTCTCAGAATTATATAGGCACAGTTGGGCCTGAGGCCGGACTTATAGATGACAACCTTACGGGCCTGGATAATGTCCGTACTGGCTTGGCCCCCCAAAATGCCCGTCAAGTTAGACAGCAATATGTTAATTATTTTATGGGTAGGGGGGCCATTGCAATGGACCATGATATTTAATTTTTTAAAATAAAAAAAATATGGATGAAATCTTGAATTATATTTATTGCTTGCCTTTCTTTTGGGCTTTCTCCTAGGTTATGGTCGAGCAGTTGTAGTGCCAACTGTATTTTCATTTTAAATGTCTAAATAAAAACTCCATTGCCACTGTAAACAACTTTTTGACAATTATAACCAAACTGATACTGAGCATTGAAATAACAAACCACACATTTATTTAATTCCTATAAGGAGATGTTTTTATTAATGGTTGTTATGCATTCAGTTCTGCATTTAGTATAAAATGTTCATAGACAAAAATATAATGATATCTTAATAATTTCGAAAAATATAATTATATTTAAATATTTAGACATAATCCACAAAAAAATATTTTTGGCTTTTTGATTTTCGCAAACAGGCTTTTTTTTTTATTTTTTTTTTAAATCAAGTTTTTTTACTTTTTGGCGTTTTTTAAAATCAAGTTTTTTATGTTTTTTTTTTTTTTTCTTTGCAAATAAAGTTTTTTTTTTATTTTGTTTTGAAAATCAATTTTTGTTTTTTTTTGGTTTTAAAATCTTTTTTTTTTTTTTTTGTGTTTTAAAATCTTTTTTTTTTTTTTTTTGTGTTTTAAAATCTTTTTTTTTTTTGGTGTTTTAAAATCATTTTTTTTTATTTTTTTTGGTTTTTAAAATCAATTTTTTTTTCTTTTTTGTTTTAAAATCAATTTTTTTATTTTTTTTGGTTTTTAAAATCAATTTTTTTTTTTTGGTGTTTTAAAATCAATTTTTTATTTTTTTTGGTTTTTAAAATCAATTTTTTTTTTTTTTGGTGTTTTAAAATCAATTTTTTTATTTTTTTTGGTTTTTAAAATCAATTTTTTTTTCTTTTTTGTTTTAAAATCAATTTTTTTTTTTTTTTTTGGTTTTTAAAATCAATTTTTTTATTTTTTTTTTGGTTTTAAAATCAAATTTATTTTTTTTTTGGGTTTTAATATCAATTTTTTTTTTTTTTTTTTTTTATTAAAAATATTATTTTTTTTTTTTGGTTGTTGTTTTTTTGAAAATCAAGTTTTATTTTTTTGTGGATTTGGAATGTATTTTAAAGAAACAGCCCTCCTTTTTAAAATTAGGTTAAACAGCCATTTATGTTCAGCCAAAAAAATAAAGAGAAGGCCCAGAATGGGGTCAGCAAAACAGGAAATGAAGGACATGATCGATGTTTTGGGGTTTCAAAAAGGGCATTTAGATTCGACCCAAAACATCAATCATGTCCTTCATTTCCTGCTGCATACGATCCAGCCGATTCCGCATTTCATCCATGTCCTTATTCCAGGCCATTATTTGACCAATTAGCCGTTGGGCACTTTCAGAAGTGAAATAGTCACTTTGTGTACCTAAAGTGGAATGAAACCAAAAAATGTATTTAGAAATATGCACACATACATAGTTTACCTTACCATAATAAAGCTGTTGTCTCAGACACTGACCTGGTGGGGTGCCCATGTAGCCTAATTCCTCCACATCCTCGGGGGTGGCACTGTTGCTTGAATCAAGCACAACCAGATCCCCTAAAATAGAGTAGAAAAATTACATTAAACAAAAGGCAGCCATGCATAGATTACCGTAAGCTGGTGTGTCAGACACTCACCTGGTGGGGTGCCCATGTCGCCCACCTCTCCTTCCTCCACATCCTCAGTGGGGCTTGGGCTGATTTCCCAATCATGTTTGGCTTGGGGTGGACTGTCTTCTTGTTGGCTGAGTGATTTTTCCCCTAGGTGAAACCAAAAATTATTAATCTACTTAGCACACAGATATTTTAGTACATAGTCATTTTCTAAAACATTTGTAGTGAAGTGGTTTGTGTAGAGTTCCTATTTTACCTCCATATTTAAAATTATAAAGACATATCGGATAGATAGATATCAATATCTCAAAATATAGTTAATAATCTTTTGATCTCTCTCTCTCTCTCTCTCTCTCTCTCTCTCTCTCTCTATATCTGGAACAAAATCGATAAATATCTAACTAAATGTAATTAAAAAAGATAACTTAAAATATTCCAAAAGAATGTTTTACATTTCTATATCTATCTATCTATATATCTATATCTATATATATTTTTTTAGATATATATATATATATATATATTTTTATATATATATATATTTATATATATATATATATATATATATATATATATATATATATATATATATATATATATATATATATTTATATATATATATATATATATATATATATATATATATATATATATATATATATATTTTTACATAGATCTATCTATAGATATGTAACGAGGTTTTGTAAAAGATCGTTTGAAACGATGAACAAAAAAATCGTATAGGAAGGAAAAGCACATGGAGCAGTATACAAGGTAATAAACACAAGAGAAAAACACGACAAGTACTTACTTTTTTTAAGCACTTTCCGGATCCGTCTATATTGATCCGGCTCCCTGAGTTTCAGGTCAGACCATCTTTTGCGAAGTTGATCTCGGGAGCGCTGTACCCCAAAAGAAGCCTGCAAAGTGTCCACGACCTTCGCCATTATTTTGGCCTTGCGCAAATTTGGCCGTGCGTACGGCCCATACTTCCCATCATAGTCGTCTTTGTGAAGAATGGCCACCATCTCCACCATTTCTTTAAAACTCATATTGGAGGCCTTAAATCTAGGCCTCACAGATTTTGTGGACGTTCCAGCCTCCGGGCTTTTTCCACTACCTGAGGACATGTCAGGTGTCTCCGCCATTATTTACCCCACTACGCGCCTTAACTAAAAATGGGCGGAGAACATGAGTTAAAATCGAACGTCAGGGGCGGGCGACGCAGGCGGAGTTTCACACATGCGTAGTGTATAAAGAGGGGCCTTGCGCACGTGTCGTACGTACGTTCTGTGCGTCGAATTAGGGGCGGAGAACATGAGTTAATTTCGAACGTCAGGGGCGGGCGACGCAGGCGGAGTTTCACACATGCGTAGTGTATAAAGAGGGGCCTTGCGCACGTGTCGTACGTACGTTCTGTGCGTAGGTGATAGTGGACCAGGACGTTACAAAACGAAGGTAATTTTATTTTTTTTATTTTTTTGTTTTCTTTGTTTTTTTTGGGGGGGTTTTATGGTCATGACTTTGTAGCAAGCGGCCTATATGGCTTGATAGATTGATGAGGCCTACATAGGGAGAAGATGATGAGGGGTTAGCAGAAACCTATAATAAGTGTTTTTGGTCTTGTGACTTTCTCTTTTCCAGATATAATGAATCCCCTATTTAAGGATCCAGAGTTCCTTACAGCTTTTATTTCAAAATATCGAGAGATGAGGAATTTGTGGGAGGTGAAACACCCTCAGTATTATGCAAAGCATGTGGGGAAGTCAACGCTGGAGAGACTTCTGTCCTTTGTCCAGGCGACCATCCCGGGAGCAACAATGGAGACAGTGCTCAAGAAAATTGGGGTCTTGAGGAACATGTATAAGAGGGAGCATAGGAAGATCCAGGAATCAAGGAGATCAGGAGCATCAGCAGATGATGTTTATGTACCCAGGCTGTGGTACTACAATCAACTCCGTTTTCTTGATGACCAGAATGAAGCCAGGGCATCACTTTCAACCCTTCCCTCCACCCTTCCCTCCACCCCAGCAGAGGCTGATGAGGAGCAAGCTGGGTCTTCCATCCTGGATGAACCGGATATGACCATCTGGAGTCAGGTAAATTATTTTAACAAATATTTACTGTACTAATATTAATGATGTTAACTGGATGTTATAATTGTCTAAAATAATTTTGCACTCAAAATTGTGTATACATATCAAATGACAGTAGTGGCTAAATATGTTTGGCACCTGCTTGAAATAATTAGGGTGTCTGATTAGACTCTTTTATTAAAGAGATGTATTCACATTGAATTTGCTAGTCATGAGAAGCAAACTGTGTGTCATTGATGAACCCAAAAAAAGAAACTAAAACTATTGTCCTTTTTTTATACACAGGATGAGTCCATCCAGGAGGAATGTGGGGAAAGTGGCAGGCAGGAGGAGACCGGGCCCATGGACAGCCTGGAGGAGGCCGGATTCACCATCATCCTGGAGGAGGCTGGGCCCAGTGTCAGGCAGGAGGTGGCTGCTCCCAGTGAGATGGCTGGGCCAAGTGAGGTAGCTGGGCCAAGTGAGGTGGCTGGGCCCAGTAGGAGCCTGACCCAATCCCAAGTGCCTCCCCTCCACCTTCCCAAAAAAAGGGCCAGGAAGGGGATGGTCACACAGAACGCATCCCTGCGCCTCATGCAAGAGGCCACCCGTTTTTTAACGAGCCCCCCCGAAGCGGAAGAATCCTATGGCTGCTACTTAGCCAGCAGGCTTCTTCAGATGGATTGGGAGCAGCGCCTCATTTGTGAGCGACTATTTGGGGAAACAATCCATAAGGGGCTGCAGGGCACGCTAACACAAAACACCCAACTACATGAGGCAGCCCCCCCTCCTCCTCCTCCTCCTCCTCCTGCCACAACTGAAACACCAGAGCCACAGCCTCAAAAGAAGGCTACAGGGAAGGCTGCAGGGAAGGCTGCAGGGCAGCGTGGAGGAAAGGCTGCAGGGAAGAGAAGAAAGTGATGACCTGGGTTCAGTCTGGTCTGACAGAAGACGCAGGCTGTTGTAGGACCACAGTCTGGGGACATCTAGATCATCTGCTGGTGCTGTTGATCTCTGGGATTCTTGGACCAGATTGTGCTCCCTCTTATATGGACTCCGCAAGATCCCAATTTTCTTCTACAACGACTTTTTCCAGCGTTGACTTCCTCTTTATTTTATTTTGACCATGAATAAATGGATCTTTTTTGAGTTTAGCAAAAGACTTTATGTGTTTTCTTTGAAATCATTGATTTTACACACAATGTTAAATTAACAAGGGACAACAATCTCATTGAGTTTGAAAAAACACACCAAAAATACATTACTAATGTTAATAATGTTCAAGTGGTAAGTCTTGAAACTAAAAAAATCTACATAACCAAAAACGGTGCTTTGGGTTAACTTTATCTAAAAACTAAAAAATAATCACTAGAAAAAAAAAATAGAATAATGGGTTCTTTGTGGTAACTTTACAAACCTAAAAAAAAAAAAAATATAAAGGGAAAAAGTATTATTAGTATGGAAACATTGTTTTTAAAAAGCATACTATATCATTCATGAGATCAAAGAGAAAAAGAATCCAGAAATCAGTTTGGGAGAACTCTGATTATGAACAGCAAAACACCTTCGTTCTTTAGAACATTCGTAAAGAAGAAATAAAATGCGCTGCATTCAACGATCACAGATTTTACAGCGTGATGAATGTGCTACCTACAATACGAACACTAGTTTTACTAGACCGAGTGCTTCCGTTTAGTTTTTGCTTATGAGCATGCGTCGTTTTTTTGTCCGTAGGACTAGCATACAGACAAGCGGACTTCGGGGTCCGTCGTAGTTACGACGTAAAGATTTGAAGCATGTTTCAAATCTAAAGTACGTCGGATTTGAGGCTAAAAAAGTACGTTGAAAGTCCGGAGAAGCCCACACACGATCGGATTACCAGCCAGCTTTAGTCCGTCAGCGTCCGTTGGACTTTTGTAGCTGAAAAGTCCGACCGTGTGTACGCGGCATAAGGAATTACACGTTGGGAAAGGGATGGGGTTACCTCTGGAGCTGTGATACAAAGACTGGACCGGGTTTCCAAGTTGGCCACCAGCCACAATATACCCATATGCAAGGGCATAGATTTATGGCTAAGGGCAGAGCTTTGCATCACCCCACCTCTGAAACATTCAGGACCCCTTCACACCTACCATCTCCTTTATTACACATACATTAAGGCATGGTGATGTGCATATTAACATGTGTTGCACTAATGCAGCCCTTTCACTTACAATGGGTTGCCAAAACCAAATCAGGAACTGCACTTTTTTTTATCTCACTACTTAACATTTAATGTGGTCCATTGACCCCTACTGTACAGTGCCCTGGAGTGCCATTTTAAATTAATAACACTCACCACACTGAATGGCGAGCGTCACTGCAACACATACATGGAGGGGGTCACAGGCTGGCTTCACTCTTGTGCAGTGCAGTGACATCCTGTAAAACATACAGTTTCATTGTGTTACTGTAACACACATAAACACACACAGGGTATATGTTTGCTGTCATTCATTTAAAATGGCAAACCAATGCACATACACTATATTGCCAAAAGTATTGAGACACCTGCCTTTACACACACATGAACTTTAATGGCATCCCAGTCTTAGTCCATAGGGTTCAATATTAAGCCCACCCTTTGCAGCTAGAGCAGCTTCAACTCTTCTGGGAGGGCTGTCCACAAGGTTTAGGAGTGTGTCTATGGGAATGTTTGACCATTCTTCAAGAAGGGTATTTGTAAGGTCAGGCACTGATTTTGGAGAGAAGGCCTGGCTTGCAATCTCCGCTCTAATTCATCCCAAAGGTGTTCTATTGGGTTGAGGTCAGCACTCTGTGCAGGCCAGTCAATTTCCTCCACCCCAAACTCGCTCATCAATGTCTTTATGGACTTTGCTTTGTGCACTGGTCCAAATCATTTGGTGGGGGGGATTAGGGTGTGGGGTTGTTTTTCAGGGGTTGGGCTTTGCCCCTTAGTTCCAGTGAAGGCAACTCTTAAGGCGTCAGCATACCAAGGTATTTTGGACAGTTTCATGCTCCCAATTTCGTGGGAACAGTTTGGGATGGTCCCTTCCTGTTCCAACATGACTGCGCACCAGTGCAAAAAGCAAGGCCCATACAGACATTATTGAGCGAGTTTGGGGTGGAGGAACTTGACTGGTCTGCAAAGAGTCCTGACCTTAACCCAATAGAACACCTTTGGGATAAATTAGAGCGGAGACTGCAAGCCAGGTCTTCTTGTCCAACATCAGTGCCTGACCTCACAAATGCGCTTATGGAAGAATGGTCAAAAATTCCCATAGACACACTCCTAAACCTTGTGGACAGCCTTTCCAGAAGAGTTGAAGCTGTTATAGCTGCAAAAGGTGGGCCAACTCAATATTGAACCCTACGGCAGACTAAGACTAGGATGCCATTAAAGTTCATGTACGTGTAAAGGCAGGTGTCAAAATACTTCTGACAATATAGTGTATAATATAGTTGTTAATGTAGCTGCATTTCAGCATCCCACAATGCACAATGTTTTGGTGTGTTGCACTGCCATTGTTGGTGTGTTTACAGCCCATTAAAAATAAATGCCCAGCCTTAACGCAATGTGAATCCTCACACAAAAAAACAGGTGTGGAGGACAGCTATTTGGAAATGCAGCAGTTCTCTCTCCGGTGTAATAATGAAACATTCACATTTTTTTTCCATTTGTACAACTGTACTTTTATCTGAACATGATGTATGTAGGTCTTCTTTGAAGCTGCTAAAGTGACAGCAAAAGGCATTGGAGCAAACTATACTTGAGCGGGGTTCTTTTTATGACCTGCTATCATATACTTTGTTCCTGATTTCTGCTCATACACTAGGGAACTATAAATATGTTATAATAGTACAGTGTCTCAACTATGTTATGCTGTCCTTGACTATAAATACTGTATGTTATACAGTACACCGTGTCTCCACTATTTTATATTATGTTCTCTGTTATCACAGCCTATGTTTACAGGTACCCACTGGCATATGTTGGATTACCTCAAGTATCTGCTTCACTGCGTAGATTTATTGTCCATAACTTCTAAATATATACTGATCAGCCATAACATTATGACCAATGACAGGTAAAACAAATTGGTTATCTCATAACAATGGCACCTAAAAGTAGGTGGGATTTATTAGGCAGCAGAATATGTTATCCCTGAAGTTGATCTGTTGAAAGCAAAAAAAATGGCCAAGCGTAAGGATTTAAGCAACTTTGACAATGGTCAAATTGTAATAGTTAGACGATTGGGTCAGAGCAACTCCAATTCTTGTGGGATGTTCTCAATCTGCAGTGGTCAGGACCTAAAGAAGGGAACCCGGCGACAGGGTCTTGGACGGCCAAGGCTTATTGATGCACATGAGAGGAATGAAGGCTGGCCTGTGTAGTCTGATCCAATAGAAGAGCTATTGTATCTCAAGCTGCTAAAAAAAATAATGCTGGTTCTGATGAAAAGGTGACAGAACACATAGGGCATTGCAGTTTGTTGTGTATGGGGCTGTGTAGCCTCAGACCTGTCAGGGTAGCCATGCTGACCCGTGTCCACAGCCAAAAGTGCCTACAATGGGCACATGAGCATCAGAACTGGACCACTGAGCAATGGAAGAAGGTGGCTTGGTCTAATGAACCACGTTTTTTTTACATCATGTGGATTGGCGGGTGTACGTGTGTCACTTACCTGGGGAAGAGATGGTACCAGGATGCAGTATGAGAAGAAGGCAGTGTTCTGCTGCAAAACCTTGGGTCCTGCCATTCATGGGGATGTTTCTTTGACACATACCACCTACCTAAACATTGGTGCTGACTAAGTACACCCCTTCATAGAAACGGTGTTCCCTGGTCACAGTGCCCTCTTTCAGCAGGATATTGCACCCTGCCACACTGCAAAAATGTTTCAAGAATGGTTTGGAGCTCATTGGCCTTTGCTCGAACAACCAGAACACTACTGGGTCTTCTCCTGTCTTACGCGAGAAAGGCCATCATCCTAAAATGGAAATTACCTGTGGCACCATCAGTGGAATTTTGGAAGACCCTGGTGAACTCAGAAACTCCTCTCTACAAAGACATGTACCTCTCTCGAGGTTGGTCACATAAATTTAACAAGTATGGGACCTCATATGCTACAAATGATTCTTATACTGATTCTTAATTTGCACAATGCTGTTACTTGAGGGGAAATCTGGTGACGCCCCAACATATGCTGAGCCATGAGGAGTCTGATATTGGATCTTGCCTCTGTAATGCTTTATGGCCTTCTCGGCCCTCCTCTGCTCTTCAGGGAGCTGCATAGGCTTGATGTGTGCCCCTTTGTTCTCTCTCCTGTGCCTTGACATAGCTGAGCATGAGTTGTTATTGGTACTGTTGTACTAGTTACTGTTTACATGTTCTCTTTTGATGTAGTACATTTGCAAGGCCCTGTTTTGTAATGTAACCGTTCTTATATTTCAAATTAAAAAAATAAATAATGGTTTGCGGAACACAGCAACAAGTTTGAGGTGTTGATTTGGCCCCCAAATTCTCCAGATCTCAATTTATTCGAGCATCTGTGTGATCTGCTGGTAAACAAGTCAGATCCATGGAGGCCCCACCTCAGAGCTTACAGGACTTAAAGGATCTGCTGCTGATGGCTGGGTGCATACCTTTGGAGGTCTAGTGGAATCCATGCCTTGACGGGTCAGGGTTGTTTTGACAGCAAAAATGGGTCAAAAGGCGACCTACCCAATATTAAGGGGTGGTCTGATTGCTTTGTATACATGAGTTCCTTGCAATTGCATATTTTAGTTTTTAAAATAACCAATAAGAGAGACACAAGAGCTTGTCCATGAAAAGTGATCCTTACAAAGAGAATCTCTCTCCAGATCCGATCTACCACCAGAAAAGAATACTCTGTGTTCTGGGCTTGACATCCGCCATAAATAGTACTCTGTGCTGCATCCACAGTAGCTTATTCTATTTACAAGGTGCTGCAGAAAGCTCATAGGTCAAACTAACGGTGCCAAAGTTCCCACTGTTTCTGAGTAGCCATTCCATCACCAGGCCAGAAGAGGAACCCAGTGTGCAGGTCCTGAATTACTTCTATACAAAGCAGTGGCGGCTCGTAATTTTTTTTTGGGGGGAGTGGCATTCATCCAACCCCCCCAGGCCGCCAGCGGCACAGAGCCTTTCCAGCACCCCCAGCGGCACTTAATGGCAAGCTGTGTCCCAGGCAGTGGCTCATGAGTCCTCTCATAGAGACGCCGTGTGTCTCTTCTCTCCTCCTCCTAGGAATCCAATAGGATAGTCTGTTCTTTCAGCCAATCGGGTAACGGGTGTCAGACCCGCTTCCTGATTGGCCGGGAGGAGGATCAGTGCAGCGATAATGAATATTCATTAGTCGCACAACTGGGTGGGCTTCCCAGAGAGCACTGCACCTGGAGCCCACCCTTTTTTGAAGCCTCTGTCTCTAATCACGTGCTTTAAAAACACACTACCCCCCATTGGAATCCATAGTTCGGCGCCCCTGTATCAGGGGCCGGACACATGGATGGTGGGGGGAAGCGGCACCCGTGCTCCCCTAATGCACGGGCCACCACTGATACAAAGGTACAAATGAGAAAGTTAGTTCACCTTTACCAAAAGCTGCATATGCAGATAAGAAAGGTCTGAAGATAAAACAAACTGTGCAGCTCTGACTAAAGTTGAATAGGGCTGTTGTTAAAGGTGTAGGCCATTTACATAAGTCATAAAGCCTGGCTGGAATACTCCCTGGACATTGCTAAGGAAGTTGCCAGATGAGGCCTAATCATTATTGCTTACATCCACCATCACAGGAGTGAGCTCTCAAGTGGTGAACTCAGAACTACTACATCAGGGGAGAGAAACAGCTTGTGAGGGGTTTGAATCACAGATAAAGCTCACTCTTGTGATGGTGGAGGTGAGCAGTAATGACTAGGCCTCACTTAGCAATGTTCTGGGAGTATTCCAGCCAAGAAGGTTCATGAGGTATGTAAATGAGGTTAGCAAGGGCATTATTCAACTTTAGTCAAAGTTGCACAGTTTGTTTTTGAGTACAGATGCCCCCTTACCCGCAAAGGAAGTTTTACCGCTTATTATGTTTTTTTGTAAGGATGAACTAACTCTTTAAAGTGGAACACAAGCAAAATTGTTTATTTAGCTTTTTTGACAGTTAGGGAACAATTAAAACCTCTGTCTGACTTTTAATAACGTTTAATAAGTGTAAGTTGCAGGTTGGGGCCTTAATGAATCAGACTTATTTTTGCAGCTGATTTCACAGATGCTCGATTGGATGAAGATCTGGGGAATTTGGAGGCAGTGTGGCAGGGCACATTATCCTGCTGAAAGAGGGCTCTGTCATCGGGAAATACAGTTTCAATGAAGGGGTGTACTTGGTCAGCAACAATGTTTAGGTGGTACGAGTCAAGTGTGATCCATATGAATGGCAGGATCCAAGGTTCCCCAGCAGAATATTGCCCAAAGCAACACACTGCCTTCACCGGCTTGCCTTCTTCTCATACTGCATCCCACCTGACCACCCTGCGGCTATGCAGCCCCAAACGCAACAAACTGTGATGCACATTTTTTTCTACCTTCAACACATCAGCTTCATGGACAACATGGTTACTTGCTGCTCAATATATCCCATCCACATTCAAATGTCATTGTAACAAGATATCAGTGTTATTCACTTATTCACTTCACCTCTTCACCTGCCAGTGGTCAGAAAGTTATGGCCGATCAGTGTGTGTGTGTGTGTGTGTGTGTATATATATATATATATATATATATATATATATATGTGGCATGCAGGAAGTGGGCTTTAATCCTGGACGCAGCATATATATGTTCCCCTGTTTGAGTTGGAAGCTTACTTGTTTGCGTGTTCCCAGCACTGAGACCGGACTGTTAGATTCCTAACCACATGATCGCTGTGATAACTGCTGATTGGCTATCACAACGATCATTCATTCTGAAGCCCCCCAAAGTTGTTTATCCTCTGTGAGGAGGAGAAGCAACATACATTTCTGCTAGGGAGGAGGAAAAGATACACTGTATCTATTCCTCCTCTGCAGGAGATGTCTTTACAAAAAAGAAAAAAAAGTCTGTTGGAAAAAAAAAGATTAACAAGTTCAGTGCTTGACCTAATCCAGTGAGTGTAGGTGTCAGTTACTGTTAGTGTCAGTGCCAGTTAGTGTCAGTGCAAGTGTCTGTTAGTGGCAGTGTTAGGCTCAGTGTGTTTTAGGTAAGAAGAACAAGGTTTTATATTTAGTGTCAGTGCAAGTGTTATGCCCCGTACACACGGTCGGATTTTCCGACGGAAAATGTGTGATAGGACCTTGTTGTCGGAAATTCCGACCGTGTGTGGGCTCCATCACACATTTTCCATCGGAATTCCCGACACACAAGGTTTGAGAGCAGGATATAAAATTTTCCGACAACAAAATCCGTTGTCGGAAATTCCGATCGTGTGTACACAAATCCGACGGACAAAGTGCCACGCATGCTCAGAATAAATAAAGAGATGAAAGCTATTGGCCACTGCCCCGTTTATAGTCCCGACGTACGTGTTTTACGTCACCGCGTTCAGAACGATCGGATTTTCCGACAACTTTGTGTGACCGTGTGTATGCAAGACAAGTTTGAGCCAACATCCGTCGGAAAAAATCCTAGGATTTTGTTGTCGGTATGTCCGAACAAAGTCCGACCGTGTGTACAGGGCATTAGTGTCAGTGTGTTTAGGTAGGACCAAAAAAAAACATACGTTTCTTGGTCCTACTACAGGTACATGGAACAAATCACACACACATATGTGGTATCCTTGTGATTGTCAGGAGTAGGAGATTTCCAGTGTTTTTTGAGGTGGGTCACGTTGATGGCATAAAAATATTATTTTTTTTACTATTTTGGACCAGTTTTCCTTTCATAATAAAAAAAATTAAAAATCAGGAGATATCCTTTAACATTTCCCACCAAATGAAAGCCCAATTTGTCCTGAAATATAACAAGGTATAATCCACCTGGTTACACTAAGTAGTTGTGATGATAAGTAGAGTTATAAATAGTCAAAAAATGGTGCGCTTGTTCAACCGGTGAGATTGTTGTGTATGCAAAACCAACAATAATGATCGACTTTAACAGCACTAATATAAAACATCTGCCACCGTTATTGCCCAAAAACCATTGATCTATTAGTCAGCCTATTGCTGTAAACATAAAAACCTTATATATACTGTAAATCACACAATAATAATGAATAATAATTTAAAAAAATCAAATAATAAAGTCCAAAATGAAATAATAACATGTAAGCTGGAATTTCCTCTTCACAATAAGACCCACTTCAATCCGTGACACAAAATAATTTATAAGTGATCCAATGACTATCACCACCACCTCTGGGTGAATTGCCTGCTTACCTTTGGAGAAGACCCCTCGGGTCTAATCACGCCTTGGGTTTAAAGATCTTTAGCAGTCATGAAAGAACATCTGCTGTATACTGGATCCTCTGCAGTCCATAGTACAGTGGAAATCGCTCCTTAGAAATTGCTCAGAGTATATGAGAGAATTTCATTGTGCAATATCGCTTAAAATATGTATGTCTTTATTAGTATGTCTTTATTAAAACATAAAAATGCCCACTCACATTTTAAACATCTTGTTTAAATCACACTGGTAAGTTTATGCTGAAAGCTGCTCGCCTTCTCACCACTTCTTCCGGGTATATGAGACATCGGAAGTGACATCACCGGCTACGCCCTACGTGTTGCGCCACTGGTCACTTGACTTCTTCAAGGGAATGTAGAGTTTTACTAACACATGCCAAAGTTGCAAAATTGGGCTTGACCATTAAGGTTTGTATTGACCTTGGTCATGAAGGGCTTAATAAACATTCTACCTGTATATCTACTATTTCTACTCAACACAGACTAAAGCCTGTGCACATAAGCACCTAATTTCTCCTAGGTAATTGTTGTTTGTGTCTCATTGGAGAGATGTCCCTTCACTTTTTGTTCCAGGGACACAACAAGAAGTGAGAAGAAGTCAGAGAAAAGGAAAATCCCCTCTTAGACATTTGTCATTAGAGCAAGTGTCCCCATTTCTGCCTGTTTTGGTGATAACTGCAAAATGTTGGAGTTCCTATAACTCTCAGTTCTGGTAACAGTGGTCCCCAAGACATAACGGGAAGGTGAATCTATAATGCATGAGCATAGGCTGCAAAAAAACCTGACAGGGTTTCCAACACCAAAACATAAAAAAATGTTATCTTTAAATTTACTTAAAAATCCCACTTTAACACTTTATCCACTAATTGCTGGTTATGCATTATTATTTAGGGAAAAAAAGTGTATTTTGGAAATAGTTGTCCCTTAAGGGAATGTATAGCTGTTTCAAAGCTTTTTTTTTTTTAAAACATACATGTAAAAGAAAACAGGTGTATAGGTGCTGCAACCTTCATACATAAAAGCTCCACCTGGTGCTCAGACCTTGAGGCTGCTGACACCTCCAATGTACCAGAGTAAAGAAAGGGATCATTAAATACATGTACAAAGCTGTAAAACATCCTATGCGTTTTAGACGTTAGTCCTTAGCAATGACTAAGGACTAACGTCCAAAACACATAGGCTGTTTTACAGCTTTGTACATGTATTTAATAAAGAAATACCATTTTGGATGTCATCCTGAGTGCCGACCATTGCTTTCCTTGCTCTGATACATGTAAAAGAGTTCAGCTTGGTGTAAAAAACAAAAGGCTTTTTGACTTACCATGAAATCCTTTTCTTGGGGGTTTATTAAGGGACATGGAGTAGAAGTAGTTCTGAGACATTGGTTTATGCTGCTGCCTACAGGAGATTGGACTCTGGGAATCAAAGATGTAAGACAATCAGGTATAACCCCTTCCACTCCCATCATGTTCCAGTTGTGTGGAAAAGCAATATTAGAAATGGATCAAATGAAAAAGGGGGGGAGGCATGTGTGCCTTAATGAGCTTCAAGAAAAGGATTCCAAAAATCCTGTTTTCCCAATTGTTAATTAGGAGCCAAGGGTTGAAGTTTTTCTGAGACACTGGGACATCCAAAAGCAATTCAACTGAGGGGTAGGTAACACAGGAAATGAATACTAACAAGCTCACAAGTAAAAGACAGCGAACAGTGTGGGTTCAGTAAGGCTTACAGAGCCACCTGAAAAACCTTATGACCGAAGCTGGCATCAGATGAGGCTAGAACACTCACTGGGTAGAACAAATGTTTGATCAGAAACCACATGGCAGCCTTGGCAATCTGAGAAACAGATGCCTGATGCTGAAAAGGCTACAAATCACTTACTGATCCAGTGGAGTGCACTTTGACAGGAAAGCGAGGAATTCTGTTCTTAAGTCTATAGGCTTGGATGGGGAGCTGACAAATCCACCTAGAGATGGTGGAATGAGAAGAAAGCTGTCTCTTAAAGGTTCCCTCAGGAATGACAAAAAGGGTCAGTCCATGTAAAAGTTGTAACTGAGAGATAGACACAAATAGCCTGTACCACATCCAGACAAAAAAGGAAAATCTCTCTTAAATATCTCAGAGCAAGACAGTGATGGGAGAACAATGCCCTTGTTAAGGTGAACGGAAAAAAACAAACTGGAAAGAAAAGGTGTGCTGAGGCCTCATTAGAACCTTGTACTTTTTAGCACAAGAAAGGCTTCAATATAGGATAAAGCAGGCCATAGATAATACGATTTTCTTTCCTGCAACCACTGGTCACAGGAAAGAAAGTCGCTCAATTCCCCTATCAACATAGTCAGTGTTGATGGGGGAATTCCTTTCGCTGAGCCAGAGGCGGCTCTAGGCTTTGTGAGACCTTAGGCAAAACTTAGACAGGAGGCCCCACTTATGCCCATAATGGGAACAATAAGCTCCAGAGCTCCAGAAGTCTTAGGTTATGCGAGAGGTGAGTGTGTCAGGGCTTTTAACGCTGCCTGTGCACTGTCACCTCTAAAATAAAGTCACGTGCAGAGGCATAACTAGAAGCTTTTGTTCCCGGTGCAAACAAAACATGAAGGGCCCCCAACCCTAGCCCGGGGCACTTTACTGCCATTGCAGGGCTCTTTATATTGATCCTGCAGTGGGACCCCTTCCTGCTGCACCCCCCTCCTTGCAGATGCTTTCTAATTTGCTGGAAAGGTGGGAAGCACCATGATGTCACCCCGCATTCGACCAGCGGCCTTTGGTGCGCCGCAAGACAAAAAAGTTTGGGAAACACTGGCATAGATACTTGAGCTGAATTCTAAAGTTTCAAGGTCCACCTGAACATCTGCAGATTTTGAATAGTTTGCTGGAAATTGACTGACAGTATTCAAGTACCTGAATTCCCAGGTAGCAAAGCAGAGCGAGTACAGGGACTAGCAGCGTGGTGAAGACTTCAGATAAAATGGAGAGACCAAAACGAAGGACAACAAATTAATAATGTTATATATCTAGCACAAAAAGTGGGTAGTGTTGATGTGTCGGAGAGATGGGGACATGTAAGTAAACATCCTTGATGTCCACAGAGGCAATGACTGACCTTATAGATTCCATACAGAATATTTGTACCCGAAGGAAAGTATTGAGGACGTTTAAATCCCGAAAACTTTCATGCTCTGAAACAATGGCTATGACCTATTGAGAGAGAAGCTGTGTCAGAGCAGTGTGGAGGTCTGCTAGTCTTTGTCGAGATGTTGGCAGGTATGACAACATGAAGCAGGGCAGAGTTTGAAATTCTAGCTCGTAGACCCTGGATACCATGTTTTGTATCCAAGTGTCTGAAATGTCTTGGATTCAGGCAGCTGCAAAAGCCAACAGGCATCCCCCACTCTGATAAGGAGAAGCATCTCCATATTCTGAGGAGGACTTGTTCACAGGCTTGAAAGATTTAGGAGTCCAAGACTTACAATGGAACTGAATCACAGGCTTAGCCTTGAACGTGAAGCTTGGAAGAAACAAAAGGAACTCTTCTTAGCCTCAGAGGTAGATGGCTTCGCAGACTGAAACTTTGCCTTCTTTTGCTGGGACAAACAGTTGTTTTTGACTCCTATAACTTCCCTGATTATGTTTTTCCAGGGATGCGCCAAAGAGGCGTTCCCCATCAAAGAGCATATGCAATAAGTGCATCTTGCACTGATATTCCTCAAATCAACATATGGATCCACATGTGTACAGAACGGAGACCCATTCTATATATTTGGTGAATAATATCCACTAGCCCATTAACGCAGTAGTGTAAGACCACATACAAAAGCTTCAGTTGAAAAATCTGTTAGGAGATCCAGGATCCCTAGATAGGGTATTGCTTAGCAAAGTATTTGAAATGAGTAAATAATTTATCTGGAGGCCAGTCACTTTACAAAATGGTTTGCAGTAGTGAGTGCCCCGAAAACGTTTTAACAGGCTGGGGACTTTTAAAAGAACCCAGGTTGGTAAGTTTAGCATTTACAGATGCAGGTTACTCTAGGGCTAGACATGTGAATACTCCATCAGTAGGGACCAAAATGGTATCCTTAAGTTTAGGAGTTATATCAGCAGACTGCACCTCCTCCTCATGTACCAACTCATACAAAAGGCATAGGGTACACTCAACATCTTGAGTTGAATGTGCAGAGCAGCTGCAGCCACAGCGAAATCAGAGATGGACTCTGCAGGAAACAGAACGGGAGCACACTTGAGACCCCTGCATTCTGACTCAGCTGACATGGCTGTCATTTTTCCCCAAGGTTTAGACACAGTTACAGAAAATTAATCCATGGACAATACAGAGGGAGCCAAACCTGAAGGCATTAAATAAAACTCTGAAGAGTGTGTGGACAGTGATCCAGTCTATCAGTCTTGGGTCCTTTTAGAAGGTACCCTGCCGTTGCTCATCAAGTAGTGATCTGGATGTCCAACTGGATCCTAGGCAGGGCAGTATACACATTCTAGAGAGTCTTTGCGCCCCTCTGGCAGGGATACTCTCAAGGGAGTCCTCAGGGACAGGTCCAATCTCCTGTAGGCAGCAGCATAACCCAGTGTTTCAGAATTACTTCTACTCTGTGTGGTTTAATGAACAATTAAGACATTTTATGTTAATCATTAAATAATGTTTTGTTTTTTTTTTAAGATATATTTTGCAAATGTGTATGGGGCAGCCATGTTTGCCATTGCATACCATACCATGCATACTCTTTGCAGTACTACACAGCAGTTGTGTTATACATTCTCAAAATGAAAGTGCAAGAGCTGAAGGACAAAGATTGTTTGCAGTGAAATAGAGATTTTTGTAGTGGCCAATCTATAAATTCATACATTTAAAGTGAACCTGTGAGCAGAAATAAGGGAGCAACCACTGCTAGATTATTATTTTTTTCGTCTCTCAGACTTTTAGGCTGATCCTGGCTTCCCTACCTTGTGAGCCAATAACCTGACACAAGCATACCAGCCTTTTAACTCTGAAATAAATCTGAACTTATTTCTAGCTTGCTCTGGGTTAACACTGGCAGCTCTGATATTTCTATTCTCATAAGTTGCCTTTATTGCAACAGCAAAAATACTGAAGACAAGCAAGAAAATACTGAATTCATTATGAAACTTTAATTACCGACTTCAAGCAGCCCACACTTCAGTCCAAGGTAAAGAGGTTTGTGTAGTCCGGTGTTCTGTCAGAATCGGCGACCCGTCAGAATAGGTAATGGAAGTGACGTTCTGTCACAACACCGCGACGGCCTTCTTGCTACACCCCGCACTCATCCGCAGTAAGCCTGCAGTCAGAAGGCGGCAGCGGACATCTTTTTACACCCAGACAAGTCTTGCATTTTATACTTATTTTTACCAGTAGACTGAGCTTATATAGTGAAATACAGTATTTTGAAATCCGTGACACTGTTTTAATGTTGCATTTTAAAAGCAACAGCAAGCCTGCTGATCTCACAGGTTTTCTAACCTGACAGAACACCACTGTTTTTAAAATTCAATATCAAAACAGTCTGACAGATTTCAAAATACTGTATTTCACTATATCAGCTGAGTTTACTAGTAAAAATAAGTGTGAAATTCAAGACTTGGGTGGGTGTAAAAAGATGTCCGCTGCCGCCTTCTGACTGCAGGCTTACTGAGGCCGAGTGAGGGGTGTAGCAAGGTGGCCGTCGCGGTGTAGTGACAGAATGTCACTTCTGTTACCTAATCTGATGGGTCGCCGATTCTGACAGAACACCGGCACTCCCCAGAGCTTATCTCAAGCAGGTAAATAAAACCCAACGTTATTGTGTACTGGGCCTACCTGAGGTCTCCTTTCACTGAAAAATTATCCACAACGCAACAAAGAGTATACATATTGTGTGGAAAAGAGTCAAATGGTATAAATCATTTATTTGGGGACATATATTGCAACCTCTTTTGAAAACTGAGTCAGATATCATCAATACATTTATCAATACTGCATTTGCTCCCTTTAAATCAACAGCTTTTGTCTACTCGTATAGGCCTCTTATGCATGGGTACATGTATGTATATAATACTTATATACATAAACATATATATCCTCTTGGCTGAAATTTCTATATATATATACATATACATTTTCCTCTTTCTATATATATATATGCTTCTGTGAATTCATATTTTTTGGGCAGGTTTCAGTGGGACTTGCATTTGTTCGTAGTGTTTTTTCTTGATTGTGGCTCTTCTTTACGAATTCTTCAAGGGTGCAAATGAGGTAAGAATTAAGGCAAACCTAAGAGGCATGCAAATGAATTAACATTTAAATTCACTGACGTCACAAGCACAGATGTGGAAAGGGGGAGGGGGGGCAAACGGGGCAGATCCATGAGCCGAGGTTCGTGTCCCTCCGCCTTGCTGGAACTACTTTACAGCAGGTGAAATGGATTAGTTGGAACAGTAACATCGCCATGGCAATCAGTGTCATCACTAACCACTAACACATAGGAGACACACAGCTAGCATCAGTAAAACAATAAATAATATTATGCAGTACATTACTGATGCACAAGCTTTAGGGACTTATGAAATTACATTGCACACTTCACATTGTGGCAGTCGTTTTTTTTTTTTTCCTTATTTTTTATCGTTTTTTTTAATATATATTTATATATATATTATATATACTTTTAAAATTCTTTAGCAAATGACATTCTCATGCACACGAGTGTCTCAAACACAAGAAGCAAGTCCATTTATAGGTAGTCCAAGCAATTATTTTTGTTAATTTTTTTTTTTTTTCGGTTTTCATTGTGGAGATAGCTGCAAACTGAATGGAACATTGACATTTCTGTGCAGTCCGAAACGCGCCGGTGGGGGCGAGCTCATTTTTGAATGTCACACTGGAGCAGTAATACGATGGAAGGGTCGCTCTTTGCGGCTTCTTTGAACTCATCCAGCGTGATCTGGTCATCTTTGTTCTTATCCATCTTGCTGAAAATCTTGTCTACCCTCTGCTCGGGCGTCAAGCCGTCCTCGTTCATTTTCATCATGATCACAGTACCCACCATTTTATAAATTGCCTAGGGAAGAGAAAGAAAGAATAGTCATTACTTATTTTGTTCCTTGGGGGTTGTTTTAAGTCATACAAAGTGATGAGACCCCATTCACGGGGTAAAATGTATAAGAGTAGAGCAGAACAGTCATAGGCTGCTTGATGTCAGAAATTACAACGCCACCTTTTCTCCTCACCCTTTAGTCTTCCTCTCTCTCGGCCTTTCTGTATTTACTGTTCTATAATTTACCCCTTTTTATTTTTCCCAAAGACCAACCCTGAGCTGCTCTGACCATCAGTCTATATAAGGGAATACACAGTATATATACGTGATGAATGGAATATCACTCAATGTGGTTATTTTCCTAAAATGTATCTAAAGCCACAACCTATTTTTTTAATTTTGATAGAGAAAGAAAGGGCTAAATTACCAGTCATTTTTTTGGCTGCCTGTGTCTTCAGGGACACAACAGGAAGTGAGGTGAAATCTCACCACACTAAGGGAAGTTGTTACTGGAGCCCCCCATTGGAAGTCTTTCTCTTTGTTCCTGTTCTAGTGACAACTCATAATTTTGGAGTTCCCATCACTTTCTGTCTCTATGACAAAGGTCATCAGGGCAAATAGAGAGGGTGAAAGAGAAACACAAATCTAACAGGGGTTCTAACCCTTCCAGACTTCATCCAAACTACAAATTTACATTTGAATTCAGATACACATTTCATCATGAGACATGCATAGTATTGCCACGAACATGAGTGCCTTGAAAAGTATTCATACACCTTGAAATTTTCCACATTTTGTCATGTTACAACCAAAAACATGAATGTATTTTTGGGGGATTTTTTGTAACAGAACAACACAAAGTGGCACACAGTTGAGAATTGGAAGGAAAATGATAAATGGTTCTTAAAATTTTTTACAAATAAATATCTCAAAAGTGTGGCGTGCATCTGTATTCAGCCCCCTTTACGCTGATGCCCCTAACTAAAATCTAGTGGAGCCAATTGCCTTCAGAAGTCACCTAATTAGTAAATAGAGTCCACCTGTGTGTAATTTAATCTCAGTATCAATACAGCTGTTCTGTGAGGCCCTCAGAGGTTACTTAGAGAACCAGAAACAGCATCATGAAGACTAAGGAACACACCAGACAGGTCAGGGATAAAGTTGTGGAGAAGTTTAAAGCAAGATTAGGTTATAAAAAAAACATTCACGGAGCACTGTTCAATCCTTTATCTGAAAATGGAAAGAGTATGGTACAACTGCAAACCTACCAAGACATGGCCTCCACCTAAACTGACAGGCCGGGCAAGGAGAGCATTAATCAGAGAAGCAGCCAAGAGGCCCATGGTAACTCTGGAGGAGATGCAGAGATCCACAGCTCAGGTGGGAGAATCTGTCCACAGGACAACTATTAGTTGTGCACTCCACAAATTTGACCTTTATGGAAGAGTGGCAAGAAGAAAGCCATTTTTGAAAGAAAGCCATAAGAAGTCCCGTTTGCAGTTTGCGAGAAGTCATGTGGGGGACACAGCAAACATGTAGAAGAAGATGCTCTGGTCAGGTGAGACCAAAATTTAACTTTTTGGCCTAAAAGCAAAACGCTATGTGTGCCGGAAAGCTAACAAATGCAGATCACCCTAAACACACCATCCCCACTGTGAAACATGGTGGTGGCAGCATCATGTTTTTAGGATGCTTTTCTTCAGCAGGGACAGGGAAGCTGGTCAGAATTGATGGGAAGATGTATTGAGCCAAATACAGGGCAATCCTGGAAGAAAACCTGTTGGACTCCGCAGACTTGAGACTGGCGCGGAAGTTCACAACTACCCTAAACATACTGCCAGAGCTACAATGGAATGGTTTAGATCAAAGCATATTCATGTGTTAGAATGACCCAGTCAAAGTCTAGACCTAAATCCAATTGGAAATCTGTGGCAAGACTTGAAAATTGCTGTTCACAGACGCTCTCCATCCAGTCTGACAGAGCTTGAGCTATTTTGCAAAGAAGAATGGGCAAAAATGTCACTCCCTAGATGTGCAAAGCACATTTTATTAAAATAAATGTAAAAACAATTTTAAAAAAATTGATTTAAATACAAAAATCCAATTTTTAAAAAAATGCTCTTAGCAGCAAGTGGTTAAATGAAATTAAACAAAGCAATGTTTTGATGGGACTTTGCAGGTACCATAATCATAATCAATCCAATATCATAGCTAAAATTATATATTTTCTCAATAATGCTTTAAAACCGCTAAATAAAAACTGATAGAAATAGTCATATCTTGCAAGCCCACCCCACCCAGGGTCCCATCATTAATGTATAGCATACATGTTAGATCTTGGTATTAATTACTGAAGGGACTGGACTCGCAACACATTTCATGAACTGTTTTCATTTCTTCAGGAGAACATAGAATCTATGTCTCCAAGGATTTATAGAGTCACCCCTCAGGTAATAAATATACACTATATTACCAAAAGTATTGGGACACCTGCCTTTATACGCACATGAATTTTAATGGCATCCCAGTCGTAGTCCATAGGGTTCAATATTGCGTTGGCCCACCCTTTGCAGCTATTACAGCTTCAACTCTTCTGGGAAGGCTGTCCACAAGGTTTAGGTGTGTGTCTATGGGAATGTTTACCCATTCTTGCAGAAGTGCATTTGTGAGGTCAGGTACTGATGTGGATGAAAAGGCCTCACACCTTTCAAAGGCATATACCTTTAAAATGATCCTTTTTAATTATCCGTAAATAAATACGTTATGATCCATAATAAATGATGGTATATCTTTTAAATGAGGGCACAGGCAGAAACCAATTTGTGTGAGGAAGGTTTAGAACTTTTGACTATTCCTTCCCGTGTCAAGGTCAACTGATCTCACATTAACTGTACGGGTGTCTCAGGGACAGAAGTTGAAGGAAAATGTCAGAAATAAAATCCTGATCGTTTTTTTTTAGTTTTGCATTAAAATGACTATTTCTGACTGGATAGAGGCTTTAGGGCTGGCTTCATATCTGTGGACTGCACTTATGTGTGCTTTACTGCGATACATAATAACATTTGATCTGCAGTGTGGGGCCCCAATGCACCTTGAACATGGTTGCAATGCACCATGAAACAATCTGTGCCTCGTGGTGCAATGTGTTCATAAAAAATAGAAAAGTCAAATTTTTTGTTCTTTGTGGTGCGCTGGCAGCACATTCATTAGGCCTCATTTAGATATGCCGTGGTTGAAATGCTGCGATTTGCGCCAGCGGCAAAATGTACCTGACATGTAGAGATTGCAACACATTCAAGTTACCTAGTTACATAGTAGGGGAGGTTAAAAAAAGACACAAGTTCATCAAGTCCAACCTATGTGTGTGATTATATGTCAGTACTACATTGTACAGTTGTGCTCATAAGTTTACATATCCAGAATTTATGATTTCTTTGCCATTTTTCAGAGAATATGAATGATAACACAAAAACTTTTCTTTCACTCTACTACAGTAGGGGTCAATGGACCACATTAAATGTTAAGTAGTGAGATAAAAAAAAGTGCAGGTTCTGATTTTGTTTTGGCAACCCATTGTAAGTGAAAGGGCTGCATTAGTGCAACACATGTTAATATGCACATCACCATGCCTTAATGTATGGTTAATAAAGGAGATGGTAGGTGTGAAGGGGTCCTGAATGTTTCAGAGGTGGGGTGATGCAAAGCTCTGCCCTTAGCCATAAATCTATGCCCTTTAATGGCTATATTGTGGCTGGTGGCCAACTTAGAAACCTTGTCAAGTCTTTGTATCACAGCTCCAGAGGTAACCCCATCCCTTTCCCAACGTGTAATTCCTTAGACATAAACATGAATAATCATGTGTATGTAGAAACTCATCAGCATATCAGCACAATTTCCTGAAGCTGGATGAATTGTGCATCCCCAAAACATCAGCGATCCACCTCCGCATTTCACAGTAGGAATGGTGTACCTTTAATCATAGGCCTTGTTGACTCCTCTCCAAATGTAGCGTTTATGGTTGTGGCCAAAAAGCTAAATTTTGGTCTCATCACTCCAAAAGACTTTGTGCCAGAAGGTTTGAGGCTTGTCTCTGTGCTTTTTTGGCATATTGTAAGCGGGATACTTTGTGGCATTTGCGTAGTAATGGCTTTCTTCTGGCGACTCGACCATGCAGCCCATCTTTCTTCAAGTGCCACCTTATTGTTCATCTTGAAACAGCCACACCACATGTTTTCAGAGATAAAGAAAAAAGGACGCACCAGCCTTGTGCATTATCCTTAGATATCTTTTAATAAACGTTGAATAACTGGGCTCTGAAGAAGAATGTAATCCTTCGAAACGCATCAGCCGGCAGTGGCCCCTGAAATCTCCACTGTTACCACATGGTGTCTGTTGTCACTTAGACCAATTGCTGTTGTCTGGAGATTTTTTCTATCGTGAGTTTTCTTCCATACGTCTGTGAGTAGGTTTTTTATTCAACTTTTAATAAAATATATCTAAGGATAATGCACAAGGCTGGTGCGCCCTTTTTTCTTTCTTTCCTCTTTGACAGATAGGATACCCCTATCCTTGAGGGTAGCAAGGCCGAAGGCATTATCTACTACGACATTTAGTCCATCTGGTAATTCACTTGTGCGCAGGAGTGTTTGTTTTCTGCTCTCATGTTTTCAGAGAGTCCTGTATTTCACCTAAAGTTATTTGTGGGGTTTTTTTTGCATCCTGAACAATTTTCCTGGCAGTTGTGGCTGAAATTTTAGTTGGTCTACCTGACCGTGGTTTGGTTTCAACAGAATCCCTAATTTTCCACTTCTTGATTAGAGTTTGAAAACTGCTGATTGGCATTCTCAATTCCTTGGAAATCTTTTTAGAGCCCTTTCTTATTTTATACAGTTCAACTACCTTTTCTCGCAGATCCTTTGGCAATTCTTTTGCTTTCCCCATGCTGCAGAATCCAGAAACGTCAGTGTAGCACTGGATGAAAGATGCAAGGGCCTGTCAGGAGTCCAGAAACTCATTGACCTTTTATACACACACACTAATTACAAGCAAACAGATCACAGGTGAGGATGGTTATCTTTAATAGCCATTCAAACCCCTTTGTGTCAACTTGTGTGCATGTCATCAGGCCAAAATCACCAGGATATGTAAACTTTTGATCAGGGTCATTTGGGTAGTTTATGTTCTCATTACGATTTAAAAAGAGTAAACACAGTTGATTGATAATAAATGGCTTCAGCAACCATGAGTGAAAGAAAAGTTTTTGTGTTCATATTCTCTGAAAAATGGCCAAGAAATCATAGATTCTGCCAGGGTATGTAAACTTATGAGCACAACTGTATATCCCTGTATGTTGTGATCGTTCAGGTACTTATCTAATAGTTTTTTGAAACTATCGATGCTCCCCACTGAAACCACCGCCTGTGGAAGGGAATTCCACATCCTTGCCACTCTTAAGCCCCATACACACTATCAGATTTTCTGCTTAGTTTTTCCTTCAGATTTACCGAAACCATGTAATATGAGGTCAAACCTTAGGACTTTCAATGTGCATGCAGTCAGGCAGGCTCTTGCATTACATGGTTTTGGTAAATCAGAAGGGGAAACTCGGCAGAAAATCTGATGTGTGTGTATGGGGCTTTATAGTAAAGAACCCTCTACACAGTTCAAGGTTAAACCACTTTTCTTCTAATGAGTGGCCACGTGTCTTTTTAAACTCCCCTCTGTGGAAAAGTTTTATCCCTATTGTGGGGTCACCAGTACGGTATTTGTAAATTGAAATCATATCCCCTCTCAAGCGTCTCTTCTCCAGAGAGAATAAGTTCAGTGCTCACAACCTTTCTTCATAACTAATATCCTCCAGACCCTTTATTAGCTTTGTTGCCCTTCTTTGTAGTCGCTCCATTTCCAGCACATCCTTCCTGAGGACTGGTGCCCAGAACTGGACAGCATACTCCAGGTGAGGCCGGACCAGAGTCTTGTAGATTGGGAGAATTATCGCTTTATCTCTGGAATTAATCCCCTTTTTAATGCATGCCAATATTCTGTTTGCTTTGTTAGCAGTAGCTTGGCATTGCATGCCATTGCTGAGCCTATCATCTACTAGGACCCCCAGGTCCTTTTCCATCCTAGATTCACCCAGAGGTTCTCCCCCCCAGTGTGTAGATTGCAGGTGAATGGGTAAGCACTGTAAACACATGCAATGCACGAAGTTGTCTACAAAAATTGGGTTAAAACAGGTGGCGATGAGAAGGCGTCACACCTCCTCACCATCTGTTAATCACCTCTGAAGCACGATCTGAATGTCTAAATCTACTCTTATGGATGGACTTCCTTATCGCAACATAACTGTACATTAATAAGCAAAAAACTAGGCATGAATACACCGCAAAGCATTGCTGAGGTGTGAAGGTGGCCTTACTGAGAGAAAATCAGAAGGCTGCTACTGCCACTTGAAAATGTTGTGGCTGTCTGATTTCAATACTTCTGGCTGGGTTCACACCTATGCGCTTCGCAGTGCGTCTACAGTTTTGCAGAAATGTACTACAGTCCATTTAACATGATTTCCTATGGGTCACGTTCACATCTGTGTGTTTTCAACCGGTGTGTTTTTTGGAAAGGGTCAGCGACTTGCCTGCATTAGGATGGGTTTTTAGTTCCATAGACTTCAATGGAAATGCAGCAGAAACGCATCAAAAACACAGTGCTTGCATTTTTTATGAGTTTCCGCTGTGTTTCTGCTGGTTTCTCTTGCATGACAACAGACACCTCTAAAAAAAAATGCAAAACCGAAAAGGCTTTAAAAACATGTAAAAGCGCATGTAAAAATAATGCAAAACACACCAGGAAAATGCATCAACGGCAACCCGCACAGGTGTGAATGTAGCGAATGTACCGTACTGCTCTCTGCCTCTGAAAATGCTAGTTCCCTGCCATTCTGCTCCTGGCACTTCAGTACTTTCTGAAATTCTGACCTTGAATAAGTGTGCAGACCAGGATCTCCAGCTTTATTGTATTGTATTGTAACTTTCTAATCTGTGTCCTTGTTCCAGGTAAGTGTCTCAGACAGACACTTACCTGGATCAAGGACACAGATTAGAAAGTTACAATAAAGCTGGAGATCCTGGTCTGCATACTTATTCAAGGTCAGAATTTCAGAAAGTACTGAAGTGTCAGGAGCAGAATGACAGGGAACTACGGTAGCATTTTCAGAGGCAGAGAGCAGTATGGTTCCTAAGTACAGGTTTGGTTTAGGGTCCCATTCACATTATCATATTCTCATTACCATATTGCAGCTCTAGTCATTTTGAATGACACCCCAAACAAATCTTACCAATGCACCTGTGTTGCAGTACATTGTAACTGCAATACCAAAATGCAGCAGTTATACTTTTAGGTTTGTTATGGTGTTTTAGGCAAACCATTCAAATGAATTGGCTGCTTTAAAGCAGAACTCCAGCCAATGACTAGCCCTATAAAAAATGTAAATAACATAACCAGCGTTTACTGCAATATTCAACTTCGATCCACAAATATCACGCACAGTACTGTTTTCCTGTCTCTAGAATTCCTCAGTCTGATGGCCAGCATCAATTAACCCACTTCCTATGAGCCCAGGTTATTCCAGACCTGCCCCAACCTGTGAATGGGCAGCGTAATGAGAAGCAGAAGTGTGATGAGCTCATCTCTCTGTCACTCTGCTCTCTTCTCCTATCAGCGAGCATCTTGTCAGATCATGAACTGATTGGCCCCTTGTGCTGCTTCTTCCTCTCACACTCCAGCCCTGCTTTACAGGGGTTGCAAAAGACTGATACCAAGTCACATTCAGGTGCTTACACTCTTTGCATTGAAAAATACACTCACCGGCTTCTTTATTAGGTTCACCTGTTCAATTGCTTGGTAACACAAATTGCTAATCAGCCAATCACATGGCAGCAACTCAATGCATTTAGACATCTAGATGCGGTGAAGACAACCTGCTGAAGTTCAAACTGAGCATCAGAATGGGAAAGAAAGGGGATTTAAGTGACTTTGAACATGGCATGATTGTTGGTGCCAGACGGGCTGGTCTGAGTAATTCAAAAACTGCTGATTTACTGGGGTTTTCACACACAACCATCTCTAGGGTTTACAGAGAATGGTCCGAAAAAGAGAAAATATCCAGTGAGCGGCAGTTTTGTGGAGGAAAATGCCTTGTTGATGTCAGAGGAGAATGGGCAGACATGCACACACTTTTTGACACTACTGTTAGGGGCAACAGGTGTTTTTTTTAACTGCCTCTAAACTCCCCTGCATGTTATCCTAAGTGTTCATGCACACATAGGCTTTTAGAAGCGTTTTGTGGCAGGAGAGTTTAGTGGCAAAAAAAAAAAAAAAAACACTGACAGTGCTTCATGGGAGCAGCAGCATTTTGGCTGAAAAAAATCTGGGAGCTCTTAAAGGAGAAGTCCAGCCTGAGCACGTTTGGCTGCACTTCTCCTATTGGTCACAGGAGTGTAGTTCGTTTTGCACTCCTATGACACGTTTTCAGCAGAGAGCGGTCTGCAGTCCGCTCTCTGCTGACGTCACGGGTGTCAGTCCAGGCACCGCTTTATCACGACAATAAAGTCTGGATCTGCCAGGTGCCTGGAGTGACAACCGGCTCAGACTCTCAGTGAGCCGCTGAGAGCCTGAGCCGGATGCCTCCTCCACAGCCCAGTGAGCCAACGAGCGTGGAGGAGCAGAGAGCTGTGACTGAAGGGCAGCAGCTCTCTGTTTAGGGAGCTCCGAAAACTGAGTGATCAGCGGTATTCATTCGTTTGGTTCTCAGAGTAGAGACGCTGGGGGACAGATGCAGCATCGGACCTATACTGCATCCACCGAGGTAAGTATGATTCTAAAAAAAAAAAAAAAAAATCCTTTACTTCTTAAACTCTCTTTAAACACAAAACTCTGCTAAACGCTGGTGCCCAGCGCACTTTTTTTCTAAGCGGAGGCTGCCGGAGTCCTTAACAACCAGTAAATAGTTGGTTGTTAAGCAGCGGGCTGGCAAGCCGGCTGCCACATCCTTAACAATAGATGAGTCATCAGCTTTCAGCGGGGCTGACGGCTGAATGTAAAAAAAAACGGCAATAAAAAAATTGAGAAAAAAAACAGCATTGGGGTTACCCCCCCCCCCAATCCATACCAGTCCCTTTGGATTTTAAGGGAAGCCCCATGCCAAAATGTAAAAAAAAAAACAGTGTGGGGCCTCCCTCCCATAATCCACATCAGACACGGATGACCCTGCCCCTTGTGACATTATTGACTAGGGCAAGCTGGGTCAATGACATCACAAGGGGGCGTGGTCACCCAGTGACATCACCGGGTGGCCCACCTCTTCATTTAGTTAGCGGCAGGAGGCAGTGGAGCTGTCAGCAGGAACCTTCATCGAGTGCTGACCTATTATTATTTTCTATATCATGTTGGTGGACAGCGTTCATTGTGATTGACAATAGATCTATAATGGGGGACATTGTTTTTTGTTTTTTTTTAATAAAGAACTTGTCAAAAACTCTGTATGCATTTTTATTAACTTTTTGACACTTTTCTGGTGAATGAGTAGTGGTACAATGTACCCTGTACTCATTCAAATGGGGGGCCAGGATCTGGGGGCTGTTAAAGAGGGCTTCCATATTCCGATAAGTCACCCCCCACACCCCCACAACTACTAGGCTAGGGTTGTGGGGAAGAGGCCCTTGTCCTCATCAACACCCACCCCAAAGCACCCCCCCCACCATTTTGAGGGCATGTTGCCTAGAATGGTTTGGGGGGGGGGGACAAGTGAGTGGGCTGCATGCTCGGATAAGCGTCTGGTATGGATTTTGGGGGGGACCCGCTGACAGCTGATGACTCGTTAAGATTCCGATAAGTCGCCCTGCGCACCCTCAAAATCACCTGGCTAGGGTTGTGGAGAAGAGGCCCTTGTCCTAATCAACACCCACCCCAAAGCACCCCCCCCCCATGTTGGGGGAATGCGGCCTGGTATGGTTCAGGATGGGGGGCAGAGTGAGTGGGCTGCATGCTCGGATAAGGGTCTGGTATGGATTTTGGGTATGGGGTTTCCTTTAAAATCCATACCAGGCCCAAAGGGAACCCCCACACAGTTTTTTTTCTCCATTTTTTATTGCTGGCAATTGTTTTGTTTACATTCAGCTATCAGCAGGAAACCCTGCTGACTGCTGATGACTCATCTGTTGCTAAGGACTCAGCTTGCCGGCCTTGCTCCTTAACATTAACGCTACTAAAGATAGCTTACACTCTGTGCTAAACACTGCTAAACACCAGCAAAAAATGCAAAAAAAAATTGTGTTTTTTTATCCAGCCTATTTTTTTTTAGCAGTTTTTAGCTTCCAGTGTGCATGAAGCCTTATCAATGAAATAGAGGTCTATATGCTGAAAAAACCCAAACCTAATAATTCCAGTTACTGTCCTCTTCTCTGTTTAGGTTCTGCACATCTTCATTACTATGATTGGGCATATTTAATAGCAATGAATACGCTTGAACTGGGTTGCTATAGCACCATTTGCTTGTAACTATTAGTTTATAAGTATCTATAATAATGGAAGAAATACCTCAAATGCATCTACGGTAAAAACGCCATGGCTGAAAGATCATCAAACGCACGTCTTACCCTTGGAGACCAAAGTCTGATTAATGCTGTTAATTAGTGTGTGGATTCTTAGGTTACTAAGTATGCAAAGCTTTAATCGCAATAGCCCAGCCACCCTGGTTAAGTGAACCTCTGTACAGTTGTTGGTTCAGTGAGCTGGGGCACAAAATCAAGTCAATGTTTGCTCAGAAGTAAGAAGTAGTCCCTGCTGTAGCCACGGTCCTGTCATGACCATGCTAAATGAGTCTGCACTGTGTCTGCAGGCCCCTCAAGACGAGCCATTCGGTGGTGATGCAGATCCCAGAAGGCAGACCCTTTACAGAAAATTAGAACACCAGATTAGTGAAAACCGTTCCAGTTGCTGAACTGGGGCGCCAGGAAGTTTGAAGAACATTAAATTGGGTCATGCTAAAATTCTTTATTCATGACTTAGTCGGTCGGCAAAAAAAAAAAAAAATCTGCATTTCTAACTGCAGTCAAAAGAAAACAAGAATACATTTTAATTACATGAAATGCCCAGAAGTGCAACTAAAAAGCTCTTCAATGTAATCTTGTATACTCTAGTTACACAGCTTATGTAAGAAACATTGCTACTTCTTTCAATAAACTGTTCAAGGATAACTCATGCTTGCAGTTGGGAATGTTCCTTACAATCAGACCTAGAGATTCTGGACAGTATGACAACACAAATGTCCAAGTAAAGCGTCAAATCCAGTTATAAATATCGACAAAATAGTTAAACAGAATCTGTCAAAAAGAAGACTGCTGCAGGTATAAAATAGTGGCACCTAGAAGTGTTTGCAGCAACGTCCAGGACCCTGTGATCAAAACCATATGAGGAGCCATTCAAAGGAAAGTAGATTCCTTCACTTCTGTATAGGCCAGTCAGCTGGGCCATCATAGTGATAGACAATAGAAATGTGTAATACACAGGAGGTAGGGGCAAGTTTTAACATTATTGGGAAATGGAGCTTTGCCTTTCAGAACAGCCCACCATGATCGCAGGGTGCTAGAGGTTGCTGCAGGAAAGGTCTTCTACTTAAACATCCTATCTGTGAGCTGTAAATGAACCTTGTCCAGGACAATCTCCTCTGCTGAGGGCAGGGCTTTTTTCAGTTGGAATGTGGCGGAACCCGTTCAGCTACCTTCAGCTCTTGCCCTCCACCAGGGGTGTTGCTAGGTGTACAAAAGATCTGGGGCTAGAGCCCATAGCAGCGTAGTAAAGAAAGTCATACGCTTGGGCGGGCATACACATGTATATAAAGTAATATTATACGTGAGTGTGTGTGTCTATATATATCCCCAGAGAGGCCCCCCCTCTACATCAGAGTCCCTAGAGAGCCTCCCCTTGCATCAGGACCCCCCTGAGAGCCCCCCACTTACATCAGGGTTCCCAGAGCGCCCCCCTTACATTAAGGTCTCCAGAGAGCCTACCTCTTCAAATCAGGGTCCCCAGAGAGCCTCCCGCTTAAAATCAGGGTCCCCACAGAGCCTCCCCCTTGCATCAGGGTCCCCAGAGAGCCCCCCATTTACATCAGGGTCCCCAGAGAGCCTCCCCTCCCCTTGGGGACCCCTGCAGAGACTCGGGGCTATGGGCCCCAGATTCGGGGCTATAGCCCCAAAAGCCACCCCCTAGCGACGCCACTGCCCTCCACTCCCAACTCACCATTGTCACTGTGTTTGTGTCTGTGTTTACAAGGACAGCTTTCTTTTCATACATTCCTGCCTACCCTGCACTCATGGGGGGGACAAGGGAGATGCAGATGCTGGTGCAGTGTGAGATTGGGCATCACATGGCAAGCTGCACTGTGACCCCCAACTGTGCCCAGGTGCACAGATGCTGACCAATGATCTCTCTGCAAGTGGGAGAGAGAGGCGGAGCCACCTACACTGCTGAAAGATACTAGAGCTAGGGTACATAGGTGAGATTTGAGGAAGCATTTGGGGGGATGGGGACTATGGAGGGGGATGCATGTAGAGGTCAGAGCCGAGGAAGTATGGAAATAAGATGTGGACAGCCTGTGAAAGAGTGCTGAACCTTAGCACTCCCCTAAACACTGTACTCTGCACTCTGTGCATAATGCATCCTTGGGCTCCGCACATAATGCACTCCTGATTTTATTGCCCTTTTATGACCCCTTCACTGTTGGGCTCACCCACCATTCCATGCGGTTCGGGGAGGGTATGTGGTTTAGTTCCATGAGTTCCAATGAAATAGAAAAGACTCAACTAAGCTTTGGAGGGGCCTGAACTGTCTATCTGCAGGGTTCTAGGTAAGAATAAGCTAAGGTTCAGCCTGAACTAAGGTCTGCCCAAACATATGTGAAACTGGCAAATGACAGCGGGCCGCTAGCCCAATTAGTTGCGACCACTGAATTCCCCAACAAGGGAGCAAAGATGCTGATAACATCAATGACCTAATCTGACTACGTGGCCATGTTTGGTCATTGACCTTAGCCAAATATAGCCATCTGACCTAATTAGGTCAATGATGTCTCCAGCATCCCTGCCCCTTTGCCATGTGCAGCTGCACGGCAGGGAATTCCACAGCCGCAGCTTATTGGGTCAGTGGCCTTTTGTCACTTGGTAGTTTCCCACAGTTTTGAGACAAACTAATTTTAATCTGAACCTTACCTCATCCTTAGTTCTAGGTTGCTAGCTGAGTATCACTGCTCTAAATGCTTATGGAAAAAGTTATTTTAAGGTGAATCTCCAAGGAAAAAAATGTTTTTCTTCTGCTGTGTATGAAGAAATTACCTCTAATGATGCTTATTTGTGGCTTGCATTACTGTACTGTAAAAATCCTAGTTTGATTGCTGCCTGAAAGTATAGCCAATGCTACATGTCCAGCACTGCAACACAAGAGCTGTGGCTCTCATACACACAAACTGCATTGTTGTTGGTCCAACCCTTCCTCTCCCCATACCCATTCAGAGAATGCCTTGTATTTTCACTGCTGACAGTATAGCACAAGCTGTACCTTCTGGCATCAACGAAGCTAAGACTTTGAGGGTACACTGTAGTGATGCAAGCCTAGGGTAAGCATCATTATACTTTTGTAAGGAGTAGTAAAAAAAATACTTTCTTCCTCTTAAAAGTGAACCCTGCATAAAATATGCAAGGTCTCCTTTTTTGGGTGGACCTTTTTAAATAGCAGTTTAAATGTTTAAAAAAACCTTGTAGAGGTGAGAAAATTGGGTTTTCCTTCTCTGGCTTCCACCCGCATGCCTCAGCAAGGGTGATGCCATCCTTGTTCTGGCAAGATCTGAGGAATGTAGAGTACTCTAAATCTCATTGAGAGGACACTTACAGTACTGTGCTGCAGCATCTTATTGCCAGATTTGGGGTACTAAGCATTCCCCGGGATCTCATTGGCAGGAGGATCACCCCCTGCACTATGGAAGCCAGAGGAAAGGTGGGTATAATATCTTGTATATTTACATCTACAGGTGATTTTTTAATGCTTCCCAGGCTTTAGCAAGTGGGGCCACTCAAAAAGCGGTCTGCTTGAGGACCCACTTACATTTTTGCAGTGTTAACGTGAATTTTGCTAGGGCGCCCCATCGAAATGAATATGTAACAAAATTTATAATGCAAAACACTAACCAATAGTGTAAATGGGCTCTCAAAGTACATGTAAACTCTAAAAACAGCTAGTTTGCGAAAGCCATGGTTTTTGTTTTTAAAAAAATACTTTTTTTCATAAGCAAAAAACAAACAAATTTTTCATTATTTTTTGCATCTACAGTATAAGTTCTACTGATCTCCTCTAGCCTCTTTCAGCCACTTCCTATTGCTATGCACTCACTCCAGCATAGGCTGCACATCATTGCTTTGTACTGGCTGATAGTGACAGCGATGGACAGCACCTGTTCAATGTGTGGACTCAACCAGAAACACATTGGACAGGGTAAAAACACATGAGCACAATTATAAGGCAACTGTCACCCTAGATCAGGAAGAGCCTTAAAGCGGAACTAGACTCTCCTATCCTTTATAGCCAGGGAAGCTGCAATCTTAGCCTATGATCTGCAGTTGCCATTGTGCTGCACATGTGAACTGTAATGACATTTGATGTGTTGACATTTCAGTTGAGAGCATAAGCAACTGTGACAGTTATCATTTATAACACGCCTTGTTTTGAGAAGCAGTTAAAAGGATGGGTTTAGTTCCGCTTTAACAATGACCTTCATTGCAGGTTCACCAAGTATTCCTATAATGAAAGCTGCAGATTAAAAAACTCACAACACATTTTGAAATTGCATTAACATGTTAAAGCTTTTAGGAGATTTTAAAGATTCTGTGAAGTCCAGTTTATGTGTATAAATTCTCATTGCTCTTCTAAATCATCTTTCAGTGCAGGATTACAAGCCTTGCAACCTCCGGGTACATGGCAAGTGAACTGTGTAAGAAACATATTACGATGCAGTTACAGTGTTCCAGCAAACTGTCACAATGCTGTGTTAATACATTCTTAGTTTCATGAATTATGTACTCAGTGGTGCAGAATATGACAAACACATTCATTTTAAACAGCACCTGGAGGGATGCAGTACATCATCTGTCTTTACTCGTCTATGACATCACTAAGTAACGCTATGGAAGCTGTACGCAGGAAGCAGGCAGGGTGCCGATATTTACATAGATGGGTGCGATGGTTTCACCATACATATGACAAGGACGTAGCTCTGTTGTGCAATGTGTGTGAAACACGTTAAAATGGTTCAAACGTTTCCATTGACCTGGGCTATAGTTTTATATCATGCTGGTCCTAGGTATAGGTGCCCAAGCATGCATCTCTGTACAAGATGCACTGCTCTTGTCTTCAATAGGGATGAGCCAGATGTTCGAGTGGAATGTAAGTTCGACTCGAACATCGGGTGTTCGCCTATTCGCCGAACAGCAAACATTATGCGGTGTTCGCGGCAAATTCGAAAGCCGCGGAACACCGTTAAAGTCTATGAGACATTAACATGAAAAAACAAAAGTGCTCATTCTAAAGGCTTATATGCATGTTATTGACAAAAAAAGTGTTTGGGGACCCGGGTTCTGCCCCAGGGGACATGTATCAATGCAAAAAAAAGTTTTAACAACTGACTTTTTTTTCGGGAGCAGTGATTTTAATAATGCCTAAAGTGAAACAATAAAAATGAAATATTTCTTTAAATATCGTGCCCGGGGGGTGTCCATAGTATGCCTGTATGCCTTTATGCCTGTAAAGTGGCACAGTTTTCCCGTGTTTAGAACAGTAGCACAGCAAAATTACATTTCTAAAGGGAGAAAAGTCATTTAAAACTGATCGTGGCTGTAATGAATTGTCGGGTCTCTGCAATATAGATAAAACTCATTGAAAAAAATGGCATGGGTTCCCCACCCAGTCCATTATCAGGCCCATTGGGTCTGGTATGAATTTTAAGGGGAACCCCAAAACAAAACCTTTTTTTAAAAATTGCATGGGGGTCCCCCCAAAATCCATACCGGGCCCTTCAGGTCTGGTGTGGAAATTAAGGGAAACCCTGCGCCAAATTGAAAAAGAATTCCGTAGGGGTCCCCCCCAAAATCCATACCAGACCCATCAGGTCTGGTATGGATTTTAAGGGGAACCCTGCGCCAAAAAAAATATGGCGTAGGGGTCCCCCCCAAAATCCATAACAGACCCTTATCCGAGCACGCAACCTGGCAGGCTGCAGGAAAAGATTGGGGGACGAGAGAGTTCCCCCCCCTCCTGAACTGTACCAGGCCACATGCCCTCAACATGGAGAGGATCTTTTGAAAGGACTTTTTTTTACATATATGTGAATTTGTTTAGACTTGTCTCAATCACATGTTTGAGATACACTCTGATTTGTTCCTGATCATTAGTGAGGCCTGAAGTGATCACTGAAATCCGGGTTTGACTGCTAGCAGCCTTGGAATGTGATTATTGGTAGCTGTCAAATGCCTAGTACACAACACTAGTCTTTTTCGTTTTGTTTAGTTGAACAAAAAAAAAAACCAAACAGCTCATGTCGAAGCAGTTGTACTAACAATCCTATTTTAGTACAGTGATCTCCCCCTGCTGTACTGTTCTGACAGGTAGACGACCCTCCCGCCAGAACACTCCGGTCAGCGCTCTCAGCCATCGGCTGAGAGTGCTGACCAGGAGCTGGTCGGCAGACCTTTTTCGGTCATGAGCCTTTGACAAAAGCCGGCTGCCATACACATGGGCCGAATGTCGGCCGGTTCAATGCCGGCCGACATTCAGCCCGTGTGGACTAGGCCAAAGGAATGTCAATTAAAAACGTTTCCTCAGCAGGGAGCTTCGTGCGGAGGCATGTTTATTCTCAGAGTGAGGACAGAAAAGGGTTAAAGGTGCAGTTGTTGAGGCATTTATGCCCAGGCCTGCCATATAAAAATGGCAATTTCTCTTTTGGAGGGAGCTTGTTTTCATCATTGTCTAGGGAATGGGCGCTTGTACTTACAGCGCTAGCAATCCTGATGGGCTGAAGTAATTCCATTTGCTACAGAGTCCATGGCCGCACTGTGACATTCCACTTAATAAAACAAAGTGACAGTAGGAAATGTCTCATTCCCTGTATTCCATTTATATAAATAACTATTATATCAACCATGAAGGGCTTTTGTCTCACTGTCTAAGATAAGCTGACAGGCTCTATATAGCATGGCACAGAACTGGCAAGGAGAACAAATCTTACTAACCTCAATGATCTCTAACATCTCCACTCGGGTGATTTTGCCGTCCCCGTCCAGGTCATACATATTGAAAGCCCAATTAAGTTTCTGTTCAAAGCTCCCCCTTGAAGTGATGGACAGCGCACATATAAACTCTCTGAAGTCAATGGTTCCATCTCCGTTTTTATCAAAGGTTCTGAAAGCGTGTTGGGCAAACTTTGATGCATCTCCGTATGGGAAAAACTGCAAAGGGAGAGACAGAACAAAAAAGATATTAAGCTCATATTATAAAAAAATAAAAAAGTTGATATACATAAATTATTTCAAACTTAATTATTTAAAATGTAACTCCATCTCTGGGGCAAATCTGATCCCGTAAAGGCACAAAAATAATAAATAGCTAATATGATCCACCTTCTCTTTTGTAAGAACAAGTTCTGTATATACTCCTCTGCCCACTGGCAATGCTGAATTGATTGATGCCAGGGGGAAAATAATGAGACCTAGATCATTGCATCTCTATGAATGTTTCGTAGAGAAGTGGTGAAAACGAAACCTCTGTGCCATAGAACACACTACAGATTCCAATGAAGTTTGAATGGGTTCTTTTCTGCATATTTTTAAAGCGTTTTTTTTTTACCAAAAAGCTGCACAATCACATGCATAAAGTCTACCATACAACCATCCAAAGGTGCTCAGTAGGGTTGAAATCAGGGATCTGTGCCGACTTCATCCAAACCAAACTTCTCAAACCATGTAGTCCTTTAAGTAGCACTGCACAATACAAGTGAATAGAGGCTATTGTGCTGTGGACTTCACTACCCAGAAATCCCTGCTGACAAAAGGAGGAGAGACAAAACTTTTCCTGGGCAATTCTGGAGAGATCTGAGTCAAACCATACAGATCTGTGGCCTTTGCTGGGACTGTGCAGAGACCAGGGGCCATGGGAGTCTTAGCCAAGGAGGGTCGAGAGAGTGAAGACCTATTGCTGGGGTGTCTGTGCCCACACCAGAGACCAGGGACTGTGACACTGAAAGTACTCCTACTGTGCTGGGACCCAGAGCTAAAGACATTCATTGCCATGCGTGCCTACAGTCAGGGAGAGGCAGTGAGGATCTGATCAGGTGGACCTGATCAGGAGGACTGAGTCTTCTGAGACAACTGACCACCAAGCGTATGGGACTGGACCTGCTGCCTGCCAGGAGTGGTGAATGGAATTAGAAAGCTTAATCCCTTGCTGCACACAGTTAATGCAATAGAGACTGCTCTTTACTTAACAGCTCATCAGCCATCCATTGTCCACTCTTAAAGAGGAAGTAAACTCTCCCACTCTGATGCTTCTTTTCATTTAGTCCATTACAATACGTAATTATCAAACTATAACCACTGTAATCCAGCCCAAATCGCATATTACTTACTGTTTGAAGAAACTTTAAAAAAACTTGTTTCCAGGGGTAAGGCAGAACCATCTTAAGTATTGTTTTCTGAATCCACAGTAGAGTGTATTTCTGCCCTTACATTGAGCACTTCCTGTACTGTTAACCAAGCCTCCTTCTCAATCCAACGTTTCTATGGCAACCCTGCTTCCCTGCTCATAGCTGACTTGTTTTATTTCATAGTATTTACCTGTGCTGATTATCTAGTGTTTGCCTATGTCAGTCTTATCAGCTTCATCTGATAAGACTGCAGTAATGCTGTCCGATGCCCAGGACTTGGTCACATGGAGTGTAGTAGGAAGCTCTGAGTGATTATGCAGTCTCGTGGGATTTCAGTGTTGTGCCATAGGAAGTCCTGATAATAGACAGACAGGCACACAGAGTGTGCCGTAAATCAGGGGAGATATGGGCATGCTCAGTGGCGTCATTCTAAAGAACAAAAAGGATTACAACAATACTAAGCAAGTAAGGAGCAGTCTACAAGTCTACAAGCAGTGCTCATTAGGGTTTTTTATGCTGATTTACATGGGACAAAGTTGTGGGGGATAGTTTACAACCACTTTAAAGGGACAGCTTCACATGCACCACCTTACAGATGTGTCCCAACGATAGCCAGCTAATACTGACAATTAGACACCAGGTACTTGCAGTCACTTCCAGGGGTAACCCTTTGTCAGGAACAAATACACCCACCCGCTATTGGGGCTGTGTGCCTACCCTGTTTCCCCGAAAATAAGACCTAGCGTGATTGTCAGTGATGGCTGCAATATAAGCCCTACCCTGTTTCCCCGAAAATAAGCCCTACCCTGAAAATAAGACCTACAAGCCCTTTAACTAGGGCTTATTTGGGGGGTAGGGCTTATATTGCAGCCATCACCGACAATCACGCTAGGTCTTATTTACGGGGAAACAGGGTAGTGTACACACAAGGACATTTATTTGTGGGTTAGTTAATGCCTGCATTTTTAACCCTGTTTGCATCAGTTAAAATGTTGGTTTGGCATTACTTCAGTTCACTTGATTGCTATCTTATGGGTCAGTGTTCACATTATCTAGTACCGCATATTTTAACATGTTCAATTTCCTGTTTATTGATTTATGCCTAGTTTAACTGCCTTGCCATAATGCGTTCATTTAATGTACCATCCAGTTGCTCATGGCCTATTTTCTATGCATTATTATAGAGTGGTAGCATACTAACATTTAAGTCACACAGGTGTGTCAGTGGGGTCTGAGCAGTCTAAAGAGTTGTTTTAGAACAGAGAAGCCATCATATCCAGCAGCTCCTGACCACTTTGGAGCATTTAATATTAATACTTTTGTTTATGAAGTGTTGGCATATGTTTTAGTTGTTTTAGTGTTGGCATATTCTACTTGACATGATGGTTGGTATTTGGATTATGGCTAACCTAATGGTAACAGGTTCCTAGGGATAGCAGTTAGGTTTAGGCGTAGGTAAGTATAACTTGTTTACTATTTAGAAAAAAAAATCGGAACCTTTAATGTTACTTTAATGTAAATCTTAACCCTAAGGTTCACACTGGTACAGTGCAACCTAGTGCATACATGGTTCTGTGCATTTTTCACGCATTCCCGTGTGCCGCGTATAGGGCAGCCCAGTCATTTCAATGGGCTGCCCTACCCACATTAAACATGGGGAGAGAAGTCCCTGACCCTTTGGTAAAATCTCGCTGCAGCGAAGCACATGGTGCTGTGGAACCCAACTCCCCCATCCACACACTGGAGGTAGATAGAGGTATCACTCCCGTTAAGGTATTGTATTCACCTAGCGGGGAGCCTTCTCCCGCTGTCAGAACACAATGACCAATGCTGCAAGCTTTAGCTGGCAGCACTGAACATTCATGAAAAACCCGACAGGCTGGTTGTACAGGAGAAGTCCCTGCTGAACTGGCCAAATTGCGATCCTTGTATGGCTGACCTTAGCTCGAAATATAAGCAGGAGCCAATTCCGTCCTTTCCCAATGGGAGAGCAGCCACAGTACAACCCTGTGTCTGGCTGGATGTAAGCACAGTACAGGTTTGTATGATCATACTGCATTCCATAGTCGGCCTGTAACTTTAGCTTTAGCAAACATACACAGTCCATAAAGATAATGTACCCATTCACCATGAAGAATGCTATGAATAGCGAAACTGAGCAGTGTTTATATATTAACTTTCTTGTATGGTGTTTCACACTCCACCAAACTCCTATATAATTTGCAATGGATTAAAACACTATGCTGCATCACTTGACATGGAGCTTGCTAGCGGAAATATAATATCAGCAGGTAACTGTGTTTCCCTCAAGGCTCCGATCTGGACGTCAGCTACTTCAGCAGTTTCCTGACTCAGACAGGCAGGGAATAAAGACCCAACTGGAATTACATTTTAATCTCAGGCAAATCTGGGACATATAAAAGGAGCATAAAATATAGTTTTGTTTTTCGTGAATACGGGGCATCACAATCAAAAGCGTTACAGCCAACAACTGCTGGTCAAGGCAACCAACGTGTTTGTTGATTGGTTGCTATCAAGCTTTCTATTTCACCAATAGGACTGCTCCCATGTTTGTTACATGTTTGATTTGATTTCACATTATGTCTTGTGCTGGCTGGAAAAAAAAATGTTTACTGTCTTTTGGAATTCAGGTTAATGAATATGTATATATTGTAAAAGGTTATATTTATTTAAAAAAAAAATCTGCAGAGCTATTTTGCATGTTCATTTGTCCTGTGTGAATGGGGGCAAAAACAAAAGATATTTTCTTCAATGTTATTTGTTCATTAAAAAAAAAGTGGTTCCGGAAAATACCACATTATGGCCACTAGATGGAGCTTATGAGCATAGTATATAGGTATTTATTTCTTATGATTACCAGCTCTATCTAGCTGCCATAATGCTGTAGTTTCCTTATTCACTGTATTCTGTATCAAGTAACATTTGACCTGGAGAAAAAAAATTGTCTAGTAACATTTGATTTTGCATGCAGTCATATTAAAGAACCAAAAGCTTTGCACATTTTTTTAAAAATACACCCCAAAGTGTATGTATAGCCAAATTATTTTTTTTCCATTTAGGAAAGGAAGGGGTTAAAGCCCCTGTCAGTTTTTTTTTTTTTTTACTGGCTGAAATTTTCCATTACTTTATATCCCATAGCTGCAACCGGAAGTGAGCATAACAAAGTAAGCTAATTCCCCACAGTTGTCAGAGGCACAGATGTCCCTATTAGAAGATTTACCCTTTTCACTTAAACTGGGTACAAATGTAATACCGTATATACTCAAGTATAAGCCGAGTTTTTAAGCACATTTTTTTTGTGCTGAAAATGCCCCCCTCGGCTTATACTCAAGTCAAGCACTTTTCTGCAGCAGAGAATGACATTTTCCGAACCGACTTTGGGGCCCCGTATGTCGGGGCCGCTTGGTGCTAGGAACCCCAAATTTGGAGTGCAAACCCAGTCGGTCAACTGTGTCCACATCTGCAGCAATGTCATTTCGGGACCCTTTGGGTCCAGAGACCCAAATTTTTGGCTGCAGCTAGGGGGCATCTAGGAACCCTTAACTACCGAGTTTGAAGTTCGGGGGACCTATGGCTGCAAATGGGCACAGTGAGGCTGCAAATGGGCACAGTGAGGCTGCAAATTCGCATTGTGACCCTCTTTTCCACTTACAGTAGCTGCACATTTCTCACCCTAGGCTTATACTCGAGTCAATAAGTCTTCCCAGTTTTTTGTGGTAAAATTAGGTGCCTCGGCTTATATTCGAGTCGGCTTATACTCGAGTATATACAGGATGTTCTATTTACCATCTACTCTCTGCTCTCTGTCTCAGTTACAGGTCACCAATATAAATGGAGGTAAATCACAGACAGAAATAAAAGTCACAGATAGAAATAAAAATCTGACAGATTTTCTAATCCTTGACTAGTTAAGCCAAAATAAAGAAGTTTTGCCTACACATACACTTTAAGTAAGATTTTCAGGCTATACAAAGTAAAAATGTATTACCAATCATTTAAGTAAAACAACCAACATCAAAGACTCAATTTCCATTTGAGTTTATGCAGAAATTTGGAAGCACAAGTTTTCTGGCATGTTGCCACCATATACACCAGCGAACAAATTTTCCTTTTAGGATCACTGGATGACAGATGGCTCTTGCTGATACCGTGATCCACGAAAAACACGGAGCTTCGCATGAAACACAAGTCAGCTACAGTGCCAGGAGAACTCAGACAGCCAATGAGCCAAATCTGTTCCTCAAGTTTAATATAATTAGACACAGAAGCAATAAACTATACAGAGAACATTTAAACAACGTCTGTAGGTGATGTTGGTTACAGGAATGGATGCCATATTCTAGTTATTTGGAAATAGTTGGGGCAGAACATTTAAAAAAAAAAGGCAAGATGACATGTTCTAATCTAGAATTATACACAGCAGGAGGAAATTTGGAGATGTCAACGTTTATAAGAAAAAGTATAATGAGTGCCTAAGCACCTTAAGTCCAACACGCATAAAATTCCTTCACATCAAAAGCTCCTCCACACAAGCCTTCTAGACTGTGATTTGTGTGCACCCATCAAGTCATCTTGTATACCTGTCCTCATGCTTTATATTTAAGGTATATCTACAGCTAAAACATTATTTTGTTGTGTCCCGTTGGAAGGATGTGATAAGAAATCTCCACAAAGTGATAGGTAATCCCTCTTAGGGTGGTGACAACTCAACATTTGGATTTTCCTCACCAGTCCAAAAACAATGGCCACCAGGACAAATAATGAGGGTTGATCTCCTTAGTGGGGACACAGACATCAGTAAAAAAAAAAGTAACAGAGCTTCTAAGCTTTGCACACTCCACCCAAAACTCAAAAGGAGAGACATTTTAGATTTAGGTAAATTAAACTGCCCACGAGGCATGAGAAGAACTTAACATAAACCATATATCACTGCCTGGCCTAAACAATTCAGGTCTACTTTCTATTACACCTTGTGAAGACAAAAGAACAGGACGGGAGGCAATTTCCCTCCTAGACTCTGGAACAATTTTCAAAATTTATGTTCCACAAAAAGGTATCACAAGCCAAATCAGCAAATCAGTTCCCAGTAGGTAACACCTCAATGCTTTAACGAGTAGATTTATGAAAAACTATTCATGCGAAAACTCTTGTTTGAAGACTTGATGAATGTCATTTGAAAGTACTTCAAAACTGTATTTGTTTTAACATTTGATTTTGAAATAAAATTAATTTCCTGAATGAAAACCACATACATTGTCAGGCATAAGTTCCTTGGAAGAAATTTTCTATCCTGCTCAATCAAATTTTCCAATCACTACAGGCAAAAACAAACATCAATTTGACCCCATTAACGATTCGAAAGTCGAGCAAATGTTCCTGAAATTAAGCGTTTCTAAAATAAATTCTTCTAGTGTATTGCTTGCTTTAGACAGGAAGCCTGGATTCTGTATTAGGGCTAGTTTACACTTGCTTCAAAACATAGCTTCAGACACGCTTTGTTAAAGCTTTCTGAACGCTAGTCAAAACTCCTGTCACTAAATAAAATGGTTAGCTTACAGTCCTGTTTACACCTGCTTTTGCTTGGTGCTTCGATGAGGCTTCAATGAGGCTTCAGTGAGGTTTTGGTGGAGCTTCGATGGGGATTCAATGGGGCTTCGTGAATCTTCGTGGTTCTTCGATGAGGCTTCGGTGGGGCTTCAAGCGAGCTTTGCCATAGACTTCTATGGAGGCTTTGAAGACGCTTTGAAGCACCACTGCAGCTACATAATATTGGTATGGGTATCATTGTTGAAGCGAAGCCGAAGCAAGGAAAAGCAAAAGCAGGTGTAAACAGGACTGTAAGCTAACCATTTTATTTATTGACAGGAGCTTTGACTAGCGTTCTGAGAGCTTTAACAAAGCCTGTCCGAAGCCTTGTTGATGCCTTGTTGAAGCTGAAGCAAGTGTAAATGGGTCCTTAACTGCTTGCCGATCGCACTATAGCTGATTGATGGCTGCAGCGTGGTCGGATAACTCTTGGAGGGCATACATTGACGTCCTCCCAGAATCCCGCTCTCGCGCGCCACCCGGGAACATTAAAGGCTGCTGGTAAATGGTAAACGGCCGTCAAATGACGGAACAATCACTGGTAAACAAACCGGCATCACGTCCGGTTCCTCTCTCCCCTCCCTGTACCTATTGGTACAGTGCGAGGGGAGAGGGGAGAGATCGGTGGCAGCAGCGCTGTGGGCTGGATGTGTAGTGCCCACAGCGCTGATATGTGCCCATTGCAGCCTCATCCAGCCATCCATCCATACTCAGCCATCCATGCTCAGCATACTCATCCATACTCAGCATACTCATCCATCCATCCATGCTCACCCATCCATACTCAGCTTACTCATCCATCCATCCATGCTCACCCATCTATACTCAGCATACTCATGCATCCATCCGCGCTCAGCCATCCATACTCAGCATACTCATCCATCCATCCATGCTCAGCCATCCATGCTCAGCATACCCATCCATCTATCCTTATCCATACTCAGAATACTCATCCATCCATCCTCATCCATACTCAGCATACTCATCCATCCATCCATGCTCAGCCATCCATACTCAGCATACTCATCCATCCATCCATGCTCAGCCATCCATACCCAGCATACTCAGCCATCCATACTCGGCATACACATCCATACTCAGCATACTCATCCATCCATCCATGCTCAGCCATCCATACTCAGCATACTCATCCATCCATCCATGCTCAGCCATCCATCCATCCTCAGCAATACTCATCCATCCATCCATGCTCAGCCATCCCATCCACCCCTATTCATAATAAGCCACACCCATCAATACCCAGCCGTACTCAGCCATACTCAGCTGTACTCAGCCGTACCCAGACGTACTCAGCCATACCCAGCCATCCCAGCCATACTCAGCCGTACGTAGCCATACTCAGTCGTACCCAGCCATCCCATCTATACCCAGCCATACTCATTCATGCTCAGCCATCCCCATCCATGGCTCATCCATCCCCATTCATGCTCATCCATGCCACTACAGTGCCTTACAAAAGTGTAATAGGTAGTCAAATTAGATTTGAAACTTATGCCCCTAGAACACCTGACGGTGCTCCCTGCATGTTGGGCCTCTGTATGTGGCCACGCTGTGAAAAAGTCTCACACATGTGGTATCGCCATACTGAGGAGGAGTAGGAGAATCTATTTTGGGGTGTAATTTTTAGTATGTACATGCTATGTGTTAGAAACTTTGTGTAAATGGACAACGTTGTGTAAAAAAAAATGCGTTTTCATTTTCTTTACACATTTTCCAAAAACTTGTAGAAAAAAATGACATGTTCAAAAGACTCATTATGCCTCATAGATTATACATTGGGGTGTTTTCTTTCCAAAATGGGGTCATTTTTGGGACTTTTATGATTTTTGCCATCGGCCAATGGGAGGACTCACTAAGTACCCTGCCACACCAGGCAGTCCAATATGCACTGGGTTAAGGCAGTCTATTCATATGAATGGGCTGCCTAATGCACCACAACAGACCAAAAATCACCCCTGTAGAAATTTTCACTAGTGCAATGAACAGCAATGAATGGTAAGGCGTTACCTCATGTTTAGGTGTGCTGCAAAGCAAGTGTGGTGAGATGTCATTTACAATGGCACTGCAGTGCACCAAGGCACATACTGTAACATGTACAGCATATTTCTATACAAAGCCCTGCCTGGATCCTCCAAGCTAATGCATTTCTCCCAACCTATGGACTAAATTGTAGAGATGCCAGATGACCTAATGGCAGCTTTAGATCACATGACATAGAATCAAAGTGCTGTAGTATACTTTGATTATAATGCCCTACCCATCCTCTCCAATACCTCCTTATTCTTTTACATCAACCTAAATGTTGAGTTCAGGTCTGATTTAACTAGTTATTGGAGAACTTTCTTTGCTCGGCCTCACTTTAACAAACCTTTGTGTGAGTAGATTTATCAAGAATGATACATATTCTGCTACCAAATTTGAACACACTGGATGTTAGAACACATGCGGCATAGTGATAGAATTTCCAAAAGAACTCATTTATCTTCCATGTTCAGCCAAAGCAGGGAACAATCACGGGCAAAGAATATAATCAATTCTGCTCTGCTCTGCAATTTCACCGGGGATCAACTGTACAAATGACGGAGAGAAGAATTAAATAAAAAAATTGTTTTCTTTATTCGTTCACCGATACCGGACCAAGCCTAAGAAGCAAAGCCGCGCTGGCATACTCAGCAGCATATGTGCGTGCAGGATGAATGTTTATCATGCCCTATGAAACATTAATATTTATTTACCCAAACCCCTGCCAGCAGCAGTACAGTAATCTTATCCAAGTGTACACTGTACACAGCCTGCTGTCATTTTGGTTTTTGCAGTTATATTGATAAATAACTGATGCAAAAATACACACCTAACGCTATGACTGCTATTCTTGATTTTCTTTGTAGATGGATGTAGATGTCTCTCCATTCTCTATACTCAATCTTCAAAACTGAGCTCATTATATTTCCTCCTCCATGAGCAACCTCCCCTGACTTTTTCATCAATATCAATGGCACAATTACCAGTCCTGTGCTAGGTATAACCCTGAACTCTGACCTCTTCTTCACGCCCCACATCTAATCAATGTCCAACTCTTGCTGGTCTTTCACCTCCATAAAATTTTCAAAATAACCCCCATTCTTAATGAACACAAAGGTTCCCTACCTTATTAGCTCCTGCCTTGACCATTGCAACTCCCTCCTCATTGGCCTAACTTCACATGGGCTGTCTCCCCTTGGGCTATCATACAGGCAGGTGCCACGCTCTTCAACCTTACCAGCTCTTACCCCTTTCTATTAATCTCTTCACTGGCTACCACTTGCCCAACAAAGAAAATTCTATATACTAACAACAACAAAAACATACAAAGTCTTCAACAACTCTGCCCCAATACCAATATCACCCAAACCATTCTTTCTTTTTTTTTTTTTTTGCATGTATAGTTTTTATTTCGCTCTTTAGTAAAGCACATAATACAGTACAACAAAAAAGTAGTGTGGCAAACACGGCGGATCAGAAACAGTCATAAAGTACATAACAGTAATAGCAATGAAAACGTCAATGCACATTCAGAACCGTGTCATCTTGTATGACACTATAGCCATTAGAAATCTGATTATATGGAAAACATAAGTTCAGAACAAGGCTCCTAGAACATACAATTTGAGAGCATACAATGCTAGTGCATAAGTGGGGATCAGAACCCTGCAAGCTTAAGCCAAAAGCGTGTGGTTTATTTTTCTTTTTTATAAAACCTAAATTATAACTTATATAGGGATCAGGGAAGAATGAGTGAGAAAAAAGGAAAGGGAAGGTGGAAAGAAAGGGACATGGTGCAGGGGCTGATGCATATCCAGAAAGCCGAAGGACACCGAGCAATTAGTCATTACCGAGCCGGAGTCCATACATCTCAAGGGGACAGGAATGAAGCACAGTCTTGTGAATGCTGAAAGTGGTGCCAATAATACCACGTTTTGAGGAATTGTTCCTCCTTACATTTCATGGCTGCTGTTAGACATTCCATATCATTGATCTTGTTTACCACAGCTATCCATTGACCAATCGACGGAGGGTCAGTGCGTTTCCATTTTTGTAGGATGCACACCTTAGCCGCATTAAGCAGATGGATCAGGAGGGATCTCTTGTATCTACGTCTCAAGAGTGGGGTGGTATTTAGAAGAAATGTCTTTGGGTGCATCTCCAGAGATAGATCAGTAAGTTTATGAATTAGCCGCCTGACATCTCCCCAAAAGGGTCCTACACTAGGGCACGACCAAAAAATATGTAGCAACGTGCCTGGTTCTTTTTTGGCATTGTCAACACAATGGAGAAACAGTGGGATAGAACCTATGGAGGAGTGCAGGGGTCCTATACCAGTGGATCAGAAGTTTGTATCCTGCCTCCTGGTATCTGCTGAACAGGGAGGACTGATGAGCAAAGTAAAGAGCCTGGTCCCTTTGCGCAGGAGTTAAGGTCATGTCTAAATCTCACTCCCATTTCTGAAGGAAGGGAGGAACAAAGTCCTTAGGTGGTTTGGAAATCAGAGAATAAAGCCGCGTACACACGGTCGGACTTTTCGTCTACAAAAGTCCAACGGACGCTGACGGACTAAAGCTGGCTGGTAATCCGATCGTGTGTGGGCTTCTCCGGACTTTCAACGTACTTTTTTAGCCTCAAATCCGACGTACTTTAGATTTGAAACATGCTTCAAATCTTTACGTCGTAACTACGACGGACCCCGAAATCCGCTCGTCTGTGTGCTAGTCCGACGGACAAAAACCCACGCTAGGGCAGCTATTGGCTACTGGCTATGAACTTCCTTATTTTAGTCTGGTGTACGTCATCACGTACGAATCCATCGGACTTTTGTGTGGTCGTGTGTAGGCAAGTCCGTTCGTTAGAAAGTCTGCCACAAGTCCGCCGCAAGTCTGCCGAAAGTCCTCCGGAAGTCTGTTGGACAGGCTGTCGGACTTTTGTAGCTGAAAAGTCCGACCGTGTGTACGCGGCATAAGACATTGAAGGTGTATGATGCACAGGGGAAGTCTGTGAATAAAGCTGCTCGAATCACCCAAACCATTCTCTTTGCTCCTCCCAAGACCTCCTGCTCTCTAGCTCCCTTGTCTCCTCCTCCCATACTCATCTCCAAAACTTTTTCAGAGCCTCTCCCATCCTCTGGAACTCACTAACCCAATTGGTACAGCTATCTCCTAACCGTCTGCCTTTAAGCGATCCCTGAAAACTCCTCTCTTCTGGGAAACCTTTACTGCCTCCACCTAACAACTGGGTTTTTACTTTCTCTGTCCACTCAGCCCCTGACAATTATTACCTTTTGTATCACTTTTAGATTGTATGTTCTCACGAGCAGGGTCCTCCTAACCCTCTTGTCTTAAATTGTATTTTAACTGTTCTGTCTCCCTTTGATTTGTAAAGTGCTGGCACCCTCAGTTCTTTATCTAGTCTTGTCTATCTATAATGAATCCTATCTATCTATCTATCTATCTATCTATCTATCTATCTATCTATCTATCTATCTATCTATCTATCTATCTATCTATCTATCTATCTATCTATCTATCTATCTATCTATCTATCTATCTATCTATCTATCTATCTATCTAAGTGGGCCTTCAGCTGCTGCAAGAGGGAAAGGGGATTGGTTCCACTAAATTCTGCCCCTGCTCCTGTCCAGGTTCCAGGGGTCGGCAGAGGGACACAATCTACCCATTACCTGCCCGCAATCGACAAGTTGCCAACCCCCACTGTAGTGCCTTCCTTCATTGCCTATATCATTACAGACCTCAACAGGGGCCTGCAGGAGAAGCCATATTGTGTGGCAGGGGGTGTAGGCTCTGGGTACTCTCAGAAATGTTGAAGACTTTATCGGAGGCCATTGCAGTGGAATGCACAGGAGACAGGCTCACCCTGAGGGGTGTGTATTCACATTCTACAATTTCAAAGATCCATTGTGTTCATGAGTTTGATACCACCCTTCCAATACACCAGAACACTTTCATAATAAAAAAACAAGGGTGATGCCAACCTTCCCTCCCCGCATGTTATTTCCTCCAAGGTATCAGGTGCACTTTCAGTAGCACGTCAAACATAAGACCAACACAAATGATTTTCCTTGTATTCAAGGCAGCCTGCAGTAAACAGTATGTGTGCAGTGCCAAGTAAATGGCCAACACTGTATGTATTGTATATCCTACAATTACCAATGTCAGTGCCAACACGGCACTCTGCGCACCAGCCTCTGCGTGACATCCATTTTTTCTTTATCTTCTCCTTTGTGTCTGATTGTATATTTCAGTGTTCATCCAGTAAGTGTTGTCTAATACAATTCATACCTATAATTAACGATTACCATTCTATTATTTCATGAAGGCGGCATTATTTTACAGTATGGAAACATGACACTGTTACTTAACCTTCTGCAGAGCATTTGTAATTAGTTGGGTTACTGTGAATGTTTTTTATGTTTATTTATGGAAAACAGAGTTTATCTATAAGGGTTCCTTTACGCCAGATGCATTTTACACGTATAAATGCATATGCAAGAAAAATGAATGTATTTCAATGAGCCTAGTTTACACCATTGCAGTGCTTTCATGTGTGTTAAAAAAAGTGCAGCTTGTTGCATTTTTTCACTTGTGAACGCATCGGAACATGCATAACCACACCACAAATGCATGCAAATGCAACTCGGTAAAGAAAAAAATAACGCTAAAAATCGAACTGCAACCATCCTATAACAAATAATTGTAAACGAACATATGGAAGCACACATTGAAAGCAGTTGTTAAATGTAAATGAGCTATAATGCTGCGCACACACGGTCGGACTTTTCGTCTACAAAAGTCCAACGGACGCCGACGGACCAAAGCTGGCTGACAATCCGATCGTGTGTGGGGTTCCCCGGACTTTCAGCGGACTTTTCCAGCCTCAAATCTGATGGACTTTAGATTTGAAACATGCTTCAAATCTTTACGTCGTAACTACGCCGGACCCAGAAATCCGCTCGTCTGTATGCTAGTCCGATGGACAAAAACCCACACTAGGGCAGCTATTGGCTACTGGCTATCAACTTCCTTATTTTAGTCCGGTGTACGTCATCACGTACGAATCCGTCGGACTTTTGTGTGGTCGTATGTAGGCAAGTCCGTTCGTAAGAAAGTCTGCCGCAAGTCTGCCACAAGTCCGCCAAAAGTCCGTCGAAAGCCTGTCGGACAGGCTGTCGGACTTTTGTAGACGAAAAGTCCGACCGTGTGTACGCGGCATTAGGGAGACGTATGGTAATGTTCTAAGAAGCACAGTCATTTTTTAATACAAGTAGGGTTGAACTTACTATATATATATATATATATATATATATATATATATATATATATATATACATACACATTTTCTTCTCTCTAATCCCATTGAGCCTCTGCCATCTGACATCTGAATGGCAAGAGGCAAAGCTCAGCATCAGGAGACCTCAGCTGAGATTTTGGGAGGCATCAAGGTATGTGTACAGCCTGAGCCTTAGATCCAAGTGGCTATACACAGGCACCACAGGATCAGTACTGTTGCTACTTAACATGGAATTCCAGGCACCACCTTACTAATCTTCAAAATGCTCCCTCCTACCTACCTATGCTGACTAACCTATGTAAGAAAGATGCATATACTTGCCTATTTTCAGGTTGCTCTGGTTAAGTCACGTGATCCTGCTTCCCTGTGTCAGCTAGGGTGGCTTCAGGGGAGAGGATGGAGAGCCAACGGATGGCCTATTGAAGCCTATGGGTGACGTCACCACTCCAGGCTTTACTAGCCATTGTGGGAGCGCTCTCTCCTCTGACCTGCAACCGCCACTGGCTGACACAGGGGATCGAATGATCAGACCAGAGCGGGCTGAAAATAGGTAAGTATATTCATATTTCTTATATAAGTTAATAAGCCTAGGTGCTTGGGGGCAGTTTTAAGGCTAGTTAGGGGAAAGCTTGAATTCTTATTCAGGGCCGGTTCCCACTGCTGCAATGTCAGGCATCGCATGTGATTCGCACTGCACTGCCGTGCAAATCACATGCGATGTCTGTGCGATGCAAATTTAGCCATACAGCTTGTATGGCTGAATTCTCATCGCATTCCGACTAAACTCTCACAGGACCCTTTTTTTGGTCCGCACCAGAACCAGAATCGGATCACATGGGTGTTCACACTCAAGCAATCTGATTCCTGTCCGAATTGACAGTTTGCACTGCGATATGTGAACTGAAATGGGGGGTGTCATTAACTTTGTATTGACATTTCCAGCAGTTCGCATAGGGCAGTGTGAACTGCCTGCGAGTTGTATGCGATGCAGGAACCCGCACTGGATTTTTGGTCCGCACCAGAACCAGAATCGGATCACATGGGTGTTCACACTCAAGCAATCTGATTCCTGTCCGAATTGACAGTTTGCACTGCGATATGTGAACTGAAATGGGGGGTGTCATTAACTTTGTATTGACATTTCCAGCAGTTCGCATAAGGCAGTGTGAACTGCCTGCGAGTTGTATGCGATGCAGGAACCCGCACTGGATTTGCAGGGTTCCGGCATCGCTGCAGTGTGAATCAGATGTCAAAGGCAATCTTCAGGCAAATAATGCAGCTCTGTATTCATTAGCATGTCATTCATTTATTTTTTAAGGTGCAAGTATAATTTATGTATCTGAATGTGACTTAGTATCAGCCTCTTGCAATCCCTTTACAGCAGAGTTGAGTAGGAGAGGAAGAATGAGAGCCAGAGCCGCCGTGAAATACGGTAAAGGAGGATTTTTTAAATAAAACACAGAGACAGGGGGGCACAGTATTAGGAAACAAAACGGATAGTATTAAAATATGAAAGTGGGTTAACAACCACTTTAATGCATTGTATGCAGTAAGATAAAAAACCTTCTGTGCGTAGCAGCCCCCCCAGCACCCCCCAATTACCTACCTGAGCTCCTTCTCTCTCCAGCGATGTCCACAATCCCCTCAGCCATCCAGTACACTCCTGATTGGCTGAGGCACAGCAGTGGCGCCATTGGCTCCAGCGGCTGTCAATCAAAGCCAGTCAGCCAATCAGGGGAGAAAGTGGGCGGGACCAGGTAGGGGGTCCCTGTCTGAATGGATACACGGAGCACTAACTCTGCTTGGGTGCCCCCTGTAGCAAGCTGCTGGCTGAGGGGCACTCAAAGGAGGGAGGGGCTAGGAGCAGCAAAAATGGACCCGAGAGGAGGAGGATCTGGGCTGCTCTGTGCAAAACCAGCTGCCCAGAGGAGGTAAGTATAACATGTTTCTTATTATTATTTTTTTTTTTTTTAAAGGAGCCTTTAATGACTTTACTGGGGCCGTATATCGAAACTTGGACATCCTCATATATGGGTACAGGTGTGGCCAATAGCTGATTATCATTTTAGACAGCCAGCCAAACTGTGCTTGCAGAATGCTCATATTTTGGTTTCTAAATTCAACTGTACTCAGATGGACCAACTGTCATTCCCTGTTCATTTTATTTATTTAATACAGGTACTTATAGATTGCTGATGATTTACACAGCACTTTACACATATATTGTACATTCACATTAGTCCCTGCCCTCAAGGAGATTACAATCTAAGGTTTCTAACTCAGAATAATACATACACATACTAGGGCCAATTTAAACAGAAGACAATTAACCTGCCAGCATTTCTTTAGGCCAGTGTTTATTACATTTTTCCGTCAAGGCATTCTTTAAAATTATGCACCCCATTCTAAAATGTAAAAGAAACCAAAATAGTTTTACATAATGAAGCGGCATCGACACAAGTAGGTCACCCATCATTAGAGATGATTTATTTTCTAGGTACTAACTAGTATTCCAGTGTTTCTTCTCTCTCTCCGTGTCCCTCCCTCATTCAGCTAATGTAACCCCAGTGCAGATGGAGAAGGGCATACAAGGACATCCTTAGGTGCTTAATGTCTTCCTTATCAATTTATGACATCATCATTTATCAGAATCCCAGCAGCTGGCTCGCATGGTGCCCAAGGTTGCTTCACAGATCTGTGGCCTCCTGCCAGCATGCTGACAATTTTGGGAACTTTTTTGTATTTTGCCAAGCCGCCCTGGATGAAAAAGGCTGCTTTAGAGTAAGGGAAGAAACTGGAGTACCAGGACTAAACCCACACAGGCACAGGAAGAACATGCAAACTCCATGCAGGTAGTGCCATGGTTGGGATCTGATCTCTAGTGTTGCTAGGGGAAAGTACTCACCACTTAGCCACTGTACTGCCCTGTTTCTAGGCAGCTTGAAAGCTGGCTCTCCAGCCCACTCTTATACTAAAAATACCTTTGCTGTATAAAATCTGGAAACGCACACACTAAGCATTAGGTATATTGATTTTACTGTTTTATCCAAAATATCCAATTTTGGTTTAGAGATGCAACATGCTACAGAATCGCTAGGATAATCTCAGTGTTCGAAAATGCGTCTTTTCCAATTGTAACGAAGATATAGGAGACAAAGCCGGGGTGGAATGAGGCAGCGCCATTTATTATTCTGCAAGGTTACCGCACACAAGCATGTACTCTTCAGCTCCAAGTCTTTCCTACAAGACAGGTTTTACAGCTGACATTTGGCAGACAGTACCTGAGTGTACTGCCAGGATCTAGGATGGAGAACATTATAGAGGGACAGCGCTGACAAGGTCTCTCTGACCTTTCCCTACACACTTACTCCATTGTTGTCTCCTGTCTATTCACAAAGCATACCCTACTGCTCAAACCACTGCCGACATGTTAGCAACAGAAAAAAAAAAAAACACAAAGAGAATTAAACAAAAGCTAAAAAAAAAGTTGGATAGCACCAAATCATACATCTGCTGCATTTGGCAATATAAAAACCACACAATCTGTACTTTTTTTCTTTTTTAAGTTTCTGACATTTATGAGTGCTGGTAATGATGTGATCAGTCTGACGGACGTACAAAGAAAGGCTGAGCTCTCCAGCATCCCAACACCCCCACTTTCCATGCATGTCAAGATGAAACTGTTACACTGACCATACAGGATGACGATTCCATTCTTTTGCTCACAAATGACTGTTTAAAGGGAATCTGTCTATTCAAATAGGAAAATACAATAGCCGCAGTGACAGATTTGTCCTTCCGTGCTGCGCAGCGTCAATGGAGGAACCTGTTAGATTTCTGTTTAGCCTGCACGCTAGGTGGTGAGAATCTATATGAGTATGGCTAGCTTAAAGTGATTGTAAAATTGAATTTTTCTTTCTATAAAAATACAGTGGAACCTCGGATTACGTAATCCAAAGTAATCGCATATCAAAGCGAGTTTTCCCACTGAAGTCAATGGAAACGAAAATAATTTGTTCCACATTGACTTCCATGGGATGCAATACCGCATGTGGCTGAGAGCCTCTGAAATGGCTGAAAAGGCCCGAGCACACTTCGGCGGACCTCGGCAAATCTCGGAAAGACTCCGTTCACGAGCCTTTCCAAGGTTTGCCGAGATCAGACGAACTGTCCTCGGGCCTTATCGTGCATTTCCGAACGCTGACGATCAGCGACTTTCGGGTCTGCTCGGCTCTGATGCCTCTCACCTCAGGCCAAAAGCGGTACTGCACACCGCTTTTGGCCTATATCGTGCTTGTTTTGCGAGACAACACTCGCAAACCGAGTTAGGATTTTTAGAAATACAGTGCTCGGTTTGCAAAACGCTCGTTAACCGCGTTACTTGCAAACCGAGGTTCCACTTTACCAAAAATGTTATACTTACCTGCACTGTACAAAGGTTTTGCACAGAGCAGCCCCAATATTCCTCTTCTCGGGTCTCTTCTCTTCGGCTCTCTTGGCCCCTCCCTCCTGCTGAGTGCCCCAACAGCAAGCAGCTTGCTATGGGGGCACACCAGCTGAGTCACAGCTCCCTGTATCCATTCAGACATTGAACCCCGCTTCGGCCCCACCCCCTCTCTCTCTCTTGATTGGCTAACTGACTTTGATTGACAGCAGCGGGAGCCAATGGTGTTAGTGCTTTATCTCAGCCAATCAGGAGGAGAGTCCCGGACGGCCGAGGAACTTGTGGACATCGCTGGATAGAGAAGGGTATTAGGTAAAGTATTAGGGGGGTGAGGGGGGCTGCTGCACACAGAAGGTTTTTATCTTAATGCATAGAATGCATTTGGATAACAAAACTTCTGACTTTACAATCACTGTAAAGAGGATCTTCAGTCCCCCTCAAAATAAAATTAAAAGTCAGCACTTACCTGTCCAGGGATCCAGCGCCGTCCTCACCTGGGCTGGTTCTTCATTGGTCTTCCTGTCCCCGAATCCAGCTTTGACTCTTTGCAGCTCCACAGCCGGCTTCCTACTGCACATGTGCAAGCCGCATTGTGCTTTGTGAATGTTCCTGCAGCCTCCTGGGACTTGCACCGCCTTAAGCATGACTGGAATACTCTCAGGACGTGGCTAAGTGAGGCCTAGTCTTTACTGCTCAATTATGATAGTAATGAGCTTTCAAATGCTAAGCTCAGAGCTAATACATCAGGGGAGAGAAAGAGTATGTGAGGGAGTTTGAATCAGAGGAGAAGCTCACTCCTGTGATGGTGGAGGTGAGCAGTAATGACTAGGTCTCACTTAGTAACGTCCTGGGAGTATTCCACTCAGGCTTTGGGAGGTATGTAATTGGCCTACACCTATAGCAAGGGCATTATTCATCTTTAGTCAGAACTGCACAGTTTGTTTTTATCTACAAACAGCCGTTACATTTTTCGTAAAGGTGAAGTAATCCTTTAAGAATACCGATTGCTATTTTCAGCAAAACGCTGGTGTAAAACGAATCACACAGTGGCAGCTGTAAGGTTGCAAGGTTCCTGAAAGCAGAAAGTTTTTCTCAACTATTAAACCACTCTGCGAGGAGCCGTAGGCCCAGTCACACTCAGAGAAAGGTAAGATGGAGGTATTTATATTCTTCCCACCGCCCTCATCGCATTTTAATTTACAGCTGATCCTTTCGCTCTCCTATAAGTATATCCTGCTGACAAGAAGGATTGGGTTAAATCATAGAGGCAGCACTTCTAAGTGTTCCTGACTCTTTCATCTCACCGCAGCCTAGTGATACGAATTAACATGGAGGCAGACTGCGCTGGACTGGCGGCTTCCTGCATCTGACGGCTGCTTCTTTGAACTGCTGTGCACATGTCATAAAAAATAACCATATAATAACACTGACCCAGCCTGTACTCGACACTTCTGTTATTCTATTTTTGTTCTGAAACAAATTTAAAGGACCAATAACCTTGAAAGTTCAAGTTGGCTTATGTAACAAAGCTAATAAAGGGAAAGTTTTGATTTTAGAATAAGCACAAGACAAGAAAAGAGACACCTGCCATTAAAAAAAAAAAAAAATTCAGATCACCATACATATAAAACACATCAACTCTATTAAGATCTTCAGGGATTCCAATAAATTTTGCAAATATAATCTTTTGCTTCTGCCTTTCCCTGTGATTGGAAGCTATCATAGGTCCATGCCATTGTGAACATTGATTTGTTTACCGTCAACATGTCTGCAGCCTGCACTGCAGACAAGGGTTGAGAACAAAGAAGGCTTCTGGCTTTATCTGTTTAATTAAATGTGGTTGATTTACTTAAGGGGTAGAAACTGTTTAATTAGAAAAGTAAATGATCACTGAGTTTAAACAAATGAGGCAAAGTTATAGTAATTTCCATCATCCAATCACATGCAAGAAAAAAATGTTTTGGGTATGTTGGGTATGTTTTGGATGATGGGTATTCGAAGTGAGTACCACAATGTCATATTAATTAAAAGAGAATTGCGGTCACTGGCTTTCAGCTCTGCCCCTCCAGTGCTCACCAGAGTGCTGGGCTGTGGAGTGGGTGAAAGCGGCTGAATCAGGCTTTCAGTGGTGCAATGAGAGGCTGAGCCAGCTGCCGGACCAGGCATTTGGGTGGCATCTCTCCAGAGCCTGGACAGGCTAAGTGATGTCAGCCAACAGTGGGCTTTATGGGTCACAGGAGTGCAGAACTAAGTGCACTCCTGAGATCCCCAGGAGAAGTAGAGCCAAAAGAGTGTTGGTCCTACTTCTCCTTTAGGCTCATAGTCAGCTTTAGTGAACATTTACTGTTTTAAGTGAACTGTCTCTACACTCCTTTTGTAAATTAACCCAATGTCTTAACTTAACCATATATTGATTTTTATGCTGTACTGCATGCATGTAATCTGTGGAGATCACAGACTGCTGGGGGTAGGCAGTGGCAGCATAAAAGCCCATATGTCTACAGTGATAGAATCACATTGATGTCACTGTAACTGTAGTTATGCACAATTAGAGTCAGAAAATTATGATTCATACATTTCTGAATTCAATTACCTTAAAAAAGCATGCAGCAAGTGCAATTTATAATTGAAGATTTGCTTAAGGTCAGTGAATCAGAAAGAACCACTGGATCAGCATGACCACATGGCAACTTGATTTTTCAGAAGCAGGTCAGAAGTGGCAGCCCCCATTTCTATCTTATTAAAGGTTTCCTTTGATGTACATCAGATCAATATTAAAGCAGAGTTCCATCCAAAAGTGTCCATCTTCTTCCTCCCCCGCTCCGGTGCCACATCTCTCAGGGGGGAGGGGGCAACCTGTTTTTGACAGGTACCCTTCCCCAATTCTGGGAGACTGCGCTTCTGTGCCGTCCCTCGGAAGTTCGGCCCCTCTTCCTTCCTCCGCCGCTGGGCGAGTTAGAAAGCGCAGTAGGGAACCGGCTATGAAGCCGAAAGGCTTCAATTCCATTTCCCTTACCAGGAATGGCAGCGGAAGCACCCAAGACTCGATCTGAAAATTGGCTGGGGTGCCGACATCGCGGGAACCACGGACAGGTAAATGTCCTAATATTAAAAGTCAGCAGCTACAGTATTTGTAGCTGCTGACTTTTAATTTTTTGTGGCGGTGGGGGCTGGAGCACTGCTTTAAGTTTTAATATTTTAAAATTAAAACATTCTTTTAAAATTCTTTTCTTCTTAACAGCTGAAACCCATATCAACTGATTAGAATCTATCTTGTACAGCTTTGATTTTAAAAGGGTAAATTCTGGTTGGATGTCATGGGTTACTGTGACTGCACTAAAAGCTGAACGTCAAGCAATTCGAGAAATACAAAGCTTAAATACATGGGTGTATAACAGACGTATTACCTGCCAAAAGAACTGCATTTTTGTTCATCTAGTCTTTGGAATATTACAGACCTACCAGGCTGATGACCTGACTTATTCCTGCTGCTTTTAAACAATAAATCCAGGTCACTTCTCCGCCCTCAGTCTGTGGCTGGAAAGTAAGGCACGCCATAGATCGTTCAAATTTCTTTTTCTGCAACCATGGGTTGCAGAAAATTTGCTGGATTTCCCCATCAACATAGACAGTTCTGACAGGGGATTCCCTCTTGCCGAGCAATTGTCTTCTCCAGGTGGAGGGGCGGGGGAAGCAGTGATCATAGCTAGCGGCTATAGCAGCCACTTGCGGTAATCGCAAGCGAATCCGGCAGGCTGGTTGTACCCAGGTTGATAGTTCGATCAACTTGGTACATTCAGCCTGCCCATTAATGGTTCCTGCTGAACCGGTCGAGATTCAAACTGTGTATTTCCGGCCTAAAGGAGAAACATCAACATACCCATCTACTCATTCCATCTATCTGCAAGCTAACTGCTAACACAGGTGCATGCTGCACAGCTAATTGGATTTAGTTTTAGTTTTGGATACAGTAGAGAAGGGTTAACAGGATGACAGAAATTGCTTTCGGAGTGATCGTACTTAGATCTGATCATTAGTAGACAGCTTTCAAGAGCCGATCACAACAGTTCCAACAATATTCGAAGGAACAAGCACAAAAACTTTTCTCATACGATACAAGATCATATGATTTTCCTTTAATCAGTACAGTATTCGTCCAAAAAAATCAGAAGACCAAGATCATGCATGCTCAGAAACGAAAGAATACATTACAATACAACACGTTACATCACTTCCAAAGTTGTATTCTGTCTTACGAGAATTTTCATAACTTTAGTAACCTCTTCATTTTCAATATGAGACTAGCATGCAAACAAAAACGGACGATCATTTGTCTGATAATCTCATTGAATCTACGAGGCATAAGACAGCTGTCCTCAGAATAGGCATCCCCATTGGAAGATTTCCCTTTATCTCTTGTTATGGGGATGACTCTAACATTTTGGATTTCCCCTCCTTTCTTGGTGACAATGCTGAACCAGCCGAGATTTGCACCGTCTACGGTTGGCTTTAGGCTCCATGTATAGCCTAGACTCCAAGAAGCAAAAGATTTACTGGGATTGATTTGATAACAAAGTTACCTGCCACAAGGTGTCTGCACTTACGTTGTTACATTTTACTCCAGGTTATGTTTACTGTAAGGAACAAAGGAACTTTGTTGCAAAATATAGGAAATGGCCATACAACCTTCTTGTATCCTTCTATGAGATGCAGGGAAAAAAAGAGCAAAAGACGAAGGTCGTTCACCTTTGGTAAAACTGTTAATTGCTAAATGTCGAAAAATACAATTACTTTTAAACAGACCATGAGTCACAGGTCCCAGAGGTAATACAAACCTTACGTTGGATGGCAGCTAACAGCACTTACATTGCCCACTTCCATCCACAGAGCCGCTTAATAAATGCAAATCCACAGAAAACATTTCTTTCTCCAGCGAGACCGTGGCCAGCGAGACCTTAGCTAGCAGTAAATTAATTGATTTTTCAACTGCAGCTGTTCTTTAATTAGATCCCAGCAATGAATGCTTTGCTGTGCCCATCCAGTATTAACTACTCTTACCAATCGTTATCTCAGGGATACTTCACTAAAAATGGAGTATTAACTTGAAGTGAACCTATGTTTAAAACGTAAAGTTTGACTCTCTCGTAAGGATTAATTTGCAGTTTAATGTGGTAAAGCAATCAGTAAAATGATTAGATATCCTGCCTACTCTGTCTCTGATTATTGGATTACAGCAGGGGGCAGGGTCAAGCATTATTATCTGTGTATCCTCCTCCTTTGTATTGAAAAAGATAGAAGCCCTGGGGCCCGGTGTGTCACATGACCACAGTTTTTGGTATGAAAAGGGGGGGATTAGCTTATGATTCATTTCAAAGTAATATGAAAATTAGTTTATTTATTAAAATGATGTGATCAATGTAGCACCCTTCTAGGTTTGTTGATAGGATGATAGGTAAGGTTAGTTCTTTTTGGATTCTCTGTAATCATTTCTCTTTCCCCTGCATTCTGGAGGCTTTAAGAACATTAAGGGTGGGGAGAGTCAAATAGGTAGCCAATCAATAAGGTGGTGTGCCCAGTAGGTGGCTGGGGAAACATAAATAGTCTGGGGTCTGGTGTAGTCCTATTCTTGTCCTGCTGGAGAATTTCCCAGCCTCAGGGGCTGCTGTCCCTTTTGAGGCAATTCTGCTGGGGTCTGCCAATGTTCATCGAGGTCCCAGCCATAGCAGAGCTGGTTGGGCCTTTTCTTAATTACCTTCGGAGCTAACTAAGCAGTTTCACCTAAGGATCTGGTCTGGAGAACTCACTGAAGAGTGCCTGGGAGAGGCTGGAAGGTGTGTAGCTGCCCTGGGATGTTGTGAGTACTGACATGAGCTCAGGATCCTAGTGACTGAAGGTGTATGGGGTGCCAGCAATAGCTCTCTCTCAAACAGCTCTTACAGGGTCTCAGTTCTGGCCTTTCCCTTTGTTTCTGGCCTAAAGACTGTTAAACAAAGTTTTCCCTGGTGTGCCTAAGCAGAGAAAAGGAATCTGGGGGTAGAGAGATGGGGTGTGGGGAGTCAGGGGGTAGGTGCAGCAGAGGGGTGGAGGAGGAGGTAGGAGGAATATCAATGAGAACATCATGCAGTGAGCTTATAGGGTGGCAAAACAGGCTTAGTCTCAATTAGGTCATGATTTAAGGAGGGAACTGTATTCAGGGGTAGATCAGAAATCTAGCCACTAATACCAGATTCTCCTAAATTTGTTCTCCTGATGGCAGGCCATAAGGTCTTCCATTTGCATTATTTCATTGATACAGGTGAACCACAGTGACATAGTAGGGAATGTAGGTTATTTCCACAGAGTCGGTATGCTGGCTCTTGCAGCATTTAGTAGATTAAAGGAGTTGTTAAGGCAGAAAGTTTTTTATCCTAATGCATTTTGTGCATTAGGATAAAAAAACTTTCTGTGTGTAGCAGCCTCCCCAGCACCCACTAATTACCTACCTGAGCCCCATCTCTCTTCAGTGATGTCCACGAGTCCCTCGGCCGTCCGGGACACTGCTCCTGATTGGCTGAGACACAGCAGTGGCGCCATTGGCCTCCTGAGCTGTCATTTAAAGTTAGTCAGCCAATCAGGGGAGAAAGGTGGCGGGGCCGGTTCGTGGCTTCGCTTCTGAATGAATACACGGAGCTCTGACTCAGCTCGGGTGCCCCCATACAAAGCTGCTGGCTGAGGGGGCACTCGGTGGCAGGGGCCAGGAGCAGCAAAGAGGGACCCAAGGAGAGGAGGATCCGGGCTGCTCTGTGCAAAACCAACTGCACAGAGGAGGTAAGTATAACATTTTTTTTTTTTTTACCACGAGACTTTACAATCACTTCAATTAGCAGGGAGTTTTTATATCTCTTAATGTTGAGGTGATTAATGTGGAATAAAAATGAGATGGGGTCAAAATTGAGAGCGACATCAGTTAAGCCTAGTACAAACGGCCAAATGTCGGACGGCATCGGCTGATTCAATAAAAACTGGCCGACATTTGGGCCGTGTGTACGGCAACCAGGCTCAAGACTGAAGAAGGTTGTCGACCGGCTGAGTGCCTGGGCCAGGATGTTCTGGCAGGGGGGCCACCCCCCTGTCAGAACACAATAACTCAGCAGGGGAGTTCGCTGTACTAACATCGGATTGTTAATACAGTGGCTCCGATCTGCCCGCTTTTTTTTTCATTAAAGCAAAAAAGAAAACTAGTAGTGTGTATGAGGCTTTACTTTGAGACATACCCTCTGTACTGAGTTCCAGAAAGTTTTAAGAAGATGGCAATAACAAAAGATATGAATAGGTGTACCTATCTGGGATTAACATTGCCAACAGAATAAGGAGCTATGAGGGTATATCCTGTGCAGCAATTTTGGGATTTTGTACCACCTGAATATTTTGACAACCTTATTTCTAAGTATAGTTTGTCATTTTTTGTACATGGGTGCAGCCATATATGCTCAATAAATATGCAGAGTGTGATTCTTGCTTGCGCACTGTAAATCCTCTTAGCTCCTTTAAGCTTACTAGACGAGGTCTATCAAACTGAAAACAATAGGTTCTCTGAAGTCTCTAAGCCCCCTTTCACACTGGGTTGTTTTTCAGGAGCTTTAGCACTAAAAATAGCACCTGTAAAGCACCTGAAAAATGCCTCATATGCAGTCCCAGTCTGAAAGACCGAGTGCTTTCACACTGGGGCGGTGCGCTTGCAGGATGTTAGAAAAAGTCCTGCAAGTAGCATCCGTGGGGCAGTTCGCGAGCGGTGTATACACTGATCCTCCACCGCCACTGCCCATTTGCAGGTGCTTTGGCAGCGGTGCTACACGGGCGCTTTTAACCCTTTTTAACCTCTTCTAGGGGGTTAAAAGCGTCCTGCTCCCGCACGAATAGCGACGCCAAAGCAGTAAAGCGCCGCTAAAACTAGAGGTGCTTTACCGCTACTGCCCCCACCGTCCCAGTGTGAAAGGGCTCTAATGACACAAAACAGTGTCAAAGTTTGTGGCAGCCAGAAACTATGAGCTCTTTTGTTCAGGCTTTATGTCACAGGAAAGAGCTTATACACTACGTTTTTTAACTCATGGTAAAAGAAGAGCTGATCAAATGTTTTTTGGTAAAATTGGCATGTGCCCTACTGAATTATGTAACTTTTAATGAAAGATCCTACATTATAGGTCAACTCCAACCAGATTTGGGATTTGTATTTGGAAGCTTGCTAGCAAGTTGAAACGCATGCTGGCTTTTTATACCTCTCAGGAGTTTACAGAACCCAGAAGATCACAAGGAAGTTTTTTTCACAAGGTTAGTTTTGGCATATATTATTTTCTATAAACAAGAAGATAGGTTTTCGGATGCTTATGCCTAGGTTTTTAAAGGTACTCATAGAAACATAAAAGTCTATAGAATCTGCTCCTTTTTTGATATCTTTTCAAACTTTTTTGCCTGAGTATAGATCTGTGTTTTCCCCAAGTATGTTCAAATTCACCTACTTTTGACTGACGGACTGGAGCTTCATTCCAAGTAGCAACCACTCTTCTGATAATATTCTAGTTTCTAGGGGTAGTTTTAAACATTCATTCTGCTAGTTTAAGGTCATGTACCCGTGTTCTTGATCTTAGCTTCATATTGAAAATACTGCCCTCCTGGACCTTATACACGCCCTTAATGTATTTAAAGATTTCAGTCAAGTTTTCTTTTTTCCGTCCTTCCTCGAGGCCATTCCTGAAGTCTGTTCTGATACTTTATCCCTCAGAACTTTCTCCATATTTGTTGCCCATTTCTATACTCATTCTATCTTGCCAATATCTTTTTGTAAGTGATGTCTCCAGAACGTTACACAGTATTCTGAATAAGGTCTAACTAAAGATACAGAGCAATTTGGACCTCCTTCCTTTCGCTGGTGATCTCTCTAGTGATAACTAAAGATCTATACAAAGGATTTAGGACCTAGTTCTTCCTGCTGGTGATCTTTTAGTGATAACTTAAGATCAATATATAGGAATCAGGACCTCCGTCCTCTTGCTGATGATCTCTCTAGTGATAACTATAGATCTATATAAAGGAATCAGGACCTGAATTCTCCTGCTGGTGATCTTCTAGTGATATTAAGATCTATATAGAGAAATCAGGACCTCCTTCCTCCTGTGGGTGATTCCCCTAGGGATAACTAAAGATCAATATGGGTGAATCAGGACCTCCTTTAACCTGCTGGTGATCCCTCTTAGTGATATCTAAAGATCTAAATCCTAGAATCAGGACCGCCTTCCTCCTGCTTGTGATCCTTCTAAAGATCTATATAGTAGAATCAGGACCACCTACCTCCCACAGGTAAATCCCTCTAGTGATAACTAAAGATCTATATAGTGGTATCAGGACCTTCTTACTCCTGCTGGTAATCCATCTAGTGATAACTATATATCTACATTGGGGAATCAGGACCTCCTTCCTCCTGCTGGTGATCTTTCAAGTGACGCACCTCAGAATTCTATTGACTTTCTGCACTGCCTGACCACACTGTTTGCTCATTTTTCAATCATCAGATAAAATCACCCCAAATCTTTTTTTCTCTGTAGTTCTGTCTCAAACTGTACCCTGAATACCGTACTCTATCAAATGATTCTTTTTCCCCAAGTGCTTTAATCTTTCATTTAGAAACACTGATCTGCAGTTTCAACTACACAACTTTGTTTCACAAGCAACAAGACATACCGTGTCCACCAAACTTTTGATTCTCTAACTTACAAGTACAGTTGTGCTCATAAGTTTACATACCCTGGCAGAATTTATGATTTCTTGCCCATTTTTCAGAGAATATGAATGATAACACAAAAACATTTCTTTCACTCATGGTTAGTGTTTGGCTGAAGCCATTTATTATCAATCAACTGTGTTTACTCTTTTTAAATCATAATGGCAACAGAAACTACCCAAATGACCCTGATCAAAAGTTTACATACCCTGGTGATTTTGGCCTGATAACATGCACACAAGTTGGCACAAAGGGGTTTGAATGGCTATTAAAGGTAACCATCCTCACCTGTGATCTGTTTGCTTATAATTAGTGTGTGTATAAAAGGTAAATGAGTTTATGGACTCCTGACAGACCCTTGCATCTTTCATCCAGTGCTGCACTGATGTTTCTGGATTCTGAGTCATGGGGAAAGCAAAAAAATTGTCAAAGGATCTGCAGGAAAAGGTAGTTGAACTGTATAAAACAGGAAAGTCATATAAAAAGATATCCAAGGAATTGAGAATGCCAATTAGCAATGTTCAAACTCTAATCAAGAAGTGGAAAATAAGGGGTTCTGTTGAAACTAAACCACGGTCAGGTAGACCAACTAAAATTTCAGCCACAACTGCCAGGAAAATTGTTTGGGATGTAAAGAAAAACCCACAAATAACTTCAGGTGAAATACAGCACTCTCTGAAAACATGTGGTGTGGCTGTTTCAAGATGCACAATAAGGTTGCCAGAAGAAAACCATTACTACACAAATGCCACAAAGTATCCCACTTACAATATGCCAAATAGCACAGAGACAAGCCTCAAACCTTCTGGCACAAAGTCATTAGGAGTGATGAGACCAAAATTTTGCTTTTTGGCCACAACCATAAATGCTACAAACGCTAAAAGAGAGGAGTCAACAAGGCCTATGATGAAAGGTACACCATTCCTACTGTGAAACACAGAGGTGGATCGCTGATGTTTTGGGGATGTATGAGCAACAAAGGCACAGGAAATTTGGTCAAAATTGATGGCAAGATGAATGCAGTATGTTATCAAAAAATACTGGAGGAACATTTGCATTCATCAGCCAGGAAGCTGCGCATGGGACGTACTTGGACATTTCAACATGACAATGATCCGAAACACAAGGCCAAGTTGACCTGTCATTGGCTACAGCAGAATAAAGTAAATGTTCTGGAGTGGCCATCTCAGTCTCCTGACCTCAATATCATTGTGCCACTCTGGGGAGATCTCAAACGTGCAGTTCATGCAAGACAGCCCAAGAATTTACAGGAACTGGAGGCTTTTTGCCAAGAGGAATGGGCAGCTTTAACATCTGAGAAGATGAAGAGCCTCATCCACAAATACCACAAAAGACTTCAAGATTTCATTGATGTTAAAGGGGGCAATACACGGTATTTGGAACTGGGGTTTGTAAACTTTTGATCAGGGTCATTTGGGTAGTTTCTGTTGCCATTATGATTTAAAAAGAGTAAACACAGTTGATTGATAATAAATACTCTCTCGAAACTTAATAAAACTATTGAAACAGAAATTATCTTCATTGACTGTGCTGATGTATTAATGTATAGTTAAAGCCGAACTATGGGAAAATTAAAAATGATCCCTTGCAATGGTGCTACACCCGCACCGCAAGGCTCAATTGCTCATTTTGTCAAGGGGAGAGAAGAAACAATTTTACTTACCTGATCCTCCACTCCCTGGCAGATGGTGCTCTCCAGGCTATGGTAGTGGACTGTCCCTCTGCATCATCATTTGCTGATCCCTTGCTGTGGACCCTGCTTTGTTCTCAATTAAGTGAGGATCCTAGACTGCTAGAGCATGGTGGGGAAGAGGCTTTGGGAACCGGTCTAGCAGCAGGGAGTAGCAGTAAACCTCCTTTTATTGTTCCCATAGACCTAAACGAGCAATTAACTCAGACAGTGCGGGCAACAGCCCCACTGCAAGGGATAACTTTTTAGTTGTGCTCCTTGCTGTTAAGACCAGTTATAGCTTGGGGCAGTTGCTGTTTTTGTACTGTTTTATGGTGAGGGGGTGCACTGGACACTTTGCTGCCATTATGAAAGTTGCTGTGCGGCCCTGTGCCTTTATAGAGGAGTGGGCTCCCTTCAGGCAAACCTGCCCTCAATCTATCTATTAATATATATGTGCTCCAACTATGGAGGCTCTCAAAATGAATAGAGTTAGGACTGCAGATAATACTGGGGTGCCATGTCGCGGCCTCTGCAGCTTACGCATGTATTTGCAAATGTGTGCAAACTAAACCCCTGTGTTTAACACAAACTGTTAGACAGGTTGCAGGCTGGTTGGTAAGTTGAGCTGGGAATTTTTCTTTGTTTTTGTTAGACCTGTGTCACCCTTCCATGTGCTCTGTGCTACAAAGGCCAGTAATAGGTTGGTGCAGTCGCCGTTTGTTTATATCTTTTTAGTTGCCTGAAGTTGGAACCTATGCTTTATCCACACAGAGCAAAGTATAAGGTGCACTTTAACATAGCTCTCCCCAGCAGCATACATGTACCTACCTTTCCGCCCCCCCTGTGGCTCAAAGCAAAGTACTGTGTAAGCTCCAAGTCATTGGAGTCATACAAGGCTATGGGCTCCATGTGTGTGATAGCACTAAATGGCCCACTGCTGTCACATGGAGTGAGTCACATGCTCATACATACCCGGAAGTACTGGGTATTTCTTTCAACTCCCAAAGCTGAGCAGAACATCGAGGGAGCAAAGAAAGAGTATGTATATGCTGAGGAGGGATGAAGGGATTAAGGCGTTAAAAAAAAATCTATTGCTTTGCTCTAAATGGGACTATCACAACTGTAACAAATGTACCTTTGGTACCATCCTCCTTAAACCAGATTTCCCTATGCCTCTGCGTGCTAGTGACCTGGACAAATATTTAAGCTCCCGAATGCAGGATCTTTCTTATACAGCGTTCTCAGAGAAAGCATCCTCTACTTATCTCTTGTGTGTCCTAAAACCCAACTCATTTCTTTAGGTAAATCACACTGTGATTGAGACCACTATGAGTGCCGATTACCTGTAGGAATGAATACACTCCTGCACGCTAAGAGGTAGACCTGGCAAGCACAGTTTTGCTGGAATGGCACCTAGAGGGTCACATGGAGACGATCGTTGGATTAAGGAGGAAGATAAATATTTGTCCAGGTAGGCAATACTTAGGGGAATGGGAGGAATTGATTAAAGGACATTTGTAACAAATGTATACAATATGTGCAGTGTTGGAAATGATGCCTCTCACTAACCTAATTATACAGTTCCCAAAGCCTTGACCAATGTTGCTGACTGGCTCTAAACCTTTTAACAAACTAAAACGTATCTATTTTTTTCCCCCTTTTAATGACTTGTGGGCCACTTTCTTCTTTTCAAATTTTGGTGACCCTGTGACATCCAGCACGGTGATTAAAACTGTATTGAGAGGCAAGCCTTATTTCCTCATTTTCTGTCAGCATGGAAGCCGCAGCAAAGATAGGCTGCACCATCTCGACACAGAACATATGGTAGCTGTAAATTAAGTAGAGGAGCAGGACGGAGGCCACCAATAAAAAGCAAGAGAAAGCATCTTATTTTAATGATAACATACTGTAGAACAACCATCTTCCATTGGTCTGGTTAAAATCAAAAACTATAGCTTTTTTTTTTTTTTTATCTCTGTATAGAATAGTTGATGGTTAAAATACTTTTGTTTTTCTGTTTTTTTTTTTTACTATCTGTCTCATTGGGGAGAATTTCCTTCATGTCTCGCTTCAGAGACACAAATGTCTAAATAGATACTTTACATGTATATACACTGATAGAAGCTGACTAGCTAGTAAGGCCTCATGCACACTGCAGCTAAAAAACGCCTGTTTTACTGGTTTCGATATATTATAATCTGCCTCTAAACACCACTCCATATTAGCCTATGTGTCCATGCAAACAGAGGTGTTAACAGGTGTTTAGAGGTAGGAGCGTTTAGAGGCAGAAAAAGAAAATCCCATCACTTGCGCATTCAAGAGAGGAGCGTTTTGGCAGAAAAATGTCTGACGAGCTTAACCACTTTAAGACCGCCCACTGCACATATATTGCGGCAGGTCATCTCTATTGCGCGAAATGACGTACCTGTCCATCGTTTCATGCAATAGATACTAAGGGCGTGCACGATGCCTGCCGGCCACCGCGATCGCTGCACAGAGAGGCAGAACGGGGATCTGTAAACAAGGCGGATCCCTGTTCTGACAGGGGACAAAACTGAGATCTGCTGTTCCTAGTGATCTGAAACAGCAATCTCTGTGTTGTCCCAGTGAGCCCATCCCCCACACAGAACACACCCAGGGAACACAGTTAACCCCTTGATCGTCCCCTAGTGTTAACCCCTTCCCTGCCAGTGTCATTTATTCATTGATCACTGCATTTTTTTTTAACACTGACCACTGTACTGTGTCACTGGTCCCCAAAAAGTGTCACTTGGGGTCAGATTCGTCTGCCGCAATGTCGCAGTTCTGCTAAAAATCGCAGATCGCCGCCATTACCAGTAAAAACATAAAAAAACCTAAAAGTCCATAAATCTATCCCCTATTTTATTGACGCTATAACTTTTGCGCAAACAAATCAATATACGCTTATTGCGTTTTTCTTTTACTAAAAATATGTAGCAGAATATATATTGGCCTAAACTGAGGAAGAAATTTGTTTTTTTATATATATTTTTTTTGGATGTGTATTATAGCAGAAAGTAAAAAAGATTGTTTTTTTCAAAATTGTCGGGTTTTTTTTTTTTTTTTGTTTATAGCGCAAAAAATAAAAACCTGCAGAGGTGATCAAATACCACCAAAAGAAAGCTCTATTTGGGGGGAAAAAAAGGGTGAGTGGAAGCCAGTGGAGGGATTTTGTTTGGGTACAGCGTCGTACGACTTCACAATTGTCAGTTAAAGCTATGCAGTGCTGTATCTCAAAAAATGGCCTGGTCATTAAGGGGGTAAATCCTTCTGGGGCTGAAGTGGTTAAACATGTGTAAACACTAAGCATGTTTAGTGCTTCAGGCATTTATTAATTTCAAATTTCAATGCCCAGAATAAATTATTATTCTGCCCAATAAAATTAATTAACTACCAAGCACACCTAAAAACATGTGCAAAATTGAGGCTTAGGCACGGTTTTGGCCTTGCTTTTAATGCCAGGAGAAAAGTGGGTAAACGCCTACTGCGCATGGGGCCTTAGAAAAAAATGATAATTTTTCTCTTTATACCATTTTGTTTTTATTATTGTCTATAGTGCAGACAAATTCCATAGAACATTATAGACCCTTTAGCTAAATCACAACCCTGGAAGCAGCCTGATTTAAAGTGATTTTAAAAGAATTTATTTTTCTTTTTTTTTCTTTTTTTAATCACAAACATGTTATACTTACCTACTCTGTGGTTTTGCACAGAGTGGCCCCAAGCCTCCTCTTCTGGAGTCCCCCGTCAGCACTCTCCACCTCTCCGAGTGCCCCCTTACCTGTTTACTATGGGGGCATTCGTGCGGGCGCACTTCCGAGCCAGACTGTGGCCATGACTTGGCCCGTCCCGCCTCACTGGTTTTGACTGACAGCAGCAGGAGACAACTACCGTCAGAGCCTCCAGTGAGACCAGGAAAAAGGGTGAAGATCTGCAGCAGATGAGTACAGCAATGGATTGAGAATGAACTCAGGTAAGTATAAGGGGGTCTAGGGGGAGCTGAAATTGAAAGGCTTTTAACCTTAATGCATTCTTAATGCTAACCTTTCCCTTTAGAACCACTTTAATAAATTAGAACATCAGCCGAAAAACGAAGCAGATCGGTGTTTTAAAATGATCAGCAGATAATGTGCTACTCTCGGGACACACTTACAAAGTCTACTTATGTGTCTACCCTGACCAGCAACTGATAATGGCTGATTTTAATTTCCAGCTCCAGATGGAGGCACCAATCTTCTTGGTTCAAAGACTAGGGAATGCATCCTGTCAGTTCATTTGTGTGTGGGAAAAAAAAATGATTCAGCTCTAACAGACATATCAGCCTGGATGTCACACCACATTCTCAAACTGAATTTATCTAAAACTGAAAACTCATAATATTTCCTCCCCCACGTGCCCCCTCCCCTGACTTCTCTGTCAAGATCAATGGCACAACTTTGAGTCCGTTCCCACATGCCAGGGTGCTAGGGGAATGAACTGTCTAGACTCTGAACTGTCCTTTCAGGCCCACATCCAATCCCTGTCCAAATAATGCCGCCTTAGCCTTCGCAACATTTCTAGAATAAGCCCCTTTTTAACCAATGACACTACCAAGCTTCTAATTCACTCCCTGGTTATCTCTCGCTTCCACTACTGCAACTCACTCCTCATTGGATTACCTATACATAGACTATCCCCCCTTCAGTCCATAATGAATGCTGCTGCAAGACTCATCCACCTTACCAACCATTTAGTGTCCTCCACCCCTCTCTGCCAATCCCTCCACTGGCTTCCACTCACCCAACGAATAAAATTCAAAGTACTAACCATAATTTACAAAGCCATCCATAACTCTGCCCCCAGTTATATCACTAACCTAGTCTCAAAATACCAACCAAGCCGCTCTCTTCAGTCATCCCAAGATCTCCTGCTCTCTAGCTCCCTTGCCACCTCCTCCCATGCTTGCCTCCAGGATTTCTCAAGAGCTTCTCCCATCCTTTGGAAATCCCTACCCCAATCTGTCCGACTGTCTTCTAGTCCCTAAAAAAACCCTTCTCTTTAACCACTTGCCACCCGCCATATAGCAAAATGATGGCGGCAAAGTGGTTGTGTTATCCTGATCCGACGTCATATGACGTGATCAGGATAACAGAGCCGGCGCGCGCCCATGGGGGCACGCAGCGTGGCTATCGGAGGTGCTGCATGTCAGTCTGACAGACTGCAACTCCGATCGTGGTATGAAGCCTCTGACAAAGGCTTCTTACCTGGTGATCAGCTGTGACCAACCACAGCTGATCATCGTGTGAACCAGGAAGTGGCGGTAAATGGCTTTCCTCGGTTCACGCTGACAGGGTGAGAGAGGGGGGGGTCTGTGCTAATAATCAGCACATTGATTATCAGCACAGCCCCCATTAAAAGGTGCCCATCAGCTGCCAATCAGTGCCCATCACCTGCCAGTCTGTCTCCCTCAAAAAACGCCTGTCAGTGCCCACATCAGTGCCAATCAGTGCCCACAACAGTGCCAATCAGTGCCCAAAAAAGTGCCAATCAGTGCCCCATCAGTAATGTCTGTCAGTGCCTCATCAAAGTGCCAATTAGTGCCACTCAGTAATGCCTTTCAGTAGCTCCTCATCAGTGCTGCCTATCCAGTGCCACCTATCAGTGCCATCAGTGCCGCCTATCAGTGCCGCCTATTGTCGGTCTTTTTTTGTTTATAGCGCAAAAATTTGAAACTGCAGAGGTGATCAAATACCACCAAAAGTAAGCTCTATTTGTAGGAAGAAAATGATAAAAATGTAGTTTGGGTACAGTGTTGCATGACCGCGCAATTGTCATTCAAAGTGTGACAGCGCTGAAAGCTAAAAATTGTCCTGGGCAGGAAGGAGGGAAAGTGCCTGGTATTAAAGTGGTTAAAGAAGCTTATCCTGCTTCTAACTAATTCACTGTTTTACTTTCTCCATCAACTCATCCCCCACAGCTATTACCTTTGGTATCAACGAGCAGGGTCCTCTGATTCCTCTTGTACTAAATTGTAATGTAACTGTAATGTCTGCCTTCATTTTGTTAATCGCTGCGTAAACTGTTGGTGCTATATAAATCCTGTATAATAATAATAAAAAAATAAGGCTAAGTAGGGACCGGTGAGTTTCATCTGCTCTGTAAGTGTAAAGCCAGGTACACACGGGCCGAATATCGGCCAAAATCAGCCGGTACAGTAGATACCGGCTGACATTAGGCTCTTGTGTACAGATCCTTATTTGACAGAAGCTGATCTCATGCCCGGCTTCTGTGGAACGAGCTTGCTGGAAAACCAGCAGCCGATCGGCATCTGATCAGCGCTCTCAGTCAATGACTGCAACCGCTGACCGTTGTCATAAAGATTTTTAATTTTTAATTATATAGAAAAAGGCAAACCACAAGCTAGTTACAACCAGTACGTCTTTTGTTGATAGTTTTGTGCAACTGACATGGAATGGAGGTTAAGTTAATGATGCTGTCACTCACATACACTATATTAGCAAAAAGTATTAGGACACCTGCCTTTACACGCACATGAACTTTAATGGCACCCCAGTCAGTAGGGTTCAATATTGAGTTGGTCCACCCTTTGCAGCTATAACAGCTTCAACTCCTCTGGGACGGCTGTCCACAAGGATAAGGAGTGTGTCTATGCGAATGTTTGACCATTCTTCCAGAAGCGCATTTGTGAGGTCAGGCAACAATGTGGATGAGGAGGCCTGGCTTGCAGTCTCCACTCTAATTCATCCTAAAGGTGTTCTATCAGGTTGAGGTCAGAACTCTGTGCAGGCCAGTCAAGTTCATCTACCCCAAACTCACTCATCCATGTCTTTATGTACCTTGCTTTGTGCACTGGTGTGTAGTCATGGTGGAACAGGAAGGGTCCATCCCAAACTGTTCCCACAAAGTTGAGGGCAGGAAATTGTCCAAAATGTCTTGGTATGCTGTCCACCCCATGGAAAATGACCCCACACCATAAAACCACCTTCACCAAATGAATTGCACCAGTGCACAAAGCTTCTGGAAGAATGGACTAAGACTGGGACACCATTAAAGTTCATGTACGTGTAAAGACAGGCGTTTTGGTACTTTTGGTAATATAGTGTATCTGACACGTTAAGTCAATTTTTCTACTTTACTTTCAGGTTCTATAATGTAGAGAATCCTGTTTTTGGTTTTTAATCACTCAGGATTCAGTCCCATACCCTCACAATCTGGTTCCCATACTTCTTAGTTACGAACCTCTGGTCTAGAGAATCATCAGTGGATTGATAGTGGATGAACAACATTACCCTTATTTTAACTTTAAGGTTCCAACCTGCTAGCATCCCATAAAAGACACCTAGTAACCACCACAGAGCCTTACAGAGACCCAGCCAACAGCTTAAACAAAATGCATGTAAAAAGCATCAAAAATCAAGTATTTTAAATGCTTACTTGCGGTGCTTTCCCATAAACTGTTATAGTCACTTGCAAAGTTCCTATAAACTTTCTAGAAAAATAGATTAGTCAGTTCCCTAGAATAACCCTCCTTCCTCCTTGAACATCATAACCCTACCACCTTCTGGGAATGTCTACTTACTGTCTGGGTTGGCCCAGCTCCCCTGCCCTCCTCTCACCCCCCTACATAACCTTTAATGCACCTTCTGAAGAAGGAGCGTAAGAAGCGAAACTACCCACGTGACTGCTGGAGCTGCTGACATCACATCCATCCAACATGGCAGTTCCCAGCAGCAGTCACAGGGCTTTTGAATATCTACACAAGGGATGCTTTTGCAAGAAAATAACATGCAGAAAATAAGTTGAATGCACATATAATTTTACGGACAGGGTCTCTTTTAGGTCCTATGTTTTATACCTCAGCACAGGCAACAGACCGATACCACAACAATGGCAACTGATATTTGTGCCACAGAAAATATATATTAATACACACCCTTTTACATGGTACATTGATGCAAGCATGCTGGTAATCATTTTATCCTGGAAATATTATTATTATTATACAGGATTTATACAGCGCCAACAGTTTATGCAGTACTTTACAACATGAGAGCAGACAGTACACTTACAATACAAATCAATACAAGAGTGATCAGAAGGTCCTGCTCTTTAGAGCTTACAATCTAGAAATATCTCCATAGACCTTAATTCTACGCCAATGATTTACTTTTGCCTAAACAAGGCCCGATAAACACACAGGAGAAGGAGCATGTTGACAGCACTGACGCTAATATCAACTGACTGCTTCAGGTACTGATCAAGGAGATGTGAATGTCAGTAGACAGAAAATATTTAAAAATAGAAAGCAGGAGGGTTCTAGAAACCACTATTAGGAATGTCGGAAGTTACTGCGCACTGAAAATAAATGGGGAGATCTGCCAGATGGTCTTAAAAAGAGCAGATGCTAATATGCCAACCCTATGAACATAACTAGATGAAAGGTTTAGGTGGTTTCTATTTATTTACAGACTAATCCATATACTGAGACATTACAGAAGTATACCACTTCAGACGCAACAACCATTATTTTTCTTCATAGTGTAACCAGTTCAAAACAGAAACCTCTTTAACCAATCAGATGGGGTATCATTGGGGGATTCTTGAAGTTGTCACTTTTTTGGGGGTCTACTGCTGGCCATACATATATTGACTCTTAACATGATCAATCATTTTAGGCTCTAATGCTGTCCATACATACAGTATCTTACAAAAGTGAGTACACCCCTCACATTTTTGTAAATATTTTATTATATCTTCTCATGTGACAACACTGAAGAAATGCCACTTTGCTACAATGTAAAGTAGTGAGTGTACAGCTTGTATAACAGTGTAAATTTGCTGTCCCCTTAAAATAACTCAACACACAGCCATTAATGTCTAAACCGCTGGCAACAAAAGTGAATACACCCCTAAGTGAAAAGGTCCAAATTGGGCTCTTACTTTCTCATACTGGTCAACATGGCACCTCGTGGCAAAGAACTCTCTGAGGATCTGAAAAAAAGAATTGTTGCTGTACATCAGGGGTAGGCAACCTTTTGAGCACAGTGCGCCGAAAAATGTTTCAAAGAAATTGAGCGTGTCCCACAACTGTACCTCCTGCTCTTCTGCCCCACCTCTGTTCCCCCCTCTCTTCTGCCCCACCACTGTAACCCCTGCTCATGTGTTTCACCAATGTACCTCCTTTCTCCTCTGCACAACTGCCCCACCTCTGTACCCCCTGCTTCTCTGCCTTACCACTGTAACCCCCTGCTTATCTGTCCCACCAATATACCTCCTTTGTTCTCTGCCCCAACACTGAATCCCCCCCTGCTCATCTTTCCCACCACTGTAGCCCCCTTCTCATCTGGCCCAGCACTAAACTCCCCCCGCTCATCTGTCCCATCAATGTAACCCCCTGCTCATCTTCCCCATCACTGTACCCCCCTGCACATCTGCCTCTCCACTGTATCCCCTTGCTCTTCTGTCCCACCACTGTAATCCCCCTGCTCATCTGCCCAATCAATGTACACCTTTTCTCATCTGCCCCACCACTGTACATCTGCTCCACCGCCGTATCCTCATGCTCTTCTGTCTCACTACTGAATCACCTTCTCATCTGTCCTCACACTGAACCCATCTGCTCATCTGCCACACCACTGTAACCCACTTTCTCATCTTCCCCACCAATGTACCTCCTGCACATCTGTCTCATCTCTGTACCCCCTGCTCTTCTGTCCCACCTCTGTCCCCCCTGCTCTCCTGCCCCACCACTGTAACCCCCTGCTCATCTGCCCCACCAATACACCTTCTTTAACATCTGCCCCACTGCTCTACCCCCTGCTTTTCTGCCCCAACACTGAACTCCCTGCTCATCTGGCCCATCACTGTACCCCTCTGCTCTTCTGTCCCACTTCTGAACCCCCTTCTCATCTCTTCCACCACTTTACCTCCCTGCATATCTGCCCCACCACTGTACCCTCCTGCTCTTCTGTTCCACCTCTGAACCCCTCCTGCTCATTTTCCCCACCGCTGTACCCTCCTGCTCATCTGCTCCACCGCTGTACCCTCTTCTCATCAATGATATGCGTGATATGCAGAGTGGTGAAAGGAAGCAGAGATGAGACGCATCTACCTGTCCTGGCACACTCATCCTGTTGATTCACCTCTCACATCTAGCCCGTGTGCTTGTATGTGATGTATGTGATGTATATGATGTATGTGATGTCACATACAAGCATATGGAATGGATGCACAATGATGAGCTCAGGTCAGGGGAATTTTCTGAAAGCAGTGGGCCTGTGTGCAGAATCATAAGTTGGGCCCCCGCAGCTGAGAAAAAGTGGTTGGGTCTGATTTTCATACTGGCTGTGGCTTAAAAGGACACAGAGTGTCGGGGTTCAGTAGTAAGTGATGCAAAGGTTTAGAAATAATTTCAACAAAGTTCCCAGAAGCTCATCAGTACTTCAACAAGCTGTCACCTGATTGCGGTTTTCTCAATCACAGTGAAATCCATTCTTTCTGAGATTGGTAGTGGCAAACAAGCGAGTCATCTTCCTCCAGATGGTGGACGGAACTAGCAGGACCCTGATTGGCTTTAGCAGTGGCCAATGACAGTCCTCCGCATCCTGGAAACAGGGACCACCCCCCTCTAGCAGAACTGAACCCAATCTCTTCCCCATCACAAAAGCTGACGATTGCAGCTACAGCAAAGTTAGAGAACCAAACAATGTTTCCCATCTTTTACAATGTATGGGGGCGCAGTGCCTCCCCCTCAGTGCAGGTGTGGTGTGGGGAATTCTGAAATTGGAATGCATTAGTGTCTCACTGACACTTCCCTGCGCTGCTCTGCTGATGGGGAGGGAGTCGGGTGCTGGCAAAAGGGGCTTTGCGTGCCGCTTGCAGCACCAGTGCCGGGGGTTGCCTATCCCTGATCTACATAAAGAAAGCCTAGGCTATTTTAGGAAATAGAAAACAAAGGGAATTTATTAGTCATTTGTTTGTATGGTAAAGGATTAACTTGTAAACAATAAACAGGGTTTGGTGTCACAATTTTTTAAGATTTGACAAGTTCACTTTTTACAATTTTTATTGGAATCAAGCAGATTGTAATCACTTTATCATTTTTTATTTATTTTTTTTTTACATTTCAATTGCAAGTTTTTTATTCTTTTGAACCAACTTAAAATCAGAAGGGTATACAGAACATTCCAATATTTTAGGTGGCACCTTTAAGCCGGCCATAGATTATTTGAATCTCGGCCGGTTTGTCAGGTACTGGCTGAGATTTGAACCATGTATGGGCAGTCTGAATATACCCAATTTGATTGATCAATCAACTTGCGTACAACCAGCCTGTTGGATATTTCTATGCAATTATTCTTAGCGGCTATTATAGCCGCCAGCAGTAATCACTGTGTTCTCCTGGCGGGGATAGCTCCCCCTGCCCCCATCTCTGGGAGAACACAATGGTTCCCCGGAAGGGATTCCCCCATCAACACTGACTGTGTTGATGGGGGAATCAAGCAATTTTCTTTCCTGCAACTCATGGTTGCAGGAAAGAAAATCGCTCCCTCTATGGCCGGCTTTAGTGTGGTCAGAACTAGCCGCACTGGAATGCTCTGCAACAGTCAGGTGAAGATGAAACTGGGAAAGGGGGAATAAGGAGTGCATAAGGACTTGCTGGAAACTCTCTGCAGGGCATCTTATGACATGTGTCACTTCAAATTGGGCAAACTGTGACGATGTGTCAGAACCTGCAAGTGGAGGATTCTGCCAGTCTATGGCCAACCTCCTGTAGGATCTTTTGATATACACTCAACTGCCAAAAGCACGCAAACAGCTGACCATCACACCTATACCAGCTTGTTGGCGATTCCACTCCACAAAGGTACCCCCTTTGTGGCTAAAACAGCCTCCACTGTTCTATGAAGTTTTTTTACAAGATTTTAGAGAAGTTCTGTGGGGAATTTTGCTCATTCATTCAAAATAGCATTTGTGAGGTCAGGTAGTAATGCTGGATGAGAAGACCTGGATTAACAATTGGTGTCCAAATTCTTCCCAGGGGTGCTCCATTGAGTTTATGTCAGGGCTCTGTGCAGGTCACTCAAATTCTTCCACACCAAATTAGTCACACCATGTTTTTATGGACCTGGCTTAATAAACAGGGTATAGTCATGCTGGAACTGAAAAAAAACCTTCACCAAACTATTGTTACAAGGGTGGAAGCAAACAATACTCCGAAATGACTTTGTGTGCTGTAGCATGAGCAATACCTTACACCACCAAAACCCAACTGTAGCCATCTTGTCTTAAACAGGGGCTACTAGTCAAATTTAGTGCTGCTCGGTGGTAGACAACCTGCTGATTTATAGTATTTTTGTTCATTTGGTTTTCACCTAAATTCAGTGTAGCTGTAATTTTTGCCCTTTTGAAACTCGGTGTCACTGGTGCCTCTGGAATAAGTATTAGAGGCTACAGTAAAGCTGACTTATGAATATTCATGCTTCCCCTTGCCAACCAATAGGAGTTTTCTCTTCCACCCAGGCCCTAGACTGGGGTGGGTGTATGTGGAGCAGCTGCGTGAGCCTGAGACCTACATATGTGTTTGGGGCCTAGCCTAAAGAGCCATGGAGGATCTCCAGATGTCATGAGAGGCCAAAAGAAACTCAGGAGGGGGGCTTGGACCTCACTGAATTAGGTGATGGTGGCTGAACTTTTTAAGTGCTTTACAGTCAGAAGCTGCTATCACAGATTGCTTAAAGGGTTTTCATCTGTGAAGACTGTAAGTACTTTGTTCTATTTTTGTGGAGCCTGCACTTCTATTAGTTCATGGGTGTCCCGTGCCCTATCCCTCTCTCCCTGGAGTTTTTGATGTGAGCAATAAACGTCCTCCAGTTTTATCTAAAAATGTCTGGTGCCAATCTGTTCATCTGTCCCAGAGATTTACCCCTGAGGTGAAATATCAGGCCTCCCTGTCTCTGGGGGTCCTACCATGCCTCTGGGGGTCAGGGGGGGGGGTGCTATATAATAATTTGGAGGGGTGTCCACAAACTTCTGCCAATATTTTACCAATGTAAATCTGCCTACATGAACATGTTGTCCTGAGCAATGTAGCCCTTTATTTATTTATTTTAATCATAACAGAAGGGCGTCTTTAAAAGCACGAAGAGAATGAATTTGGGGAAGCCTTCAGGAAAGGCTACGACGGTTTCTGTAAATGTATTAGGTAAGATACAAAGAACCAATGTATACTTTTTTTCAAAGTCATAGGAAAGCTTTTCTGAGCTATATCTGACAAGATGCAGCCTGGCACCATTACAATACATCAATCCCCTGTGGCTTTCAAGAAGGAAAGCCGCACATCTAAGTGCAGAGGGGTCTGGATTAAATTGCTGAAGGGTCGTCAGTCGTATTGTGCTGAGCGGAGGTGTAGCCGGTGGCAAGCTAAGGAAGAAACCTTCTATAATAAGAGATGAGTGGGTGTCGAGTGGCAGCGGTTCCCCCTGGCTCACAATCTGTATTGCTTTTACTGGTTTCTGAGCTGGTTGTTAGACTAGGCTGAGGGCATTAACAAGGTACTAACTAGTATTACATTAGCAATTCCTCCGGACAATCACTCATCCATTATCCAGTTCATCCAGTCATAATTCATTATTTCTACCAACAAAAATATGTTTTATTCAGATTTAAAGCATATGTACACCAGAAACCAAAAATGAATATATTGCAAAATTGCAATGTACTCGTCCAGTTTATTTTGCTTTATTGTCACCTGGTAATTCTGTAAATAACACAATTCCTGTACCTGGGTGACTACTTCACCCCCCCCCCCCCCTATTGTATCTATAGAGGGAGCCAAGGCTGCTCTGCTGATATGAACTACAAACATGTCCATATATCTTCATTTCCAATACATGGAGGACAGGTTAAAGTGTTACTAAACCCACAACAGTAAAATCAGTCTGTATATGCAGTAGAGCATGCTTGTTATACTCATTGTGAAACCTAAGGGGTTAATCCTCTGCATTGCGTAAAAAGGCTGTTTGATCCTGTCTTCTCCGATCCTTCCCTTCTTTTACAGTCCCCAATTAATCACCTGATAGTACAGAGCCTTGGGGGCACTCTGCACATGCACAGTTTGGTGTGTATTGCTAGAGAGTTTTTTTGGGGGGAAGGTGCATGTGATCAGCAAAGTCCAGACAGAGGGTCAGGGGTCCTGCAGCCTCATAGGACAGTCAGAGGAGAATGAAAACTCCTCCTACAAGCTTTAACCAGACACTGATAGAAGTCACAAGACTGCTATGTAAATTTAGCAGTGTATATTTACTAAAAATATTGCATTTCTGTGTTCTGTGGGAGACCAGATATAGTGAATGCAGGGTCCTGGGTTTAGTAACACTTTAATTGGTAGATTACAGAAAACAGCTAGGAAGGAAGGTATTCTTCTGTGCAGCTCCCAGGAAATGATAAGGACATTGGAATTCTGGCAAGATCAACCAGTATTTTCTGTATTTGCTGAAAAATGTTCTTAGGATGAGAAAAAAAAAAGAAAACTAAGACAGCCATGACATCTAAGGACTGCAAGCTGCAATATATTTCATTATCTATGTTGAGTTTAGTTATCCTTTCAAAGCTAAAGAGTGGGTGAGTGACCCACTTTCAGCCTGCTTACAGAACAATAAAAATAAGATCTCCACACTGCTGTGGTCCTCCCCGTGCTCCCATTCTCCTATAAAATGCTTAACCGCTTCAGCCCCCTAAGATTTTACCCCCTTCCTGACCAGAGCACTTTTTGCGATTCGGCACTGCGTCGCTTTAAATGACAATTGCGCGGTCGTGCGACATTGCGACATTGCACCCAAACAAAATTGACGTCCTTTTTTTCCTACAAATAGAGCTTTCTTTTGGTGTTATTTGATCATCTCTGCGGTTTTTATTGTTTGTGCTATAAACAAAAAAAGAGTGACAATTTTGAAAAAAACACAATATTTTGTACTTTTTGCTATAATAAATATCCCCATTTTTTTTTTTTTAAAAAAAGCTAATTTTTTCTCAGTTTAGGCCGATATGTATTCTTCTACATATTTTTGGTAAAAAAAATCGTAATAAGCGTTTATTGATTGGTTTGCGCAAAAGTTTATTATTATTTTTTTTTAAACTAGTAATGCCGGCGATCTGCAATTTTTATCATGACTGTGACATTATGGCAGACACATCGGACAATTTTGACACATTTTTGGGACCATTGGCATTAATACAGCGATCAATGCTGTAAAAATGCATTGATTACTGTAAAAATGTCACTGGCAGTAAATGGATTAACACTAGGGGGCAATCAAGGGGTTAATTGTGTTCCCTAATGTGTGTTCTAACTGAATGGCGGAGGGGACTGACATGGGGAGATGACAGATCTCTGTTCATACTTTGTACTTTGTATGAACAGACGATCTGTCACTTCTCCCCTCAGAGAACCGGGATCTCTGTGTTTACACACAGAGATCCCGGTTCTCGCCGTGTTACGAGCGATCTCGGGAGCCCGGAGGTCATCGAGACCGCCGGGCACTCGCATCGGCTCCTGGGGCGAGCAACGGGTGCGTCCCCCTGGCAGCGCACATGCACCTAGTGACCGCCTTATGAACCGACGTAACATAACGGCGATTCGCCTGCCTGGCTGGTCGGCAAGCGGTTAAACATCTCCCCCTCCAGGTTCTAGTGGGTTCAATTTGTGGAAATGTGTAAAGTAATAGAGTCTAGCTGGCTCTCGGTGCTGAATCTCCTGCTCTTGGTGCTGAATCTCCTGCTCTTGGTGCTGAATCTCCTGCTCCTGGTGCTGAATCTCCTGCTCTTAGTGCTGAATCTCCTGCTCTTAGTGCTGAATCTCCTGCTCCTGGTGCTGAATCTCCTGCTCTCGGTGCTAAAGAGTGTGACGTCATTACACACGAGCTAGTTGGATGGTCCCACAGTCTTGCTCTATTGAATGTGCATGGCCGCTGATTGTGTGGACGTGGAGTAATATACCAGGCATACACTCCAGCAGTGGGGACACTGTGGCTATATCTTACTGACAGGGTCACTGAGCTAACCGGATGCCTGATGGTGAGTGTCGGAATTTTAGTGATACACATGAATTTGTATGTCATTTTGTATTTAGAATAATTTTTTTTGCACTGGTTTGATTTTTTGATCTTAAGGGATAGCGCACTGTTTTTTCACAGTGCTTTTTTTAATCTAGTATTCAGGATTTAGTTGCAGCAGTCCCATTCTAATATCATCTATTTATAATTAAATGAATCTCCCACTCCGTCTGGTATCTGCTTTGCAGAGCATCATGAGAAGGTAATAAATAGACAGATTTCAGGCTGTTGTACTTGCAATATTTAAAAACGTGTTTGAAAACCCTAAATCTATTTTCAGTATGTTCGTTCCCTAACTGTATACATTTTGTTATGCAAATCATTTTTTTGGTGCTGTAAAACTTTCTACCTGGAGATCCTGCCAGTAAAAGTACTGAAAACATGAAGTCACTACCCCGCAATAAGCAGCGGCAGTGTCAGCTTGCAGTGTGTTTTCTTTCAGCTGGCCATTGGTCTGACTTTCAGTTCTTTCGGTCAGGCAGTCTAATGGTCGACTGAAGAACCACAAACGTCAGGCTGAGAATGCTGCTGCTAACTGCGAGGCAGTGGCTTTAGCGTTGTTTGTCTGCAACAGGAAGTACTGTCACTGGCAGGATCTCCAGGTAAAAAACTTTGCAACTGATTCTCCAAACAAATTGGTTGAGTAAGGAAATCATATACTACATCTATCTTGCAGACTTTGGTGGCCAGTCAGTCTGCAGTGGGCCTGCTCTGTGTGGTCGCCCCTTCCCTCCTGCCCTTGGTGGGGGATCCCTGCCCACACTGCCCTGTTCTGTGTACCCTCCTCGGGATGTGCCACAGCAAACACCTGGTCAATCAACATATTATTATTATTATTATTATTATTCACGATTTATATAGCACCAACAGTTTACGCAGCACTTTACAATGTAGAGGGGGGACAGCGCAATTACAGTTCAGTTCAATACAGAAGAGACAGGAGGGCCCTGCTCGTAGAGCTTACATTCTAAAGGGAGGGGGTGGTGGTACAAAAGGTAATAGATGCGGGGAATGATTTGATGGGGGTGGCTCAGGGACAGTTGTTAGGTGGGTGTGGGATAGGCTTCCCTGAACAAGTGAGTTTGTAACATATGTAAGTTACCCCATTATGGGCATGAACTTTCCTAATATTGTTTCATTTAGTAACTTTATTAGACGGGTATACTTTTCATTGTTTTTGTATATTGCATAGGTTTGATCCACCTGATATCCCTGATGAAGATTATCTTTAATCGAAACGCGTTGGTAAGAATCGGTGGCTATCTACATTATCAATTGTACAATGCACTTTATAGTCACCCTTAGGTGGGCGACTATCAGATGATTATGTATAGCGTTTAGACCAGACATTTTTGATTACATGGATGCAATTTTAACTTTTTGTATAAATAAAGCCTTTTTCTTTTTTGTTTCAATAGTCTTCATTGAGTTATTTGAATAAAAGTTTAACAGAGGGAGAGAAAAGCGACTGGAGAGGGGAAGGGCCCCTCCACACTGTAACATAGCTAATAATAAAACATGTTTGTAAAAAAAAAAAAAAAAAAAACAGAGGAAAAAGCATATGTGGTTAGCATTTGAATATCGACTATATTTAGGGTGGCACGGTGGTGTAGTGGGTAGCACTCTAGCAGTAAAAAGGGGTCGCTGGTTCGAATCCCAACCACGACACTACCTGCCTGGAGTTTGCATGTTCTCCCTGTGCCTGCGTGGGTTTCCCCCGGGTACTCCGGTTTCCTCCCACACTCCAAAGACATGCTGGTATGTTAATTGGCTTCTATTTAAATTGGTTCTAGTATACGAATGTGAGTTGAGGACCTTAGATTGTAAGCTCCTTGAGGGTAGGGACCGATGTGAATGTACAATGTATATGTAAAGCGCTACGTAAATTGGCGGCGCTATATAAGTACCTTAAATAATAATAATATATTTGAGGGAATGGTCAGCAATTTAGGATATGTGGACACAGGAGGTTTCCTAGGGAGGGATAGGAAGTCAGGGGGTAAGAAAAAAAGAAGGGGGGGCTTTTTTCTTTTTAACTACATTGTTCCTAATTTCTTGGCTGCCATAAAGTCGCACGGGAGATACCTCTGTTGTATTTAGTCTAAAGGGACGGAGCAGCCCCTGACTCATGAGATACTCACCTTAACCTAGTATGAGTAAGGAAATTATTTTACGGTAAAGTCATGATACCAAATATACTAAGAAATAAATTTAGAAATTAAATATGATGTAGAATTTGCACCATGTATTACATATTTGCTTAGATCTACAACACACTGGGTCACTCTTTCAAACAAAGGAATCCATCTGTTAAGATTTTATATTACCCAATACATGTAGGCTTAGTAGACTGTAAAATGTGACTGTGATGTCACATGGACTGGATGCAGATGCCCACACTCTCCCTTTAGTAGAAGACATCATTGGGGAGACATACACATGTATGAGGGCTGCAACATCTACAGAGCCATCCTGCTCAATGTCATTTCTATGCTATGACTGCAGGGGAGTGGTTGGCATGCTTCAGGAGCCGTGCTATGTCTGGTTTGGCTCCCGTGTGTAAATGGCCTTATTGCGCTCCATATATCATGATTGCCCTTTGCTCTTTCTCCTTGGTTGTATTTGTCTTCTGCATTGCAGGTGCGCTGACATATTAGGTGGCTAACAACACATAACGCAGTGATCCATCACTGGTTGATCTGTAACATCCCCACTCCTACTGGATACAAGAAATCATTACAAGCCTTATAAATATGGAACAGAGAAAATGAATAATACATCTCCAAGAACACAGGAGCCCTAAATAATAAACCAGATCCCTCTGACGTATGTATAAGTGTGTGTATGTTTAATTTAATTTTCCTGGCCTCTCTGAAAACATTTCAACAATGGGGGAAAATTACCACCCTGAAAAATCCAATGTAAACTGCTAATAATGAATGCATTTCTTACAAGCTTTTTCCACACTCCCACACACAGATATGGCTTAAAAGCCCACTTGTCGAGGCACATGCTTGCATTTCTCAGGTTCTTAAAAAGAATTTATAAAAATGTTGAACAAATTCTGTATATTGTAATTATTTCAAATGTGCAAGTACCGTATTTAAATGTGCGAGTATTTTAAAAAACCCTTAGGCAAAACAACAACGTAATGCTTTAAAGAAAGTTTATTTTGTTATTGCATCCAAGTCAATAGAGTATAATAAATATAAAAAAAGCTTTATAAATACCTTTTGGATGATATTTGTAAAACAGTCACGTGACCTTGATTTAATACATTATTCCAGGGCTCCGAGGAGTAGGAGCAGAGACTGCTTGCAACAATAACTTCAACTACGCAATAAAAATCATAGCTAGAGTTCAGCTCAATGATTGGGTTTACAGAACGTGAACCTCGGTGCAGAAAAGCGCATTCGTTACTGCAACACATAGTCTGAAAAAAACCGTATGCCCTGTACACACGACTGGTTTTGCTTTCGGAATAAACTCTGAAGGTTTTTCCGACGGAGTTCCGACGGAATTCCGCTCAAGCGGTCTTGCATACACATACGGTCACACCAAATTCCGACCGTCCAGAATGCGGTGACGTACAACACGGGACTAGAAAACGGAAGTTCAATAGCCAGTAGCCAATAGATTCCGTCTCGTACTTGCTTCAGAGCATGCGTCGTTTTTGGTACGTCGGAACAGCATACAGACGAGCGTTTTTTCCGATAGTAATTTGTTCAGTCGGAAAAATATAGAACATGTTCTCTATCTAAGTCCGTCTGAATTTTCGACAGAAAAAGTCCGATGGGGCATACACACGGTCGGAATATACTATGAAAAGCTCCCATTGGACACTTTCTGTCGGAAATTCCGCTAGTGCCGTATCTGAGTGTTCCACCTCCGCCGAAACATCACCAAAGTGAGGCAGTCATTTACCCTAACAGAGTTTCTCCCTAGCTAACCAGGAATAACATTGGAAGCATTTTTTTTCAAAATTGCAAAAAGTAAGTGCTCTATTAGTGATTAGTTACAACTAAACATCAACCTTATGGTAGCCACAGACGCTGTGATTTTTTTATCTGATCGATGTGTGATTTGATCAAAATAATTGAATCTGCATACAAATGAACAGCCATAACTTCCCTTCTGAACAATTTAGACTCAGTTTTGATCGTCAATCGGCCAGGGCTGAATATTATCGAATTCCTCCTGTATTGAATTGTATTGTAATTGTACTGTCTGCCCTCATGTTGTAGAGCACTGCGCAAACGGTTGCAAACTCTATATAAGCACTGCGCAAACTCTATATAAATCCTGTATAATAATAATTATCAATTATTGTGCATCAGTCAACTACACTGAAATACTTTGTCCATTAATATGATCATGTTTCAAACAATCAGACAGACAATGAGATTACATGATGAAAACAGAGATTAAATTGATCGTTTTAAATCGTAAGTTACAATCATATCTCAACTCTCCCCTTTGATGTGTTTGACATATCGATAGAACAGGTTGTTGACTGATTCTATCAGAAGAGATCAATTGGAATGGAAAAAAAATTGACCATTTATTGAAGGGTGTAGGGCCACCATTAGGTATTATGCCTTCATAGAACTACAGAAACTAGACAAACATACACTATATTGGAAAAAATACTGGGACACCTGCCTTTACACATACATGAACTTTAATGGCATCCCAGTCTTAGTTTGTAGGGTTCAATATTGAGTTGGCCCACCCTTTGCAGATAGAACAGCTTCAACTCTTCTGGGAAGGATGTCCACAAGGTTTAGAAGTATGTCTATGGGAATGTTTGATCATTCTTCCAGAAGCGCATTTTTGAGGTCGGGCACTGATGTATGATAAGAAGGCCTGGCTCACAGTCTCCGCTCTAATTCATCCCAAAGGTGTTCTATCTGGTTGAGGGTAGGACTCTGTGCAAGCCAGTCATGTTCCTCCACCCCAAACTCGCTCATCCATGTCTTTGTGGACCTTGCTTTGTGCACTGGTCCAAATTATTTGGTGGAGGGGGGGATTATGGTGTGGGGTTGTTTTTCAGGGGTTGAGCTTGGCCCCTTAGTTTCAGTGAAAGGAACTCTTAAGGCGTCAGCATACCAAGACATTTTGGACAATTTCATACCCCTAACTTTGTGGGAGCAGTTTGGGGGTGGCCCCTTGCCAATTTAACATGACTGCGCACCAGTGCACAAACAAGGTCCATAAAGACATGGAAGAGTGAGTTTGGGGTGGAGGAACTTAACTTCTCATGCAACATCAGTGACTCTGTGCAGGCCAGTCAAGTTCCTCCACCCCAAATTCTGGAAGAATGGTCAAACATTCCCATAGACACACTCCTAAACCTTGTGGCCACCCTTCCCAGAAGAGTTGAAGCCATTATAGCTGCAAAGGGTGGGCCAACTCAAAATTGAACCCTATGGACTAAGACTAGGATGCCATTAAAGTTCATGTGCGTGTAAAGGCAGGTGTCCCAATACTTTTGACAATATAGTGTAACTGAACTAGACAATGGTTGTCAAAAAATATGACAGATGGCAACTTAAGTGAGTGTGTGTATATATAATTATATATATATATAAACTAGAGAGAAGGGGGATTTATATATATTTTCATACCAAGGGTCCTCTGTTGTCTTCCATTCCAAAGGAACACCTGTGCCTGTTCTGACAAGCTAAACATAGACACAGAAAGCGTTCATTTGCTATATACAATGAAGGGGAAAAGGTTCCCGAAGTGCTCCTGAAGTAATTATTCAAAACACCTCTCCGTGTTTTAACACAGCTTGGCACCCAGTAGAGAATCAAATTGATCCATGTCTGCGATCAGAAACCTGCCTTCTGTTTAATTTCCAAAAGCAGCTGGAAATCTCTTAGTCAACAAGGTCCATACCTTAAATTAAACTGCCGACAAAAACTGAACAACCCGAAATCAAGAAAAACCTACTGTACAAAGAGAAAAGCCTCTGTTATCATGCTAATGTGTTACTGACTTGCAGTTACTGGAAACAGAGGGGGGAAAATACATTATTCAAGATTAAAGGGTAGCTGTCAAGTAAACACAGCACAGAAACCTATTTTATGTGTAGGGCCAATAATCAGCTTGTTTGGAACAGTCAAGCAATTATAAGTGGACATAAGTGGGCTTATTTTCTGAAGCAAGCAACATATTCACAGCTGAATACATCTATAGGAACTGCTACTGGCTAAAGATTATTCTGCTCAGCCAGTCTCCATGAACAAGCTAACCTTGCCAGACAGCACAGCCAGATCCCCGACCTTTACTGCAGCAGCAACAAAGCTTGCTCTAGAAACCTAAAAGAGCGACAGAAGACTGATGAGCCATCGCTCTGTTTAGCTCCTACTTTTGATCTTTCTTTCTGTCAGCGCATGTGCATTGCGGTACAGCAAGACTGGCTTTCAGTGCTGACCATCCCACTCTAAACTAAAGTCCCTCTCCTGCAATCCAAGGGGTTAAATGAGACTAGTATCAATAAATATTCATGAACTTTAACTAGCTATGTTTAAAAATGATCCAATATTATGGTCAAGTGGCCCTATTGATGTATAATATGTGCCATATCTCCTTTGATCCCTGATGTTGTTTTCTTTTTAGTTATCCTCCAACAAATCCACAAAAATAAGAAGCAAAGGCTGGTTAAAGGTTGGGGTGGTTGCCATTATTTGTACCCTATTAAGTCCACAAAACTCCTGTTTTTGAAGATAGTGTTTAAAGTGGAACTAAACTGTACCTGAGCACCAAAGCTGAAGTTTAGTGTTTCTTTGTAGGATAATTGGCATCCCACCAAAACTGGCCCCAATATGTTTGCGTTCATTCAAGAAACATAGGATTGTGAGTTCCTCTGAGGCAAGACCTTATGTGAACTATTCAGCTTGAAGTATATGTAAAGCCATTTTTTTTTTTAGGTTTAAACCTTCTAACAGTTTTTATTTTGCCTTTTTTCACTTGTAAAAAGAAATCTTTCCATAGTCAGGTAAATTCCCTCTTAGACCGCTGTCACTGAAACAAATGTCTCAATAGGAAGATTCCCCCCTCTTCCCCTGTTCTGGTGAAAACTCAAAATGTACATCCTCGGAACCCTTCCTTGGCAGACTCAATTATTGGCTTCATAATCTTGTTATGTCACTGTGCCAAAAGCCAATGATAGCGCTGCTCCTGACCAATGTTGCACGCCCAATGGCTTATAGAATGTTAGCTGGGGGTGGATGAAGTTAAAGCTTCAGGCCCAAATTACAGTTCAGACAGAAATCTGTGTAAGAATTAGACTGGAAACTTGTGGGGTATTATATATTAAGAGTTCTGCTTTGAAGCCCCACTTTTGGCAAAAAAATTTTTTTGCCACCTCCCAACCCACCCTTACACAACACAGTTTCATATTGCTCTTTTCTTTGAACGGATGAACTATCAGACACATTGGACTGGTAAGATGCCCTTCACCAATCTTCAATAATAATATTCTTGATCTGTATTTCTGTTTGATGATTCGTATGTATTAATGCAATCTGTATTCATATCCATACGTATACATGTACATTTATATATTTGATCTACCTATCTAGGTGTGGTAATATAACTGTCAGGAAAGGGTTCGCCCGTTGGTGGCGCCGTCGGTCTCTTGGATGGCAGTACCAGTGTCCACCAGAGGGTGTCTTCCAACACTCTGGATCTGTAGTGGAGGGATTCACCTGTTGGTGGCAGTGTTGGATCCTTTGGCTGTAATACCAGTGTCCACCAGCGGGTGTTTCCCGGCACTGTGGAGCAGACAGCACTTCCTGCGTTCAGGTGTCAGCTAATTACAGGCATTCATATAAATACCCGGCTGATGATTGCTCTCATTGCCTTGGTATCATCCTTGCGCCCTGACCTGTGACCTGAACCTGTACCCGATCCTGAGCCTGTCCTGATCCTGTCCCTCCTGTGTTCCAGTTCCCTTTCATCCTTGCCTTGTTCCCTGATTCCCATTCACCTTTCCCTATCTGCTGATTCCCTGTGTATGACCCTGACTTGACTTACGTTTGTGATTCTGGAACTGCCCTTGTTTATCTGCTCATCCTCTGTATATGACCCTGGCCTGGCTCACTTTCTTGATAACGGTATTTCACCGCTTCTGTATATAGTTATTTTTTATTTCGGTGTCACTGGGTTTATTGTCAATGTTTGGTTTTGGAGGTGTTTGTGTATTTGTATATCATTATCCTAATAAATGCTTATATATTCACTTTACATGCGTTTTGGTTCTCTCTGTGCAGTGCACACAATCTGGTCTTTCCAATTCCTGACAATACCACTCCTGAAGAAGCCAACAAGTTGGCGAAACATGTCGGGATTAAAATACTACAAGTACAACCTCCAATAATATCATTTGTATGATTACTCAGAATTAATTTGGTTTAATGTTTTAAAATATTTTTATTATCTATTTGTATGTTTCTTTTTTTTTCTTAACAAGAACTGACTGAATAAAATGGTGACTTTTTAATTCAATATGGAACTCTAGTTATTGGCACCTTAAAAATCCCTGCTAATTGTTACAGCCTTCTGTGTATCCTGTTCTTTGTAACTGGGATGCAGTGCCTCTGAGACTCCCACTGATCTCCCTTCATATATCCCTTGCCATTGTATCCTTTGAGATAGTGCGAGGGAACACTAATCCAGCAATGTGATGGCACCCAAGACCACCATTTCTCTCCACTCTCCTCCTCTCCACTGGACATCCAACAGAAAGTATCTACAACACGCAAGCAGTGGACACCCAGGGGTGGACCCAAGCAGGAAGTAAATAGAGGAGGAGAAGGCTCGTGCTGGATCGTCTTGTGACCAGAGATTCCGAAAATTAAGAAGGGCTTTTAGATAGTGTTTTTTTTTTTAACCGTAGAGATTAGATAGAGCTCTATGGAACTCTAGTTATTGGCACCTTAAAAATCCCTGCTCCTTGTTAGAGCCTTCTGTGTATCCTGTTCTTTGTAACTGGGATGCAGTGCCTCTGAGACTCCCACTGATCTCCCTTCATATATCCCTTGCCATTTTATCCTTTGAGATAGTGCGAGGGAACACTAATCCCGCAATGCGATGGCACCCAAGACCACCAGTCCTCTCCACTCTCCTCCTCTCCACTGGACATCCAACAGAAAGTATCTACAACACGCAAGCAGTGGACACCCAGGGGTGGACCCAAGCAGGAAGTAAATAGAGGAGGAGAAGGCTCGTGCTGGATCGTCTTGTGACCGGAGATTTTGAAATGTAAGAAGGGCTTTTAGATAGGGTTTTTTTTTTTAACCGTAGAGATTAGATAGAGGTGGGGAGGAAGAATTATCCTGGAGTAGGGCTTTAAATCTTAGTACCAGGTGTGCTCATGTGCAAACCCAAAATCTGCTGCATAAACAGCAACTGGGTGAGATTATTGCAGTAATTTCCAAGGATGGAGACTGCAGGGGACAGGTGACACCTCTACACAGAGGGATGCAGGAGCCCCATTTTCTATCCTGGAAAACACGTTTAATAGAGCAAAAAAACAAGCAACACTTACAGGTTTTTCCATCATGTCACTGACTGTGAAAACCTAAATAATTTACTACAGGTGCAGCTTGAGGTGCAAAGCTGCCTGAAGATAAAAAATGCTTCTGTTTGCAAGTCATTTATAAATCTCTGCTGGTTTTGACCACTCTCGCTTCAATTTTTTCACAGCAGTGATCATTTTTTTATTTCTCTGTGTTGCTACACGTGGGTCTGTTGCCCAGCAACCGTGCCTCGTTAGCTAGTCACTGGTTGGGACTCAAATCCCAATTCTATTGAATTATATATTTAGTTACAGCAGAAAAGAGAGGGGCTTTAAATAGCAACAAAAGAATGACTGTGTTCCCGTTATGTTGAATTGCTTTGGGGGGGGGGGGATTAATAAGACGGCTATGGTGATAACTAGTTATAGCACCTTCTTCAGGAAGCAGCAGGTATGCAAAGATCCGTTTAATCAGGCTTATTTTCCTACTTTTTAAGGTGAAATTTCAGCATTGCTAAGGAAGAAAACAACCCCTTCCAGGTCTGCTAGATATATTACAAAAATCTAAAATAAAACTGATGGTGAAAATGCCCCTTACATTGGTGATCAGTAGGAAGGATGCAACCCTTACAGTGCTGATCAGAATGTCACCCTTACAGACAGCTAATAAGATAATTGGGTCATGCTGCTGGTTTTGCCAAGTAGCTTTGTCCCTGGAACTATACAGGCTCCATTAGATGGGAGGTCAATCAGCCACAGCTCAAGTAACCCCTAGAAACCTCTGAAGGACCTCTGGGTAAATCAGTATTAAACCCCCAAAACAAAAATGTAATATATTGCAGCTTACCAATCTATAAATGTGGTGGCTGCATCAGTTTTCGTTTTTAGGTTTTTTCCCCTCTGTTTTCACCTGAGGATCTGGCCAGTAACACGCCTCCTGTATTACATTGCCAGTGTTTCGTCACATTCGGCTACCCATCACATTCTGCTACCCGCTGGAGTGCGCATGCGTGACGCCGCCATATGCGTTCCAACGCTGTTGTAAGACACCACTTTGCCACAGGGCTCCTTGTGGGCTCGCTTCGCTCGCCACGCTTCGCTAGCCACGCTTCGCTCGCCACGCTTAGGGCACGGCCTCGCTTCGCATAATTATAATCTAACTCTTTGTCCACTTGGATGGTGGATATAGATGGTCGCCAAGCGAGTTTGATTATAAATCATATTACAGAGCAGTCCAAGCTTTGTGAGGTTCAACAAGGAAGGAGTGATGGCATACAAAAATCTGGTTCCTGCCTCCGACAATTAATGCCAAAAAATAATTTTCACTCCACAGGAGCATTATAGGGGCTTGAAACTGGACTCAGGGGTGTGGCCACAAAATTCGGCGCAATCGCAGATGACCACAGTGTTGGAACGCATATGGCGGTGTCGCGCATGCACAGTCCAGCGGGTAGCCAAATGTGATGGGAGGAATGAGCACAGGGGGCAGAGCAGACAGCAGCATTGTCAGACATTTGGGGGGGCGGTAGCATTAAGATATATATATATATATATTATATTAAGTATATTATATAATATAATATTATTATTATGTTATATAATATATTATAATATAATATTATATATATATATATATATATATATATATATATATATATATATATATATATATATATATATAATATATATTATATATATATATATATATATATATATATATATATATATATATATATATATATATATATATATATATATATATTAACGTTGAAACAAACTCCAGCTAATACTTTATAATCAGTTACAGCAACCATTTTTTTTCTTTTTTAGGCTTTACATACCTAAAGAAATAAAATGTGATCATTGTAAGCACCCCTGTCAGTGGTAGATGGCTGGTCTGATCCCTGTAAACTGATCTGGAAGAAGGCTTTATCTTTTGAGAAACAACAGACTTACTGGCTGGATCTATAGACTTTTGAACATTTCCACAAACATTTTATGTTGGATTGTTCTTATATTAGCACTCACTTATTGATTCATTTGATAGTGCACTTTTTGATTATACGTTATATATTATTGCATTTATGTATATTCATTTTTCATCTGGTAGTGCACTGGTTCTAGGGGTATATGTTTAGAACGTCTTTGTTTTCAGATGTATAATTGGTGCAGCTCTGGATATAGCGTATCACACTGAGCACAGAAGAACTTTTTTTCATTTACTGGCTGGATCACCAGATGAAAATAGAAGAAAAAAAAGCCCCAAAAAATATTATAGCAGACATCACCTTTACGATTTGGTAAGCTGCAATATAAATGTTTGCTTTTAGGTTTAATACTGCTTTAAGAATGGCTGCTGTAGAGTGTCCCAAGGCTCAGTAACATGCAATGGCCAACCAAGCTTCCTGATCGCTGGCACCATTTCTTACAGACTGTATGCCTTGCATTGCTAGTAGGGCCAACACTCTCAGTGATGGATCAGTAGAAACGTTCCAGAAATGGAGCTGGATGGTTCCAGCACCAGCGCCAAGCGAGTTTGATTATAAATCATATTACAGAGCAGTCCAAGCTTTGTGAAGCTCAACAAGGAAGGAGTGATGGCATACAATAATCTGGTTCCTGCCTCCGACAATTAATGCCACAAAATTATTTTCACTGCACAGGTTCACTATAAGTATCTTTATTAGGAAGTATTGCCTGTTGCTGATCTTTATATAATGAGGCTGCTCATGTACATTTGCTGAATATCTTTACACTTGAGATGAAGGATTCTTTCTCCTCCTATTCCTAAAAACATACTCCTCCCCGCTTGTCTTACTGGACTTTTAATAGTTTTCTCTCCTTGCCTTCTAACTCTCTCCCCTGCAGAAAACTAACTGCACTATATTACCAAAAAAATTTGGACCCCTGCCTTTACACGCACATGAACTTTAATGGCATTCCAGTCTTAGTCCGTAGGGTTAAATATTGAGTTGGCCCACCCTTTGCAGCTATAAGAGCTTCAACTCTTCTGGGAAGGATGTCCACAAGGTTTAGGAGTCTGTCTATGGGAATGTTTGACCATTCTTTTAGAATTTTGGGTGGAAGAACTTGACTGACCTGTACAGAGTCCTGACCTTAACCCGATTGGCATGCTGACGCCTTAAGAGTTCCCTTCACTGGAACTAAGGTGTCAAGCCCAACCCCTGAAATATAACCCTGCACCATAATCCCCCCTCCACCAAATGATTTGGACCAGTGCATAAAGCAAGGTCCATAAAGACATGGATGATTGAGTTTGGGGTGGAGGAACTTGACTGGACTGTACAGAGTCTTGACCTCAGCCAAATAGAACACCTTTGGGATGGATTACAGTGAATCATTTGGGTATATGGGATTGTATGATATTTTTTATTTTATTTATGTATTTTTTATGGTTGAACTGGATGGACTTATGTCTTTTTTCAACCTGACTAACTATGTAACTATGGAACTGTGAGCCAGACCTTCTCATCCACACCAATGCGCTTCTGGAAAAATGGTCAAACATTCCCATAGACACACTTCTAAACCATGTGGACAGCCTTCCCAGAAGAGTTGAAGCTGTTATAGCTGCAAAGAGTGGGCCAACTCAATATTGATTCCAACGGGCTAAGACTGGGATGCCATTAAAGTTCATGTGTGCAAAGGCAGGCGTCCCAATATTTTTGGTAATGTAGTGTATAATACTGAAGCTACCTAGAGCCCCTTACAGGCCACTCTTACTCCCACCTTGCAAATATGTAAAGCAATTTCAAAATCCAGATCAGCATATAAATGGAACAACACTGGATACCCTACTCAGTAATGCCATCCTCATGCATTATTTTGATACTCCATAATTGATCTGTGGACCTTGTATTGACACTTTACTATTGAACTGAGCATATATTTGCATTTAATAATATTACTTACCTTGTATTTGTCAAAACCTTAATGAAACATTGAACAAGAAAATCTTCACACTTAGTGCTAGGTTTTACCCCACTATAATGTAACAAACCTTCACAGTGTCATAATGAGAAACACATCCCCTCTTAGATCACTTAAAGTAACATTAAATGTTCATTTTTTTTTTGTTTTTTTTTACATTAAAATAATAAGCATGTTATACTTACCTGCTCTGTGCAATGGTTTTGCACAAAGCAGCCCAGATCCTCCTCTTCTGGGGTCCCCCGCAGGTGCTCCTGGCTCCTCCTCTTCAGTGATTGCCCCCATAGCAAGCTGCTTCCTGTGGTAGCACTCGTGCGGACTCGCTTGAGCTGCTGGATTGCAACCAGGCTCAGGTAAGTGTAATGGGGGGCTGGGGAGACACAAGCAGAACAGAAGGTTTTTTACCTTAATGCTAAGGATGCATTAAGGTAGAAAACCTTAATGCCGCGTACACACCAACGGACTTTATGGCAGACTTTGCCCGGCGCACTGGATTTCGTCAGACAATTCGATCGTGTGTGGGCACCAGCGGACTTTGTTTTCTCAAAAGTTGGACGGACTTAGATTTGAAACATGTTTTAAATCAATCCGTCGAAATCGAGTCCGGTCGAAAAGTCCGCTCGTCTGTATGCTAGTTCGACGGACAAAAAGCCACGTTAGGGCAGCTATTGGCTACTGGCTATGAACTTCCTTGTTTTAGTCCGGTCGTACGTCATCACGTACAAATTAGACGGACTTTGGTGGATTGTGTGTAGGCAAGTCCGTTCATTCAGAAAGTCCGTCGTAAAGTCCGTTGAAAAGTCCGCCGGGCAAAGTCTGCCATAAAGTCCGCTCGTGTGTACGCGGCATTAGTCTTTAGAACCACTTTAAAGAGGCTGTCACTATAAGAATACCAATGAAGTGGCGGTACACAGAAGAGACTGTACATATCTGCAGTAGCTTTCTGTATTTTCAATTTTGTCATACTGGGACTATTTGGCAATACTGGGACATTGTGATTGGGCAAAGTTCTGATAGTTCCAGGTTGTGTTGAAGCTTGCCCTGATAACCTTACATTCCTATTAGCCCATGACTATGATAAGCAGCCTCACTGGCTAGTAGGAATGTGTGGATGGTGGAAGGGTGTAGGTACTCTTTACCTGATCAGAACACCCAAGCATTCAGGCAAAGCAGAGGACTTTAAAAGCTTGTATGTGTAGGCATCTTTTAGTGGCCACACTTCATACTTTTTAGATTTTAATCTTTTTAAACCAATCTAGTCAAGATAAAAAAAAATCTTATGGCAGGTATCTGCAATAGAAGAACTTGTACACTCCCTTCTCGGTTGTCCATGTCTACTACCTCCTCTCTGTTTTGGTGCTGCAGCCTTTGTCAGTCATTTAACAGGCATTCAACACTTCTAGGAGTGTCATGTTCCCCGCCAAGCACCTTGGTTATGTCCTCCAACCCCTGCATCACTGCTACGTCCTTTAGTGATGTAATTGTTGGAGGATGGAACCTGTGGCATGCAGAAAGGAACAGAGGCATCCAGCACTTGGAAGTGTTGAATGTCAGAGAAACTGGTGGAGGCTCCAGCACTGAAACACAGGAGAGGTAGAAGACATGAACCTCCTGAGAGCTCTTCTTTTACAGGTACTTTTTTTTAAATTAAATTTATCCTCACAGGTTTGCATTAAGCAGCATTTCTCAACCTTTTTACATGGAGGAACACTTCAAATAACCTTCTGGTCTCAAGAAACCCTTGCTAATGATTACTATATCCACAGTTTACAGGAAATAAGTGTGATGGTCACTGGGAAGAATGGACTTTAAGCCCTTGACGCCGGCCATATATGTGGCTGCTTGGCGGGTGGAACTTAACACTAAGTTTAAGTGGCCTTGTTAGAACAACTTACCATCCTGAGAGAGTGCACTCTGCAAGCCCCCAGCATGATTGCCGACGGGTACCAGAAAGCTCCCAATGCACATTTGCAATCAGAAGGTTTCCGATCATGTGACCGCCAATCACAATGGTCATATAACCCAAATGCCCGCCTCCGCCTCACTGCTTTTAGAACTCTTAAGCCCCATGCACACTATCAGATTTTCTGCTGATTTTTTCCTTCAGATTTACCAAAACGATATAATATGAGGTCAAACCTTAGGAGTTTCAATTTGTATGCAATCAGGCAGGCCCTTGCACTACATGGTTTTGGTAAATCTGAAGACAAAAATCAGCAAAAAATCAGATAGTGTGTATGGGGCTTAAATGGGCCAGGAGGCTGTCAGCGCAAAGAGGTTAAGCTGGCTATAGATGGATCAAAATTCATCCAGCTCAGCAGGGATCAGCCAAATTTTGACCCATTTAAGGCTGTTACCACTTGACAGAATTCAACCTAATCAACTTCTGACAAAAAGGAATGTTGGAAAAGGGTTCCCAATCAGCTGGCTGCAGCCGATGATCAGTGTGTTCTGACAGCGGAAGAGTCCCACTGTTGGAATACAATGGCACAACGGGAAGGATTCCTCCATCTCACTTGTGTGGATGGGGGAATCTATGGCCAGCCTTACAACTGTGGTCATTGGGAAGAATTCCCCCTAAAAGATAGCTTAAAAGATTATTGTTGTCAGCGGTTTCTTATCTGAGAGGTAGAAATTGCTCATTGCTCAAGGAACCCCCAACAACCTCTGGAGGAAGCCTGGGGTCCCACTGAAACCCGATTTAGAAAGGCTGTTTTAAAGTGACAGATTATCTTTAGGGTGTGCAAGTAAGTTAGCAAAGACAACAACATTGCCAGGGAAACCATATTTCATTTAAAGAATGTGTGGCCAAAACTGAAGGGAGTCTGGAGCAGCATTTTCTCCAGGAAAGTATTTCAGCCATGTAGTTAATCTTTATTTATCCAGCCCTGCAAAACTGTTAACCTATCTTTTGTTGATGTTTAAACATACAGTAGGTCTGCTTTAGACATGTAGCCAAGAGATTGCAATGGGTATTTAAAAAGCGTCCTTATTCAAAATTAAGTGATAATATATCAGAAGCCTTGGGTGATAAATCATAAATGAGCTTATCAGTACTTTGGGCCCTCCTGTTATTTTTCCCTAATCACACCCCATGTACTGTAATTATTACTTGTGGGTAGACGATCTAAGACAAAACTATACAAACTGAAACTTCAGGAGACGTATTCACACATCTATACCACCCACCATGTACAATAATACTTGACATCCGTGCATAGAAGAGAGGACAGACTGGCAAGATAAACAAGTAGGCAATTGGAAAAAAATAAAAAAAAAACCTTCAACCAACATGTAATTTTCAAGCTGAGACCTGTAATCCCCTCACACTGATAGTTAAGCATTTTTCCATGTAGTTAATCCAAGTTCCGAGGTCAGCTCGAATGCCTCCATTTTTCCTGAAGTGTCTTTTATTATTTTCCATATTAAAATGCTTACTATTTGTGATGGAAAAGAACACTGCAATCCCACTTGTGGTATCATATTTCCCTAATTATTTGCTTAGAAATGAAAGGAATACAATCAGCATTTTCCTTATACCTTCCTCTGCTTTATAGTCATCTTTTTTATTTTAACTTCTTAAAAAGAGTGTTTGTAAACTAGTGGAGATTTTGCTCTCTTATGCCGTGTACACATGGGCGGACTTTTCGGCATCAAAGGTCCGACAGTCTTTCCGATGGACTTTTGACGGACTTCCGACGGACTTGCGAATGAACGGACCTGCCTACACACGATCACACCAAAGTCCGACGGATTCGTACATGATGACGTACGACCGGACTAAAATAAGGAAGTTCATAGCCAGTAGCCAATAGCTGCCCTAGCGTCGGTTTTCGTCCGTCAGACTAGCATACAGACGAACGGATTTTTCGACCGGACTCGAGTCCGTCGGAAAGATTTGAAACATGTTTCAAATCTAAAGTCCGTCTGATTTTCGCTTGAAAAAGTCCGCTGCAGGTCCGGTGAAGCCCACACACGGTTGGATTGTCTGACGGATTCGTCCCGTCGAACCAGTCCGGTCGGAAAGTCCGCCCGTGTGTACACGGCATTACACTTCATGCACATGGGGATGGCAGAAAAATCAAGGATAAAATTGCTTGTTTTGGTGCATAATTATGTGCGTTTACATGCCCTTGTAGGCATATGGCCTTTAGAACATTATGAGTGTAAACTCATTCTACTGGACAGAATATCATTTATTCTAGCAACTGGAATACATTTACATGCATATGCAAGTGTTTATGTGTGTTTAGGAGCATTTAAGCACATTTAGGTGCATACACGTGAATATTATGCACATAAGCTCCTTTACGAACTCACCTATGGGGAACTTTTTTTATGCCTCTAAAAGCTGCTCTTAAATTACAGATCTAAATGCTTAATATGCATGGCCACATAGGCTAACATTGTACTGCATTTAAAGGCAGTTCAATCCTGGATGTCTGTAAAGGAAACAAACTAACTCAAAAACAACAAAAACAGAACCTTTTTAGCCTATTTATGAGTTATGTCAGAACAACGGTTGCTCTGTCCTTCTGGGGCGATGAAGGCATGGCTGTGGGGGAGTACTGTAATCCCTGTGAGAGGTAATAATTATCTGGATGTTTTACTCCTAATACAACTTTGCTTGCATACACTTAATATAAAAAAATATATCTGATGCTAGGTCCACTTAAAGAAGTACTCCAGGCACATTTTTTTAAATATTGGGAGTGCATACAACATGTAGTGCCCTGCCCTAGGTTTTTGGCTCTGCTGTACCCACCTGAGCCACAATTTATTTATCAGATCTGGTCAGGTCTATAAACCTGGGGTTGATTGCTCCTTCCTGCCTATGGAAGAAGCTTCCAGAAATAGTGTGGGGAGATCAATCCCTGGGCTATGAATATTTATCTGACCCTAGCCAATCCCTGGGAGGGAGGCCCAGAAGGTGTGGCTGGTGAAGGATAAATGTTTGGGAGGATATGATCAGAGGTCTCGCTCCCGGGGTCTCCCCTCTGGGAGGCAGCCTGTGTGTGCCGAAGAGCTGTTGCTGTTAGGCCACAGCATGTGCTTGGCTGAAAGCCTACGAGGAACCTAGACTTAAAGTGTTATGGAACCTAAAAACATTTTTTACCTTGCTTGCATCGCTGTGCAGGGCTGCATCTTTTCTCCCCTTACTTCCTCTTTACACTGCTATCGAGTAGCAGCAGTTGGCTCTTGCTGCTGTCAATCAGAGGAAGTGGGGGGCAGGCCTAAGTCCCACTGTGTAAGTCTATGGAGCAAGGCTCTATAGACACACAGGTCAGGAACACGGGGACTACCTATCCCCATAGCCAGTGGCTGGCTATGTAGTCCCGCGGAAGAAGAGGAGGAGCCAAGATCCCCGCCAGGGACCCCAGAAGAGGATGACTGGGACCGCTCTGAGCAATACCACTGCACAGAGCAGGTAAGTATAACATGTTTGTTATTTTAATAGAAAAACTATTTGAGTTTTGTAACACTTTAAGAGATTTGCTGGAACACATTACCTGTGAAAGTTGTGCTGGAGGGGGAACTCTTTTACTGAACATTGTTGCAAGGGAGCTGCTTTTAGACATTGTGAGCAGGACCTTTTGTCTAGAGCTCCAGGTATGCCAGAACCTTGAGGGTTAGATACCAAAGGTAGGACTGTGACTGCTCATACAGAGTCTCAGATTATCTGGTGGCCCTCTCTACTCCCAGCAATACTTAAAGGGGAAGTAAACCTATCCATTTACCAGTTTCAAAAACATTTAATTTCCGGAAATGTAACACTCTCGTTGGTTGTGCTCCCAACCAAACTATCAAACCATCCAATGGCTGGTGTCATAACTGATCACATATGCAGCATCATGGCAATTGTAGATTAATTGCTTGTCGACCGCCGGCTGTCAATTCACGGCCAGGCGGCGCAGCTCTCGCGCATGCCCGCTGTGTCACTGGGGACCCGATGCATGTGCCCGGCACCCGCGATTGCCCGGTAACCAAGCAGGACCATGGATCTGTGTGTGTAAACACACAGATCCACGTCCTGTCAGAGGAGAGGAGATCAATGGTGTGTTCTCAGTACAGAGGAACACCAATGTGTGCCATGATTTCATTGCTGAACTGTTTGCTCACTGTGTTGTCAACCTATTAAAGAAAGTGGGAAAAAATAACAGAATCAGAATCAACAGGTAACAAAAACCCTTTTTCTGCCCCACTTTCAGGTATTTTTTATGTCTTGAAAATAATAAATGATCGGTGCTATAACCCCCATCAAACATTTGAATAAGAGCACAAAGTATGCCCCCCCCCCACTCCTGTTTAGTTACTTCAGTCCTAGCTATCCTAGCTAGACCCCTCCCCTACTTCTTCCATGTTTCCTCACAGTTATTTGCAGAGACAGGGCTGAGGAAAATCATTGTCTTCTAAAATTCAAAAGACTGTAAAAACATCCTCTGTACTAGAATTAGCTCAAGTAAAATTGTGCTGGCCTCAACTTCTATGTCTTATTGAAGAGTTAAAATGCATGTGGATGGTAACAAGTCAACAGGTGACCATACTGTCCAGACAGACTGGGTCTAAGGTGGTATGTCAATGCATAAAGCAGCATTTGAAAAAGAACAACCCTGTTAAGCCTCGTACACATTTTCCGCAGACAAAGCCTTGGCCTTTTGTCCGAAGGGCGTTGGCCCCAAACTTGTCTTGCATACGAACGGCACACAATTGTCGGCCAACAAACACGAACATAGTGACGTACTACGTGTTTTTTTAGCTTCATAGCGTCACCCTTTTGGCTCCTTCTGCTAATTTCGTGTTAGTAGAAGTTTGGTGAGTGTTGATTCGCGCTTTTCATTTTGCGCTTTTCAGTTTGTTTCTGAACGGCCGTTTGTCAACCAGACATGTTGCAGAATTGGAGATAAAGTGTTATTTATTATTGGCCTTGGAGTTATTTGCTTTAACCCAAGTTCAGTCCTGGAACAGGAGGATTTCCTGGACCAAAAATTGGTTGCTTTAATAATCGTGACCAATTTTGTCATATGCCTTTGCTGCAGAAGCTCCAGGAGAATAATCCAGATGATTTTTGAAATTATCTCCGGATGACGGACCCCTGCTTTCACCAACTCTTGGCATTGGTGAACCCTTTATATTAAGAAGCAGGACACATACATCAGGCTTTTATTTTATTTTTTGGTTGAATAATGATTTGAATTGGTATATTTTCTATATTTTTGGATGCATAGAATACACTTTATGGTTAAGTTCTATTGGCAGATAGCATGTCTAATTGTATTTGTTTTCTTTTTTTAATGCACAATAAAAAAATTGTGGAGAATAATACTTGGCTATGTGTTTTACTTCAAATGACAGTTTGGGAGTAGGCAGTTACGTTTTAAAAAATACAATGTAAAATTGACAAGGGACACCAACATAGTTGTATCTTTGATCTTAAAAATGACGGGATAATGTTGTTGTGGTAACTTGCACCACAGAAAAAACCCATAATAATATTATTCAAAAAGCCTTTGAAAATTTGTTTGCAATAACTCCATCAGTATCACTAGCAAAGCAGCTTCATTATTATCCCATTAAAGAAGAAGAGAATGTGCACTGCATTTCGAGATTTCAGAATTTGCCGCGTCACGAATGTTAATTCTCCATTACGAATGCTAGTTTACAAGACCGACCGCTTCTGGCTCGTCTTTGCTTTCCGAGCAATACGTGTTTGTACTTTGGACTTTTGTCCGACGGACTTGTGTACACACAATCGGAAAATCCGACAATGGAAAATGTTAAAGCCTGCCATCCAACATTTATCCACAGAAAATCCAACAATTGTCCGATGGAGTGTACAAACGGTCGATTTTCCGCCAACAGCCTGTCATCACACATTTCCCATCGGAAAATCCGATCGTGTGTACGAGGCTTTAGAGAAGGACAAACACAAAACTGCTGGGTTAGTTCTAGTGACAAACTGCATCATTTAGGTCATTTTTTAATTTTGCCATTATATCTGCTAAATCAGTTTATGGCGTTAGGTCTACTTTCAAGTCCAGGCTAACTAAAAAAGCGGACACTTGTGGTTTTAGCAGCTCTAGTACGTAATTTACATTTAACCACGATTTAAAGACACTCATTTGGTTCAAATGAGGATGTCTTTTCTGCTTTAAGTTGCGTGAATCTTTAAAAAAAGAAATGTTGTGACAAAAAGATCAATAAAGTTAATTAAATGGTAGAGTACATCCAGCTGTCCCCTGCCCACACTCCATCGCAGATGTGTCAGTGGAAGTGACAAAAGCCTCAGCGCAGTATCGTAGTGGCCATTAGTTCACAGCGAGCGCACCTCTAATCTCTCCAGTGTTAAATCACGTTCTCCCACTTACAGTAATGAGCAGGCTAACATACTATCCTTATCAACAGCCGCGCTGCTATTTTAAACTGTGCTGCCTATAAATAACATTCAAAATCAACCCACTTCTCTGTATTCCCAAACAAGATGACACACCAAACCCTTACCAATCATCAAGCCGGGCTTTATAGCATTGTACTTTCATATGCGATACATTCTAAAATGATACATCCAGTATTTCCATCAAATTTCCTTTTTTTCCCCCCTCTTTATTTCACAGGAAAATTCTCCTTATCAGTTGGTAGCCTTTGGTTTTTAATTATAAATTGTAATTTAGAGCTGAAATCTGGGCCTGACAGATGGCATCTGTATTCTTCTTGGTATCAGTAGTGCATTTTTCTGTGCGGTAATCCAGCATGAAACAACTCATGCACTTTACCTTTGTACAGGAGTTTCCCGTAATAAAGACTGGTCTCTGCTGCTCTCTCTCCTTGTGCAGGATGACAGGTCTTGTACCCGCCCCCTCTTGTTGATTTCTGTAGGCATCCTGTAGTGGGTGGGCCTGTTGGGCCCCTCCCACAGCTCTGCTCTCTGAATAGGCTATGTACAGCACAGTGATGGTGCTAATTTTACAAGGTGTAATCAAAGTTTGCAGGCTTCAAAGTAAAGAATTGCAACTGCAGCATGAAAACACCCCTGTCCGTTGTCTTTGCAGTTTATTGTAGAGGCGCTCAACCACGCGTTTCTAACATCCCTCCCAACCGTAAGTCTAATTGAGTCCTTACAGTCAGAAGCTGATTTCTTCCATTGAAAGGTGACCAGCAGCCATCTGTACAATTTGCTCCACTATTGCTGAGAACTAAACCCCGAGATGAAATGGTGGCCCAACCTGCCTCTGAGGCACCTTATACACTTTTGGGGTCAGGGGAGTGCTACATTTGAAGCAACAAAGAAAGTGGAGGAAGCACATATTCACAAAATAGATGAAGGAATAAGATCCTTGCACTGCATGTTTTCAGGTACAGCTTCCTCTCCAGCAAGGAGAACAGTGAGCAACACATTAGTGACATCATCAAATTTCACTTCAAATCTGGTAAGACTAGCAGTCACAGGCAACAATGGCTAAAGTGGTTTCACACCGCAAATATACAGGCGCAGGTGTTTCCTAGGGACGATTATTTTTCAGGAGCAATTTAGAGTGTTACTAAACCCAGGACCCTGCATTCACTATATCTGGTCTCCCACAGTACACAGAACATGGAAATGCAATTTGTTTAGTAAATATAAACTGCTAAATACCTTTTCTCATCAGCAGTATATTGCAGTCTTATGACTTCTATCAGTGTACAGCCGAGCACTGGTTAAAGCTTGTAGGAGGAGTTTTCATTCTCACCTGATTGTCCTATAAGGCTGCAGGACCCCTGGCCCTCTGTCTGGACAGTGCTGATTGGCCCTGTGCTGATCACATGTACCCTCCCAAGAAAAGAAAAAACTTTTGCAATACACACCAAGCTGAGCATGTGCAGAGCGTCCCCAATGCTCTGTTCTATCAAGAGATGGATTGGGACTCTGGAAGAAGGGGAGGATCAGAGAAGAAAGGATCAAACAGCCTTTTTACACAATGCAGAGGATTAACCCCTTAGGTTCCACAGTGAGTATAACAAGCATGTTTTACTGCATATACAGACTGATTTTACTGTTGTGGGTTTAGTAACACTTCAAGACAAAAGGTACATTACTTAGGCATAAATACTGATCACTATATCATAGCAAATTTTCAGTTGAGTTAAAGCGGAGCTCCACCCAAAAGGGGAAGCTTTGCTTGTTTTCACGCTTCCCCTCTCCACTGCCACGTTTGGCACTTTTTTTTTGGGGGGGGGGGAGCAGATACCAATCAAAACCAGGTACTCGCTCTCACTTCTTCCCCCTCGCTGCCATCTGGGAGACACACAGGTCCCAGAAGACAGCAGGACCATTCAGAAAGCCCATCGGGACTCACGCTTGCGCAGTAGGAAACAGGCTGTGAAGCCGCAAGGCTTCACTTCCTGTTTCCATTAGTGAAGATTCTGGCACCTGCACCCGGAGCCAATGGATGAATCGACTAGGGGTGCTGACATCGCAGGTTTCCTGGACAGGTAAGTGTCCTTATATTAAAAGTAAGCAGGTACAGTGTTTGTAGCTGCTGACTTTTATTTAATTTTTTTTTACGGGCTGGAACTGCTCTTTGAATTCCACTTAAATGCATGGGTAAAGTACAAGTTCATTTTAGTTGCATGCTTGTTCAAGGTAAGTGTCATATTAAGTAGTGAAAACAACATTAGTATGAAAGCGCAAGAGCCTGCACCTTTTAAAAATAAGCCAGCAATGTCAGCTCCATATTTTTTTATATCTTCACTAGAGATGCACGATTTTGGCTAAAATGAGAATCGCAATTTTTTTGCTCAGAATATAGATCAGGATTCTCTCACGATTCTTGAGGCGTAACATTGTCTTTCACGTTATACAAAAAAATTGAACTAACTTTACTGTTTAGTCTCTGCTAAAAAAATGTATATATATATATTGTTTGGGGGTTCTGAGTCATTTTCTAGCAATAGATTTTGATTGTAAGCAGCAAGTGCCAGAAAAAGGTTTAGTCTTTAAGTGGTTAAACTTCCCTCATCTACAGGCAGAAGTTTATTCCTTTGATCTAAGAAGAAATGTTACTTTGTTTATACATATCCAATGTTGTGATAAAACTTGGCAGGCTGCCTGGATTTTTTTTTTTTTTTTTAGCTGTGAGAACTCTCTGCACTTGTTAGAAAGAATCGAAAATTGCTGTTTTGAAGATCGGGAAGGGAAAACAAATAGTGATTTTGATTCTTAACGATTAATCGTGCAGCTCTAATCCTCACACATTCTGTTTTCCCTGTTGCTTCCCATATAACACATATACATGGTGGAAAAAGGGTAGGCTTTAAAACCCACACATGCGTTGCTGGGTGGTGCTCCCAGCACAGAGACCGAGCTGTCAAACACACCCTGTAGTCACTAACGATCAGCAGTTGGCAGGATTGACCCCCGATCATGTGACCACTGTGACAGCCAATCCCGGGCGTACAAACTCTATCAAAACCCTATTAAAGGGATGCCAGGGCTGGGTGGGAAGGAGTTTTAAGAAGTACCGTACCTTCCGATTTTTTCATGTAATGAAACAAGACTATCACATAATCACACACATAGGTTGGACTTGATGGACTTGTGTCTTTTTTCAACCTCACCTACTATGTAACTATGTAACTATTGCTAGAAAACAAACTTGAGCATACAAAGCCATTTGTATTTGTTCATCAGCGCCATCAGTCACTCTTGCTGAAATATTACCACCTTTGCTTGAATATGATGCCACTCACCCCACTTTTGAATACAAATACTTCTATAATAATTATATAATTATAATTACCCATGATGAAAGGAATTTAAAACCTGAAACGCGCTGGGTGCCGCTAGAACTTATCCCGGATGTTGGACACCGGAAAGTACTACCGGACAATGGACTGATGTTTACTCTATAAATGTATCATACAATTTATTGCAAGATAATATATCTTTGTGTTTTTTTATTTTTATGGTAATCATGTCTTTGTCAATGTATGTTTTTACAATCATCATGTCTAGATGATTTTTTATAGAATCTACATGTTATTTGTATAATAAATTCAAATCTTTTAATCAATTTCCAGTGTCTTTGCCAATTTAAAGTCCCAATTTTTTTTTTTTTTTTGGGGGGGGGGGTACAAACTACCTTTCTGTGTTTGTTCATCAAACATGCAAAATGCTTTGTTTATGTGAATAATTCTAAGTGACGCTATTGTACTTAGTGCATGGGAATCTAGAACATACAGGAGAAGAGAGCCATAAAGATGGCCTACATTTTCTATCTAGAACACTATACATCTTTATTTAACTTAGGAAAGAATAGGCAAATTAATATTTAAAAAAGCAATACAGTAGTGAAAGAAAGCAGCCCATGAAGGGAGCAAAGATAGGTCTGTATATCGACTGAACAACTTCAAACCTTTACAAAGCCTGCAAGAAAAAGGTCATTTCTTAACAGGCATGAAATCAATGTTTCATTGTATAACACTGACCTATTTCTCTCTTTTAGCAGGTTGTCTTTTGTAAAGTTCTCACTGCTAGTTCAAAAGTGTGGTCTAGCTAGAAAGTACAAAAACGTTATCTCGATATTTATTCCTTGCAAAAATGAACAAACGTAAAGCAGATAGTAAAAAAAAAAAAATCATTTAACCCAGAGATACATTAAAAACATGACATTTCATTTTAAATACAATTAGCATAAATATCTGAATCTATCCTAAAACCAGCCATGTCCAATCCCCTGCACAGCAACTCTTATGCCCTGTACACACGATCGGACATTGATCAGACATTCCGACAACAAAATCCATGGATTTTTTCCGACTGATGTTGGCTCAAACTTGTCTTGCATACACACGGTCACACAAAGTTGTTGGAAATCCGATCATTCTGAACGCGGTGACGTAAAACACGTACGTCGGGACTTTAAACGGGGCAGTGGCCAATAGCTTTTGTCTCTTAATTTATTCTGAGCATGCGTGGCACTTTGTGCATCGGATTTGTGTACACAAGATCGGAATTTCCGACAACGGATTTTGTTGTCGGAAAATTTTATATCCTGCTCTCAAACTTTGTGTGTCGGAAAATCCGATGGAAAATGTGTGATGGAGCCCACACACGGTCAGAAATTCCGACAACAAGGTCCTATCACACATTTTCAGTCGGAAAATCCGACCGTGTGTACGGGGCATTACACTGGTAGAGGGGGAGACAGCAGAACATGAGAATGCTACTGCTGTGCAGAGTACTGTCCCTCATCAGTGTGCCGTTTCTCCTTCATTGTCCAATCACTGGCTGGACGTTGGTTGGTGACCAAGCTATACTGCTTAAACGCAGCAGAGAAAAGTAACAACACTGACCTCACTATGCTGTCTGCCAGAAGAACCTAGATCACAAGATTGCCTGAACATGCTAAAAATCTCCAGGCTAATAAAATAGAGAAGTATAGAGAATGGAGAAGTCTGAAAAGTATTAACAGCGCTTCACTTTTTCCACTTTTTGTTATGTTACAGCCTTATTCCAAAATGGATTAATATTATTACTTTCCTCAAAATTCTACAAGCAATGCCCCATAATGACAACATGAAAGAAGTTTGTTTGAAATCTTTGCAATCTTTATAAAAAATATAAAATGAAAAAAATCCCATGTACATAAGTATTCACAGCCTTTGCTCAATACTTTGTTGAAGCACCTTTGGCACCAAATACAGCCTCAAGTCTTTTTGAGTATGATTCTACAAGCTTGGCATACCTATTTTTTGGCAGTTTCTTTCATTCTTCTTTACAGGACCTCTCAAGCTATATCAGGTTGATGCCCAGCCATTTTCAGATCTCTCCAGAGATGTTCAATCAGGTTCAAGTCTAAACTCTGGATGGGCTACTCAAGGCCATTCACAGAGTTGTTCTGTAGCCACTAATTTCTTATCTTCACTGTGTGCTTAGGGTCGTTTTTCTGTTGGAAGATGAACCTTCAGCTCAGTCTGAGGTCTAGCGTGCTTTGGAGAAATTTTTGGACAGGGAAGTCTCTGTACATTGCTGCAATCGTCTTTCCCTAGATCCTGACTAGTCTCTCATTTCCTGTCACTGAAAAACATCCCCACAGCATGATGCTGTCACCACCATGCTTCACTGTAGGGATGGTATTGGCCAGGTGATGAGCGGTGCCTGGTTTTCTCCAGACATGATGCTTGTCATTCAGGCCAAAGAGTTTAATCTTTATTTCATTGGACCAGAGAATCTTGTTTCTCATGGTCTGAGAGTTCTTCAGGTGCCTTTTAACAAACTTCAGCTGGGCTGTCATGTGCCTTTTACTGAGGAGTGGCTTCCGTCTAGCAACGCTACCATACAGAACAAAATAGATTATAGCGCACACATACAAAAATGACAAATCTTGCTACCATACAGGCCTGATTGGTGGAGTGCTGCAGAGATGGTTGTTCTTCTGGAAGGTTCTCCTCTCTCCATAGAGAAACGGAGTGACCATCAGGTTCTTCGTCACCTCCCTGACTAAGGCCCTTCTTCCCCGATCACTCAGTTTGGTCGGGCGGCCCACTCTAGGAAGAGTCCTGGTGGTTCCAAACTTCTTCCATTTACGTATGATGGAGACCACTGTGCTCATTACTGCAAAAATGTTTCTGTACCCGTCCCCAGGTCTGTGCCTCAATACAATCCTGTCTCAGAGGTCTACAGATAATTCCTTGGACTTCATGACTTGGTTTGAGCTCTGACATGCACTGTTAATTGGGAACTTAAAGTGTTACTAAACACAGGGCCCTGCATTCACTATATCTGGTCTCCTACAGAACATGGAAATACAATTATTTTAGTAATATACCTTTTCCCATCAGCAGTATATAGGAGGAGTTTTCATTCTACTCTGGCTGTCTTATGAGGCCGCAGGACCCCTGACCCTCTTTCTGGACAGTGCTGATTGGCCCTGTGCTGATCACATGCACTCTCCAAAGAAAAAAAAACTCTTTAGCAATAGACACCAAATTGAGCATGTGCAGCTTGCCCCCAAGGCTTGGTTCTATCAGCAGCTGGATTGGGGACTGTGGAAGAAGGGGAGTTTGAGAGATGACAGGATCAAGCAGCCTTTTTACACAATGCTGAGAATTAACCCCTTAGGTTCCACAGTGAGTATAACAAGCATGCTTTACTGCATATACAGAGTGATTTTACTGTTGTGGGTTTAGTAACACTTTAAAGAGGAATTGCACTTATATCTTAAAATTACAACAAAAGCACCTTTACAAATGTTTAGTAATGACAATCTACAAACAGAGACTTAGAGATACTTGCAGGCGTTTTATTCTTTGCATAGTTACATTTTCTCTTCCTCCCCATTCTTCTCATGATGGCCATTTTCACTAACAGATGAATCCATCTCCCTTTAGTTCCTAGAACTCTAATGGGTTAATTTACTAAAACTGGAGAGTCCAAAATCTGGTGCAGCATAGAAACCAATCATCTTTCAGGTTTTTTGTCAAAGCTTAATTGAACAAACTGAAGTTAGAATCTGATTGGCTTCCATGCAGAGCTGCACCAGATTATGCACTCTCCAATTTTAGTAAATCAACCCTTTAAGGGGTTGTAAACCATATTCGCGTGGGAGCCGCCTGTCAGGGCACAAGTCCTGAAAAAATGGCACCGCCAGCGGCCTGTTTCTTCATACTGTACTCGTCATACTGCCTGCTGCTGATTTGTTAAAAAACAGGAGAAACCATAGAGTGTGCACATGAAGAGGTCCGGCACTGGCAACTAATGCAGCACACTCCAATACTGCAGGAGGTGTGAAGGACCATGGTGGCCATTTAGGTATTCACATTCATATCTCTTCTCTGTACTCCAAACAAAAGCTGCTATTCTCCTCTACTTTTGATCCCTGCTTCAAATGCCCATGCAAACCTTGCTGTAGCCTGATATTTGAAAGCAATATGACCTGTTTGTGGTCTATGTAATGGGTTAAAGTGTGCATAAAGCCAAAACTTTTTTTTTGTGTTTTGGATAGAGTAAAGAAAGGTTAAAACCTTCAACAGTTTATTTTTTACTTCCTTTCCCAGAAATGCAAAAAGAAGTGATAGGACATTCCTTCTTATACACTTTCACTGGAACTGGAAGATTTATCCTCGCTCCTTCTGAAGACAGCCACTTTTTGTCTCTGTGAGAATGGTCAATAGGACAAATAGAGAAGGTAAATCTACCAAGAGGGGACACAGACAGCTATAAAAACTGCAAAGCCATACTAAGTCGTTAAAATAAAAGAATTTTATTGATACAAAAACTAATAGAATACATATAAACGTACAAATCAATCTATGTTTTTTGGGGTATAGAATGGTTAAAAAAGATATCAGATACATGAAAAGTCTTCCTTGCTTTAACAATAAAAGTTGAAACGCGTTGGAAATCTGCTATCAAGACACCATCGTACCAATTTGGGGTGGTGCTTGTAGTTAGCAGTAGGATGCATCATTTGTTTTCATGTATCTGATATCTTTTTTAACCATTCTATACCCCAAAAAACATAGATTGATTTGTACGTTTATATGTATTCTATTCGTTTTTGTATCAATAAAATTCTTTTAATTTAACAATTTTTCTAACCATTACATTGCCCATAAAATCCCAAATTTGAGGTATATATTTGATCTTTAAATGTTACAAGGGATGTTGGCAATGACACATCCAACTCTCTGAGTCATATAATATAAAAAAGCCATACTAAGTCTACCCTCCACACCAGTGGTTCTCAACCCTCCTAGTGCCGTGACCCCTTGATAAAATTTCCCAAGCTGTGGGGACTCCTAACAGTAAAATTATTTTTGTAGCGTGGGTTGTCAGCACACAAGGCAAGACAAGTAACTTGCGCCCCCAACCCACAGACAATTAGCACTCCCCGAGTCTCTTCCACTCGTACAGTATTAAAACCCCTTATGGTAAATTTTAGGATGTACCACTCTTTCTCTTTGTTACCCTTTCTTTCCCTTCTATCCCTCTCTATCCTAATTTCTTGTTTCCCCCCCACCCCTCTCTCTTGCCATCTTTCTTGTTCTTTCTCTTATTCTTTCTCTCCCTTTTTTCTTTTTTCTCCCCCTCTTTTTTTCCTCTCTCTTCCATGTATTCTCTATTTTTATTCCTTTTCTAACTCCTTTGGGGGTGGTGGGGGCAATGGGATGAGTGGCAGTGCTGGTGAGGGCTGGGTTCAGTGGCAGTGCCGAGGGGAGTTCTGATCAGTCAACTTAGGTCATCTGCTGATCTGAGAACTGCACTGTGTCTCTGGCTTCACTGCGTCTCCGACTTTGTGGTGTCTCGTAGCAGTGACACCTATGCCTAAATCAGGAGATAAGGTCTCCTCCAGCCCCTCCCACTTCACATTCCTCACCAGTCAGCTGACCTCTAGTCTCTGCCTCCCAGCCATCCCGTGAACTGAACGGGCGGCTGCGAAGAGGCTTAGTGGGCGGCTGCGAGCTCCAGAAACAACCCAGCTGGGCGGCCACAGGCTCCAGAGACAGCCCAGGATTCAGTGACCCCTGGCAAATCCTCATTCGACCCCCGAGGGGGTCCCGACCCCCAGGTTGAGAACCACTGCTCTACACAGTAGTGTATTTAGGTTTTGTGCTGCCCTAGGCATGACTAAACTCGTATACACCCTAATTTAAATATGACCCACCCCTTCCTGTCAAGGTCACACCCTTTGCTGTTTAAGACCCGTCCTGAAATTTTCGAGTGGGGACACTAGTTCTGAGGCCCTGCGGGGGCAATGGAATGGATTCCCTTAATTTGCATAGATTTCCTCACACTTCCTGTTTGGCTATGGGGCAGGAAGCGAAGGGAAATCTCTGCAAATGGGACAGGGATGGTAAAAAATAAACTGACAGGGGCTATAACCCTCCCTTACTCTTTCCAAAACGAAAACATAAATGTGTTGCCTATAGTTCTACTTTAAGCACAAATTTTTTGATAATTTTATGGAGAGGACTTATGCCCTGTACACACGGTCGGATTTTCCGACAGAAAAAGTGCGATCGGATTGTGTTGTCGGAAATTCCGATCGTGTGTGGGCTCCATCGGACTTTTTCCATCGGAATTTCCGACACACAAAGTTTGAGAGCAGGCTATAAAATTTTCTGACAACAAAATCCGATTGGTTAAATTCCAATCGTGTGTACACAAATCCGACGCACAAAGTGCCACACATGCTCAGAATAAATTAAGAGAGGAAAGCTATTGGCTACTGCCCCGTTTATAGTTCCAACGTACGTGTTTTACATCACCGCGTTCAGAATGATCTGATTTTCCGCCAACTTTGTGTGACCGTGTGTATGCAAGACAAGTTTGAGCCAACATCCGTCTGAGAAAATCCATGGATTTTGTTGTCGGATCAATGTCCGACCATGTGTACAGGGCATAAGAAGATATAACCATGCCAATGGTGCAGCAGAAAACATATAGCACAGTGAGGAAGGTTTGTGGTCCAGGATGATAGTATAGTCAAAATTTAGAAGTGGCGCCCCCCCCTCCCGGAAGCAGTGCGGCCGCTTTATGGGGCACTAGACTTATTTGCCTCTCAGCCCAGTCCACCCCATAAGACTGGCGCTACACTAACAGAGCAAGCCGGCGGGGACTCTTTCCGTGCTGCCCCCCTGCAAAGTGCTTCCCTAGGCCTTGTCGACTAGGCCAGGATACAGCGTTGCCTCTATGCTATCCAATGCTGGTGGTTGTTTAACTGAAAGTGCAGCAATTAAAATCTTTGTTTGAGCAATGAAAAACTATGCAAAAATCAATCATCTGCTCCTCCTTTTAAAGGCACCTGTCAGGGAAGAGATATGGAAACTTTCTTGTTTACGGCCCTTTCACACAGACAGACCCATTGGGTCCGCCTGTCAGTTTTTCAGGCGGACCCGATCAGATCCTCCATTCTCCTCTATGGAGCAGCGGGTGTCAACGGACATGTGTCCATTGACTCCCGCCGACATCTGATCTGATTCAATCGGTTAAAAACAGACCGTTCCCCATCTATCTGGCAGGTTGGATGGCAGTCGGGTGTAAACGGACAGGAGGTCTGTTTACATCCAACCATCCATAGAGAAGAGCCGGCTGTGTCTGTGTCCGCTCTTCATAAGAGGAGCAGACACGGAACCATCCATAGAGGAGAGTGGGCTGTGTCTGTGTCTGCTCTGCATAAGAGGAGCAGACATGGAACCGTCCATAGAGGAGAGCGGGCTGTGTCTGTGTCCGCTCTGCATAAGAGGAGCAGACACTGAACTGTCCATAGAGGAGAGCGGGCTGTGTCTGTGTCCGCTCTGCATAAGAGGAGCGGACACGGACCAGTCATCAAGCCTGCTCAGCAGGGATCAGCGGACAGATTCCCCACTAAGCAGGTGGACTTCAATGAGCCCACCCTGTTTGTAAGGGGCCTTAGGCAGTTAGAAGGTCAGAGGTCATACGACAGTTGCTACATATCAGCTGGCCTCACATACTATCTCCCATATTCTGTGCAATTGACTAAAGTCTACTGCCTGACTAAAGTCAGGCAGTAGACGTGAACTAACAGACAGCAAAAGTGGACAAAATACATACAAACAAGGGGGAAAAATAAATCCTCCATTCACCAGCACAGTTATAATAATTAAAAAGGAAAAATCTGAGTCCGCTAAAAATTGAATACGTAGAGGTTCCACTTGTTTGTAAGTTTATTAAAAGTCAGCAGCTACAAAAAGTATAGCTGCTGAGTCCTCTTAAACAGGCACTCACCTGTCCCACGGTCCAGCGATGCGGCTGCCCGAAGCCTCACTCCTCTCCCCCCTCCTCTCCACGGTGCCGTCATTGCAAGTGTGGGCGCCCAGCTGTGACAGCTCCCTCTTCACAGCCGGGTGCGCACTGTGCATGCCAGAGTCACACTGCGCTCTCTTAGTGGCCAGGCAATCTTCTGGGACCTGTGACATGTCCCAGAAGATTGCAGAGAGGGAGGGCCACCTAGGAGGAGAGGAGGAGTCTCCTAGGCGGCGAGGCGACGGAAGCAGGAAGTGGGACAGGAAGTACCTGTCAAAACTAGGTACCCACTCCCCCCCCAAAAAAAATGACATGTTAAATGTGGCATGCAAGGGGACGAAGAGTGCATAAAGCAGAAGTTCCACTTTTGGGTGGAACTCTGCTTTAAGTATAAAATATATGTCAAATTGATGAATAAATCCAGATATATAGGCAGGTGAAGTTATGTGTTTGTCCCAATTTTTCTTATAAAACCTAAACTTGTCCCTACTACCCCCTATTCCCTGAGCCTACGATCTTAATCTTCACTGTGGTTGAACCAGATGGACTTTTTTTAACCTGACTAACTATGTAACTATGTACGTGGTGTCACTGGCCAATAGGGAAGTGTGAAGGGGGAAGAGGAGATCAAATGACTTTTACACCAAAAGTCAAGATCCTCACATAAATTCAGCTACTTATATCTCTAGATTTAAAGATTGTCTTTTAAGTGGTTACCTCTATTTGTGCAATTTTTCATCATATACTCAGGTTGAACAGCCATGATTATAACAGGTTTCCTGTAAAATCCATGCCCATCGTTCAAACAAATTTAATATTGTAGTACTAGGCAAGGCAATAATCATAAACTCATTAAGTGGAAACTATTACCTAACTTTTTCCTTTGCGTTTGTACATGTTTCCAAAGTGTCTACTGTACTCAAGAGGAAAGGCCACAAAGGAATGGACCCAACTAGATGCACATTTGTTGTAATGAATGAAACAGATACATCGAGCCTCATGATTCAAAAAATATTCCAAGGTAAAATGTTCTTCTTATCCACGGCAACCAATCAAATTCCTTGATTTATTTTCAAACAGGCACTGTAAAACTGACATTTGGAACCCAACTGGTTTAGAGCATATTTCTACAGAAGAGATTTCAGACATGAATCAAGAATGACCTGACCTAGAATACAGATGGACTTACTGGTTACTTTGATATTTCAGCAACGGGAAACAAAAGCAAGTGCCTATAGACAATAAATGGCAGTCTCCTGATCCTTCAATAGTCAGCCACATTAGGTAATGACCTGTTGTCCATGGACGACCCACAGACATTGACTGGGGCTCTTCAGAGGGAACAACAATTTCCTCAATTAGAAATCCTTGCCTCCTTATTGTTTTTCCCAGGCAAGCTGCTGCGGAAGATGTCTGTAGCTCCCACCCGCTCCCTGTTTCAAGAGCTAAATTAATATCAAGTAAATTGAAATACAACTAAAGCCTCCCGCATGCCAGTTTAAGCAAGTACCAAGCACACAAGCCTCATACCAGAGGCGTAACTAGAACCCTCAAGAAACCATGATGGGCCCCCCTGACCCCCTCCCCTTCCATCTGAGCCCCGGGATTCCAATTTTGGGAGAGCGTCCATTGACATCCTCCCAGAACCCTGCCTCCCACATGTCCCCTGGGATATGCATCCAGCTGATCACATGTAAACAGACTTGCTGGTTATCAGCAGCCCTTTCCCTTCCACGCTGTGTCTGTGTGAGGAAAGGAGAGGCAACAATGTCAGTAAATTGTTTACACTGATAATTAGTGCCCTGATCATCAGTGCCACCTATCGGAACCCATCAATGCCCTGACACGTTTCGTCATTACTTCGTCAGAGGGCGCCCTCTGACGAAGTAATGATAAAATGCGTCAGTGCGTGACCACGCAGCAACCCACATTGTCGGCTTTTCCTGCTTGCCTTACCCGAGAACACCACCGGAGCGGTGAGAGGTAGACAGGATACAGCGACCTAGATACATTGTTGTTACACGCTACTTTTATATTGTTACATTGTAAGTGCACAACCTTAAGAATACATTTCAAATAAATACCTTTTAATTAATGGATTACGCTATGTGCATTCTTGTCCTTTTTTGGTGAAAAGCAAAAATCGAGATGGAGTGTATGCAGTGTATGCTAACAACAACCATTTAAAGACAAGCGTATAACCCAGTATTATCTGGTAAGTGGATTACCTTGGGGAGTGTTATACACGCGGTGTGGTGAAGGATCGTCTTGAATTACAATCTGCAATGATTTTTTCTGTGATGGACAATTTTATATTCACTTTCGCATCTGCTATTTTCACTGTTAAAGTGGATCTTTTAGCAATCACACAAAAAATACTTTGATTGTTTAGCGCTACTAATGTTTTAGTATTTCTTTGCTTTAACATATTTCTGGTACAATTTTTTTTTTAGAGTAGCTGCTTATCTTATTTAAAATAGCAATCTTTCTATGAGCGTTGAGGGAGAAATATTGATCTGCTGTTTGAATATCTCTCAATTTTTTGACATTTAATGCATTCTATGAATGAAGATAAAACGCCTTCTGTGTGCAGCAGCCCCCTCAGCCCCCCTAACATTTACCTGCAGTCCCTCTCTGTCCAGCAATGTCCACGAGTGTCTCAGCCATCCAAGATTCTCCTTCCTGATTGGCTGAGACACAGCAGCGACACCATTGGCTCCTGCTGCTGTTAATCAAAGTCCGCTAGCCAATCAGGAGAGAGTGGGGGAGGGGCCGGGGCTCAGTGTCTGAATGGACACACGGAGCTGTGTCTCGGATCAGGTTGCCCCCATAGCAAACTGCTTGCTGTGGGGGCACTGAACAGGAGGGAGGGGCCAGGAACATAGAAGAGGGACCCGAGAAGATGAGGATCTGGGCTGCTCTGTGCAAATCCACTGCAACAGAGCAGGTAAGTGTAACATGTTTGTTATTTTTCTAGGAAAAAAAACAAGACTTTACAATCACTTTAAATGAATAATAGTATCAAGCACAGTGAAAATTTAAGTGAGCCCTACATTAGCAGTCCATGTAGAGGTAACTCACTACATTTGTGGTTAGGGTAGGCTATAAAGTAATCTGCCACTTCTCTCTTCTCAGGGAACCCCCAGAAACCTCTGGAGGAACCCCAGGGTCCCTGAAATGCTGGTTGAGAAATGCTGGTCCATATAGTAAATTCAGAGTAAAATTGTTCACCTCGGAGCAAATTAGATCACTCATTATAAGGGGTTTTTGCCTGCTTCTGGAGCAACTGTGGCTTTAGAGTTCAGTGAATGCACTTTGGTTAAACTCCAAGAACTAGAGTCATTTTATATCCTGACTAACTATACGGCTATGGACAGTTTCCCAATGCAACCATAAGTGCACTTTGCATATTCTTATTGTACTTTTCACTGCCTTACTGAATAAAATACGCTATGGGCAGTTGCCCAATGCAACCACAAGTGCACTTTGCATACTCTTATTGTACTTCTCACTGTATTATTAAATAAAATCACTTATGCATAAATTAAGCTGAAGCAGTTATATTTTGAAGTAGGTAAAAAGAGCCTTGTAATCTTGTGTAACCAAAAAATCTTTCTGATGTATTTGTAACACTTATACGATTCCACTTGAAGCTGTCATCAGCAAGATGCTTCCTCTGATCCCCTAAGTGGCTTCTTTAAACGCTCTTGAAGTATACATGTGTACTGGGACCATGCTTTATGTCACAGGCAATCCCTTTCTAATTCTGCAAATAATTAAAAAATAATTGCCCTAACATTAATGAACTTATTACCCCCTCAGACTGAAAGGATTGTCTCAACATAGTCCTTGTGTCCAGTGACCAGATTCTTTGTTTTCTCTGAATAATGAAACCAGATTGGGTGAAAGCAGGTGGGACCACCTAATTGGTGCAGCCAATACAAATTGACTTATTACTAATATTGTTAACAGGAACGAGACTGTAAGGCCGGCATTAAAGTATTAAAAAAAAAAAAATGTATTAAGTGCAATTAAGGTTTTTTTTTTTTATTCTGAACATTCCTTTTTTTTTCCTTGCAACTGCTTCAATGTCGGAGGTGCGGCGGGGAGCAGAGAGATGACATCATCTCTCACTGCCCGCCCTGCATCACCGCTCTCCTGCTCTCACTAAATGGACCAGTGCTGTCAGCCTCCAATGCAGCGTCAATGCACATTTGGTGGCCCTGGCTGGCATGGCAAGTGACAATCCACATCAGTTGGTAAGTGACAATCTGCAAATGGTGGCAAGAGATGTGGCAATCTGCAAACGGTGCCAGGAGCCGCGGCAAGTGACAATCTGCAAATGGTGGCAGGAGACGCGGCAAGTGACAATCTGCAAATGGTGCCAGGAGACGCGGCAAGTGACAATCTGCAAATGGTGCCAGGAGACGCGGCAAGTGACAATCTGCAAATGGTGGCAAGAGATGTGGCAAGTGACAATCCACATCCGCTGCCAGGTGAAAGTGACCAGTGACTATCCACATCTGATGGTAGACGACATGGCAAGTGACAATCTGCAAATGGTGGCAGGCGACGTGGCAAGTGACAATCCACAACTGCTGCCAGGTGAAAGTGGCAAGTGACAATCCACATCTAGTGGCAGGTGACGGTGGCAAGTAACACGCTGCATCTGGTGACAGGCGATGTTGGCAAGTGACACGCTGCATCTGGTGGCGGGAGATGTGGCAAGTGACACGCCCAGGGCTCCCACTAATTCTGTAGTATGGTGAGTTGAACCACTTCATTATATATTAGAATGTAACAATAGAAATAATGCACTTCAGTCACCCTGACACCATATCAACCATGGTGCCATGATGACTGAAGCGCCAACACCAGCCATTGCTTGTGAAAAATTACTTACCACCGGTCCCCCCCCCCCACGGGCATGCATTAAGGTTGGTAACCGCTGCTATGGGCTCTAGCCCCAGATCTTTTGCAGACCTAGCAACGCCCCTGGGGCCCACTAACAGGCCAGGTTTGCAAGATAACTGAAATACATCACAGATGATATCATTTGCTGCTCAGTGATTGCAGTATTCTAGTCTGCAACTCCCCAAGGTAATACATAAAACCTGGCCTGTTAGTGGGCCCTGAGGACTGGAGTTGAGAACTACTGGACTAAATCCTGGGGGCGGGGCGAAATTCATCAGGGTATGTGGTTTGGTGGAGACATGTAGACTGAGGCTGCTCTTTATCATTTATTCACCTGGGCTGGTCGGGAGTAGCGGTGATTAGGGTTGCCACCTGTCCGGGATTCACCCGGACAATTCGGGTTTTGCATCGTGTGTCCGGGTTTCAGACCCCCTGAAACCCGGACACAATAATCATAATGGACTCTGGCTCCCCAAGTAACTGAGTACCGCAACTGCCGAGTGCATAGGGGTGTGCACAGGACCCATTCCCATAGATGGACAGGAGAGGAGAGAGGGCTTCACCCACTCCTCCTCCTCCCACCGCTACCCCTCTGTCTGCCCACCCAAACACTCCAATCCCTGGTGTTCTGGTCCTCAGGAAAGGGATGTGTGGGTTGGAAATCTGAAGTTTAGCAACCGGCAGATACATCGTGGATAAAATGTGTCGATACCTGAGCCTCCATCCTCGGGTGAGTGAGCTCACCATCCAATGTCTGTGACTGAAGTCTCCCCCCACCCACCCTTCTCTCTCTTGCCTCTGAGCGAGTGACTATACTAAGGTAAGGGGGACTCAGATGTAAGTGGTGCCCTGTGGACCCTGATTTCAGGGGCCATTCGGGAACCCTGATTTAAGGGGAAATGCTGGGAACTCTGATGTAAGTGGGAGGTTTGGTGAGCAGAAACCCCCTTACATCAGAGTTCCCCTTTACACCAGAGTCCACAGCATTTCCCCTTAAATTTTTTTTTTTGCTGTGAGCCGCAACCCTAGGGGTGATCCTTTTTTATTTTTGAGGGCATGTGGTTTGGGGGGGGGGGGGTGTGCATGCTCATTTTTTCTTTTGTAAAGGTCAATGCTGCTGTAGCACTTTTTGTACATTACAGAGATGCACCCCATTCACAGGCAGTATTAGGGCATCCCCAGGCATATTATTAAAGGGAATTCAACATTTTTAATGTTTTACTTTAGGCGTTTAAAAATTACTGCTCCTAGTCGAATGGAATGTTTTTAACATTTTTTTTTTTGCATTGGTACTTTGTACTCAAGGCAATGTCCCCCCACCATGATATTCTTTATGACAACCTCTTGCCTCTTGCCCAGAAAATGGCCATTTTTTTAATTTGACCAATTCAGGTCCAATTGATTTCAGTGGGGTTCAGGTTTGGTACCCGCACTTCTTTGAAATCCGCAAAACCCTGCTCAAAATGAACCCAGGGCGGTTTGGCCCATCCTTAAGCCCGACTTCACAGTTAGGTCCCTTTGACACGAGCATTTTGATGCATTAAATTTAGGCGGTTAAGGTGTATTTTTTATCATAACCAGGGAACAGCCGCCATGTAGCCCCATACACATTTTCATAGGAAAAAAATAGAGCATGTCACATTCAGCAGGCAATACCAGGTACCACTGCACCACATGGAGGAGAATAGGATAAGGTCACAACCATGTTCACGGAACAGAGTTGTTGTGGATAAAAGGGATTTCAGTGTAAAATCTCTCTTGAGCATGCAGAAGGTGGAATATCATGGGCCAGGCACTGATGACAACGCAATCCGCAGTGGATCATGAGTCAACAGCTAAGTCCATGCGAAACAAGCCATACAGCATCTAAGTTGACTTTCTGTTTGTAGGTACCTAATGCCTGGATTACAGAAAGGGCTTTATTCACCATAGACTGGCCCTGTTTTGTGCTTTGATTGCTGTTTATTAGAGCTGCACAATTCTGGCTAGAATGAGAATCACAATTTTTTTGCTTAGAATAAAGATCATGATTCTCACGGCGTAACATCATTGTTCACATTATACAAACAAAATTGGGCTAACTTTATTGTTTCATTTTTTTTTTTTAATTCAATAAAGTGTATTTTTTGCAAAAATGTTGTGAAGACCACTGCGCAAATACAGTGTGACATAAAATATTGCAACAACCACCATTTTATTCTCTAGGGTCTCTGCTAAAAAATATATATAATGTTTAGTTCTAAGTTCGCACATACAGACACCAGTGGAGGACCGTTGCGGAAACCTTCCCGTGGATGCAGGAGATCTGTTCGCCCTTTAAGGGATGTTTGCTTATGCTTCACCAAGAGGCTGGCCACCTCATGGCGACTGTATCTATGCTCCCGGCAAACAAACCCGCGTACATGGGAACAATAGTATAATCGTACAACGCCATGGCTCCCTGAGCCTCGTGGAGTACGGCTCGTGCCAATGGTAACAGTGGGAATATGCACACATTGCTCTGCACACGGCTGAATACATACGTCACTATCTGATATCTATTTTAAAGTATACATGTGCCTGATTGGTTCTTTTGAATGTATACAAGTGTCTGATTGGCTGATTGTGAAGCCACCACCTTCCTTTGTCATCCCTTTTCAGCCCTATAAATAAACAAGACCTGCCCTATTCAGCAGGACGTCTATGCTCATCGTGATACCAGCCTCTGTGTCTGTGTTACTTGGAGATATGCAAGCGTGCTTTACCGGCATTATACAAGAGAGCTATTTAACTGTGCTTATTAGCTCAACGAAAATGTTTGCTTATAGGCAAAGCTCTTAATTTCCATGACAGTTTAACATACTGAGCACAATAAATTAAACCTTACCTAGTAAACTGGTTGGTAAACTTTTTACCCCACCACTTTCAGTTTTCAACTTTCATAGCTGGCTCCTGCTCTCTCAGTGCTGTTTTCCTGAACTTCTGGTCTTTACAGGAAAAAGCTAACAGTGGACAGTGTGCCAGTCTGTTAGCTTGGAAAAGGAAGGGGAAGCAGGATGGAAGAGCAGGGAAGTATCGCCATTCTACACTATGGGGCTGCGTGTTTCTATTAATGTACACAGTGCAGGAAGACACAATGCTGCAAAAGAGGGGAGCCACCCTGAAACAGGAAACCTGGGGCAGTGATCATGGCACCAGCTTAAACTGGAACAGGCAAGGATAAAAAGATATAAAGAAGTTGTATACTCAGTACGTGATTAAATCAGCTAATAAATGTACTTAAAAACTGAGGATTTAAGGTGTTTCTATGCATTAAGATTAAAAACCCTTCAGTGTGCAGCAGCCACCCTCAGCCCCCCTAATACTTACCTGAGACAATATCGATCCAGCCATGATGCACGAGAGTTTCGACTGTCCGGGACTCTCCCTCCTCACTGACTGAGACAGCAGCGGGGCTCCATTGGCTCCTGCTGCTGTCAATTAAAGTCAGTGAGCCAATGAGGAGAGATAGGGGGTAGGGCTGAACCGCGGATCCGTGTCTGAATGGACACACCAAGCAGCAGCACGGCTTGGCTCGGGTGCCCCCATAGCAAGCGGCTTGCTGTGGGGGCACTCGGTAAAAGGGAGGGGCCTGGAGCACTGGTGAGGGACCCGAGAAGAGGAGGATCAAGGATGCTCTGTGCAAAACCACTGCACAGAGCAGTTAAGTATAACATGTTTGTTATTTTTAATTTAAAAAAATGAGACTTTAGTATCACTTTAATATCATCCATAAACCATTAGTGTTTTTTCACTTAAAGGGTTTTTACAAGATGAGTTAGACTCAAGCAAGATCGTATTTACATTTGCAAGAGTCTAATCCTCCAGTTAATGAAAACTTCTGCAAAACTCCTATTGGGAAGTGTGTCACATACGGTATTTACAGCAGCAACGATTCATTTTCTTGCTGACTTAATGAAACTGTTCTCTACCTCAAGTGCTTAATATCCTCCTCGTACATATTTAATATTTTAGAGCAATGTGTACGAGGAGGCGAAGAGGGGATGGTACGCCGTTTACTCAGTATGCTTTGAATGAAAAGATAATAACGGAAAATACTCAAGACTGAAGGTACACGCCAGTCAAACATGTAAATGCTGCATTTATAACTCCCTCCTGGGGACACGGTGTATCTTGTAGGCGAGGCTCATTTTCATTCTGGCATTCATTTTCTGCAGCTAGCTAAATCCCCATGGATGTCAATATTTTTTCTAAATGCCCCTTATGCCTCATACATACGATCTAATTTTCCGCAGACAAAACCTTGGACTTTTGTCCGAAGTTGTGTGCCTGGATTTTGTCTTGCATACAAACGGCAAGGAATTGTCCGCCAACAAACACAAACATAGTGGCGTACTACGTAGTTTTTCAGCTCTTTACCACCACCCTTTGGGCTTCTTCTGCTAATTTAGTGTTAGTAAAAGTTTGGTGAGTGTTGATTAACGCTTTTCATTTTGCGCTTTTCATTTAGCTCCTTTTTTAGTGTGTTCTTTTCAATTAGTTTCTGAGCAGCAGTTCATCAACCAGACATGTTGCAGAATTGGAGGCAATAACGTGTTATTTATGATTGGCCTTATTTATTTGCTTTGACCCAAGTCTAGTCCAGGAACAGGAGGAGGAGGATTTCTCGGACCAAAAATTGGTTGCTTTATGAAAAGTACAGAAAGAGGGATTTGAGGCCTATAAGGCAAGGAACTTTTAGGGTGCTCAATAGGCAAGTGAAAGATAGCAAGATAAAAAATATATGTATTTTATTAGTAAATCTTTAAAAAAGACACGAAGCAACACAATATTAAATATTTACAGAAAATTTCTTATGAAGATATGATACAGAGCTTAATACCACTTTCTCGACATGTTTCTCTTTCTAAAGCTTCCTCAGGAGATATAATGTGATCTGATCAACTACAAAATAAAATATAAACAATAAATACTCATGTCTAAGGTATGCATAGCAACCATATTAAATTCATTTTGTATAAATGAATTCAATATATTCTAGTATAAGCAATTGCAGGGCATGAATATCGAGACATAGTATGTCAACAAAGTTGCAGAAAGAATAACAATACATCTGAAAATAATATGCATACAAAAGTACAATATAAAGAGGGGAAAAAAAAAACCCCCAAAAACCAAACCACCTTACCAGCGTTGTAGAGACTGAAAATGTCTAATATTTCTGTAAATATTTAATATTGTGTTGCTTCATGTCTTTTTTAAAGAGTTACTAATAAAATATATATATTTTTTATCTTGCAATCGTTTACTTGCCTATTGAGCACCCTAAAAGTTCCTGGCCTTACAGGCCTCAAGTCCCTCTTTCTGTACTTTTCATATGTCATTGGGATGTGGTGTTCTCGTTTGACTCCTCCCCTCCATTTCTATGGTTGCTTTATTAATCGTGACCAATTATGTCATATGCCTTTGCTGCGGGAGCTCCAGGAGAATAACCTGGATGATTTTCTGAATTATCTCCGGATGACGGACCCCTGCTTTCAGCAACTCTTAACATTGTTGACCCACTATATTAAGAAGCAGGACACATGCATGAGGCTTTTATGTTATTTTTTTGGTTAAATAATAATGATTCGATTTGTTATATTTTCTAGATTTTTGGATGCATAGAATGCACTTTTTGGTTAAGTTCTATTGGCAGATACCATGTCTAATTGTATTTGATTTCTCTTTTTAATGCACAATAAAAAAATTGTGGAGAATAATACTTGGCTATGTGTTTTACTTCAAATGACAGTTTGGGAGTAGGCAGTTACATTTAAAAAAAATACAATGTAAAATTGACAAGGGACACCAACATAGTTGTATCTTTGATCTTAAAAACTACGGGATAATGGTGTTGTGGTAACTTACCCCCCCCCCAAAAAAAAAACATAATAATATTATTCTTGATATCACTAGAAAAAAAAGCCTTTGAAAATTTGTTTGCAATAACTCCATCAGTATCACCAGCAAAGCAGCTTCATTATTATCCCATTAAAGAAGAAGAGAATTGTGCGCTGCATTTCGTGATTTCATAATTTGCCACGTCACGAATGTTAATTCTCCATTACGAACGCTAGTTTACAAGACCGACCGCTTCCAGCTCATCCTTGCTTCCGAGCATGCGTGTTTGTACTTTGGACTTTTGTCCGACGGACTTGTGTACACACGATTGGAAAATCCCACAACAGACATTTGTCCGCGGAAAATTTTAAAGCCTGCCATCCAACATTTGTCCGCGGAAAATCTGACAATTGTCCGATGGAGCGTACAAACGGTCGGATTTTCCGCCAACAGCCTGTCATCACACATTTCCCATTGGAAAATCCGATCGTGTATACGCGACTTTAAAGGTGATTGTAAAACAACCCATTCAGTTTAAAACAGAAATGAAAGGCAAAACACCTGTGTATAGATATAAAAAAACATTATAAACCCGCTGGGTTGAAAGAAAAAAAAAAACTAGCCATGTGTACTAGGCTTTAAAGTGAACTGTTCATAATCCTTGGTTACAAACTGAAAATATGTTGACTAAATACACATACATAATACATATGTAGAAGTTACTTTTAGTTAGGTTTTTTAAAGTTGTCTGAGTCTCTGTTGGGTCTCCTCATTTAGCAGATAATTTCCACTAATTTCCTATTGTATTGTAGAAAATGAAGTGAAATCTCACGGGATACAGAAAAACAAAAAACAAAAAACCTAACAGGGATTCTAATGCTGTGTACACACGCTGGGACTTTTCGGCATCAAAGGTTCTACGGCCTTTCCGACGGATATGCGAACGACTGGACTTGAACACACACGAATGGACTAAAGTCGTTCGAAAGTCCGGTCGTTTGAACGTGATGACGTACAAAGGGACTAGAATAAGGAAGTTCATAGACAGTAGCCAATAGCTGCCCTTGCGTCGTTTTTTTGTCCGTCGGACTAGCATACAGACGAATGGATTTTTCGATCGGACTCGAGTCCATCGGAAAGATTTGAAACATGTTCTATTTCTAGGTCCGTCAGAATTTTCAACAGAAAAGGTCCGATGCAGGTCTGATGAAGCCCACACATGATCGTAATGTCCGATGGATTCGTTCCGTCGGACCATCCGGTCGTGTCTACACGGCATTACTGTTCTTTTTTTAATCTAAAACTAAAAAAAAAAAATGGCTATAGATGTACAGTATCTTAAATAGAAAACTATATTTTTTACTCCAAAAGCATTTTATTAAAATAAATTTGATAAAAAATCAAAGAAATCCGATTTAAATTTAAAAAATCAGATTTTTTTTTTTAAATCATTGATTTTATCTACCTTGATTGCTTGCTTTTAATAATATAATATAATAATTTTAGTTTTTTATATCTGTTTGGAGTTCACTTTTAACAAATGATTTCACTGTCTTGCCTTACCATATCAATAAGTCACAAATGTGGAGTTGTGATTTAATAGATTTTACTGCTGATGACAGGACATTACAGTTACCAAGCTTTAGGAATCAATAACCAATTTAGGATAGCAAGACATCAGTTCTTAGAAACCTGGTGGCAGAAATTGCGATGTTCCCTGATTTTTCTCCTACCCTGTAGTTTTACCACTTCCTGCCCAATTCTATATTCTGCTCCGTGAGCACCAATGATGCCTGTTTATAAGAGGTAATGCCATTCAAATGAGCAGTGGACTGTGCAAACACCATCTTGCTGGAGGACGCTGCAGATGGTCAGCAAGGCTGCAAATGAACTACGTTCTAAAAATACCGTTAATGAAAAACATCTCAGCACACTGTATACAACACATACTGTAACTGCAGAGATACGATTCGCAGTTTACAAAAATATATAACGCAAGGATTTGAAGACTAACATTTTCCAAATATTGGATAGTTTATCAGTCATGTCTTTTCTAAAGCTGGCCATACAGCAGTAGAATTTTGTTCAAACGCTTGTACTAAAATTCGGAAAAATTATCTGTCACGGTTTTTCTAAACCTGGCTATACACCAGTAGAATTTTGTTCAAACGTCTATATGGGAATTCAGAAGAATTGCCTGAAAGTTCAGGCAAATTCAGGAAAATTTGATAGTAACATTATGGATTTAACAAATTTCATATGAAAACCCTGAAAAATTTAGTTTGATTGCTTAGCTCGAGGAAACTCCCCTTAAAACGCGTCAGCTCTTTTGGAAATTTATCTCACATTTGGGACTTGTCCAGTAAACCAGGCTGACCGGGGCACTTTCTAGAATTTGCTATGTCTGATTGATGTCATTGTTTGTGAGTATATACCCATATTTTTTATGAATAAATTGTCGCAAAGGAATGCGTTAGGCTGGTGCACCCTCTGTTCCTGATCTTTTACAAGCTTTCCTTTGAGTCTCTGTCAGCACTCTCCCTCACTTCTCTTATCTGAGTGTTCCCATAGCAAGCCGGCTGCTGTGGGGGCACTCATGTGGGCGTGCTCCTGAGCCGGGCTAAGTGCATCCATAGAGACACATACCGTGGTTCAGCCATGCCGAAAGGTCCAGTTTGATATCCTTCTCATATAAATGTATGTAAAATTTCATGTGTTTGTAGGAGGATTTATTATTGTTAACCCTTGCTTATAAAGAGCTAACATATTACACAGTGTTGCAGTACATGTCACTGATTGGAGCTGGTAGCGGCAAAACACGAGCAGTGGTGTAGCCATAGAAGTCCATGTAGCTGCCATACAGCTGGAGGGTGGAAAGGGGAGCCCCATTAGGAAGGTTGTTTAATGTCTCCATTCCAGAAGGGTGGACCTCAGGTATACAGAATCATACTTTGGGATCAAGCTGTTGCTAGTTGCAGATCTCCCAACTGTGATTGCAGGCTGGTGCCTACTGCATGTCACTATTTTGTTGTATTTTGTCTGTATTATTTATTGGGGTATTATGTCACTTTAAATATTCTGGCTGATTGATGCAGTGGTTGCGTTGTGTGTTGCATATCTCGCTTGCAGGTATGTCACTTTCCCCTTAGAAGGGCATAGATGCAGGGGAGCCGACCTCGAGAGAGAGTCTGATTTGGGAAGTAGACCTGTGAGGACTTTATGGAGTAATTTTTCTTCTTAAAATCCCTTCAATAGGTCCACTTCAGTGGTCCACATTCTCATTGACTTTTGTTGCTGAGGACCTTTTCCATTACAGGTTTTTCTCATGTAAGACCACTAGGGACAGTGTACCAGCTCAAAAGCACAACCAAACTATCTCAGTCAGATCACACTGCCAGGTTGTATGCAATCATCTGTACATGTATGTGAAGAATGTTGTAAGCTGTACATGCTGTCTGCAAGTTCTACAACAAAAGGACTTTCATTAAATAAAGAAGTTGTCTGTGTCACTTACTGGGAGAAACGTTTAAGTAAAGTACAAGTGTAACCTTTGGGTATCAAAAAGAATGCTAACTTTGGAATTAAAGCCATGCAACCCTCTGGGCTTGTGTTGTAGAACATTTATACCAAGGATAACCCTTGTGGTAAATTACTAGGGTTGTCCCGATACCGATACTAGTATCGGTATCGGCACCGATACCGAGCATTTTCCCAAGTACTTGTACTCGGGGAAATGCTCCCGATGCTTCCCCGATACCTAGAGGACAGCTGTGATCAGCGCGTGGGGGAGTTACAAGATTCTCCCCCAGCGGCTTTCACCAGCTTTAGTGACAGACAGCGGTGATCGCTCACCGCTGACTGTCACTGCATCCTCCTCCGTTCCTCTGTGCCTCTCCGCTGTCCCCTTCGTTCCTCTCTCCTTATCTGTCCCCTTCGTTCCTCTCTCCTTATCTGTCCCCTTCGTTCCTCTCTCCTTATCTGTCCCCTCCGTTCTGCTCTCCTTATCTGTCCCCTCCGTTCTGCTCTCCTTATCTGTCCCCTCCGTTCTGCTCTCCTTATCTGTCCCCTCCGTTCTGCTCTCCTTATCTGTCCCCTCCGTTCTGCTCTCCTTATCTGTCCCCTCCGTTCTGCTCTCCTTATCTGTCCTCTCCGTTCTGCTTTCCTTATCTGTCCCCTCCGTTCTGCTTTCCTTATCTGTCCCCTCCGTTCTGCTCTCCTTATCTGTCCCCTCCGTTCTGCTCTCCTTATCTGTCCCCTCCGTTCTCCCCCTCCGTTCCTCCGTCCCCCTCCTCCTTCCTTTGTGTATGGAGAGAGTCAGCTGACTCTGTCCATTCACATAACTGAAACATTGTAATCTCCTGTGATTACGATGTGTCAGTTTATGAATGGAGAGGAGCCGCTGTCTTCTCTCCATTCATTGTCAGTGCAGCTGAGGCTGCAGAGAAAGGGACTGGGGAATCTCTATCCTCTGTCTCTTTCTCTGTCTCAAGGGGGAGATATCAGAGGTCTGTTAAGACCCCTGATATCTCACCAAAGCCCCCCCAAAGGGCTAATTAAAAAAAAAAAAAAACAATAAAGAATAAAAAAATATTATTGGAAAAAATAAAAATTGTAAAAAAAAAACCACACACACACATACAACGTTCACCCCCCCCCCAAAAAAAAATATTAAAAAAAAAACACTATCACTTGACATTAAAAAAAAGTATCGGTAATCGGTATCGGCGAGTACTTGAAAAAAAGTATCGTACTTGTACTCGGTCCTAAAAAAGTGGTATCGGGACAACCCTATAAATTACATATGGTGAATTATACGTTTAACCTTCTGGGATGGGTCACTTTTTCATGAAGTTGTGGCCAGTCTGAGGTGGAAGCAGGTGACTGGATGGACTTGTGTCTTTTTTTCAACCTGACTAACTATATAACTATGACTGTGGAGGGTTACAGTGCCCTTGTAGATGAGTGGTCAGGTGGGGTTTGTGGTGGAAGTCACTTTGGGACTTTGTGGAACCCAGCTTACCTTGGAGAGCACAATATTGTGTGTATATATATATATATATATATATATATATATATATATATATATATATATTGTCTCATATACTGTTGTAGACTCTTTACTAAATAGTTTGAGGTGTAGTTGTATCCCATTGTTCCATTGTTTGTGTCTGTCTTGGGAGCAACCTATTATGGGATGCATATGTGTATGTGGATTAGCTGTGAGGAGGGAGGGGGGAATTCCTCCAACAGCTCTCCCTGCTGATATAACAGTCTACTGATGAGAAGTTTGAATACACCTGTGTCATGCTACTGGAGGAGGTAAAGTCTAACCCGCCCTGTGTCATTATGCAAAGGAGGGGGGATTGTCCTCTCAGTGTATATCTCTGTGTGCCTCTGTTCAAATAAACAGTTCATGTTCCAGCTCTGCAGCCAAACGAGTCCTGTCTAGTTCTTGGTTCTAATATGCGGCTATAATACCTAATATCTATATTCAGACTGGAGGAAGCGGAATATGACGGAAGCACTCAAGCGGAGTTACAGGGTTCATATCCCTCACCTTGCCGCTCGGTCTCCATATTGGAGACTGCTTTGGCACAAGGTTGGCCTATGGACCTGGCCTGGGGAATCACGAAAGGAAGGTCTTGCATCAGTAGAAGTGCGGTAACTTTCTGTGGTATGTGGCAAAGTGAATTCAACTGTCAGAGTCCTATTAATGTTCAAGAAATGCGTGTTTAGGGACGACACAAAAGACCGGGAGTGGGAATTTTAAACGCTACAGAATACTGAGAGTGAGTGTCCGTTGGTTCCTGGCATGAGGTGGCTAAGTGTCTTAGGAATTAAAGTAGGATGTGCTACTCTACTGGCTTGTGGTTTCTAACCTACAATCTAGGAGGCGAACTCCGTGTCTCAATAACCCAACCCACATGAGTAAATTTATTGCCTTCAGAGCTTCTGGTTTTCCTGGCCAGCACTTTGATATTAAGCCCGTATGCCTGACACAGTATTCCCAAGACTGAAAAATGACTAGCTAGATGAGAAATTAAAGTGAAAAAAAGTTAATTCCCAGCATGGCTGCTCTTTCCTGTCAACTTCTATCACAGAACTGGTAGTGTACTGACAATGCTGACAGCTCTCCTGCCATCGGTCCTTGATTTGGACATACATTGCATTAAGATAAATTGCACAATTGTCCTAACAAACATTGCCAGCTATGGGGCCTATTAAACTTTTGCTATGAAGCCCTGTGAATGTTTGTACTACTGTGAGTTGTGGTACACTGCATTACAAAAAATAGCGCATGCACCTTTTGAATAGACTACCTTAATGGAACGCACATCAATGCAAATGGCCTTCCCTAATGGAATGCCCCTCAATACACAGCACAATGTATAACTCATAAAATGTCCTTGATTTTGAGGGACTGTCCCTGATTTGGAACAAAGTTTCTCTATCCCTCTTTCCTCCTCATTTGTCCCTGATCTATATAGTTGTATATAAAGTGTTTCCTAGTGCTAATCCTTTCATCCACTTTCTAAATTGCTGCAATTGTAAATTTTGAAAGCCATTATAAAGGTTTAGTAGTGGTAAATAAAAAAGCACTTGTAGGTTTAACTAATCATTTTTCCTTTAAGGGGGGTGTGGCAGCAGGTGTGTCCTACACCTACATACCTTTGCTAATAGGTGTGCCTCGTTCCCATCTGAAAAAGTTGGGAGGTATGATAACGTGTGTTCAAGCACCTTGAAAGTGTGAATCCATCCTCAACAAATAAGGCCAAAAAATACAAATGATCTGTTTATAAACTTGTAAATGTTTTTTTAAATTTTTTTTTTTTAAATAACACAATTATAGTTTCCAAAGTCTCATCTTCAAGTATGAATAGAGCACACCTTTATGCCAACGTAAACCACAGGATTGGTGGTGGCCACAGGTTTTACACAGAGTGCTACGCTCTGCACAGTGGTTTAAATTTACCGTGCACTTCTTCCGTTCCGCACATCTTCACCTGTGAGATTTTGAGCCATCGTTTCAACCTGGTGACTCAGTGCCCGATGACAGCCTGTTTGTAGCTGGGAAAAACGCTAAGGCGATGGCTTGGTGAGTCACCAACTTGGGAAGTCAGATATCCAGCAAATTACGTACAAGTGAAAAATACAAAGGGAGAATACAACACAGCCAGCCACTCATTTCTCTTCCCCAGCCAAGGGAATTTACGTAGGAGGAACGCTGCATCTAGGTCGTCATTGAATAAACCAGAATGAGCAATGTGTTTATCGAGCTACAGCAGAACATAATTGTCATTAGAGTCCAGGCTCCCACTAACGCGAAAGCTTTCGAAATCCAGATGTACTTTGTGTTATTTGTTGCTCATTCACCCTTATCTAGACAAAGAAACTATTATGTTTGTTATGGAAATTATCTATCTATCTATCTATCTATCTATCTATCTATCTATCTATCTATCTATCTATCTATCTATCTATCTATCTATCTATCTATCTATCTATCTATCTATCTATCTATCTATCTATCTATCTATCTCCTTTACCTGTGTAGGAGGCAACAGAAGCCAGCATCCAGTGGTCCATACATTGAATGTTTAAGTCATAAATGACTGAATGTGGTTGTGTATGTGATATTCACTGTGACACTGATACATTATGGAGGCAAAATCTAAAGATCTACTTTATAATTGAGGTTTCCATTTCTTTTTTAATTCAGGCTGAACTCTGTGCACAAATTTTCTTCCATTCAATCCATTTTGTGTGCACCAAATGCTTTTTAACCACTTGCTTACTGGGCACTTAAACCCCCTTCCTGCCCAGACCAATTTTCATCATTCAGCGCTGTCACTCTTTGAATGACAATTGCGCGGTCATGCAACACTGTACTCAAATGACAATTTTATCATTTTTTTCACACGAATAGAGCTTTCTTTTGGTGGTATTTAATTACTGCTGGGTTTTTTATTTTTTGCTAAAAAAAAACTGAAAATTTGGGAAAAAAAGTAAAAAAAAAAAAAAGTTGCACAGTTCGTTATAAAATTTAGAAAACAGGTAATTTTTCTCCTTCATTGTGCTGCACTGATGCAATGGTTGGCAGCATTGATGGGCACTGATATGTGGCACTGGTGGGGATTGGTAGGTGGCACTGGTGGGCAGCACTGATATGCACCTGTGGCACTGGTGGGCAATGGCAGGTGAGACTGCATAGCAGCAGTGCCTCTCCCTGTTCGGGACCGATGTCCCTCTGTCAGAAGCCTGTGATCGGCTTTTTTTCCTCCTAAAAGGAAAAAAAAAAGCTGATTACCGATCTCGGGTTTACATCATGTAATCAGCTGTCATTGGCTGACTTCTGATCACGTGGTAAGGGGCCCCTTACTTCAATCTGTGATCAGCCGAGTCTCATTGACTACAGCCCACGCTGTAGCCATCATTTGGCTATAGCGTGGGAGGGAGGTGGTTAAAACCCAGTGACCGGTCTTTTTACAGGAAGTTCCTGCACAAAGGTAATGTTTCACACTGGATTACTGCACAGATCTGGAGGTAATACACAAAGCACATACATATGCCTCTTGTATTGAGAAATGATTCCCTTATCCCAGAGTTCAGCTTAAATTTTATGTTATAACAGGACTGTGTGAATGGGTCTTTGCAAATTCCCTGATGTCATGATCTCCACCTTGTCCAATTAGAGAACACTTTGCCATGAGAAAATGCAAAGCGTTCATCTATTGGCACCCTTGCTAAGTAAGTGACCTCCTGTTTCCAGTAAGCAGCAGCAGGATCCGGAAGCTAGTGGTGGTCACTGTAGTAGTGGTACCTAGTACAGTAATTTCCAGCTTTCCCACAGATCCCACAGATATGGAACAGGTATGAAACAGACCAAGCTAAACCAATGTAACTATGTAAAAATTGCCATACCTAAACTTAAGCTTTTAGGCAGGGCTCGACAAATCCCAGGTGCCAGGTAGCCATGGCGACTAGAAATTGCATGCTGCCCGCCTGGGCATTTATCAGTCGCCCACATCCGCCTCCCACTAGCTGATCGTGCTATAGCCGAAAGACAGCTACAGCATGGTCATCCAGTTCCCAGAGGGCGTGTATTAACATTCCCCCAGAACGGGGCGGGGTGCGCATCAGGGGGCACTCTGTGATCACTGTGCCCTTCGGACACAGCTGATCACAGATCGAGGTAAAGGACCAATCACACCTGCCCTTTACCATGTGATCAGTTGTGTCCAATCACAGCTGATCATATGTAAACAAATGCCGGTTATCAGCATTTCCTTTCCTCAACCCTGTCACATCGTGAGGAAAGGAAAGCCAATAGCCAGCTATCCTGTGACAGGGGACATTTACTCTGATAATCAGTGTCCATTAGTGCAGCCCCATCAGTGCCAATCAGTGTCCATTAGTGCAGCATATCAGTGACCATCAATGCCACCTTATCAGTGCAGCTTCATCAGTGCCCATCTGTGCAGTTTCTCAGTGCCCATCAGTGCAGCATATCAGTGACCAATCAGTGTAGCATTTCAGTGACCATCAGTGCCGTCTATCAGTGGCCATCAATGCCGCCTTCTCAGTGCTGCCTCATCAATGCCCATCATTGCTGCCTCATCAGTGCAGCCTCATCTGTGCCCATCAGTGCAGCCTCATCAGTGCAGCCTCATCACCACACATCAGTGAAGAAGAAAAATTACTTATTTGCAAAAGAAGAAGAAAAAGGTTTGTTTTTTCTTCAAAATTGTTTGTCTTTTTTTGTTTGTTAAGCAAAAAAAAAAAAAAAAAACCCAGTGGTAATTAAATACCACAAAAAGAAAGCTCTATTTGTGTAAAAAAGAATGATAAAATTTCATATAAGTACAGTGTTGCATGACCGCACAATTGTCATTCAAAGTGTAACAGTGCTGAAAGCTGAAAATTGGCCTGAACGGGAAGAGGGTGAAAGTGCCCATTAGGCAAGTGGTTAAAAAACTTGCTCCTCACTTTTTTTAGCTGGCTCCTAGATTCAAAGCGAATTTGTCAAGCCATTGCTTAAGGTATCACCCAGTAACCTTTTAAACTTACTAACAAAAAAACCTCTCACTTCCTTTACTTCTGTGAATATGGGTTGTGTATTTCAATCTTAGTATCTGCAGATATTTGTTGGCCATGGATTTCAATGTCAAATAGGGCCTGCTGAGATTTGTAAATCGTGGATTCCAATGTCAGATAGGGAATGCTGAGATTTCTAAGTCATAGATTCCAATCTCACATAGGGCCTGCTGATATTTCTAGTTCATGGATTCCAGTCGCTCATAGGGCCTGCTGAGATTCCTAATTCACGGATTCCAATGTCACATACGGCCTGCTATCAATCACATGCCTGAATGAAGAACTGAAGTACTGAGCAGGTAGGCAATGCTCCTGTATACTGTACATGTCAAGGTTTAATATTCAATTCTAAAGCAATGAATACCTTTGAAGCGGTTCCTGTGTGTAGCTGATGAGTTTTTCCATCACTTCCTGTCTGGAACTGCAACTGGAAAAGAGAGGAAGTCTTCCCAAACTAAATGGAATTACAATCTCATAGAGTTTCCATCGACGAAGGTGACCAACTGGAGGATTTACCCTTAGCTCTTGCTTTAGTCATTAATCAATAATTTTGGATTTCCCCTCATTTTCTGTTTTGGCGAATGATCAGCCCTGGACTGTCTGCGCTCAGGGCCAATCAGATAACAGATCCATGAGTGAATACTTACAAGCAACTGCATGGAGCTGTCAGCTTTACATTGCTTTCAATGCCTGCAGCTAGTTTCCATGAACCACCAATGGTTCTTCCACATGTAATCACTTACAGCCCCATTTGCAAGTGTGAATGCAGCCTTAAAAACAAAGAAAAAATGCCTTCAAAGGCTATTTTACAATGGTATACCTTAGATGCAGACATTCCACAGTGTTTGCGATGGTCAAACACAAACATATAGACGCTAGGACCGACCATAGAAAAAAATGGCTAGGTCCATCTCCACCTTGGCACGTACACTTGTGACTTGACAAAAGATGCCAGCAATGCCACAAGGTTTTAAAGCGTGTCTAAACCCAACCCTGCATAGCCTTGGCAATGCACAGTAGTTAGGGGGAGCGCAATGTCTCCACTGGACTTTTAAGCTACCAGCTTCAGGGCATCCAGTCATACTGATTAGAGGCCCCATAGAAGCTGCATAATTTGTTAAACAACATACATGTTAGATGTTTTTGGTAACAAAGTAGAAATGGAATGGAAAATGAAATAAATCAAGCAATTGTGAAAATGTCACGGCCTCTAGCTGTTTGCTGGTGGACATATAAACTTCTGTTTATACAGAGCCTGACCTTTTGATTCCTTGTAGCTTCTTTCCGTACTGTGTGTGTTTTGTTATTAATTTGTGTTATATTGTGCAGAATAAAAATATTACATGGGTTACACTTACAGTACGAAGCTGAGAGGCTGCAAGCCACTCTAGATATCAGTATAGGAGGAAAATCCACGTCTTTTTTCTTGGACGGGAATGTGGACTAGAACTGAGTGTTCATTAACAGGAATGCAATTTCTTATACAGCCAGAACTTAATTTAAACAGGGCTTGAAATACAGTGCCTCTTCAGATGGGTTCATTTGATTGAAAGGATATACAAAGAGTTGTATATAAAAGCCAGCATTTGTCCTAGAACTGTACAATCCACTTTATTGGAAAACATGGTAAAAACCATTTGATATAGCATTGCTAACACGTTTAAGCCAAGGAAGGCCTTCGTCATAGGAAACTAGACATCAAACTGCTGCCTCTATTTAAAAAATCCACCCACTGATCACAATCATTTTCGGATGGGTACTAAATAATGAGCACATTAGAACATAATGCAAAAGATAATGCACCTAATGAAAATTTCTCAGGTCAGAAATATATACGATATCGAAATAAAATAGAAAAAAAAAGTACAGAAAAATAATACAAAAGTAGCATAAAATAGAAAAAGAAAATTAGGCAAAGAATACAATTGTATAAATAGAAAAAAATTAGAAGAAAAGGGGGACAAACCAAAAATCATAACTGACCCTTGGATGTCAGCCAATAGTGGGCTTTAGCTCAATGTCAGCTGAATCTAGGACTCAGGAGTGCAGAACTACGTGCACGCCTGTGAACCCCAGGAGAAGCATGACCAAAAAAGATTTAACTATAGTTCTCCTTTAAGCACTATTTACATTTCTATATGTTCCCAGTCCATTTTGACCAGTCCATGAAACCCACCACCTCATAAATTGCCTATCCTTCTTCCTAATAATTTATTACCAACAAATCAGCTCCTACCACCTGCAGGTACCCACTACTTTATCTACAGTTCCCTCACCTACATGTATAACATGGTAAGTTTTGTTAGGCAGGACTCTCCTGTCACTTACAGAAAATGCATGGCCCTAAATTTAGAAACGTAAACAGTGACTAAAGTAGGATTTATCAAGCCAATGTATTTTATTTGATAGAATGGGGAAAGTATGGAAATCAGCAGTATACACAGTCAGAGGTCTGTGTGGTGCTGAACATCCTGGGTTCTCTCTCTAGAGTTTGCCATCCATCTAATGATAATCTGCATCTACTAAATGGTCTGTGACAACATAAGTGAATCTTAGTGTAATACTCATAGAAATATACCTTCCAGAGAGAGTAACTAGGGTATTAAGCCCTCCTGGAGCCCTGGCTGTCAATGATGTCAGGACTGTAGTAACACGAGGTCTCCTCAAAAGAGCATCAACCACATTAAAACAATAAGTTGTCAAAGCTTGCCCAACACCAACCAAAACCAAGAATATAGAGTTCATCATAAAATTCCAATTTGGTAGCAGAGTCATATTTGCTTACACTTCAGACTTCTTTCAGACTCCATCCTGCATGTATTCAAATCCAGACTACGGACTAACCTTTCCCTCCACTTAGTACTTTCCAGACAAACGTCTAATATTAACACTTCACTGTCTACATATTTTGGACTTGAATCTTATAGAAGGAAAATGTCTTGAGTGTGCGCTGTGTTAGCACTAAAACAATGGTGTACACTCTTGGAAATCAAGTACACTCCAACTCAAGCTTGGTCATGCCCACCCTACCATCCCATCAACTGGTGAAGGAGCCTCAGAGCCCAGCAGAGAGACAAGTGTTGGAGTGCATAACGGCTCTCCTGACACAAGCTCACTTTAAATGGAGGCTAAACTACTTCATTTGCAAAAGGATAAAGTATGACTTTCCTCTGTGAAGGGAACATTAACTGACTGGTGGAAACAGGCAGAAAGATTGTGTTCACCTTACACAGGGACCTTCACCTTTAAAGCTTTATTTAGTTCACAAGTGGGTGGAAATGGAATAAAAGTCTGATGTGAGGCCAGACAAATATGGCAACAACCTTGAAATGAGACACACAGCCATTATCTGATCAGCAACGTGTAAAAATAATACAATTACGTAGGCAAAAATGCAGTCTAATTAAATGTGAAATATAACTTCCTGTTAATTTGCACATTTATTGTACCATTTTGTAACATATATCACACAGTATTCAAGCAGCTTTTCCTTCTAAGAAACCTTCATTCTGCTGTTTTTGTGCTTACTATACATGTATATATATATTCATCTTTATTGAAACACATTTCTTGCGTTTTTGTTATCTGTATTAAAGCTAAACTTAAAGTGCTACTAAACCCAGGACCCTGAATTCACTATATCTGCTCTCCCACAGTTCACAGAACATGGAAATGCAATAATTATAATAAATATAAACTGCTAAATACATTTTCTCATCAGCTGTATATAGCAGTCTTGTGACTTCTATCAGTGTCTGGTTAAAGCTTGAAGAAAGAGTTTTCATTCTACTCTGACTGTCCTATGAGGCTGACCCTCTGTCTGGACAGTGCTGATTGGCCCTATGCTGATCACACGCACTCTCCCAAGGAAAAAAAACTCTCTAGCAATACACACCAAACTGAGCATGTGCAGAGGTACTCCAAAGGCTCTGTTCTATCAGAAGATGGATTAGGGACAGTGGAAGAAGCGGAAGATCGGAGAAGGCTGGATCAAACAGCATTTTTACGCAATGCGGTGGATTAACCCCTTTACTGCATATACAGACTGATTTTACTCTTGTGGCTTTAGTAACACTTTAGGGGCAGATATAAAAGACAAGAATTACTACAGCCCTGTATTTAATAATACATCACTAAATTTATTTTTTCATTTTCAATATTTTTATTCTGAAAATTTTTTAAAAAGTACAAAATCAGCATTTGCCGTTGTAACAAAGATTAGATGCTTGTTATAAAACCGGATATTATTTGTTTACATGACAGAAGAGTATATTTTGATATTAAACTTAGTATATCATCGTCCACGTATTAGACTTATGTGAGAAAATCAAAAAATTAACAATAAAGAAACTTTGTATAACATATATAAGAAGCATCAAGCGATAAGATTACACAATATTCCGTTTCATCCCTGCTCATCCCACTAGGCGCAGGGATCTCAAACTGGTGGCCCTCAAGCTGCTGCGGAACTACAAGTCCCATAATGCCTTTGCCTGAAGAAGTCATGCTTGTAACTGTTATAGGGCGTACACACGGTCGGACTTTGTTCGGACATTCCGACAACAAAATCCTAGGATTTTTTCTGACGGATGTTGGCTCAAACTTGTCTTGCATACACACGGTCACACAAAGTTGTCGGAAAATCCGATCGTTCTAAACGCGGTGACGTAAAACAAGTACGTCGGGACTATAAACGGGGCAGTGGCCAATAGCTTTCATCTCTTTATTTATTCTAAGCATGCATGGCACTTTGTCCGTCGGATTTGTGTAGACACGATCGGAATTTCCGACAACGGATTTTGTTGTCGGAAAATTTTATATCCTGCTCTCCAACTTTGTGTGTCGGAAAATCCGATGGAAAATGTCCGATGGAGCCCACACACGGTCGGAATTTCCGACAACACGCTCCGATCGGACATTTTCCATCGGAAAATCCGACCGTGTGTACGGGGCATTAGCCTTGCAAGGCCTCATGGGACTTGTAGTTTCACAACAGCTGGAGGGCCACCAGTTTGAGACCTCTGCACTAGAGATATTCAAAACTGTATACCTGTAATTGATATAGATAGATAGATAGATAGATAGATAGATAGATAGATAGATAGATAGATAGATAGATAGATAGATAGATAGATAGATAGATAGATAGATAGATAGATAGATAGATAGAACATTTCTATGATATTCATATATCATGTTTCATTTTAGACATTTTGCCAGATTTGAAACATCATATTCATAAATCGGTATAATGCTGTTTTAGCATTTTTATATACTTTATTTGTAAATGGCCATTTTAGAAGCCACTGAGCCTCCTTCTATAAAAACAAGCTACTGTTGCCACAGCTCCTCCATCTGACACTTACTAAGTCGGAGCAGGGTGTCTGATCTGAGATTTATTGTCTTGTATGAATTTCGGGTAGGAAAAGACAGCTGCAAGCATATTGCATTAATCACTGCTGGTATAGATCTACAGTATTTGCAACCCTGCTCATTTGCCTTCATTGTAAATCTTTGGCAGTAAGAAAAAGAGCTCAGACCAGGGTTGCCATCTGTCCCCATTGCCTGGGGACAGTCCCTGTTGCTCTGCATTCTCTGCCGCTGGGCACATCGCCTCATCCTGAATGACAGACGTTTCCTGCTGAGCAAGTAGAATGGGAATGGGGAGCCCTACACAGCTGGTAAAAATCAGTCTCATTACTACTACATGGGAAACACTTTAACTTGAATCATGACAAATAAACAGAGCAATCCTAGGAAGACTGAAGTGCTGTTGGTACACGCTATATGAAAATCAGGAAAACGATCGTCCGGTTTTCCTCGATGTTTCACAGCAAGTCAAAACCAAGGAAGTAAATGATGTACGAAAATTCTCGTATGACAAAGGCTTTTTTTTTGTTGTTTATTGTTTCTGATCATGGGCAGTCTTTCATATCTGATTTTTCTTTTACAAAAATTGTACAAAACGGTACACATTAAACAAGAATCGTTTGTTCTGTTCACATACGAGAACAATTTTGGAGTTTGCCCCTTTGGAAATTTTAATTTGCAAAGTCAGAATCTGATGTTGAAAGTTGTGTACACACTATACGAAAGTCCAACGAGCATGCCCCGTAAGGAATTTATCTTTCAATTTACTCATAGTGTATACCCCACTTTAGTCTCCTTTCACACTTGTGGAGGTGTATACTCCCCCCCCCCCCAAAAAAAAAGCAATCTGCAGTAGACTGTTTTTCAGTGGACCGTAAAAGGAGGTTTGCAGGCATTAAGGAAGTGATGTTGCCGCCTCCTGATGTTTGTTTTATTTTTAATTGCCAAATGCCTATTTTGCTTCATAGTTGCCCCTTTAACTTACATGGGTGGTATTGCCTGTCAAACTTGGCATGTAGAGTTAAAATTGCCACACTGGGCAATGTGTACCCAACTAAGCAGCACAATGTCTGTTTGTAGGTGAGGGTTCGTGGGCCCGACAATCAGTGTAAAAGCAGCCTAACAAAAAATAAATCTTAGACCCCATACACACTATACAACTTTTGTTGTCTGATTTCCTTTAGATTTACCAAAACCATGTAGTGCAAGGGCCTGCCTGATTGCATACAAATTGAGACTCTTATGGTTTGACCTCATATTATATGGTTTTGGAAAATCTGAAGGGAAAAATCTACAGAAAATTGGATAGGGTGTATCCTGCTTTAGATAATGGCCTTTGTTGAATAGGCCAGCTCCTTATTTATTAAAGCAGTGAAAAGTGCACTAACCTATAGCAAACAAGCACAATCAGTTGTAGTCAGAACATCCAAAAGCTAAGTCCTATTGGTTGATGTGGGTTATTGCACTTTTCCTAGCCAAATATGCAAAGTGCAATCATGTAAAGCAATGGTCTCCAAACTGAGGCCCAGGGGCCAGATGCGGCTATTTGCTTGCATTTATCCAGTTCTTGGGGCTCTATTTCATCCACTGATACCAACAATGGGGCATAATTCCTCCCAATGACAACAGCGATGGGGCACAATTTCTCAAACTGACACCAACAATGGGGCCCAATGATATCAATGATTGGTGTGTAATTCCTCCCAATGACACCAACGATGGGACCCAATGACATCAATGATGGAGCACAATTCCTCCCACTGACACCAATGATGGGACCCAATGACATCAATGATGGAGCACAATTCCTCCCACTGACACCAATGATGGAGCGCAATTACTTCCACTGAAACAAACTATGGGGCATCATTTTTTTCCGAATGATGTTGGGACCTTTTCTATTCCCAATGGCCACAGTCCAGCCCCCCTAAAGCCTTCAGGACAGTAAACTGGCCGTTTGTTTAGAAAGTTTAGAGACCCCTGATCTAAAGCAATCAGACATCATTCACTGTTCTTACGTCCCTGCTGAGAACTGGTTGCTGAAGGCTACTACTCTTATTTAATAAGCTCTTCATTGGTTATCATCGGATTCATTTCAGTGTGATGCGCCTTACTATTGTGTATCCTTAGAGAGGAGTCAATACAATTTTTTCTGTTGAAGGCCAATTATCCACATGCCCATTTCCTTTGTTTTTCAAGCTTCAGTAAAACAACAGAATACTTGTTATTTGTGTTACCACTGACTACTGAACTCCGCATTACTTACTACTGACCCCTGCATTCTGCATTACATACTACTGACCCCTACATTCTGTGTTACTACTAACCTCTGAGCTCTGCATTACTTACCACTTATCTCTACACTCTGTTACTACTGACTCCTGCACTCCGTGGTATTTACTACTTACCTCTGAACTGTACTTATTCCTGACTTCTGAACTCTGTGTTAATTACTTACCTCTGAATTCTTCATTACTAACTGGACTAACTAACTAACCTCTGGACTCTACGTTACTCATTACTAAACCGTGAACTCCATGTTACTTACTGCTTAGCCCCAAACTCTTTGTTACTTATTACTGATCTCTGAACTCTGCGTTACTCCTGATTCTTGAACTCTGGGATACTTACTCCTGACCCCTGAACCCTGTTTTACTTACTACTTACCCCTGAACTATGCATTACTTACTACTGACCTCTGAACTCTGTGTTACTTACTCCTGACCCACAGTTTAAAGCAGCATATGGATATCCTCCATTCAAGGTGCAAACTCCTATCTCCATGGCGCACACATCTAAAGGCACATACTCGCACTCCAAGCGTACCCCTCTACAACTAAGCCCAATGCGGTCTCTAGCAGGGACTACAGCTGTGGTGATTGCTAGAAAAAACCTTGATTTGTAAATCATTTGGTATATAGCTGCCTTACCTTTTTCCAAGACTTACTCCTGACCCCTGCACTCTGTATTACATACTACTGACCTATTAACTCTGGGTTACTTACTCTTGACCCCTGCACTGTGAATAAAAGTGAATGCCAAGTTTTTCAATGCAGATAAAAAGGTAAGTTGAAGCTTAAGGTAAGATTATGTTTATGAAAATCACTTATTCCGCGCTTAGGAAGAAAAAAGGAACTGCAGCCCCCCCCCCGACTCAGAATATCACCTTGGTGAAATTCAAACAAACGAGATCCTATAATGGGGGAATTGGCGCTGTTCAAAAAGGTGTACAATAAATATTAAATAATATGTAATAGGTAAATAGATGAATAAAAAATGAATAAAAAATAGATGAATGAAAGAATATGTGAAGCGATAAATACTCTAGGTGAGAATGTACCAAAATATTATACTATACTGTAAAGTGCATTGTGCTAGAAAATATGTGATCTGAAATGTATCAGTGGAATATAATACACAAAAAATATTAATAAAATAAAGGATTAACTAACGGTGATATAAAACACCAAATGACATGTTGTAAAAAAATCTGTCGTCTAAACCCACATTAAACCACTGAGAAGAGGTAACAAAAACACCAAAATAGTGATACAAAAATACTAAGTGTAAAAAGTGATAATAAAAATTCAGTGTCCTGAAAGAAAATCAATAAAGTCTGAGAAAAACTGTAATGTATCAGTCCAATAAGAAAATTCTTGATGTAGTGATGTAGCAAGTGCTCCCCGTCTTCCGCTGCACTTCCAATCGTGCCCTCACTCACCAGAGCGCCTAACCCCTGCAGGGGTAATAGGCGTGTAGGCTAGGATCCAGCAATGGTGTTCCTTGGCAAGTGATGATCCTCAGCACGGGTGCCGTTTTTTCCTTTTTTCAATGTGCCAATGATGTCCTCTTAGTAATCCCCAACGATAAGCATGAAAATCACCTTACCAAGCCAGAAAAACCTCTACTGTGTGTCCCTCAGATCCTGGTTTCACTTCATTACTAAGGGTTTGACCTCTCTGACTTTGCCTGGAGATCAATAACAAGGGTGCTCTCCTTGTGCAGGGAGATCTTGGCGGAAGAGGAATAGCTCTGGGGTTGGGGGGGTTGGTCAAGACCTTAGTTACAAGGTTCTTAAGGACTTCTTTTTTCAAAAGCTTAGAAAAGCTGAGAGTTGCATATTAAATGTTAATAAGCTTTGTAAGGATTGGAGGGTTACTTAAAGTGACCTTGCCATTAAAGGATCGGAAAAAAGAACACAGCTCTGAACAGCAGAAATGGTCCCCTGAGGTTCGCTTGGAAACGGACACTTCTGGAAGTGTCGATCTCTGTGGTCCCCTGCAGCACTTACTGTTTTTTTTCTGCTGGCCTCCACGTCACCATTTTCTCTCACCAGCATAATGTGTAACATGCAGAGACTGGGGTTAAACTCCCCTTGCAGACTGTAACAGTAATATCACTGTCATTCATTAAAAAAAAAAAATCAGCTCCCTCTGTCACCACCGCTACGACTAATGTTAGCCTACGCCCACTGGGACTAAGATCCAACTAAGTCTGAGTCATGGCAATTCTCGTTGTTGTGTGTCTTGAGGAAATGGTACCTGGGTACCACTTCTCCACTCTTTAGATGCGGTACACAGTATCTAAATTTCAGCAGACACCATGATTTCTGTTGCCTCTAAAAGGCTCCCCCAGGCGAAATTTCTCAGCTGGCTTCCTTGTAAGAAAAAACACCAAACTTCAAAGTGAACAGCACATTATGTCTGTCAAAACTTATTTTTCACAAGGAATACAGTTTTGTCCACTGAACTACAATTAATGTTAATGTTCAACCTGTTACTTTTTGTTGACTAGCAGCGTTTCAAACTGGATTTGAGGAAGGTAAAATAATATTAATAAATGTCTTGATGGACCATAGAAGCTGAAAACTGTTTTGAAAAAAAAAAAAAAAACCTCCTATGTAAGATTTAAGGAAGAACTATTTTTTTTTAAAAAGCAAACAGTCTGAACTTTAAGTGGAACGCTGGACAGTTGTTAAATCCCCGCCACCCTTGCTGATGAAGGGTTTAATGCTTGTTTTGTCAAAAGGATGATCTAAGTAAAACTTACCTTATTCCAAATTTCGTGACAGCCAACTCTAAGGTCCCACTCTATCCAACCTTGGAATATGGGCAGGTACCCCTGCATCACCAAGAGAGGGGGTGACAAGACCAATCAGGTGAAAGGCGAGGTGGCAAGACCATCTGGAGACCAGCAAGACGAGAGGATTTGAAGGAGTGGTCTTCACAACTGAAACCAGTGTGCCGGAAGGCAGAATAAGGTAGCATTTGTGTTATAACATACTCTTGAGAAAACAAGCATTTAAAGCACTAATGAGCTGGGGATGGAAGTGAAGGAAAATCTAAAATTTTTAGTTGCTACCATAGCAGGAATAAAGGGGAAATATTCCAATAGGGAAACTTCTTTCCATGGCAACTGTTTCCGAGATGATTTCCCTCACATTGGAAAGATATTCTGTCACTTCCTGTTGAATCTTCAAAAATCACTCTAATAAGATTCAGATGACATAACAAATGTTTTGCTTTAAATATACTTTAACAATTTCATAATGTTTGTATTAAAAAAAGCATACTTTAGTTCTGCTTCAAGTTTAGAATAGCGTTAGCAGTAAATTCCTATTAATTTGTATTGTACCAGTAGAGTGCCGTGTGTGTATTTAGTAAAGCCTTGTAGAGTAAATTTCAGAGTTACATAAAGACAACTAAACATGAAATACAAGTAGAAACAAATCTTGATCTTGATAGAGCTGAATAACTGATCTTGATGGAAAAAATCTTTGATGGGTTATGAGATGACTAATGATCAGCCTGTGCACCGTCTATATCAGGCATTTCAGACTGGGGTTTGATGTGGCATATATGACCCTCAAACTAGTTCTGCCTCTCAGCCGATTTGGAAATTTAATTTAAATGAGGTCCTCTAGTGAATAAAAGTTGCCTCTCCTTATGTCAATTACAGCTGAAAAGTTCAGTTCATGGACCCTTTCTGAAGATGCAGTATTGTAAATTACAGTTTAATGATGTAATGGTAATTACTAAAACTTCTTCTTTTTCTGAAATTAAATAGATGTGACCCATAAACATGGCAAAGAACATCCTTGCAAACTGAATCTATGCGATTTGGCCCACTGTTTCCTTTGATTTTTAACAACCCTGGTCCATATATACACTTTGGTTCGATATCTGCACTTAAGTTGCTGAGTCTACACACCTTCTGTGGCCACTATGGGAAGTTCCCATTCTCCCTGTTGGATTTTTACCAATTTTATATTATGGAGAGAGCAAAACAAGGTGCTGAAACATGCAAAGGTTGGGACATCCGAAATGCAAGACTTATCACAGGAAGTTCTCACTACTGGAGTGTCTAAAAAAATATATGAAGACAGGAGCTGAATTGGCCTAGCCATCTTTATTAAAATACCACATCTAGTTGGACTGATACATTAATAGAACACTGGGAACAAATGACTTTCAGATTTTCGGAGACATTTATATGATACAAGGTTTGAGGTTTCAGTATGATTTGTTTGAGGCGAAAAAAAAAAGATGGAACGGAACAGGCAGTAACCTACCTTTACATAGAGCTGCTGGAACTCATCCAGGTTCAACCGGCCACTAGGGCAGTCCTTCAGGAAGCCTTTATACCACTGTTTCAGTTCATGTTCATTAAACTCTGTGCTCTTCACCAGATCTTCCATCATCTCAGGGGCGAGTTTGCTGTTTTGTTTACCCATTTTGTGTCTGCCAAGAAAAACATTTGTTTCTAGTTATCCTGAGGCTGAAGGTGAAAGAGTTTCACAAATTAAATAGGGGATCGTTGTAAGTCAATATTTAAAACGAACAATTCTCATTTTTATTATCAATTTTATATGAGAGGTAGCTCTTAGTATAACTTACACAAATTCTCAATATAATAAAATGAAAACATCATGCAGAAGTCAGGAGTACAACTACAGCCGGGAGCACCTTTGACAGGAGGCTTTGGGATCGATTGCACCACTGGAAGGATCCTTCTGGAGTGAAGCTGAATATTTTCCAAAAATTCTTGGGAAAGTTTGTGCAAAAATTCTCAGAAAATTCAAATGTCATTAGAATGTAGTTAAAAAAATGTATTTGCTTTTAAAATATTTGATTTTAGAATGAATGGACTTTACTAAACAAAAAAACACATACACTGTTAGAAATTCGAACATTTGAGAAAAAATTTGCAACCTATTCCTTTGAATTTCCTTGTCTCTGCGATTGAACACAAACGTCACTGCGACCCCACTAATGATTAGAAAAGCGAACAAATGTTCTTTCAACAAAAAATGTTGAAAGAAATTCTACTAAGGCACATATTTCAAATGCATGGCCCACAGGCCGAATCCGGCCCGCCAGGCCTTATCATGTGGTGCTTGCACCCAGTTTTGCAGCCAAAATGTGGTGGAACTTCATTCCACCACCTCTGGCTCTCGACCTCTGCTCCTGCTCCCCACTGTCACTTGTAAACACGGAAGCCTTCTGTGTTTACAAGGGACAGTTTTGCTCTAACAGATCCCAGCACGCTCTCATAGAATCATATGTTGCGTATGATGAAACGCGTAGGCAGGAGCTACATTTTTATACATTGTGCAATCAGTTCTTTATACGTGTAGGGTGACTTTATTTGGATCAAGATCCTCTTGGTGGAACACTTTGATTGTAAAAGTATATCTTTTCACAGTGTGGACTTTTGCACCATTATTTTGGGACTATTTGTTTTCATTTTTTGTTTTATGGGCTAACACAGCACAATCGGTTCATATTATTTTGAGAAAAAATTGATAGCGGTGGAACAAAGAGATAGCTGGAGACAGGAAGTGACTGCAAACAGAGTGCAGGAGATGAATAATTGAAAATAGAAAATAACAAAGTTGACCTGCGGAAAAAGATATAAAAGAGGAACATAGATTTAATGAATAGAATTATAGTTCTTTGTCGGGGATACAGGACAACAAATGTCGTTATAATATTAAAGCATGTGAATGTGTTTGTTTAATTGTTTATAAAACAAATAAAATAAGATTGAAAACAGAGTGCAGGAGATCAGCAGCACTGAAATGCAACAAAGGATGAAATAAAGGTGTAAACAAGCATTTAGTTCTTTAGAAAACAAAACATTCAGTGATTCAGTGGGTTTTCGACTATTTTAAAAGCAAAATGAAAAAGACCGCAAATGTTACAGCTTATAATCACGGAAAAGGTGAACTTGGTGTAATAACATTCAGTGGATTATTCAGAAGTCCTATCACCTTAGAATATAGTTTTCCTGCCAAAGACACAGTTGATGTGAGCCAAACAGAGCTCTGAATACACATGATCTTTATATTGCAATAGAAGGGCACGTTATACTCTTTAGGAAAGAATATTAATATTCGATATTAATAACTATGGAATGACTGTCCTCAAACCATTGCAGCCCCTAGCATTTGTTGTCCTGTAATAAGGGGGTGATTTATGAATCCCAATGAATGCAAACAGCTTTACATATAGCAGCTAATCTGCGAGGAACAATTACCTGCACGCACTGCGTAGGCGGTCATTTTATATGCTAAACAAATAACAGTATGTGGGACTGTAGTGCAGAGGGTCCATTAGATGGAAGCAAAGCTGTGGAAGGATTAGCGGTATAAACTGAGGCTGGATGGGTCCATACTGCTACTCCTATTTGGGGTATACATGTGGAAGTCCTGAAAGATACCTAAAGTGTTACTAAACCCACAACAGTAAAATCAGTCTGTATATGCAGTAAAGCATGCTGATTATACTCATTCTCTGCATTGTATAAAAAAAACTGTTTGATCCTGTCTTCTCTGATCCTCCCCTTCTTCAAATGTCCCCAATCCATCTGCTGATAGTACAGAGCCTTGGGGGCATTCTGCACATGCTCAGTTTGGTGTGTATTGCTAGAGAGTTATTTTTATTTTTTTATTTTTTAGGAGGATGCATGGGATCGGCACAGGACCAATCAGCACTGTCCAGACAAAGTCAGGATTCGTGCAGCCTCGTAGGACAGTCAGAAGAGAATGAAAACTCCCCCTACAAGCTTTAACCAGACACTGATTGAAGTCACAAGACTGCTATATACTGCTGATGAGAAAAGGTATTTAGCTGTTTTTTATTTACTAAAATAATTGCATTTCCATGTTCTCTGCACTGTGGTAGATCAGGTACAGTGAATGCAGTGCTCTGAGGAAGAGGGGATGTTCCCCTTGAAACGCGTCAACTAGCAGTGATTCCTGTGAGTTCCTCTGTTACCTCTGGTGGGCTCCGCTGCTCCTTGACTGCATGCTGTGATTTGAAGATTGTTTTTATACATTATGAGATCTTCTACAACTGTTTGTAAGTAGTTCCTTTTTATTATTGGTTTTAATAAATTTGCATCTAAAGGATAATGCCCATGGCTGGTGCGCCCTTTCTTTCTTTTTTCACAGTGAATGCAGGGTCCTGGGTTTAGTTACACTTTAGAGTGGTATTAAAGCTTCGTTTTTTTTTCTTTTGTTAAATAACAGACATGTCATACTTTCCTGCTCTGTGCAGTGGTTTTGCACAGAGCAGCTTCAATCCTCTTCTTTTCAGGTCCTCTGCTTGTGCTCCTGGCTCCTCCCCCTTGACCAGTGCCCCAGGGAAAGCAGCTTGCCCTGGGGGCACTGCTGCGTGCTCGCTCCCGAGTCACTGCACTATGTGTCCATAAGACACATAGAGCCGGGATGGGTTGGAATTTGAAATAGCGTACCTAGTGCTAAGCGGAAGTGCTAACCATTATAATCGCTCCAATGTGAACTGGGCCTTAGGAGTGGTATTTGGTCATGCCACTAATGTGCTGCTCACAGTTCTCTTTGCTGGAGGCTCTGACGCCAATATGGCAACCTACACACAGAGACACAGTGTACAACAAGACAGTAATGGGGAAAATATCAGCTGCAGGTAGACCACAGGCAACACTGGTGACTAGTTTTTTGCATTCTACTTGCTTTTTTTGGGCACATCTTCCACAGATCAATTCTTTTTTAAATGTATTCCTTCACAAAACACAGTGTTATGTCTGTGAGAATGCCTGCCCATGTTAAAGTAATGTGTCCTAAAGCAGAACTAAAGGCAAACCTTTTATTTTTTTCATTTTGGAAGGGAGGGTTATAACCCCTGTCAGTTTTTTTTTGCCATCTGTGTCCCATTGTGAAGATTTCCCTCACTTCCTGTCTCATAGCCAAAACAGGTAGTGAGAGGAAACCCTTCGAAAGCGAGGGAATCCCTGGGTATCACCAGAACTAGGGTCTATTGGACGATTTCCCCTCTATTACTGTTCTGGTGTCAATCCAATATTTTGGATTTTCTTTTAATTTCACTTTTAATGATGATGGCAAACGGGACAAATAGAGAGGGAGAGGGTGAATCTCCCTAACAGGGGCACAGACAGCAAAAAAAAAAAAAAAAACTGGCAGGTATTCTAATCCCTCTCTACTCTATCCAAAACAAAAAAAAATTTTTTTTGCATTATACTTTAGTTATACTTTAACATATGACTACTCATGTTCATCTAACAAGAACACGTACCACCAAATGTTTACGGAGATCAAGCATTACGTTATCTCAAAGATAGGGAGTCTTGTAACTCCTCTCAGCAGACCCCACCTCCCATTCAATAGGAGGCTAAGCCCTATGCACCACACCTTTGCATTTTTTTATGTTTTTTTTTACAGAAACCCACTACAGTCCATTTAACAAGTTTTCCTAAGGGACACGTTCACATCTAGGCTTTTTCAGCCACTGCATTTTTGGAACTAGTCAGGGACTTGTACTAAAAGCAAAATGGCGCGTTTTTGGTTCAATAGACTTCAATTGAAAAGCTTCAGTGCTTTTTTTTTGCTGCGATTTTATCGCAATTTTACTACGCCTCGCACTTTTTTAACCACTTCCCATCCAGGCCAATTCTGACATTTCTCTGCTACGTGTAAAATTCATCATTTTTTTTTGCTAGAAAATTACATAGGACCCCCGAAAATTATATATATGTTTTTTTTGCAAAGACTCCAGAGAATACAATGGCGGTCGTTGCAACTTTTTATCTCGCGCGTTTATTTGCGTAGCAATTTTTCGAACACGTTTTTTTGGGAAAAAAAACAGTTTCATGCATTAAAAAAAAAAAAAAACATTAAAGTTAGCCCAATTTTTTTGCACAATCCGAAGGATGAAGTTACACCGAGTAAATAGATACCTAACATGTCATGCTTCAAAATTGCACACGCTTGTGGAATGACGCCAAACTTCAGTACTTAAAAATCCCCATAGGCGACGCTTTAAACATTTTTTACAGGTTACATGTTTTGAGTTACAGAGGAGGTCTAGGGCTAGAATTATTGCTCTTGCTCTATGGATTGCGGCGATACCTCACATGTGTGGTTTGAACACCGTTTTCATATGTGGGCGGGACTTACGTATGCGTTCGCTTCTGCATGCGAGCACACAGGCGCATTCAATTTCTTATTGTGTAGGGAATCGCCGGCTGAACAAGATGATATCTGAATGATGCCTGTAGCTGCAGGCATCATTCAGATATACCCCTGCAAAATCAAGGACGTCATATGACGTACCTTGGGTGGGAAGAGGTTAATCCACTCAACAACAAATTGGCCAAAAAAAAAAAAAGTATAAAAAATGCAAAACGTATCAAAAAAAATGCGCAAAAATGTGGCAAAAACATGCGTGCAAAAATGCAAAATGCACCGCAAAAAAAAGCACTGCAGAAACAGATCAGCAGCAAACTGCATAGGTGTGAACCGAACGTAAATGAGAGAAATTGGATAACAAACGCTTTAGTGCTGCCCCACTCTCCCCTCGCTTCCATACAGCCCTGCGTCTACCAATAAAAGGCAGAAATCGCAGTTGATAATAAAGCAGAGGATTCCGTCTTACACAGAGCTCCACCATCAAAGAACAGAGGCCGTTCTGTGCACGCTGGATTCTAAGCATTACCTGGTGTCAGGGGTTCCCTGCAATACACTTCCATGATGAGCGATTGATATTCCCCAGAGTTCTAAACATCAAAGTGTATTCATTTACAGACCGCTCCTAACATCTCTCATATCATCCATCCAGTCTCGGAACATCCTCGTTAAGCCTGAAATCATTTATATGCTGGCAATCCGCCATCCCTGACGTCTGCTAGTCCGCACCAACCCAACAAAGGCTTCTACACAATCGCACCTTCGCAATCAACTTAAAGGAATTGTCCTCATTAACGGCTAATTAAATGCATGAATAATTAATTACACTTTGTGTACGCTGAGAACTGGGTGCTGAGGAGCCTCTTCACCTAGATTGTATAACTTTTACAAGTAACAAAATCACCTCTCGGCCAGGTATTCCAGGTTTATGGATGACTAGAGCTGCACGATTCTGGCCAAAATGAGAATCACCATTTTTTTGCTTAGAATAAAAAGATCACGATTCTCGCGGCGTAAAATCTTTCACATTATACAAAAAAATTGGGCTAACTTTACTGGTTAGTTTCTCTTTTATTTATCAACCACTTGCCGACCAGCCGCCGCAGTTTAAATGTGGCAAAATGGCACGGCTGGGCGAAACGGCGTTATATTACGTCGCTTCGCCCTGTGGCCACTAGGGGTGCGCGCGCCCGCTGCTCGCCCCCGGAGCCGAAGTGAGTGCCCGGCAGTCACGACCACCGCCGGGCTCCCGTGATCGCGGCTGACAAACCAAGAACCGGGATCTGTGTGTGTAAACACACAGTTTACGGGTTCTCTGAGGGGAGAAGAGACTGATCGTCTGTTCATACAGAGTATGAACAGCGATCTGTCATCTCCCCTACACAGTCCCCTCCCCCCTTCAGTTAGAACACACACTAGGGAACACAATTAACCCCTTGATCGCCCCCTAGTGTTAACCCCTCCCCAGCCAGTGACGTTTTTACAGTAATCAGTGCATTTTTATAGCACCGATCGCTGTATAAATGCCAATGGTTAAGGCGATGCCGAATCACAAAAAAGTCTCTGGTCAGGAAGGGGGTAAAATCCTTCGGGGCTGTGCAAATACAGTGTGACATATAATATTGCAACAACCACCATTTTATTCTCTAGGGCAGGGATATGCAATTAGCGGACCTCCAGCTGTTGCAGAACTACAAGTCCCATGAGGAATAGCAAGACTTTGACAGCCACAAGCATGACACCCAGAGGCAGAGGCATGATGGGACTTGTAGTTTTGCAACAGCTGGAGGTCCGCTAATTGCATATCCCTGCTCTAGGGTGTCTACTAAAATATATATATATATATATATATATATATATATATATATTGTTTGGGGGTTCTATTTTTATAGCAAAAAAAAAAAATATTTTAACTTGAAACCAACAAATGTCAGAAAAAGGTTTAGTGTTTAAGTGGTTAAACTTCCCTCAAAGTGTATTCCTTTGATCTAAAGGACAAATTGTTACAATGTTTAGACTTAAGTTCCACTGCTAAAGAATGTTGTGATTCTTGGCAGACTGCCCGTTTTTTTTTTTTTTTTCCTTTCTTTTGAGGGCTGTCGGCTGTAGCAGAACAGAGAGAATTCTTTGCATAGAAAGAATCGGGAAATACTTTGTCAAGATCGCAACAGGGAAAAAAATCGCGATAACTATTCTTAACGATGAATCGTGCAGCTCTATGGATGAGTGAAGGAATACACTTCTTAGGCCTCTTGCACATGGGGCATCTGAAAAAAAAAAAAGCCCCTCTGAACGCCACAGCTGCTGGCAGGAAATTTTGGCTTAAAAAATGCGTAACAATCCATGTATTGCACATGCGTTTATGCAAGTATAGTGTTTGAGTGTAAATGGACTCTACTGACCAGAATATTCATTTATCCTGACCACTGAAATTCATTTGTGCGCACAGGTGCGCGTTTAGATGCGTTTAGGCACGTACACACATTTTTTCTTCTCAAAAGCCTCTCTGAAGAACGTGCCCTTGGTGTTTTTTTTTTTTTCTGCTTGTAAATACAGCTGAACCGAGTGTTGTCTTGCAAAACCAGCAGAATTCAAGCTAATGGAATGTGCAGTACCGCATTTGGCCAGAGGTGCGGGGGCGCTGGTGACACTAGGAACAGTTCGGAGCCTTTCGGAAATACTCGGAATCACTCGGAAATACTCGGAATCACTCGGAAATACTCTGAAACACTCGGAAATACTCTGAAACACTCAGAAATACTCAGTTCCCGAGTGTTTCCGAGTTCAGGCGAGCTGTCCCCGAGTATTTTTGAGGCTCTCTGGCGCCCACCCACCTCTGGCCACATGCAGTATTGCATGCAATAGAAGTAGAATTATTTTCGTTTCCATTGACTTCTATGGGGAAACTCGCTTTGATATGCGAGTGCTTTGAATTACAAGCATTCCCCTGGAACGAATTATGCTTGTAATCCGAGGTTGCACTGTACTTCTTTTCCAATACACCCACAAAAGCCTATGCATGCATGGACACCTAGGCTTATATAGAGGTGCTTTTACAGGCTGAAAAAAAAACAGAGACTGGGATCACATTTATGCGAATTGAATGAGGTTTTCCCGCATCCAATTTGCATGACAGGAGATTGTGACCGACTCTCAATGGAACCAGTTCACACATGTCCGGGGCAGACGCGGAGCGCACAGTAGAAGTGTTCTGTGCGCCTTTGACTCCGTTTTAAGTTGCGAATTCAGGCAGAAATTCGGACCAAAAACGATGAACAGGGACGCACTGGACCCCCTGCTGCGAGCCCAGACCGAATGTCTGTATAAGCTGCGTTTTTTAAGCTTTGTGTGCATGAGTAAAACAATATATATAGCAAAGCATAATAAATACATTTTCCACACTATATTGTCAAAAGTATTGGGACACCTGCCTTTACAAGCGCATGAACTTTAATGGCATCCCAGTCATAGTCCGTAGGGTTCAATATTGAGTTGGCCCACCCTTTGCAGCTATAACAGCTTCAACTCTTCTGGAAAGGCCGTCCACAAGGTTTAGGAGTGTGTCTATGGGAATGTTTGACTATTCTTCCAGAAGCGCATTTGTAAGGTCAGGCATTATGTTGAATAAGAAAACCTGGCTTGCAGTCTCCACTCTAATTCATCCCAAAGGTGTTCTATCAGGTTGAAGTCAGGACTCTGTGCAGGCCAGTCAAGTTCCTCCACCCCAAACTCGCTCATCCATGTGTGTATGGACCTTGCTCCTAGGTGAGAATGGCATAAACCCACAGCTTCTTGGGAAATGCTCATGAATTATCCCAGAAGGCTGCACGGGCAGAGACTCACAGCAACCGATGGGTGAGCCTGGCAGATGTCATCAGGGGCTGGCTGCCTGAACCCTCAGCTGACCTCCTGATGGCAGAGGGAAAAATGGAGGTGAGGGACCCAGGCTGTGGCATCTTAGTAGAAGATTGCAGCAGGACAACACCGGGAAGAAGAACATCTGCAATGAGGACAATCCTACATAACAGGTAAGTGGGAAGAAAAAATGTCGGGGTGTGTGCTATCTTTTTGGGAACATTCAAAAATAATAATGATGAGCAAAATTGTGGACAGATTTTCTCTCTTGGTTTTTCTAAAGCGGGGGGGTGGAGCAGCAGTTGGCCTTAAAGTGACATTAATCTATATCCTTGTTCTCCAAAAATAATCCATACACATCCACTACTTAACCACCTGACCTCCAGAAGATTTACCCCCTTTCTGACCAGGCCATTTTTTGTGATACGGCACTGCGTTACTTTAACTGACAATTGCGTGGTCATGTGATGCTGTACCCAAATAACATTTTTATCCCTTTTTTTCCTACAAATAGAGCTTTCTTTTGGTGGTATTTGATCACCTCTGCGTTTTTTTTTATTTATTGCGCTATAAACAACAAAAGACTGACAAATTTGAAAAAAAAAATATTTTTTACTTTCTGCTATAAAATACATCCAATGAAAATGTTTTAAATAATCAAATTTCTTCATATATTTAGGCCAATTTGTATTCTGCTACATATTTTTGGTAAAAAATCCCAATATTTTTTACTAGTAATGGCGGCGGTCAGTGACTTATAGAGGGACTGCGATATTGCAGCGGACAGTTGGGACACTAACTGACACTTTTTGGGGACCAGTGATCCTATTACAGTTATCAGTGCTAAAAAATATGCACTGTCACTGTACTAATAACACTGGCTGGGAAGGGGTTAACATCAGGGGTGATCAAAGGGTTAACTATGAGCCTTGCCAGTGTTTTACTGTACCATGGGAGGTGCTTTTACTAGGGGAAGAGATGGAATTTATTACCTGCTTTGCAGGGACACAAATTCCATTGTTTACATAGGCAGATTGCAGTTCTGGCTCCCTGCCCAATGATTGACGGGTGCCGGAGGACATCAGGTAAAAAGGGAGAACAAAAGGGGGACAGGACCTTAAATATGCCTCTGAGAACACACCACACAGAATATATAAAAAATACAGTATTTTAGTAATATTTATTGTATATTTTGTAATCACATCGGAAGCAAGCCACCGGCATTGCGCATGTGCGCCCCCTACCTGGAAGTGTCAGATCACGTATGTATACGTGATTTGCCGCACAGGTGCCGCCCTGTAGCAGTAAAACTGCTATAGAGTGGACCTTAATTGGTCCTGTAATCTATTTTCATTAAATTGTTTCTTACTGTGTTTTTCTTTCTATGTGTAATGCCCTTTGTGAACTTTCCTTTTCCCTCCTGCTTCCATTTGTATAGAAAGAGCAGTGCATTTTAGCTGCTGTATACACACCACAAATCTCATAGTTCATAGTTCATCTTGGGAGTGAGCAAGAGAGAGTGGCTACATTACTGATGTAGCACCCTCTACCATAGGTAGGTGTTAGCATAGGTTTTTAGGAAAACTGCCAGCACAGGTAAATTTAGGCAGGCCTATGCTGAAAGCTAGGCCTGCTTGTTTTGATCTGGGGGCAGGGAGTGGTTAGTGTAGCTGTAGGTGTGACCACCTGTACTTTAGTTCTGAGGCGCCTCCCCTGCTTCCAGGGAGAATATTCTGGAAGAGGGGCAGGGCCTAGAACTGGAGTGGCAGGCAGCTCATATGTGAGCCCTGACCAATCCCCAACTGGAATTGGCAGGGGGCAGGCCTCCTATATAAGCTGAGGTAACAGGCCACTGGTGGAGTTGTCGGCTGGGAGAAGTGGAGAATGGAGTACTAGACAGCAGCAGGAGGGCACCCCCATCTGGGGGGGGGGGGGGTGTGCCGATCGCAGGAGGAGGCCCGGGGAGAGCTGTGAGGGAACTTCACCTTTACACGGTCATTAGTGATGTCCTCATCGTTACGCAGTCATTGATGAGGAACTCCTGAAGCAGAGGGGCAGGTGAAGCTGTCGGAGCGTACGGTCCGGTTAAGTTCTCCATCATGGACTCGGGGCAGAGAAAGGTCAGTGAGTGTACCACAGTGGAGGGCTGGATGAGGAGACAGCACAGGAAGTCTGTGAGGGAACTTCACCTTTACACGGTCATTGGTGAAGTCCTCATCATTACACGGTCATTGGTGAAGTCCTCATCATTACACGGTCATTGATCAGGAGTCCTGGATCAGAGGAGAGACTGTGGGGAATAGTGTAAAATCGATGTGGTCGCAGGATTTGCAAGCTGGGCTGGCTGGGAACAGTAGTTCACTGTTCAGCATATGCTATTAAACTACTAGGCCTCCAGGGAGAGGTACTGCAGGCCTCTGGCCTAATAGCAGCAACTAAACAGAGTCAACATTAGAGACTATTCAGAGTGGGATCTTTTGCACATACAAGAAGATGTGACAAGAAATTAATGTGCTACAGTATAAGTTTGTGCAGGAGGGAAAGATCTCTAGGAACTTCACCCTTACACGGTCATGGGTAAAGGCCTCGTCTTTACCTGGCATTGATGAGGAGTTCCTCGGAGCAATAGTCTGCAGGAGTTACGCAGAGGAGGAGCAATAATCTGCATGGTGATGCAGGGAAGAGACTGTAGCTGTTATACATGCGCATCATTTCTTCAGGCTCAAACTAAGTTCTAATCTATAAATATGATGGCAAAGTATTTGATCTATGGGAATCCCATATACCCCTTTCCTCAACCAAATTATACCCCCCAATAAACAAAAACAAAACAAAGCAAATGACTGTTCATTGTCTCAGATGTGATATATGGAGGTCGGGCAACAGGGTGATATGGTGGATGTTTGTGGCAGCTACACCGCTACACTACATATGTAGATGTAGCCACCTAAGAGGAAGTCAGATCACAGCAGCGAAAAAAATAATCTGGGGATTTGATGGAGGCTGAGATGTGCTCCCTTAGTCTGTCTTTAGTTTTCTAAGCAACCTACCCCTGCAGGTGGCACTATACCCAGTAGGTAATGATCTAAAGCAGATATGTCCAAAGCAGATGTATCTAAAGCAAAAGATGTGAACACAGAGAAAAGAATTTTATGGTAAGTACAAAAAAACTTGTCTTTTTTATGTTTAATCACTTTTATAAAGTATCTGCAAACAATACAGTTTAGCAATACAAATATAAGTTGTGATAGAGCCAAAGCATCCAAACTTGTACAGCCCAGATATGATGATCAAAATGCAAAGAAAATTGTGTTAAACAACGGTTATAGTGTAACAAATAATTTTGCCAAAAAAGGAGAGCAGCTAACACAGCAGATAGGATATGTGCAGTAATAAAGGAACAAAAATGTGTAGCGCTAGTATGAAAGATGAAACGTCCACAATCATATATATACTAATGACTGGTGCATCATCAAACTTCATAGTGAAAAAAACATCAAGATTGAGTGATGAGTCCCATATATATAAACAACTTCATATGAAGATCATAGCCAAGTGAAATCTTGAAGTGAAGAAAACACCACCACCAACAATAGGGAGGCTTACCGGAACATTTGAACCCAAAGGAACATAGGTTCAATGAGTCAAACAAGCTTGTGTTGTAAAACAGCCAATGGAAATGTAGAATTCTGTGGGAGTTGCAAGGAAGACCTGTGACCATCCATAGACCGGTATATCCCTCGGAGGTAGTGCCCCAAATGCGTGCGTGGCAGTTGGGTTAGATGGAGAAGAACAAAAAAGGCCACATAGTGTAATTCCATATATAAACATGCAAAATGTATTAAAAGAAATAAACTCACATTTCAGTGGATAAAACAGTGCTGTATGGTAAAATGGTGGCAGTGGAGTCCTACCCGGCGCGTTTCGTCTCCTTGGACATCGTCTGGGGGGGCCATACAGCGCTTTTTTATCTACTGAAATGTGGGTTTATTTCTTTTAATAAATTTTGTATGTTTCTATACAGAATTACACTATGTGGCCTTTTTGTTCTTCTCCCTCTAACCCAACTGCCACGCATGCATTTGGGGCACTACCTCCGGTCTATGGATGGTCGCAGGTCTTCCTTGCAACTCCCACAGAATTCTACATTTCCATTGGCTGTTTTACAACACAAGCTTGTTTGACCCATTGAACGTATGTTCCTTTGGCTTCAAATGTTCCCGTAAGCCTCCCTATTGTTGGTGGTGGTGTTTTCTTCACTTCAAGATTTCACTTGGCTATGATCTTCATATGAAGTTGTTTATATATATGGGACTCACATCACTCAATCTTGATGTTTTTTTTCACTTTGAAGTTTGATGATGCACCAGTCATTAGTATATATATGATTGTGGACGTTTCATCTTTCAAACTTTCAAACTTCAAACTTTCAAAAATCAATACCTTCAGAACATTAGAAACTTGTCTTTTTTAACATAATTCATACCAAGAGGAATTAAAAAAAAAAAAAAACGTTTATAAGGTAATTTGCTAAAAGAGTGTAAGCTGTTAACGTAACAAAGTGACATTTCACTTAGCTTAGTAAAGTAGGTAAAATTGTACTGATTTCAACTGGCCAATCATGTGTGAGCAAAAAATCCTGTGTTTTGTTTTTCATTTTCCTTGCATAGATTGGGTATTCTAAGTGAACACAGCCTCACCTCTTTCATGAAGCTAAGTGAAAATTCCCTTGACGAAATGAATATGCTGTACCCCCCACATGCTCCATCAATGACCCTGGTGAGAAGCAACAATTGGTTTCAGTCCCAAAATAACAACCTGTCCACCAATAACCAATGGAATTCCCAAATTTGACACGATTACAGAACCAAGTCTTGGACTTGAAGGGTTAATGTCAGTGGAAGTTATTTTAATTACAGAGTCGCTTTCCTCTTTAGCTCCTCTATGACAATCCTGGCCTTAATTTAGAAGGATTTAAATGGATATGAGATCCAAATTATCTTTGAATTAAGCGTTATCCCATCATCCTTTATTCAATAAAGTCTGTTAATATTAGCACAGCTGGACAGCAATACACTGGGTAAATGTCAGATTCCGATGCGTCTACAGTGTGAACTGAGAATTGCCATAACAGTATCATTCAATATCTCTAACTAGATTGTAATGAAGGGCGGCTTGGAGTAGCCTTGGGATCTGGACAGAAGTCCGGTAATTGCAATACTTGTAATCTTCTTCTCGGATCACCACTTGCATTCTTAAACTGGCTTTTCACTCTATTACTTTATCACATGCTCTCTTAAACCCTTTTATAGTTAAATAATTATTTTCAAATGCTTCAATAGACACATCTATAGTACCTGGCTATATCTGGAGGAATCTGTTTTTTTATGTTATTACTCCCCATCAATGAGCCCACTGTCTTTTATAGTTTCTTAACCACTTGCTTACTGGGCACCTAAACCCCCCTTTTGCCCAGACCAATTTTCAGCTTTTAGCGCTGTCACTCTTTGAACGACAATTGCACAGTCATACTACACTGTACTCAAATTTAATTTTTGCCATTTTTTTCCCACAAATAGAGCTTTCTTTTGGTGGTATCTGATCACCTCTGGGTTCTTTATTTTTTGTTAAGAAATTTAAAAAATACAAAACCGTTTTATATTTTGTTAATAATTTTGCAAACAGGTAATTTTTCTCCTTCATTGATGTACGCTGATGAGGCTGTCCTGATGGGCACTGATAGGCTTCATTGATGGGCACTGATAAGGCAGCACTGATGGGCATTAATAGGCGGCACTGGTGGGCACTGATATGTGGCATTGGTGGGCACTGAGAAGTGGCATTGATGGGTGGCACCGATGGGCGGCACTGAAGGGGATTGCTAGGTGACACTGAAGGGCACTAATAGGTGGCACTGATAGCTGACACTGATGGGCACTGATAGGTGGCAGTGATGGGCACTGATAGGTGGCAGTGATGGGCACTGATTGGCACTGGTGGGTGACACTGATAGGCAGCACTGCTAGGTGGCACTGATGATGCACTGATTGGCACCATTGGTGGGCATTGATAGTGGGCATTGATAGTTGGCACTGATTGCTGCCACTTATGCACTGGTGGGCACTGATTCGTGGCACTGTGGGCACTGGCAGAAGATACTAGTGGGCACAGATGAGGCTGCTTCGCCTCTTCCTCTTCGGGACCGATGTCCCTTGCACAGAAGCCAGTGATCTGCTTTTCTTTCTCCTCACGCTGTCAGCGTGAGGAGAAAAAAAAAAGGTTTACCGATCTTCTGTTTACATCACGTGATCAGCTGTCATTGGCTGACAGCTGATCACATGGTAAGGGGCCAGGATCGGCCCCTTACTCCGATCTGTGATCACCCGAGTCTCATTGTGTGCAAAGGTGGAAGACGTCTATTGACGGCCTCCCGGGCAAAGTAGGTCCGCGCTGTAGCCGTCATTCGGCTATAGCGCAGATCTGAAGGGGTTAAAGCCCAACTGAACTTTTAGTTTGGATCCACTAAGTACATTCCAATCACATGAAAACAAACGGTGTACAAAGTCCTTAAAGGAGAAGTACAGCCAAAGCTTGTTTGGCTGTTCTTCTCCTGTGGATCACAGGAGGGCAGTTTGTTTTGCACTCCTGTGAACTGTTTTCAACTGACAGCAGGCTGGAGCCCGCTGTTGGCTGACATCACAGAGCCGGTCCAGGCTTGGGGAAGATTGTGATCATATGGTTGGGATGTGCCCACATGCCTGGACCGGTGACCAGCCCAGCCTCTCAGTGAGATGCTGAAAGACTGTGCCGGATGCTCCTGCCCCCTCCACAGCCCAGTGCTCCAGCTTGGCTCCCAGTGTTAGAGCCAGCGGCGGACTAATGCTGTTTCCACCTAGGTAAGTATGATTAAAAAGAAAACCCAAACCGCATACTTTTATAGTGGAACTTCACCCTCTCAGTCAACACTATTTTTAATCCTCATGCTGCTAGCATTAGTAAATAGATAGGAAAGTATAACACATTTACTTGTTTTAAACTTTGTTTTTTTACATTTTTTCCTTTCCCTTTCTTTCAGTCACTTCCTAGTTTCCAGGCCCAGGCAAATGATGTCATACATCCAAGGAGTCTTCAAAAAGGGAAGAGGGGTTATCCCAGCTAAGCATACCCTCCTAGATAGATTCCAGGAAGTAAATGCTACATGAATCATGTGCCCTTACTCAAGATGGCCATGCACAGAAATGCGAGCGGATGTTTTACAATGTGATTTCTCAGCAAATTAAAGCATTGAGACATGGATGGATGGGGGAATTTATTTAAATATTAAAAATGAATTTAATAGGGCTTTTGGTTTGTGGTGCTCAGATGCAGCGAAGTTCTGCTTTAAACAATTTGTTTTCTATAGAAAGCAGCCACAGACTGAGCAGAACAGCCTGCTCCTTGCCAGCATGCTACAGGAATCTTACTCTCAGTGTGAAAGCAGTGGTCTTTCTGCAAAGGTCTGAAATCCCCTGGTATGATTGCAATGCACTCTTGCCAATGCACACGTTCCTGTATAAGTGGCTGTATGTCTAAATGGGTGCTGAAGCAACCACTGGCTGGAACCGTGAGCAATCAGAATGAAGAATGTCACCAGCACACCATGGGTCTTCATAAAATGGGCCCAACGCTTTACTCAGCGATAACATCATTAAAGCAAACAGCAACGTTTCGGAGCCTTCATCAGGCATGGAAAGGGGGTTTAGATCCTATTCTGTGATATTGGCCAACATCCCCAAATCACAATTCTAAAAAAAAATTGAATTCCCCCATTAGATGGGACTTTAAAGGCTCAAAACCATAATTACGTCAAATGTATACATTTTATTACAATTCTTTAAAAAATGGTCATACAAATAACATAAAAGAGTAATGAAGAAAGCACAAAGTCATACCATACAATAATCTGTTATACCTATTAGTAATCAATATTAGCAAAATAAATATCCAGTTTCAGAGTCAAAATAGCTCCTTCTTCAGGGATTATGTCTGCTAATAGTGTGGTATGATAGGGTGCTCATCATTCACAGCGTACAAATCGCATTCATAAAAATATTAAAAAGAGGTCCTAGCCAAATGTCTTCACCTTCAACTGAACAGCTCCCAGGAAAAAGAGGGAGATGGAGTGACAGACAAGGGCTGATGACCCGGTGGGGAGTCTTCAGTTGCCACAGAGGGCTAGAGAGATGCACATTGGGACCACCTCCAAATGTAGACTAGGAGGGGTACATCAAGGCGATTAGATTTTATGTAGATCTGCTCTAGGTGTTTCACAGAATGTCTCTGCAATGGCTGTTCTCACATAAGATGTTTCAAACAGGTCTGCATAGTAACTCACCCAATCATTCTTCTTCAGGCATGTGACATTCCTCGTTCTGAAGCGTCCTAGTATGATGCCACCACCCCATCTAATCCAATCTGAGAATGCTTTGTATTAATTTAGGGAGTGCAAAGAAATCTCTGAAACACGTCAATACCAAGTTGCCGACCTCCTGTGTTCAGTAAACAGAAGAGGTACAGACCCAGAAGAAAGTGGAGAGCACTGGAATAGTTGTGTCTACTTTAGTGGTTTCCAGCTTATAGAGGGATCGACCAGGTATGGTGTATACATAGTTACATTGGTCCAAACTGGACCGATGTATCTATTTATAAATAAATCCATGCCTGAAATTATTCTTTAACGTGTGTCGTGTTAAGGCAGCGCAGTTAATGCTCCACAACAGATTAAAAAAAAAAAGATTCTTCTTTAGCAATGCAGCGCATCACAAAGTGTGGTATGTGCGCTATGGTGAGCTGCGCGTTGCATTACCAAGCCTCGTGGCAAAATATGCTAACAAAAGCGTTCTAGCTTTGGGGCCTCAGTTTTGGTGGCCAACACCACTCTTTTGTAGTTTTTTCCTCTCTAAACTAATGATGGGGCAGCTTGAGTCCTGCATGCCTTGGGTTAAGGCTTGACTCCCTTGTTTCCCAAGGCCTTCAATGAATACACATCAGCCAAGAGACATACATTGTAATTCGATTTCTCACACCAGCAATCAATCAGTGCACTGGCTGGGAAAGACCTTAGAAGAAATATAGGTTTACGATATTTAACGCTGTCAGAATAAGGACACCGAACCGCCACAGTCATCTGCAAGGTTGCAAACAGCAATACCAAACGGGCTCTAGATGAAAAATCTATCTTATATTTCCTGATAGCTCCATCTACTAACCACATATTACGGGATGTGGCTTTTAGCATACTGTATGTTTGAAGAAAAAAACAACACTGCTCTAAACTCAATGATTCTGCCATACTGATAAAGGAATTGTGATCACAGTGAGATCAGGCTGTAAAAAATCCAGAAACTTAGTAAGGTGACCTTCCAGGATGGGAAACAATACAACTGCTTATATGATGGCCATACATAGGTACAGCAGTTTGCTGATGTGTACCTGTTAAAACGTTTCAAATCTGATTTGCTCATTTGTGAATGGTTCTCTTTAAAGCTTTCTGCTGACCTCAAGAATGGGATGTTGGTGTAAACTTTATCCTTTCTAGCTTTAAAAGGAGATTTTTTTTTTAACTTTTAAATGACAGGTCCTCTTTAAAATTCAAGTGACTCCTTTGTTGTGTGTGAAGCTCATCTGTATGCTTGGAAAGATCAATGAGCCCATAAACAAGCCTAGGACAAGAAGATGGCAGTAGGTGGAATAGATTATTGTGCTATCTCCTGCTCCATATGGCAGTGGGCAGCAAGGAGGTCACATCACAACAATGTCAATGAAATGTGGGTGTCACAGGGAAATAAAAACAACGTGCAGCATTCTGTACAAGGATACGTTGCTGCCGCAGCATTGTTCTCCCAGCTGTAAAGGTGTGTCAGGACCTTACGCCGAGTACTCACCCGGCTAAATGATGCTATAAGTACATCCAACACAAAATTGATACAATTATTGAAATTAAACGAATCTCCTTTGCTTTAGGGAACATATACACCAATCAGCCAAAACATTATGACCACTGACAGGTAAAGTTAAAAATATTGACTATGTCGTCACAACGGCATCTGAAAGTGGGTGTGATATATTAGGCAGCAAGTGAACATGTTTACCCTGAAGTTGCTGTGTTTAAAGCAGAAAAAAATGGGCAAGTGTAAGGATTTAAAGCAGAGTTCCAAAGTATAAAACATTTTTTTTTCTAAATTCCTAAGTTCATGTAATCAAAATGTACCACTCACTTTTTTTGTGAATAATATCCCCTGATGTCCATTTTCGTCTCTAAAAGCAACTTATATACTTTCTTCGTGGAAGTTCTCATCTTGCCTGTGGGCATGTGAAGCCCACAAGCAGACACTTCCGGGATACGGTGATGCTGAGCTACCAGCATGCACCGTCCGTACCCTGGCACGCGAATTGAGTTCACGTCACAGCGCCGTAAGCTTCCGTCGTTGCCATCACAACGGGCGTCGTCATCGGAAGTGCTTGTGATGGCAACGTCCTGGCGTCATCGCGTCACTTCCGCTTTCGGAAGATCACGATAATTAGCAATGGCTTAGCCACACTGACTCCTGGGAAGATTGATTCATAGCTCCCAGGAGTCAGTGCGCCGCTCCGGGAGACATTGCGCCCCCGGATCTGACGCCAATACCCACGGGTGGCTAGGAAGTCCCACTTCAACAATCAATAACAAGGTAACCCTTAGAAAAAAAAAATTCTTTCCATTTGTCACTGTCTATAATGCCTGCTTGTGAATCAGCTTGCTTTGTGAACGAGTGTGGAACTCCGCTTTAAGTGACTGACAAGGGCCACATTGTAATGGCTAGACAATTGGGTCAGAGTATCTCCAAATCTACAGCTCTTGTGGGATGTTCCTGGTCTGCAGAAGTCAGGATCTACCAAAAGTGGTCCAAGGAAGGAAAACTGGCAAACCAGTGACAGGGTCAAGGGCGGCCAAGGGTCAATAATGCACCTGGGGGGTGAAGACTGGCTCGTGTAGTCTGATCCAATAGAAAAGCTACTGTAGCTCAATTTTCTGAAAACATGAATGCTGGATCTGATAGAAAGGTGTCAGAACACACAGTGCATTGCAGTTAGTTGTGTATGGGGCTGCATAGCTGCAGACCGGTTGGAGTGCCCATGCTGACCCGTGTCCACAGCCAAAAGTACCTACAATGGGCACATGAGCATCAGAACTGGACCACGAAGCAATGGAAAAAGATGGACTGGTCTGATGAATCTCGTTTTCTTTAACATCATTTTGATAGCTGGGTGTGTGCTTACCTGGGGCACCAGAATGGCAACAGGATTCAGAGTGGGAAGAAGGCAAGCCGACAGAGGCAGTGTGATGCTTTGTCTAGTGGAGTCCATGCCTCGATAGATTAGGGCTATTTTGGTGGCAAAATACTCAATATTAGGTGGGTCAGAATGTATGGTAGGTGGTCATAATGTTAGGGTTGATTGGTGCATGTTACAAAGAGGTTGTTTTTCCAATTCCAGGCACACTCATTGCACCACTGCAAGGGTTAAACACTTTTCATGTTTAAGGGTGATTGAATAAAGAATAATTACCTTATTCTGCATTCCAGCAGGATTCTTTCAGCTGTGTGATCGGTCCCTGCAACCTCCTCTCTTAGCCACACACAGAGCAGTCGATCGCTCCATGCCCCAGATTGTACATGATGATGATGAAGGTTCCTTTCACAGACCGAAGCTTCGGGGAGAAGTGGAGAGCGCCAGAGTTGGATTAAGTAATAATACCTGTTCCTCTACCCATAGAAATAAGAACTTGCAGTGATAGATGGAACAACTGCAAGGGTAGTTTTTTTCTAATTCCTGGAGTTGGGTTTTTAAACAACAAATTGTGTCCTCAAAGTGATTCTTTCAAACTAGATCTAAACCCAATCATTAAAACCCTACAGAACCTTTAACTCACAATTCCAAAAATTGCTTTCAACAGTTTTAAATATGCAGTTTTTATTAAAAGAATACCTGGAGATCCTGCCACGAAGGTCCTTTCTGACATATAAGCCTGCCATAGATGGTTTGAAGATTTGAACCATCTATAGTCAGGCTGATTGTACCCAAATCACCAGAGGAAGCCAAGCTTCCCATCAACATCTCTGCACCACTGGACCCTCCTCCTCCAGGGACACCCAGTCAGGCTGTAATTGAGAAATGCCACAACTGTGGCCTACTTTAATCACCAGTGAGGCAGCAGGAGTCTTGCAGCCTTGATCATCTCCCAGACTGAAAACACTGTCCAGCGATCTCTGCTGTTCACGTCCCAGGAGAGGACTGTTTGGAAGACAAATTACCTCCGCCATCACTGCCTGGACCAAGGGGAATGGGCCCTTTATCCCAACAATTTCAATAAGATCTGTTATAAATGGGGGATATCTTGACCTCTAGATTTACCCACAAGTTACTTCTGTTTGTGGCCAAGGATCCTTGAGTCCCTTCCACTCGTACGGTATTAAAACCCCTTATGGTACATTTTATATGTACCACACTCTCTTTGTTCTCCTTTATTTCCCTTTTAGCTCTCTCTATCCTAATTTCTTGTTTTTTTCCCCCCATCCCCCTCTCTAGCTATCTTGTTCTTTCTCTCCCTTTTTCTTTGTTCATCTCCCTCTTTTCCTCTCCCTTCCATGTATTCTCTATTTTTTTTCCTTCTCTTACTCCTTGGTGGGTGGGGGTGGGGGGGATGGGATGAGTGGTGGGAGGTTGCGTTAAGTGGCAGTGCTGGTGGGGGGTGAGATCAGTGGCAGCGCTGGGGAGAGTTCCCTTCAGTCAACTTAGGTGCTCTTAATCAAGGTCATCTGCTGATCTGAGAACTGTAGTGCGGACTTTTAATGACAACTCTAATCACAGGTAGTGTTACTCACTGTGACTCCGGCTTCCCTGTGTCTCCAGCTCTGTGGTGTTTCACAGCAGTGACACCTATGCCGAAATCAGGAGATAGGATCTCCTCCAGCCCCTTCCACGTCACATTCCTTACCAGTCAGTTGACCTCCATTCTCTGCCCCCCAGCCATGCCGCTGCCCAAGAGGCTGAGTGGGCGGCTGCGGGCTCCAGCAACAGCCCAGCTGGGCGGCCACAGGCTCCAGGGACAGCCCTGCTGGGCGGCTGCGGAAAGGCTGGGAGAGCGGTGAGGGCTTCAGGAACAGCCCAGGATTCGGTGACCCCTGGCAAATCGTCATTCGACCCCCAGGTTGAGAACTACTGCTAGCACTAGCATCAGATGCTCAAGATCTCAAGTCCATGGCTCCCTACCAGAAGAACACACTAGCTTAGCAGGAGGGTTTCCCCATCAACACTGACAGTGTTGATGGGGGACTCGAGTGATTCTCTTTCCTGCAGGAAAGAAAATCACATTATAGACAAGAAGTGACTGAAAAAGGCTGTCAAATCTAGAGGGCTCCTGAACAGCATTGAATGTGATCTATCTGCAAGTAATGGTACAAACAGACAACCCATGGAGTTTGCACCAAGGGAATGACTGCCAAGATACCAGATGAAAGCAGCATACAGGTTTTCATGCATTGCTTACCGTAGCTGAGACTCCCTTCTGTATATTTCTGTTGCCTCTGCATACTGGTAGGCAGCTCTAGCAGAGCCATGGCTTTTATACTCTATTCTCTTGATTAAGCAGCAGGAAACGTTTTTGCAGATAATTTTTTGTCAAAAGTTTTAAAAGCATTTTAATAGTGTAAAAATCACTGATTGCTGCTTTAACTCAAGCTAAAATTAGATTATAAATAGCTCCATACAGGCCAATTTACTTAGAACCCACTGGGATATCAAACAATCAGGTTGTGTATATGGGTAGCTTTAGAATCAATGTGATGTTGCTTGTGAAGGCATCTCAGGGTTGTTTTGCATAGAAAGTCCCACCTATACGTGACCCAGCAGAGGGCACATCGCTGGTCCAGCCCTTGGCTAACTCATATTAGTCTTTTTACAAATAATAACTGCTTTCTGAATAAATAGCCTGCAATGTTTTATGGATCAGACGTTGTCTTCCTGTCTCCCATTATAATGCTGAGCATGAAGGTGACATTTAAAAACAGCATCAGATATGCACGCCATTTACTTCCTGCGGCAAATTTTCAATCAAATATGAGTCAGGCAGGAGAAGAACATTAAAAAAGAACTCCACCAGCTAATTTAAAAAGACGTGTAAAGAAAAAAACTTGTGCCTGTTCTTGGACAACACTTAGAGGAAAAAAAATAATGAGCTATAAAATACGGGGCCTTTATCAAGCAATGTTCTGCATCTGCTGGATCCAAAAATAACCACATAACACAATGGCATCCAGCAGTAAACATCTGCAAGGAACTGATTTATTATTTTTTAAAATTAGATTTTATTTTTAAAAATAGTTTTAATTTACAAAGAGACAACCTATCATGCAGGACAAATGAGCGAAGAGAATACCAAACGGAGTACAGCTTAAACACAGATATTTGCTTTTTATAAAAGATTATAAATACATGAGAGAGAACCATAATAGCATTCAGTATTTCGAAGGCCACATACACTATTTTGTCAAAAGTATTGGGACACCCACCTATACATGCACAATAACTTTATTGGCATCCCAATCGTATTTCATATGGTTCAGTATGGAGTTGGCCCACCCTTTGCAGCTATAACAGTTTTAACTCTTCTGGGAAGGCTGTCCACAAGGTTTAGGAGTGTGTCTATGGGAATGTTTGACCATTCTTCCAGAAGTGCATTTGTAAGGTCAGGCACGGATGTTGGATAAGAAGGCCTGGCTTGCTGTCTCTGCTCTAATTGATCTCAAAGGTGTTCTATCGGGTTGAGGGCAGGACTCTGTGCAGGCCAGTCAAGTTCCTCCACCCCAAACTCGTTCATCCATGTCTTTATGGGCCTTGCTTAGTGCACTGGTGCGCAGTCATGTTGGAACAGGAAGGGGCCATCCCCAAACTGTTCCCACAAAGTTGGGAGCATGAAATTGCCCAAAACGTCTTGGTATGCTGATGCCTTAAGAGTTCCCTTCACTGGAACTAAGGGGCCAAGCTCAACCCCTGAAAAACAATCCCAAACCATAATCCCCCCTCCACTAAATGATTTGGACCAGTGCACAAAGCAATATCCATAAAAACATGGATGAACGAGTTTGGGGTAGAAGAATTTTACTGGCCTGCAAAGATTCCTGACCTCAACCCGATAGAACACCTTTGAGATGAATTAGAGCAGAGACTGTGAACCAGGCCTTCTAGTCCTACATAAGTGCCTGACCTTACAAATGCGCTTCTGAAAGAATGGTCAAACATTCCCATAGACACATTCCTAAACCTTGTGGACAGCCTTCCCAGAAGAGTTGAAGCTGTTATAACTGCAAAGGGTGGGCCAACTCAATATTGAACCCTACGGACTAAGACTGGGATGCCATTAAATTCACTTTCGTATAAAGGCAAGCGTCCCAATACTTTTGACATGTAGTGTATGTCACCTAATAAAGTGTAACCAAAGGCAAAAATACTTACCTTAGTTCCAACAAAAGGTCGCTCACTGGCCCTGCCATCTCCCCGGTATCTTCCAGTTGCAGGTCTTCAACCTTCTTGATTGAAAGGTGTGGGATGACTTCACTTCTGGGCATGTGTAGGAGTGCAGTCATCCCAGCACAAAGGACCTGTGCCAGATTGTAAACTGAGCTGCACGTACATTCTACATGGTATGGTGAGCAGGCAAGTAAGTGCATTTGATTGCAGAAGAGACATTGCATGTCTTTTCTGCAATAAAGAGCCTGCATGTTCTCAATTTTATATCAACTTCAGGTCCACTGAAGTTCTGCAGTTAAGAGCCTGCCTGTTCTCAGTTTGATTTTAAACTTCAGTTCCACTTTGAGCAATAGGAGGTGCATTATCTATCCATTGGACCATATACAGTAGCAAGAAATTTGCGTGATGCATTACACAAGTAATATGTATGTTTCTCAAATGAAGTGCATCTCTTCAACTCAGATCTCCATTTCTCCACAGTGGGTGGGTTAGTAAGGAGCTCATTCCTAAACTGTAGTCTTCAGTATAGAGATTTCACCAAAAATGAGCCTGTGGCTAAATAGACAACAATTCTCACCGACACACTCTAAAATCTTGTGGAAAGCCTTCCCAGAAGAATGGAGGCTGTTAACGCAACAAAGAGGAGGCCAACTTTAAATGAATGACCATGGTTTTGAAATGTCATCAAGATCATTTAGATGTGGTGGTCCACAAATTTTTGGCCACATGGTGGGTGTGATAGTCAGCTGTCCCCAAATTCTGCCCATATAGTTACCTTTGGCCATATAGCTGGGTCCAATCCTTTGGTCTTTCATCTGATCCACTGAAAGATAATATATAATAGACAAAGAACCATACAAAGGATAACTATCTGCAGTAACCCCTGGCAATCAATTAGGCTTTAGCTTACTCGAGACAGCAGGCATCTGATCTGTTGACATTCGTTATGGCACTTAGGAGACAGCCAAGTACGGATGTTCTCTCTAATTGAAAAGGATGTGAATGCACTTGTTATAAACAAATGAAAAATTATGGTTTCATTTGGAATAGAATACAGACGTTATAATTCTGGCAACAGAATTCAGCACTACAGTATAATTTTTTACAATGCTTTTGTTTAAAATACTTTATGTTGGTGTGCAAGTATAAATACATACAGTATATGATTATAGGTCAACCACACATTATGAGTAGAGTGTGGAACGGTCTGAAACTCTTTCAAGTTGGGGAGATTTAATCTTAAACCTTAATTTTGGGAATTATAAGTAAATTTACCCTTGCAATAGTGCCCCCCCCCCCCGTACTGCAAGGGTTATATAATCGTTATGTCTATGTGTTACAGGAACAATCACTGTAATCTACCCTATCCCATGCTTTGCTGCTGCTCTCTTCTTACTGAAGCTTGGGCCTTTTAAATACTCCCTTGGGAGTGAACATGCAACCTCGAGCGTCTGACAGAGAAGGCTGTGGGGACCATTACACCACTGAAAGGACAATGCTGGGGTGTGGAATAAGGCACATAGTTCATCTTGTGGTAGTGTCCCTTGACATAATGAGCATTTAACCCTTGCAGTGCAGTCCCACTCCATAGGTATATTTTTTTCCAATTCCTTCAATACTTGTTTAGTCTAGGACGGGGGTCGGCAACATGTAGATCGCGGCTACCTGTCTACCGCTGACAGGTAACAGGTAGACCGCGAAAACATCCCACTGTTGCCAACACGGTCCACAGCGGCGCATGCAAACAATCACCCAATCCCAGGGTGCAGAGGCAGTCCCCGCCCCTTGCATATGTGCGGCTGCGGGGCGGGGTAAGCCACTGTAATAGCTTGGGCAAGTTTGGGCTCTTTTCTCTGCATTGAAAACTTCTGTACACTCCAGCCCTCCTAACACCACAGCCCTCCTGACACCCCAGCCCTCCTGACACTCCAGCCCTCCTGACACCCCAGTACCATTCCCTTCTGACCCCCAATACAATACCCTGCTGACACCCCAGCCCTCCTGATCCCCCAATACCATACCCTTCTGATCCCCCCAATACCATACCCTCCTGTCCCCCAATTGCCATCAGCCCTGCTGATCTCCTTGTACTATGCCCTCCATATCCCCCAGTACCGTACTGTCCTGATCCCCCAGTACCATGCTCTCTTAAAAACTGCACTGTGCCCGCCTGACCCCCCCAGTACTGTGCCCCCCTTACACTCCTATACCTTATCCTCCTGACCTCTCTGTACCATGCCCTCCCAACCCCTAGCATACATACTACTGACCTCTGTACGCTGGCCTACATACTACTGACCTCTGTACACTGGCCTATTTACTACTGATCTCTGTACACTGCCCTGCATACTACTGACCTCTGTACACTGCCCTACCTCCTACTTACTTCTGTAGACTGCCCTACATGCTACTGACCTCTGAACACTGCTCTACCTACTACTGACCTCTGTACATTGGCCTAAATACTACTGACCTCTCTACACTGCCCTACATACTACTGACCATTGTACACTGCCCTACCTACTACTGACCCCTGTACACTGGCCTATTTACTACTGATCTCTGTACACTGGCCTACATACTACTGACCTCTGTACACTGGCCTACTTATTACTGACCTCTGCACACTGCCCTGCATACTACTGACCTCTGTATACTGCCCTACCTCCTACTTACCTCTGTACACTGCCCTACATGCTACTGACCTCTGTACACTGCTCTACCTAGTAATGACCTCTATACATTGGCCTAAATACTACTGACCTCTCTACACTGGCCTACATACTACTGACCCCTGTACACTGCCCTACCTACTACTGATCAATATACACTGTCCTACATACTACTGAGCCCTGGACACCACCCTACAAACTACTTGCACTGGCCAGAAATCAGAGCAGATAGCCAGGCCTGAAATTAGTCAAGAAAATCAGCCTGCGGTACCAAATGTTCTGCTTTCATGATGAACTCCGTCGTCAGACTTGTGGGTGTAACCAATTGCTCCCTAGACATGAAAAAAATTGTGAAAGTGAATGCCGAGCTTCTCACTGAAGCTAACTTTTAAGGTAGGCTAAGTTTATATTTTTACAGTGACATTAGTTTTAGTACATTTTTCTAGTTTTTTTTTAATGCTATCTTTACTTTTTATTGGGGGCTTGCTAGTTAATTTCTTAAAAAAAAGGGGGGGTGCTGCACCCCGGTGAACTTTGATCTCTTCAGTGTTGTCCAGGTAGATCTCTGTCTCTCAAAGGTTGCCTACCCCTGGTCTAGGGGTACAGGGATAAGGCGCAATACTTACTTTATTCCTCAATCCATGTGATTATAGACCTGCATTGTTGGTGATGATGCCGAGGGACTGCCCCACAGCCTACCCACAGACCAAAATTTTGTGTAGAAGAGAAAAGCATCGGAGGCTAGACTTGTCTGATTTCTAGATTTTTACTTTAATTCCCATCCCAAGGGAGGGGAAATCTACCAAAAGGAAACCCTGTTCTTGTGATAACCATCCAAGGTAGAGTTTCACTTTAAATACAAGGCCCAGTAAAGTACTCTATGAAGTAATCTTCATTACTTCTATAAAACTAGTATTAGTCACATTCAACTGGACTTCCCCTGCTCATCCAAGTGGCTTCTTTATTTCAAGAAGAAACATACAACTCACATTTATATCTACTCGGGTATAAATTAATGGCGTAACATCTTCAGCATTACTAAACAAATGCAGCTGAAGATGACTACTACTAGATATAATGTGAGCTGGACAAATTAAATCTCTAACAGACACAATCCAATATGTTTACCCAGGACTTCTTTGTGCCAGAACATGCCAATATGCCCCTGAGAGAGGCCAGTGATAGGGTTGTCTATAGGTCAGGAAGTTGAGGAAAACCTCTAAGAAAAAGAAGACAAAAAAGTGATGTGGTTTTATCTGGTCCCCCTTTCCACTGCAATGGTTTACTATTCATTTTGCCTCAGGAATGATGAATGATGTAATATATCTACCTTATTCCTCACTACTGCAGATTTCCTGCTCTTCACGCAACTAGTCCACCAAAGTCTCTCTCCTTCTCTGACCAACTGGTCACAGTTCTCTGACATCATCACACACAATAAGGGACCAGCAGTCCCGCATTTTATGGGAGGAAGCTAAGGGTCTGGCCACATTCCATAGTGATGGACTGTGGAGGAGGAGAGCTTTAGGTTTTGTATGTTTTAGGCTATAAGTAAAAAAACTCAGAGCAGCCAAAAAGTTCCTTCTTGATTTCTCTATTCACATAGTTTTCCCTTACCTTAAAATATCAGTAAGGTTTAGAAGAATGAAATGGAAATTCTGACTGGTTGCTATGGGTAATACAATTCACATTTTAGACACATTGATAAATGAGGATCAATACAACGAGATTTATGACTCTACCGGAAAAGAAAGATTGATAAATAAGCACACTTTATCCAAGCTGTTTTCTTGATCCGAAAACAATTTTGCTCTAACGCCAATAAATCACCACCTGGAGAAATCGATAGTGTGTCCCTGGGAATGTCGCTTTAACTCCCTTCACTTTTTATTGGCATATTTCCAGCACATTTCCTCTCCGGTGATTCCATGTTAAAACGTTTTGAAAATGACTAAATCCTCAAATTGGTTCGTGCATAAAAGCATGAAATTATTCATGAAGAAAACCACATTTTAATTGTGTATTAATTGTGCTGCCACTTAGCAGATAAACTGTAAAAATTCCAATATACAAATAACTATGTTACAGCAGCCATGACACGACACGACACAGGTCCAGCCCAGGAGAAAGATCGCTCCACAGCTCCAATGCACCCTGCAATGTGGTAGCCTACACATTTTTGAATGGAGATTGGAAGTGTTAAAACACCTGACAGGTTTTTATTGCTAAAGTAGAAGAAATTGCCAGCACTCCAGAGATGACAGATCTCAAATCTTTACTGAGATCAAAGCTAAAATAACAACAAAGCTTATGCAGCAAACAATGCACAGCTACCTCTTCATAAGCTAGTATAATGTCATCTCAACTGAGATCTCAGAACAGATTTAAGATCTGTCATCTCTGGAATACTGTCCGTTTTTTCCTTTGAATTGACATGGTGTCTCCGTTGGCCCTGCACCCTCCTCAAGGAGTGAATAGTGAAGGAGCAGGATGGATTTTATTTCAAGTTTATAGTACTTTCTATGCCCCTGATGGGGAAATTCGCCTCCATATTTGTCCTGGTAAAGGAAATTCTATCAATGGTAAAGGTAAATCTACTCCTGGGGACACCTGCTGACAACTGTCTAAGAAGAGAGTTTCCCTCACTTTGCAGAGATTTTCTCTCACTTCCTGTGATGTGTCCCAGTAAACGTAAATGTTCCCAACACAGCACCGATGGAAAAAAAAAAAAGACAGGAGTTTTAAGCTATTACATAAAACACGTTTTATTATTACAAAAAAAAACACGTTTTCGCTTTCTGTTGGGGTACGGAAATGGACATTGCCCAAGTTATTGCCACCTATGACTTGTCCTCCAAAATTGACTAGCACTCTGGTATATTACCATGAGAACCCCAAATTCCCCAGTCCGGGCACAGGAAACAACCAAAAACAGCATGCACACACTAAGGCCTCATGTACACTGGACGTTCAGGCTTGGTGCATGAGACTCCAGAGTTTAGGTGCACAGGCCAGTCTAGCCATTCTGCTAACAGCCCGTAGAACTCTATGAGAGGATATAAGCTGCTGCGGCTTGACGGTGCTGCACAGTGCAACGAGTAATACAAATTTTTAGGGCAGTATGCACCAAGGGACAAATCCCTGAAATGCAAGCAGCCTGCGTTCTGAGCATTCCTCCTTGGGTGCATACTGCCGTAAATATTCGTATCACTCAGTGCACAGTCCAGCTGCAGAAGGTTTCATGCACAAACTCCCAGTGTGCATGAGGCCTAATATCCAAGATGTCATCACCCACTAAGTAAAAGCTTGTGAGAAACGTCGCTCCTCATACCTCCAGTCAGTACACTCTGTTCTCAAGCAGACTGGTACATGGACTTTCACTTACCCCACATACTGCTCTTTCCAGCAGTTACAGTTTACCTAAACTAGGCTATAGTTATTGCAAATACTCACAATCTTTAGAGCAGCCTTTTTTAACCAGGGTGCCCAGCAGTGGCGGTGTGTCCATAAGGGCACACGGACGCTGCCCCCTCTCTCAAGCCACCCCCTCCATCACCAATAGATAGATTCAAGGGCGTCTGAATTACAGCGGTGGGGGGTGTTTTTGAAGCACCTGATTAGAACCATAGGCTCTAACCATAGGCTCTATCACGTCAAAAAAAGTAAACAGCGAGCGCCATTCTTGGCACCCGCAGTTTACCCAGCTGTGTTAGAAAAGCGAATGAATATTCGATTTCCTAACACTGATCCGCCTCTCCGCCAATCAGGTGCTCGTGTCTGTTACCCGTCACCTGATTGGCTGAAACGACAGGCGCTGTGATTGGACGTATATCAGGCATCCAATCATAGGAGGTGGCGGGAGAAGACATCAAGGACATAGAGGCGCATGGAGGACACCGCTCGCCACTCGCCGCTATCACCCGCTGTCCAACCGAGGCAATCATAGGAGATGACAGGAGAAGACATCAAGGACATAGAGGAGCATAGAAGACACCGCTCGCCACCAGCCGGCGTCACCCGCTGCCCCACTGAGACAGGGTAAGTGCTGAGCAGACGGCGGGTGGGCGGGCACAGTGACAGCATTCAATGGGCAAAACAGAAGATACAAAGTAACACACACACATAAGCAAACAGTATTAAAAATAAAAGGGATGAACAAGCTTACAAAAAAAGTGTTTCTTCTGTTCCTGGGGTTTGATGGAATACAAAGACCATACCCCATCTAGATGAGACCCATCAGATATGCTATGCCCCAGATTTGATTGCAGATCTCAAATTAATCCTTTAGAGATCAAAACGTGTTGCCATCCTCCTAGCCTATCCAATTGAAAGAAAGGGGTTGGCTGCTGGATCCTACCAAATTAGCACAGGTAGGATTTTGGTAATCAATATCTTCCAACACTCATAACTGTGTTGAGTTATGAATTATGGATCCAAAAGTAAGAGTCATGGTTTCATGTGTTGTTTGCCTATGGGTAGTGACCAAACTTGGATGCTTTACATCTAACAGAACCAATACCTACACAAAAAGCCCCAATTTATTAATAACTCTCTTATATTATACAGTAAAACTGACACGTTTCCAGTTTAACACCTCATCTCTGTGCAACCAGGCTCTTGCAGAAAGTTTTATATATGGGCACTGCACAGTATGGGAGTTATGGATTATTAAACTTTGAAGAACTGGAACAGACACAACTGTGTCAGAGACTAGGTGGAAACGTTACACCTAGACTGTGCAATTTGGGATGTAGACGCGGGTCTGGAGTGTTATGAGAAAACACAGAGTCTACACGACCCCTGCTGTGATGGCATACAAAATAAACATTTGGCCTACCTTCGGCACTGTACTTTTGAAACGCTATGTCTATTAACTCTGTCCTGACTGGACCATGACAGACGTGTACTTTGATTTTCAGAACGCTTATGAAAATATGTTTCAAATCTATTCACTCTTGCCTAGATCATGACACTTTAGATATATTTTACTCACCTCAGCTTTCTTCGGGGTCCAGATCTCCTATGGAAGTGCCAAGACAGAAAAGAGCCACATACAGGTCCCAGAGTTATTAACTCTTCCACATGTGCCTGACTGCTACAGTCCCACTCCAATCAACCCCATTATTTGTTTTAAATACAGTGGGGAACAGCTAGAACCCATGTCAGGTTTTATCTTTGACTCCAGTGGTTAGATTTCCATTTACTTTTTATCCCTGTGACAATGGAACAAGAAATAAAGATAATCAAACTCACCAAGAAGGCCCAGACAGCAATAATTGATATATATATATATATATATATATAAATATTTTATGGAACCACATGCCCCAGCATGAGACCTGTAGTAAAGGATAAATATTATGTATATATGCAGTATATATCCATTGCTGCTGTCTTAAAATCAAATGAAATCTTAAACAACTTTAGAATGATATTCGAATGTACTGAAAATTTTCATACAAATTTTCCTAAGAATTTTTGTATGAATTTTCATTCAAAATTCCACTACTGTATACCCAGCTTTACTTTATATGAGATTTTAGTGATTGGGTTCACTTACTTTAATATCCATTATAGGGGAACCCTGATAAAGCATTTCAGGTATGATAACTACCCTGCACTAACCCCACCTCTGAAATCCCAGTTTAACTCCTGATAAAGTGCACCCAATTATTGTCTGTAAACCTATCGCTGTGAATCTTTCATACTGTAATAATATTTTATCCCTTTCCTTTCTCTCAATCCCCTTCCCTAAAGTCTGCCTTTTCATCGAAAATATAATCAGCAGAGGATGTATTTATCTGTTGCAGCTGATAACAAGAGAACCATCACTAGTAGGGTAATAATAGAAAAAGAGGAGCATATTGTACAGTGCCCAGAATGTAAATGGATAATGAATGCTGCACTTATCATTGGGCACAGCTGCAGGCCTGTCTGACAGATAAAGGTGCAGAGCTGGCTCATTATTCCTTTTTCTTTAGGAAGCATATGGCAGAAGAGAAAATTCAAGTAAAAGGGATACTCCAGGTTGTCTTCAAACAATACACAATTGTCACTGTCAATTGTTTCTATAAACAGAAATCTGGTGCAGCTATGAATGGCAGCCAATCATCTTCTAACTTCAGCTTGTTCAATTAAGCTTTGGCAATAAAACCTGGAAGCTGATTGGTTTCTATGCAAGGTTGCACCAGATTTTGCACTCTCCAGTGTTTAGGATAAAAAATCCCACTGACCCCTGCTGGCCACTGTGGTTCCTCCTAATTACTTCAAAGTCACTACTGCCTCATGCATTGACAAGGGATAAGCAGGAGGAACTACAGTGGCCAATGGGGTGACTCAATATTCAACCAGCCAGATTGTCAAAATGAATCAATGCTGGGAGCTCTGTTACAGAGTGAGTCTTCAGCAACAAATGGACCACCAGACAGGTATGTATAAAGTTGCTTTCTTTTTAGGGTAGTGCTTTGTAAATCTGTTGATTCCTTTTCCTTCTTGAAAAAAAAAAGTGTTGATTCCCTGACACTTTGGTCACTTTGAGGGCACCATCCTATAACGGTCACTAACTGCATTGAGAAGCAAATGTGTCGTGAGATACACAATGTAAGTCAGTAGAGAATGCCAGTGGGCAGCAGTACCTAGGGCCCATGGGAAGACCTGGTAGTGACACAATGAAAATGACCACCCTGGAGTTAACAGATTCCCGTTAAGATACCTGCTCACCAAATGCAGTGAAAAAATGCACATACAGTGAGTGGCTGATCATTTTCAACATTATACTATATATACAGTACCTCTCTTGCTGTTCAAGGGTTTAATATGGCTATAACAGGTAAAAGATTCAAATATTTATTGTGTGGCCATTCCCTCTACTGAAGAAGTCATAGCTCCACCAGTCTCAACCAAGAGTTAAGAAAAAGCTCTTCTCCCACGAATGATCCAACTGTAGTCTTCCACAAGCTGTGTTGTCATTCAGTATATGTTTCAGGGGCCGGGCACTGATATAACCTCCTTTAGGTTTTCATTGTTGTCTACATTGACATACATTCTAACTATTCTTCATTCAAAAAAAAAAAAAAAAGCTTTAGATAAAGTTACATTTTAATCAACGTCTGGCTCCTGATATGTTCAGAAGGCTTAGTTGGCTAGATTGCCATGCAATAATACCTCTTATGACTTCCATCTCTCACAGTTCGATTTTGCAATGATATGCTTAATTTATATAATACAAGAAACTATTGGTCAAAGTGACACAATGAGTTATGAAGGGTCACTTACAAATGCACATCTCAAACAGAAATATCAGTTTGGATGGAGTTAGCCTTTCTTACCCCCAAGCAATTTCAGCAGCTTGTGCACTGCTTTGATTTGCATGCTAACATATTTCACGCTCATCGTCATCATATCTATGTGAAGTTTATTAATTTATTTATTTTCAAGTCATGGCTGTCGTCTGTTATTACATTTTAATGAATATCTTTATGACTTAATGTATTATTAACAAAAAAAATAAATGTAGTTTCAAAAAGTGAAATTTTCTTTTGCTTTTTTTGCCCTGAAATCAAACTACAGCCTGGTCTCCAGGATAACAAGAGGCACGGGCCATAGGAAGGTTTAAAAATGGGAGCCAAGTAGAAACTGAACCTTTGTATAAGGTGTTACACTATTAGTGTAGTGCAATGCATTGAGAGAGCACTTCCAACCTACCTATTGATCATCCAGGCATTGCTGTCGTACACCAGTACACCCCATGCCATTTTTTTTAAAAACCTTGTGCTTTGGAGGGCAGCAGAGCTATTTTCAAACACACCAACTGCAGGCTCCTCACTGTTTCTCCATCACAGGAAACCTGTACTAAAGAGACTAACCAGATTCAAACCTGTTTTAGAAGTCAGAGGAGAATGTTGCTCAACAAATTTAGCATATAGGACTAATACAATACACTATATTGTCAAAAGTATTATCACTCCTGCCTTTAACTTTATTGGGATCCCAGTCTCATTCCGTAGGGTTCAATATTGAGTTGGCCCACCCTGTGCAGCTATAACAGCTTCAACTCTTCTGGGAAGGCTGTCCACAAGGTTTAGTAGGGTGTCTATGGGAATGTTTGACCATTCTTCCAGAAGCGCATTTGTAAGGTCAGACACTGACCTTACATCCCAAAGGTTGAGGTCATGTGCAGGCCAGTCAAGTTCCTCTACCCCATGTTCATGTGTGTGTAAAGGCAGGCATCCCAATACTTTTGACAATATAGTGTAGTTCCCTATGCCCATTTAAATTCCCACTGTAATGACATACATTTTATTTTTATTTTTCAAATAGTATGATTGTATTGTTTTTACATTATTTTTATTACATTGATTACATTTTAATTCAAACAATTCCAATTTTTGTAAGGTGGATCACAAGTCTCAAAAATTGGCCATTGCACCTTACTTTCGCTTCTTCAATATTATCTTTTTCACCTGTATAAAAATAAAATTTTCTTCTACAAAGTTGTTACTATTAACGTGCGGTCCTTCTAGGTATGATAACCTCCCTATACTTAGTAGACCACCACTGCGCCTCTGGAGATCAACCTAGGTTATGACTATCCTTAGTTGGTGTTTTCTACCTATAGCTGCCACTTTAAGTGAATATAAACCATATACCAAATAAATTTCAAATCTTGTGACGTGCTAGTGGTGTCCTACACCCACGTGAAGAATCCAAAATTTGTGGCGCTATCCTAAATGCACTTGTGTTAACACTGTATCCAGTGTAAAAAACTAATCTAGTGTACCCTTTATTTCAGGTGTAGAATGTAAATTCAAAAATCAAAAACTAAATAAATCAATTAAATGCATCAAATAACTACCATACCAACAGTGACTTAGTGCTGATAAAAATAAATCATATATGTGACACCTTCCTTAGAAAATAGGTGACTTAATATAAATAACTAGCACCTTGCTTGTTAACAATGTGACTGAACAATAAAGTCCGTGGAAAATACACACGTATGTGTGGAAAAAAGTCTGTGATAGTGGTTGGATAAAAAGTAACAATTGTGCCACAGCAAGTCCTTAGTGTATCTTGATAACATCAAGATACACTAAGGACTTGCTGTGGCACAATTGTTACTTTTTATCCAACCACTATCACAGACTTTTTTCCACACATACGTGTGTATTTTCCACGGACTTTATTGTTCAGTCACATTGTTAACAAGCAAGGTGCTAGTTATTTATATTAAGTCACCTATTTTCTAAGGAAGGTGTCACATATATGATTTATTTTTATCAGCACTAAGTCACTGTTGGTATGGTAGTTATTTGATGCATTTAATTGATTTATTTAGTTTTTGATTTTTGAATTTTCATTCTACACCTGAAATAAAGGGTACACTAGATTAGTTTTTTACACTGGATACAGTGTTAACACAAGTGCATTTAGGATAGCGCCACAAATTTTGGATTCTTCACGTGGGTGTAGGACACCACTAGCACGTCACAAGATTTGAAATTTATTTGGTATAAAGTTGTTACTATGTTCCTATAAATAGCTCTATGTAGGGTTCACTAATTCTCTAGTTTAAATTCCTTGATCTAAACTTCCCCTAAATTCTCCAGAGGGAGCTAACAGAAGAGACAGTAAACCACTTTCCAAAAATAAGATAAAAACAAGACATACCCCATCACTCAACATGTTATGCCAGGTCCTCATGGCTTCATCAAGAATGTAAAGAAATAGTGCTCAAAATTGCAAAGTGCCCCATAATATAAATTAAATAACCCCCCCGCAAAACAGCATCATAATTGTGGACCAATATTTTTTTGAGTAGAATGTTGGAAGGATGAGAGCACCACAAAGAAGTGATAAGTCCAATAGGTCTTTTATTTATTAAGACATGTAATATAGTAAACCAACGCATTTCAGGGGGCTTTCATCAGTGCTTGTATGTTGGTAGTGAGTTTTAATTAGGACTGGAAAGCTGCTGTAGAATAAATCCCTGCTGCATCCCTCCTGTGGCTCACTGATATCTCATTATCATTTTGGCGTGTGTTTATTTATTAACTGATTCATCATATGCTTCTGAGCACCCTGGGTAAGATGGCCTCTTAGACTATCCATTTTTACTGTTATACCTTGATATTGTATCTTTAAATGTGCAAGCAGTGTCACATTAATAATTTTTGTATAATTTACCAATATATCTATTGTGTTTAATTATATGTTGTTTCTATTATCTGTAGTGATATTCTATAGAGTACTTCACATGTCTCCTGAAGAAGCCATTGTTTGGTGAAACATGTTGAGCTGAAGTCACTGCACATACGTGTTATGGCCGCGTGGATGTTCTGTGATGGTTTTATGGAACTATGTTTTTATTATTTGTATACTACAATAAAATTTGATATTTTATGAATATTTCATTATGTTAATTATGGCACCTTAAAAATCCAGTTCTTGTACATACATTTTCTGCTGTAGAATAAAGTGAATCATATCAAGATGTATGTCACCAAACTCACAGCCTGGATGTCTGAGTGTGACTGGTGATACAGAGAAGAGAAGAGGAGAAAGAGGAAGCAACATAGTATGTGCTGCAACCCACAGACTCACACACAACACAAATGTGAAGTGTTCTGTGTAATCCATGCATATGCCCTTATGGGGCTGCTGCCACTGGACAGAAAGTGATAGAAAATACAAAATGTTATAGTTGTCACCATAACAGTAATAGAGAATACATTTCCCAATGGGGAAACCTGTTCTGGTGACAGCTGCCTCCTTGGGAATTTAGGGAGATTTCCTTGTAATTCATGTTGTATCTCGAAGATAGGAAGCAAAAGGGAAATCTTCCCAATGGGACAAAGGCAGCAAAAAAAGGTGGATGCTATCCCTTCTATTCTCTATTCAAAACAAAAAAAAAGTTTTGGCATTATATGTTTATTACTGCTCTGACTTTAGAATGCTTGCTGTGCTTGATAAACATTAGGGGCTCAATGGCTGCTTCCACCGGTTGCCAGGAATTGCTCTTTAATTCTTTACATATCCCAAATAACTGTCAGTCAATTTTTAATTTAGCTCCAATTAAAAGGAAAAAAGCTTATGAAGAACTGGTATTCTACCCTTCTCTGCCTTTGCACTTTTTTCTCTCTTTAAATGCCATCTGCTGCTGAAGCGACTAGTAATTTGTGAGACGGTATGTATGTTTTCATGTACTGGATACTAAGGGATACCGGGCTCTTCAGTGCTAGGAAAACACCTGTTATATATAGAACTCCAGGGAACTCTGGAACAGTCTGATCTTCCTCCAAGTGTCCTTCCTGGATGAGAAGAAGGAACAACTGCTTTGTGCTTATTAATGCCTTTGTAACGGCAGAATTGAAGGAACATAATGGCAAACCTGTACTCTCTCATCAACTCATATTCATATCAAAATAAATATTTGTCCTGTAAGTGAAACAAAACAGGTAATAACCAAAGCCGGCGCCAGTTTGTACTCCTAGGAGTACAAACTGTACTTTCCTACAGAGCCTCAAAGATGCTGCCTGCAGGGCTTTTTTTAGTGTCCTGCCAGCGCACTCAGGCTTCCACACTGGAGTGAGAGGAGAGGCGCTTTACAGGCGCTATTTTTAGCGCTATAGCGCCTGTAAAGCACCTCAGTGTGAAAGGGGTCTAAAAGTTTGGCTTCCAAGGATTTCAGCTTTAATTAGGTAACCCTTTCAGATACCATCATCGGTAAGCAGTGTAAAGCCTCATACACATGAAGAGAATATCAAACGTTTTGTTTTGCACGCTAGCGTCATATTGCAAAATTAAGAGGTTACTAAACTTACGAAAATTCTTGTATGACAGAATACAACTTTGGAAGTGATAATATGTAATATTGTATTGTAATGTATATTTTTCCATTTATGAGAATGTGCGGTCTTGCTTTTCCAATCTTTTGCGGACAAATACTGTACTGATTTAACGAAAAATCGCATGATCTGGTATCGTACAACAAAGATTTTCGAGTAATTCGGATAATTTCAGATGAACTGTCGTGATCGGCTCTCGAAAGCTCTGCACTATTGATCAGATTATCGTACGTTCGATTTGAAAGTCTGATTTTCTGATCATGAGAAAGTTTAGATACCCCCAATTGGGGCTATAAATTGGCAACAACACTAATGGAATAAGTAAAAAATAGTTTTATTAATACAAATGGAAACTAAAAAATTATCACACGATGATCGCTAAAACAAACATGAACATCAGGCACAAACACACATAATACAATATCTTGCAATAGAATACAAAAGTACGTATATAGAGTAGTCTCTCTCCAGTAACCGAAAACACTTCCCGGTAGCCAACATCCAGGAAAAGCTTTCCGGTACCCAACGCGTTTCAGGTTCAAAGTCTTTTTATCAGGGGTATTTATATAGGAGAATTTAAATTCTACATATGGTGAAGGGCACCGCAATCAAACACACAGAGTATTCAGGCAAGACTAAAATTATTGTTGTCAGTGGATGGCGTATGTGGAGGTCTAGTTCATTCTATAGATTTGAAGTATCACGGCCCACAGGAAAGGAAACATGTCATTGGTCCCTCAGGCAAGGGGATGTGCAGCTGGGAACGAAAACTTTAAAGCTCATTTGGAGATCACACAGTAGGGGTCAAGTAGGACTTTGGTCAAAGTCCTGCATCAATGATGACACTGTGTTGAAATGATGTATACCGTTCCTTAGGCTGTGATTAGGGGTCCATGGAGCACGCCATCCAATCTGGCAAAGTCTGATCATGTGTACTAGGCTTTAGTGTAGTAAAGTACTGCCAGCAATGAGACCACTGCCTTCTAATGCAAGTGATGATTCAGTGTCTATGGGTAGTAAACTCCACAGACACCCCTAGACATTCAATTTCGGGGGACACATTAACAAGCCATGTTGGCAATTTCCATTGATTCCAGTATTTTTGGTTTTGTGACCTCTCCCTGTTCATCCTCCTCCATTATCTATAGGTACAAATATGCACATCTAGACTATAGGACTGCACATGTTTATGGAAATCTCTTTTACACAAAGCCCACAAATCTGACAGCTTTCTGATGTATGCAAATAACGTTAAGCATATCTAAATCCAAAACTATTCTTTTTAGTTTTAGGTGGAGTAAGGCATAGTTAGACATTGCTTAAAGATGGGGTGTGAGGTATTTTTTACATTTTGTTTATATATATTTATATATATATATATATATATATATATATATATATATATATATATATATATATATATTTATTTATTTATTTATTTATTTATTTATTTATTTTTTTAGAGAGAGAGAAGGGGGTTAATTTGCAAAATACTTACATATTCAGCTTAAAGCCTATTTCTGTAAACAAAAATTTAAAAACAAATCCTCCCTTGCAGTGGGGCTGCCCCTGAACTGCAAGCATTAAATGCATGTTTATGTACAGGGGTCCAGAAAAATGGTTTTACGTACCTTATCCCTCACCCCCCCCCCCGAGCCCCGATCCCCCAAGACAGCAGGTGCTCCCTTCTTCTCTCCTGCCTTCCAGCTTGGGGACAGTCCCTTGGAAACCTCAAGTCCAATGCCTGGCTGATGACATCAGAGGGCATGCAACCTATGAACATAGGAGAGAAGAAGCTGTGGGGAGCAGGATACAAACAAGCATTTAGGCCTTGCATTGTGGGATGCATCCCCTTTATAAAGGAATATTTTTGTTTTCCCCAGAGTTCAGCTTTAATGCTTCGTACTTCTACACTGACTGTGCTTCAATGTGTATGCCATCATGGCACAGCAATTTGTGTACAGTACTAGTGATACTCCCCATTGCTGATCGGTTCAGACTTCCAAATGCTGTTATGAATGGATCGGGTATAAGCAGCGCTTTCCATGGTTGCAGATGCCACAGCAAATTGTATGCTGATGACATTTTAGGTCATGGATATATGCATAACTCAATCATCTGAAGTTTCCATATGTTGCAATTATAGATGTAAAATTATGCTCTAATTTGTTACAAACGTATTAGTGACATCCAGTGACTCCATAATCACAGGTGCTGCATCTGTGCAACCACAGCAGAAATGGACGCAATATGGATCACATGCACAGTATTACTTTTTCCCCCGGGGGCCTATAGTAGCTGATAGGTCTGCTATAGCAGTAAACTAGCTATTGAGACAGATTGTGGTCAATACCAGATTAAAAAAAAAAAAACACAAAGCAGCCAATATACTTTTGCATAACATCCTCTGAGCCAATAAGCCATGCCAGGCTGTAATAATCCACACAGATAGCAATGTACACAGAATCTTATGGAGCACAATAATAGAGGAGCCACTGTCTTGCTGTGACAGCACTGTAGGATCCCCCAGGCGTTCGGATTACACAAGGTCAGAGCTAGCTAAGTGACAGCCGCTGAAATGTAACCTATTTCTCTCCCTCAATAAACAATGCCAGCACTCCAATACTTCCTTATACAAACACACCACACTTCAGCCAGTTCAAAGCATGATAAAGAGAAGCCGGCTAGAACCTAGGTAACACTACTACAAACACGGTGTTGTTTCCCGTGCCCAAATAATAAGATGCAGCGTAGAATAAATGAATCTTATTTGCATAGTAACAAAACGGCTAAAATGTATTAATAGACCTGGCGCAAACGCTCAGCTCTACTTGACTCCACAGATTGGGCTGTTTCTGACAACTTTGGTTAAAGCAAAGACACTAAAGAACACCTGCCATATTGGCAAAAAGTTAAGTAATCCCTAGATGCTAGTGATGAGCAGACCAAGCAAGTTCGGTTCACTGGACCTTCCAGGAACACACAAAAAAACTGGCAATTTCCGAACACTGAAGTCTACGGTAGCAGAATCTTATCATTTTTTCCTGGCCTTTGTCTGTTTAAAAAAGGATTTTGCAAACACAGCTGGATCAGAACCCTCAGAGCCCTACGACCAGGACATTATTACGGCGGAGCCTGTTCTCAGTGTCCTCTGTTCTGCACATCAGGGTCTTGACCATGCGCTACAATTCCATCAGGGATTGAGACGTGACAACCGTGAAGATCCTTGACTCCACTGTAGACAAGCGGCCCCAGATTTTATCCAGATCTTGGATTAATTCGCACTCTATTGCCAGGGTGTCTACCCGGCCCCTGAGCACGGTGCTGCTGGTCTCAAAGGCGGCCAGGATGGCCACTGTGGATTCAGTGGCCGACGGAGGAGCCGAAGCCTCTGGCTGCTGGTCTGTCTCCAGTGCCTGATCCATGGATTGAAGCTGGTAGAGATCAGTCTGCAGAGCAATGGATGCTGCAAGCCGCAGGAAAGGAGACAAGATGGCCACCACACGTGTGCCATGTGGGGAGCATCGGGGAGCTTGTTTCCACTGGGGGACTTCCTGATCTGGTGGGAGTAATTTGCTCAGCAGGATGGCTTAGATGTCTGCAGGATTCGGCAGGATTAAGCAATCAGGGAGCCAGAGCTCTCTGCAGAGCTGGGTAATTTTTGTATATTATAGGGATTTTAACAAACTTTGCTACAGATTACTACCTTCGGTTATTCTGAATAAACAGCTGTTTGTCTGTGCCCACATGCAAAGTGAATGTGAATGGGAGCGATTTCATAATTATCAATCAGCTAATGCACTTGCAGGGTTCTAATGAAGAAAGTGGCAGTGTCTGCGTCCTTTTAGATGAGATTTCACTTTGGGAGTATCTCACCAAAAATGTGATTTTTGTTGCAGGGGATGCCCAAAATTTGACTTGTATCTTAGTGAAGACTTCTGGGAAAAAATCAGTAAGCCAATCACACAAGTAGGAAATTGCATTTTTTGGGGGGTGTTCTGTACACCATCTGTGTACAGAATGCCTTCAGATAGCTATACTGCATTGTATTTTACAGAAAATGACAGCACTGCAGTTGAAAAGGAAAGGTCATTTTTAATAACAGTCAATTACAATTACAAGACTTGTGTAGTAGTTGTATATGCTAGTTTCCTTTTTTATTTGCTTTTGTTTTTATTCCCACAAAAGTGGAGTTACCCTTTAAACCTGCATGTGAAGTGGCACACCTGTAAGATATATTCTAGAAAATGTGTGCCCTCCTCCCCCCCTGAACCAGGCCACATGCCCTTAACATTGGGAGAGTAACTTGCCAGGAGGGCATGTTAATGGAAACAAGAGCCTCATTTCCGTATCCCTGGCCCAAGCAACCTGAAGCTTAGTTTAGTAGCAGTAGTTTTACTGCCACTAAATAACTGACATCTGGTAACAGCAGCTGGAGGTCCGGGCAGGCAGGTGGGTGAACAGCTCGGGTTTGGATTGAACTAATGTCAGGGGAGAGAATTTATTGGAATCTGGAAGCCCCACTTTTTTAACCCTGCAAAGGTTAAATGATAGTTTTGTCTAGACTGGTGGCCCTCCAGCTGTTGCGGAACTACAAGTCCCATGATGCACTGCAAGGCTGACAGTTACAAGCATGACTCCCACAGGCAGAGACATGATGGGACTTGTAGTTCTGCAACAGCTGGAGGGCCACCAGTTTGACAGCCCTGGTGTAGAGTATAATGAATAAGGAGAACTACTTTACTTCTCACTTCCCTGGCAACTAGCGATCTTCTCTTCTCTCCCATGCTCCCAGGATGTTGTGCTGCACTGTCTGTTATGATGTAGGAGAGCAGGGACTGGTCATACAGAGAAGTAGGAAGGTTTTAGGGGACTGACCTCAGGAGAAAAGGGAGTTTGCACAAGTGAGCAATACATTACAGTAATTACTTATTTTGCCATAGACAAAATGAGCATTTAACCCTTCCAGTGCAGATGGGGCCCCACTGCAAGTGTATATTTTTCTCCAGCCCTAGTTCAGCTTTAAAGTGGATCTGAACTAAAAAAATTGGTAATATTTAAAAATGTTAATTATGGCTAGACAGTACCTTGATAAATGTGCTTATGACCTGGAATTCCTTCTAAAAAATAGTGATACACTTCCTGATATGTGTGTATGCCTGGGCACTCCTGTACATACAGACTCATAGCTGTATATCTGCAGCATAAGATCAAAGGAACTGCTGCCTCTGATTGCAAGTGTCAGGAGATTTGGGGTAAGAGATGGTGATTACTACTACCACTATTTTGTTACTCACTCTTCCCCTTGCTGGAGGCTCTGACAAGGGGAAGCAAAACCCAGCCTCTACCAAAATGCCCGCCCCCCCTTGCAGAGACACAGTACAGAAGAAGACATGCTAAGTCAGTAATGGGGAACAGGATCATTTCTTTTAAGCCTGCCCCCCTTTTTTTGGGCACGGCTTCCAGAGTTCAGTTCCTCTTTAAAAAAGACGGTTGGGAATTTTTTTTTCTTTTAGGAATCATACTTACCTAGGTGTATGCTGCATCTGTCCCCCAGCGCCTCTAAGACTGAGAGCTGAGTGATCAAACACCGCTGATTGCTCAGTTCTCAGTGCTCTGTAAGCAGAGAGCCGGTGACTGTCAGTCACCGGCTCTCTGCTCCCCCCCCCCATGCTCACTGGAGTGACGGGCTGTTCAGGGGGAGGGAGCAGCTGGCTTAGTCTTCCAGAGGCACGCTGAGAGAATGAACTGCACTCCTGTGATCCACAGGAGAAGTACAGCCAAACAAGCTTTGGTTGTACTTTTCCTTTAAAGCTCCATTTAGATGTGTACTTAAGCCGCTGCTCCTCTGAAAAGCAAGCCACATTTAAACAGTTTTCAGAAGGTCTTTCTTAGGCAGTGAGGAGGCCATGGGATGCCCATTTTTGCTGTGCAAACATGCATTGCACATAATTGCAGGCTGCTTGTGGCACTTCCCTATTCACTTGAATGGGTTGCGTTTGGTGGGCTTGGATCGAGATATGATGGCTAGTTTTTGTCGCGGGAGCAAAGTCATTGCTAAGTCTAAACTTAGCCCAACTAATACTTAGAAATTTAATGATAGTTTTTCTAGAAATACTGTACTAAACATACCAACACAGCAAGTATGTATCCTCAAAAAAAAATTGAACAAAATGTTTAATACAACACGTAAAAACAGCAGAGGATTAACATTATACAAGAAACAGTCCTACCGTCGATTACAGATAAAATGAGATCATGACGCACTAATTATTAATGTACCGAACAAACCAGAAGACCAGCTATTGCGTCAGTTCTAATTACTTTTATATGACACAATGCACCAATCTGAGGACCTCCCAGCAGTACATGTACTATAACACCACAGGGCCAGGGCATAGAGTGGCGATTATATTGTGCGCTACGACTCCATAGGACAGGATTAAGAAGTTAGACCACAGGCAGCACTTATTACATGACGTCAAATGGCTCAAGTGAAAAGGTCTTTATTTCTAAAAGAATATAAGTTGAAAGCTGAATGTATAGGTTATGGGGAAATTCTATTTTATTTGCAGTTAGAACACTTTGGGTTGATTTCTTAAAGGGGTAAAGGCTGTTCAACTATAATAGCCAAGTATTTGCCCGGGGGCAATTTATAATACAGGATTTTTTCACATAATTGGGTATTCAAAGGGAATGCAGTTTTATCTCATTCACTAACATTCACTTGTCTTCAGTAAATCAAACCGACCTGGTTACATAGTTTAATAGAATAAAATTAAAATGACTGCGCTTATCAGACAAAAAGAGCAAGTGAATAAATGAATGGATGAAACATAAATATGTTTGTTTTTTAGAAAACAAAGCTCAAACTTCCTGTGAGATACGCACAAAATAAAATTAAAATGACTGTGCTTATTAGACAAGAAGAACAAGTGAATAAGTGAATGGATGAAACATAAATAAGTCTGTTTTTTAGAAAGCCTGTGAGATACGCTCAAAATAAACAACTTTCTATATTAAGTTGCAATATGCTCTCACGTGAGTGAATACTAGCAATAAACCTTAGTAATACTAAATTATATATATAAAAAGTGACATAAATAAAAATTGATTAATTGATTAGATCATGTTTTAAATAGTCTACTGTTTTAAGGGGATTTTTCAAACGTGCACACACTGCCGCTTACTGACTCCAAATGATCTCCTATTTCAGGAGATCACACTCGCTTGTGGCTTAATACCCAACCCGGGCCTTTTGAGAGATGGAGCGGTGATCCCAGCGTCTTCACAGAATGTAATCTTTCAGGGGCACGTGTTGCCCATTGATCCTCAAAAACACATAAAAGCTTCTATAGTGTAAAATCCTGGGTTACTTTATTTAAATAAGAAAGTATTGCACTAACAGTTAAAACAATAAGAGATTGCAGTGTAAACGAGCCGGCCGGCTCTCGATAGCAGCCCGTCACTCTGGGACCTGCGTGAACGCGGTGACGTCAGCACGTCGCTCATTTCTACGCGTTTCGTCACACCTGACGTCGTCCTGAGACCTGTTGAATGCCACTATGTGTCCAGGGACAACACGTCACCAGACAGGAATTTGAATTGTCTCCCACTCTATCCAAAACCCACAATGGCTGTATTCAGAGCTCACTCACTGTCAGTCTTATTCATGGTTGCAGGAAAAAAAAATTCTTTGTCTATGGTTGGCCTTAACTTCATAGCACATTCAAAAACAACACAGGCCTGGAATCCTAACCTCATAGGCCTCATACTTGTTAATGGTACAGTGACTCAATGGATGGGGAATGATAAGGATGACAGTTCCAAAGCCAGCGCTTCAAAAATAAGAGGCCTTTTCTTTTCCCATTCAGGAGCTCCATGCTTGTACCTATTTTTTAATTACTCGCTCCTGTAAGTAATTTCATTTCACATACTGGTGCCTCCCCAGTAATCACTGTATAAATTCTGACTACAGCTTAAACAGCATCAACGACCCATTCCCCCACCATGTGACAGTGCTGGCGCTCAGTATTTGGCTGCCCAGGTACCCAGCACTGTATTGCAGGGGGCAGTGGAGAAAATCTGATTCCCTCACCCCCCATACTCAGGAGTTCCAAATTCCTTTTTGGGTTCTGGAAGGGAAATGGAAGTAAAAGCATTGAAAATAAATAGGAAAGATAAACTAGGTACTTCTGTGTTAATGTGTTATTCATCTTGTTATTTCATCTTAATTTTACTACTTAATATCAATTTCATTATTCATAATTACAAAGAAAATGCTAAAAATCTTTTCATGATTACATTACCACACCTCTGGGTTCCAAAAAAGCAAAGTGCAGGTTTGTTTCATTCTTTGTTGTTCACTTTAGCTTCCAAGTATATGTTGACATGTGAGACTATGCTATTAGCAAGCTTTGTGAATGGCGGAAATAAAACCTATAGCTGCCCATAGATGGTTCCTTCTTCAGTCAGTCTAAAGTTGACCACACCCGGATAAAAATTTGGCTGGTTCAGCAGGGACTGGATGAATTTTGATCCATGTGTGGCCACTGTGGTTGAAGAAATGACAATCTACCTATCGGCTTCTGTTAAACTGCCCTGTTGGTATATTTCTGCTCAATCAGCACCGCAGGCAATAGGCTGCAGCGCTGATCTGTATATTCTGATGGCGGGGGAGTTACACTGTCAGAATACAATGACACAGCAGGGAGGATTCCTGCATACACATCAAATGTATTGATAAGAATTATTCATTTTTTTACATGCAACCAATAAATATCTAAATCAGATATTGATATGATATCAGCGGTCTGGAAAATTCCTGCTCTTAAAATGGTAGAGGGAGGGCCAACATTCGGAGCCAATCAGGCTCTCCTGCATGCACATGTGTTGATATGCCACCAGAGGAAAGAGCAGAGAAGATCTCATCCAATTCAAGCTGCTCTTTTACTATCAAATCACAGGCTGGGGAAATGACCAAACTTCGGTCAGAAGCCTGGCTAAAGGCTGCCAAACACAACTCAAATTTTGCACATTGTTTTGCTGCATCGGCAGAAATTCAAGCCTTGGGTGCCCCCCCGTCAGCACTGCCCTGTTCAACAAAATTCAATTGAACAAGCCAAGAGGAAAATTGTTAGGTGAACGTTGATTGCATCCAATCAGATGCGGCCAGTGTTTGGATATTCTGACAGCCATTGGTGTATACTATAGGCTGTAGGGAAGATTCATCATTGTGTGCTGTTTAGGCTGAATTAAAGAAATCCATAAGTGTATGGCCAGCTTAGGCATTCTTTAATGGCTGTGTACATCTCAGGACTGGCCGAACAGAATTATAAATGCTTTGGCGGGTACAATTATTCCCATACTTGTCATTAAGTATTTAGGTGCTTGCCTGGAGTCACTTAAATTTCCGATTCTTTCCTTAACTGATTTCAAACAGCTACCGTCACATACAAGCCTACTGACTCCGGGAATGATGGGGAATGGCAAATCTCCTGGCTTCTTCAAAGGAATTTACAGACTTCCCGGATCCGATCGATAATGACTCTGCATTTGGTGTGAAGGTCCCTGTTATAAATAGCGCCTATATTTTATCCTTCCATGCTGGCTGGAAAAATTGGAGTTGACATCAGTGCACAGCAGATCCGTCATTTACAAAATGTACCATTACAGACAAGAAAGAAAAGTAGAAAAATGTATCGCAGTGTGGGAGCTGGTGAGAGCTGAAGACACAAGCCACTTGTCAGGAGCAATCACTGCCTCTGATTGGTATAAAATGGGAGTGGAGTCACATCCAGCAGTCGATCACAGCGGGGAATTAAGAGGATAATAAAGCAAGGTTCTGTTTATAAACAGGAGCAAAGTTTGTGCTATAAAACCAAAGAAATAAAAATAAAGGCTAAACACCGGTCTGTTTTTTTTTTTTTCCTGCTATTCCCGTACTTGGCCATAAGCTGCCTATATGTAGATTTGCCCTACCAACACCACCGGGCTCAACAAACTTCATTATGAAGGTCCCGGAGGAAGATTGTCAGTAACTACAGCCAATATGGTGCAAGCCACTGTTCAGGTATTGTGACAGCTACGGGCACTGTCTTTCAGAATACAATAGCTGGCAGCGGAGCTGCGTGTTTTTGTTAATCTATGTGTGTATGGTCAGGTGTACTTTATTTCACATCATATGTCTTTTATGTTGAAATCCAGGCAAATACAGACTTCTAGTTTTATGTTCCATATGACACTATGGGGTTGATTTACTAAAGACAAATATGCATTTGCGCTCTGCAAGAGCAGTTGCTTCAGAGATTAGTAAATGAGCAGAAGTTCTGCTGACTTCCATCATCCAATCACGTACAAGCAAAATCGCTATTTTTTTTTAATCTTCCTTGCATGTGATCATGTACTCTTGCAAAGTGAAGCTTCCTCTAATTTACTAAGCTCTGGAGCAACTGCAAAGTGCAGTCTATTTGCCTTTAGTAAATCAACCCCTATATGGCCAACCCTTTGTAGACACGTGACCTCCATACCCATATAAACTTGCTGCACATCCCATTCCAAAACTATGGGCATTAGTATGGCGTTGCCCCCCCCCCCCCCCTCCATTTGGCTGTCTGTCCTCTACCCTGAAGCTGGCGCTGGGAGCCAATCACTTGACCAGAGGGAATAGGTAAGTTTAAGCATCTTTCCACTTAAGACTAGTTTGTATAGGACTGTAGACCAGACTTCTGCTTTTAGGTCACTTTCACACTGCCCCCTACACTTTGGCCACAGAGCTGGTGCGACACACTGGGGGTTATTTACAAAAGGCAAATCCACTTTGCACTACAAGTGCAAACTACAAGTGCAAAGTACACTTGAAAATGCACTTGGAAGAGCAGTCGCTGTAGATCTGAGGGGGACATGCAAGGAAGATGATAAAATCAGCAGAGCTTCCCCTCATTTCAGATCTACCCCTCAGATTTACAGCGACTGCACTTCCAAGTGCACTTTCAGTGCAATTTCAAGTGCACTTTGCACTTGTAGTTTGCACTTGTAGTGCAAAGTGGATTTGCCTTTCGTAAATAACCCCCCCGGTGTATCCATAGTTTTTTGTGCAGGTTAGTTGCGCTTTCCAACAGATTTCTATTATCTTGCGATTTTAGTGCGCTTTCAGAAAATGCACCAAAACCGCAGGAAATATCAAAGTCTATGGGAAAGCGCAGCTAACCCACAGGAAAAACCATGGGTATACTTTGTTGTGGCCAAAGCACAGTGGGTTAGTGTGAATCTATCCTAAGGGAAATCTCACCAGCTGGCATGGGCAGTAAAACATAACCTGAATGGAGTTTGAACCCATCCCTACTCTAACACAAAAAAAAAAGATTACATACAATTTTTTTTCAATAATTGTTGAACCTCGACAAATTTCCATTTAATACACCAAAATGTGGCATCTGCTCAGAACTCTACAGTCTGAAAATAAATACACACAACGTAACGATGGGCTGAAAAAGCACATAGATTCATAGTACTCAATTATTGTTTACGGCTCAAGATACAAATTTATGGGACGACATAATCATCTCTCATCTTATCTAATTTACATCTTTACTGACAGGGCTCCGATTGTCATAGATTTGTTAACATGATGGCAATTTAGGAATGCAATGTGTAAATGTCATATTCTGAAATTGGAGCCCCAAATCATTTGATTACTCAGTATTAGGTAGAATTCTTCAAAAGAGTTTGACACTGTTATTTGGGTATATAATGCCAGCAACCACACAAAGCTAAGATATTCATTCTGGGGTGAATTGGCTTTTAAAACTTTGTTGCATTCAGTGCAAAAATCTGAATGAGCTTTTAGTGAACGAATTCTTAATTCCGAGCATTAAGGTATGTCCCAGTGCTCGTATCGCCCCCTCACCCCCCATTTATATTTACCTGAGCCTTGTTATGGGGGCACACAAAGAAGAGGAGGAGCCAAGAGCGTCAGCGGGGGATCCAAGATAAGAAGATTTGGGGCCGCTCTGTGCAAAACCACTGCACCGAGCAGGTAAGTATAAGATGTTTGTTATTTTAATGAAAAAAAAGTTACTTTTACAAACGCCATAAAGTGGTAGAAAACTCTATTTTTTCTATTTTTACTTACAGGTAAGCTTACCTGTAGGTTGAATGAATATCTCCTAAACGTGTGCGTGCAAGGTGCATACCCATGGCGTTCTTTCAGAGCTGTGTGGGTTGCGTGCATGCCACGGCAGCCCGCCATCCCGGAAGGGAGACCAGGTGCAAACGGAAGCCTCTGCAACGGTGACAGCGCACTGCTGAAGAGCTTCATTTCAAGGTAAGTCTTTCATAATGTGCCTGCATGCAATGCATACTAGCACATTATGGCTTTACCTTGCAGGGGGATTTTTTTTTTTTCTAAAGGTTTACTACCTCTTTAAGGAGGTCCAGTCATTAACATTTTTATTAACATACTCATTATTCTAGCAGAGGTTCGAATCTCATGTTAGTGCTATGACTCTATATGCAGTCATTGTATGTCAAAAAGAGATCCCCATCACAGTGCCCCCTTACACCAGGTGTTCCTATAACAGTGCCCCCTTACATCAGGTATCCCCATCACAGTGTTCCCTTATATCAGGTCTATAGAAATCCAACCGACAAGACCCAAGTGTTGCCAACATCCCAAATTGAACAGTATTATAAAAGAAGTTAACCCCCCCCCAGAGAGATACTAGGGACTTTTGAGGCAACGGATCAACAAAAAATGAAAAAAGACATAGAAATTTATTGGAGTAAAACATGTGGTGCATACAACAACAAAGAATTACATATATAGCATATACCGAATCATATAACAAATATAAAAAATACAAATCCTTCAATATTACATCCAACGCGTTTCTGGACCTGTGAAGAAATAACTCTACACAGGTCCAGAAATGCGTTGGGTGTAATATTGAAGGATTTGCATTTTTTATATGATTCGGTCTATGCGATATATGTAATTCTTTGTTGGTGTTGTATGCACCACATATTTTATCCTAATAAATGTCTTTTTTCATTTTTTGTTAATCGGTTGCCTCAAAAGTTCCTAGTATCTCTCTGGGGGGTACTTCTTTTATAACCTTATATCAGGTCTCCCACAATCTTCACAGTGTTCCCCTATCTTGGGTATCCCCATCACAGTGGCCCCTTTCATCAGGTGTGCCTATCAAAGTTTTCCCTTTACATCAGGTGTCCCCATCACAGTGCCCCCTTACATCAGGTGTTCCCATCACAGTTTCCCTTTACATCAGGTGTCCAAATCACATTGCTTCCCTTATATCAGGTGTCCAAATCACAGTGCCCCCCATATATCGTATGTCCCCATCACAGTCCCCTGACCAACCCCCCCCCCCCCCCCCCAATGAACGCAGAGCAGTCTGAAAGTCTGCATGGAGAAAGTTCAATTTCCGTCCTGCTATAATGTTGGGGGAGCATGCACATGACGGCCTTGGTTATTAGGATGATAGCAGTCCTAGCATCCATGACTGCAGTGGAGAACTAGCTGGTTGGTCCATCATTTAGTGATGGCTCCTCTATATATAACATCAGACTGTCTCTATTCTACTCTCCAGTAGTTCTGGATATAAGACCCATAAATCAACTACTGTACATCCAAAGAAAAGTACATGAACTCTGTTCTTGACCCAAAGATGGGAAAAAAAACACATTACTCATTGGTTGTGTGAAGAACAAATAAACAAATTCACTTTATAAGCATGCTGTAGATCAAAGGACTCTACTGACGTAATATTTGTTTCTTTGACCCGACTGGTTATTCTGTCCATAAATATATTACAAACAGAAAGTTTTTTTCCCCCAAACATATTGGCTCTTCTAAGGGGTTAAAGAGAAGAGCGAACTGTGACATCCATGACATGTGACATCTTCGAGTGAAGTCTGATCACTTCTTGGCTCTTCTACCAGCAGAGTGTAGGAAATATGACAAATCTCAACCCTTTGTTTCTGAAGCTGAAGCCTAGTTGCCTAGCAACAGGCGTTGTAAATGTCCGGCAGAAATGGCCTACTTACTCTTAGTATTGTTATCCAACATCTGGCAATAGAAACGGGACTGTGCATTTCACTCCAACACTACCTAAAGTCCATAGAATGCATACAGAATAGTATAACTTATAGTACATCACAGTAAAGGAAGGTTAGAAAAACTGGTTATGCTTAGTTGTAAAAAAACATGCCATAGGATGGACACAGATTCCAAAGGATAGTCTCCTGATATGGCCTTTACTAGATGGATTAGATGACGATGGGCCTAATGACTACGGATAATACACGTTAGTCCAAAACATGTCTTCTTGGGGAACAAAGTGAAGGGGTAGATTAGAAAACTTTGCAGAATGGCTACAAGTGTCCCACATTCCAGGGTTGTATGCAATCACCTCCATCCCCAATTGTCCTACAAAGAAACCCTAATGAGTCAGGAGCCCTTCCGTTTATCCACTTCAGCTCCAGAAGGTTCACCCCCCTTCATGACCAGGCCATGTTCTGCGATACGGTACTGCATTGCTTTAACTGAGAATTGCGCGGCCATGCGGCACACTACCCAAATAAAATTGATATCCTTTTTTCGCATAGATAAAGCTTTCTTTTGGTGGTATTTGATCACCTCTGCGATTTTTTTTTTTTGCGCTATGAACAAAAAAGAACCAACAATTTTGAAAAAAAAAACATTTTTTTTTTACTTTCTGCTATAAAACATATAAAATAAAAAAAATGTAAAACATCAAATTTCTTAATCAATTTAGGCCAATATGTATTCTGCTACATATTTTTGGTAAACAAAGAGTTTATTTATTGGTTTGTGCAAAAGTTATAGCATCTACAAACAATGGGATAGATTCATGGACTTTTTGTTTTTTTTTACTAGTAATGGCGGCGATCAGCGATTATTGGCAGGACTGCGACATTTCGGCGAACAAATCGGACACTTTTTGGGGACCAGTGACACTAATACAGTGATCAGTGCTAAAAAAAATGCACTGTCATTGTACTAATGACACTGGCAGGTTGAAAGCACTGAACTTACTCTCTCTGGAGAAGAGATGCTTGAGAGGGGATATGATTTCAGTTTATAAATACCGTACTGGTGACCCCACAATAGGGATAAAACTTTTTTGCGGAAGGGAGTTTAATAAGACACGTGGCCACTCATTAAATTTAGAAGAAAAGAGGTTTAACTTAAAAACTGCATAGAGGGTTCTTTACTGTAAGAGCAGCAAGGATGTGGAATTCCCTTCCACAGGTGGTGGTCTCAGCGGGGGGGCATCGATAGTTTAAAAAAACTATTAGATAAGCACCTGAACGACCACAACATACAGAGGTATACAATGTAATACTCACATATAATCACACATAGGTTGGACTTGATAGACTTGTGTTTTTTTTCAACCTCATCTACTATGTAACTATGTAACTATCAGGGGCGTTCAAACGGTTAAATGTGTTCCCTGGGAGTGCTTTCTTACTGTGTGGGGGATGGTTTAATTGTAGGAAGACAGAGATATGTGTTCCTGCTTAGCAGAAACACAAGATCTCTGTCTTCCTTACTAGCAGAACGGCGATTTGCCTTGTTTACATAGGTAGACCGCCGTTCTGCCTCTCTCAGAACGATCACCGGGTCCACCGGACACACTGTTTGGCTGGGCTCCGGTGGCGCATACGTGGTACAGGTACATGATTTTGCACTTAAGAGCTGCCCTGCTGCAGTATATGTACGTGGGGCCGTCCTTAAGTGGTTTAAGGAGAAACAGTCCTGAACGACATTGGGGTTAAATTACTGAAACTAGAGAGTGCAAAATCTGGTGCAACTCTGCATATAAACCAATTAGCTTCCAGGTTTTTCTGTCAAAGCTTAATTGAACAAGCTGAAGTTAGAAGCTGATTGGTTACTATGCACAGCTGCACCAGATTTTGCACTCTCCAGTTTTAGTAAATTAACCCCATTGTGACATGACTTGATTGTAAATACACACCCAACCATTCACTAATTTCTATAGAGAGTTTAGTGGGGACTTCATGATTTAATATAAAGAATTATCAATAAAGTATGTACCCTAATGGTGGCAGAGATCAATCTCTTCCAATAAGAGTAATTGATTTATAGTTGACAGCCCATGTGATCGATATGGCACACATGGTGGAAGTTCATTTCCATGAATAACTAAGATACAATCGTGATTTACAATCACATCTCTGTTTCCATCATGTAATCTCATAATTTGATCACTTAAAATTAAATCATATTCATGAACAAAGTATCTCAGTGCTATTGACTGAAGCAAAATGATCGATAACTTTCCACCCTTGACGATCAACGCAGCTTCACTGAACCTGATACATTTACTGGAAGGGAATTATGGCTATTCTATTGCATATTCTATCATTTTGATCGTATCGCACATCGACTTCATTACAAAATTCAAATCCAGTATGGCCAACACAAGGATTCTGTAAACAGCCAAAAGAATATCAGTCTGGAATGCCACAAAAGTTTTTTCCATTATCTACATCGTAGGGCTTTTTCAAGGCAAGAGTGTAGGGAATGTGACATACCCCATTACATGAGTCAGTAAGACCCCTTTCACACTAGGGCGCTTTGCAGGCGCTACAGCGCTAAAAATAGCACCTGCAAAGCGCCCTAAAACAGCCGCTGCTGTCTCTCCAATGTGAAAGCCCCGAGGGCTTTCACACTGGAGCGGTGCGCTGGCAGGATGCTGAAAAAAGTCCTGCTAGCAGCATCTTTAGAGCGGTGAAGGAGAGGTGTATATGAAATATGATAAGAAATCAATGGGGCAGCGCAGCTATACCTCCGGCATAGCGCTGCTGCAGCAGCGCTTTGTTGGTGGTTTTTATCCTTTTTCAGCCGCTAACGGGGGTTAAAATCACCCCGCGAGCGGCCGAATAGCGCCGCTAAAACGACGGTAAAGTGGCGCTAATTATAGTGCGGCTTTACCACCGATGCTGCCCCCCACCGCCTTAGACCCCTTTCACACTGAGGCGCTTCTAAACTGCCAGTAAAACACTGTGCGCTTTTGAAGAGCTTTTCAGGCGCTTTTGTAGAGCTTTCCATTCATTTCAATGGAAACGGGCTTTTTTTTACCGCCTTGCCAGTGCACTGCGCCAGTGTGAAAGCATTAATTAATTTTAATTGAAATAGTGTTTCGTGAGCTTTTCAGGTGCTGTTTTTTAGCGTGAAAGCACCTGAAAAGCACCTCAGTGTGAAAGGGGTTTAATCAAAAGTCTTGGGGTGGCACTAACTGGTTGCCCTCTGTCTGAGCATGGGTGGTTTAGAACAGTGGCAAACCCCTGTAACAGTAGACCTAAATTCATTAGTTGTGCCTTGAAGAGAACCAGTCCCAATCTGGCTAATACAAAATTTGGAATATTGGCTCTTTAAAGCCCATTGAATCAGTTATTTATTTCTGTAATTCATATAGAGTAATATATATGGGACTATTTTACTTTTTCTACACAAGAAAGTGTTGTAACAAGGGTAAAAATAACCTGTGCTGCCAGCACATAGGAGAATCGGGCCTTGGATCTCTCGTAAAAAGTAGTGGTTAGACACTCCAGTGGTCTGACATGCCCCCTGAACCCTGCTTTACTTAAATACATTGCTCAGGGAAGAAGAGCTCTGTGATTGGGTAGTGGTTGGGGGTGGGTTGCTGGACCGCTGGAGAGCCAGGTCACTGCTTTGTGTGAGAGAGATGAGGTCTGACTCTCCTATGTGCTGCCTGGTTGCATTACAGTAATAAATAACAAGGTTTCAGTAAAGCTCTAATTAGTAGAAATTTGTGAAGGGTTTTTTCATTTCCTCTTTACCTACTCACCTCAGCATGTGACAGAGAGACAGAGGTCATCTGAAGAGAGTCGTCTGCCTGAATTTGCATACAATTTGCCAGAAGTCTGCAGTGTGTGAGGTCAGAGAGTTAATTTATCAACCATCAAACTTCAGGTAACCTCTGACCTCCTGACACTAGTTGAAATGTTAAGATATGACACAGTAAATAAAGCAAAGGAGGGGGAAATTTGAATCATTAAGACCGCAAAGTTCTATTTATTATTTCATAGCGCATGGCTTGAGTTGTCGATTTTGCTATTCACGGACACACAGTAATGAGTTCCATCTATGGAAAAGTAGATCCAAACAACTGTCACTGATAAGACATATGTAGCACACTCTCTGGAAAACCCTGTAAACAAAATATACTACGGAGAAGCATCAGTCACTGTGCCTCTGTAATATACTAAGGTCATTAGCAGTAATATCTTTCTGTGGTTCTAAAAAATAAACCATAGTAGAACTGCAGCAGTTGCAAACACTTTCTATAATATAACAGACAGATCAAACCTTCAATGATAAACCAAACCTAGTTCACAAATTTTGCACCTAAACTTAATCAGACATAGTACAAAATGATACGGGACCACTAAAGCCAGAACCCGTCTACATTGCTGGACTTTAAGGGCTCAGCATCGGAGACACAACATATGTATAGAAAATATATAAATTGTCCATATTTAAAAGACAAATTCATAAAGACAATGGCATGTAAGCCTATAAATGATCCATAAGGTACTGTTCCCAACAGGCGCTACTGCGGAACAGGAAATCTGAAAACAAGTCAATAATGCAGACATTACATAACAGCAATGTGGAGACTGTAAGTTACTGGTAGCCAATCTGCCAGGTCAACGTTTCGCCAATAAAACGGCTTCCTCAGGACCCACTATGGAAAACTAGAGCAACAATTTCTGTGATGGATCATAAAACGTCCAAGGAGTACAGTCTGGGGATGGACATAGGGGCAACAGGACCCCCCGCCACACTGTGGGATCCGCCACAAACAGGGGTGCAACATAGGGACTAGATAGTAGTGGCCTGAAGGGTGGTGCACGGACATGAGGGACATGTCCTACTGGTCACGGGCACCATCTCTGTAGGTGCAAGTAACACTGGGACCATCCAATCTTTTTAGACGGGCCTGCTCCACCTTGATTCAAACTGGTGATTATTCCGATTTTTTTGAAGACCACCTAATTCAATTGTTGGAGGCTGAACAACTTTTCTCTACTATCTAGTCTATACGTTGCACCCGTTCGTGGTGTATCCCACCATGTGGCGGTGGGTCCACATTGACCTGGCAGATTGGCTACCGGAAATTTACAGTCTCCACATTGCTGTTATGTAATATCTACATACTGAGCCCTTAAAGTCTGGCTATGTAGATGGGTTCTGGCTTTACTGGTCCCGTATCTTTTTGTACTTCCTATTTCGGATGTGGCTTTAGCCAAAATTCATTTTTTGTCTCTTACTCCGACATAGCTCACCTGCTGCTTGGCTAGAATATTTAACCTGGAATTTAAGGTGTACATGTGGCTGGCCCTGTCCTTAAACCCTCATGGTGGCCAGCCCCTTTTTTTTTTGAAGGACTCTGAATGTGAGCCTGCAAAAATTAAACATAAGTGTTCTCAGGTTCAGATCTGCCCAAAAGATCTTTGGAAAACCTCCTACATGCAATAGTTTACAGAGAGTAAACCTGGATTCACATCTGAAATTTTGCTTGATGCATTTTCCATTGAGATCAATAAAAATGCATCAAAGGGCATCTCAGCACATGCATTAAAACACACATTATGATACACGTAGATGTTTCATAATGCTTGTAAACTAACCATGCTGAGCATGGGCACCCAATACAAAGTGCATTGCAATGCACGTTGAAAATGCACGTTGATGCATGTTGAGATGCATTTTGATGTGCTTCCATTGATTGCAATGAAAACTGCACCAGAGGAAAATGCATAGGTGTGAATACAGCCTAAAGGTTCCCCAATCCCAACTGAGCACTAAAGATAAACTCCACGAGGTGGAGAACATGACGTCAAGGCACTCAGCAAGGGATCTGGAAGCTAGTGGAGTGTGGTGTCTACTGCAGTGATTTTCAGCTTTCGGGGGCAGGGAAGGCGTCAGAAATTTTAAGGCCCCTTACGCAACTTTAGGCCTGGGCCCTGCTCCCCCTCCCCCCCAGGTTTTAACACCGTCCACTGGACATCCCACAAGTCTCTCAGTGCACCCACTTTTATTTTAACACACTTACAACTTAATATATCCTCCATCCCACGTCCTCCTCCTCCTTTAGTCCTATCTTCTTCTCCTCCAGTCACATCTCCTCCTCCAATCCTATCTCCTCCATCACACGGGGGGCACACAGGAGGGAATCTGATGTAGCAAGGACAGGGAGGGGGATCGGTGCGGTGGGGGCGGTTATTATAGGTACTATGGCACCGTGTGTCTCTCCCTCCAGCAGCTAAATGCCGACAGGAGGGAGAGGGGGAGAAACCTGTTTTAAGCTGCTGCAGAGAGCCGCACAGGGCATCCTTAATGTAATTAACTCCTGATCTGCCAAACCGATCCCCCTCCCTGTCTGGGCCCCCCTGTGTGCCTGGGCTCCCTACAGAAGGACCAGTGGTACCCCCTGTCGGCAGCCCTGTTCAGGGGCATCGGCCAGGTATGGTATATACACAGTTAAGTTGGTCCAAGGAGGACCAATGTAACTATGTAATAATATACCATACCAGGAATTCATCTGTAAACCAGGAAATGCAGTCTACTTACAAATTCCTTGTCAAGTGGTTTGGGAATATAATCCTCTCAGGAATTAATTTTCAGTAGGGTATTACCAATCATGCAAACTGCAATACTTCTAATGCCGCGTACACACGAGCTGACACACGAGGTCGAAAATCTGACGAACTTTAGGTTTGGAACATGTTTCAAATCTTTACGTCGGAACTCCGCCAGACCCAGTTCCTATAGAAAAGTCCACTCGTCTGTATGCTAGCTCGACGGGCGAAAACTGACGCTAGGGGTTCCTATCGAAAAGTCTGCTGGTCTGTATGCTAGTCCGACGGAGGAAAACCGATGCTAGGGCAGCTATTGGCTACTGGCTATCAACTTCCTTATTTTAGTCCGGTCATACGTCATCACGTACGAATCCGTCGGACTTTGGTGTGATCGTGTTCGGAAAGTCCGCCGGAAGTCAGCCGAAAGTCCGTCGGATAGACCGTCGGACCAGTCTGGTCGAAAAGTCCGCTCGTGTGTACGTGGCATTAGTCTTCAAAAGGTCAACTGAGACCAATGCCATCATCCCTTGGTAGCCTCTGTCCTCATGCTGACCCTAGAATCTCTCATCTACCTGCCAACTGCCCTCCTCTATTCTGCCATGCCCCCTGACAAGGCAGTTGGGTTGGACAATTTTAGAGTGCAGAAAGGTAAAAACAAGACCATTACTCTGCCTGCTATAAAGAGAACTTGTTACTTACTACCTACTATGAAAATTAAAGGTTCGCCTAAAAAGGTAAATAGAAACAGGCATTGAAGTAATATTAAGGTACAATAAAAAAAAAAAACATGCCATACTTAACTGCTCTGTGCACATAGTTGTGCACAAAGCAGCCTTGATCCTTCTCTTCTTGGATCTCCCGCTGGCATTCTAGGCTCCTCTCTCCCTTGCCCAGTGTCCCAATAGCAAACTGCTTGCTATGGGAGCACTTGTGCATGCTTGTTCCCGAGCCACGCTCTGTATGTCCATTGACACACAGAACAGGGCTCAGCCCTGCCCCCCGCTCCCTCCAGAACGGGGCTGAGACCTGCCCCCCGCTCCCTCCTCACTGGCTGTGATTGTCTGAGCCAATGAGGAGACAGAGAGCCGGGACAGCAGCTACTCTCGTGCACATCGCTGGATTGAGATCGGGCTCAGGTAAGTATTAGGGGGCGTCTGGGGAGGAGCTGCACAAAAAGGTGTTTTACCTTCATGCAAAGAACCAAGTACATACATTTGTTTGTCCTACTGAGCAGCCTGGGACCCCACAATCCTAAGTACAGGCAGTCCCCGAGTTACGAACACCCGAGTTACGAACGATTCCTACTTACGAACGGCCTCAAATGCTGGCCACTTGTGCTCCACGCTGGTCCTGGATACCTCCGGACACATCCCATACTGCAGTACTACATGTACTGCATGGCCAGAAGAGTCCCAGACAGGGGCGTAACTAGAAATCACAGGGCCCCATAGCAAAATGTTGTATGGGCCCCCCCCACACAAAAAAATGGCGGGACTTAAATTAAATAGTGGCCGTGGCTCAAATCTGAGATGAATGAGGATAAAGAAAGAAAGAAAGACTATATGTGTTCCAGAAAGTTTAACAGTCAACAGATAAAGATACTCCAAACACCTGGTGTTGTCGCTTCAATCACCCTCACCTGTGCCCAATGCGGCCTGTGTGTTCCCAATGCAGCGTGGCCTGCCTGTGCCCAATGCAGCCTCACCCGTGCCCAATGTGGCATGCTCGTGCCCAATACAGCCTCACCTGTGCCCAATGCAGTGTGACCCATGCCCAATGCAGCCTCACCTGTGCCCAATGTGGCCTGCCTGTTCCCAATGCAGCCTCACCTGTGCCCAATGTGGCCTGCCTGTTCCCAATGCAGCGTGGCCTGCCTGTGCCCAATGCAGCCTCACCTGTGCCCAATGCAGCCTCCCCCGTGCCCAATGCAGCCTCACATGTGCCCAATGCAGCCTCACCCGTGCCCAGTGTAGCATGACCCGTGCACAATGCAGCCTCACCTTTGCAGAGAAAGAGGCGAGCCAGTGGCGGAACTACCGCGAGGATGAGGAATGCATACTGCAGCCCTCAAATGGCTGTTGGTGAGCGTGGGGCTGCCTCAGAGTGAGGGTCGAGCACTGCCTGCACAGTACCCCAGCCAGGGGAAGTGAGGAGAGGAAGAGGAGCTTTGTTGCCTGTCCACTGAAGAACTACTGCGTTGTTTTTAATTTTTTTTTTTTTTTTACCCCCCACCCTTTGCGTTTACATGGAACTTCCCTTAGACCTCCCTCCCCTGGCGCCAAACCTCACATCCCCCCCCATTCCCTGGACTTTCAGTACTGTGCCTTCAGGCTCTGCGACAAAGGGGGGGGGGCAACTCTGACTTTAGCAAGAAATGCTCGGAAGCCCCCCTTGGAGCTCGGACAGTTTGCATTGCGGCAATATAGCGCAGCGACCTGCTTTCTGCCTGACCCGGAAAAAGCATCAACTTTTACTTAAGTGCCTTACTGCTTCTGTATCCCAGGGGAGTGGGGAAGGGGAAGCCGGACATTTTCTGCACCTTGAGGTCAACAGGTGGTACCGTGGTCCAAAAACTGCCTTTTACACTGAAACTCTGGACTTTCTCCCATTTCCCCTCCCCACAACTTAACCCTTTTTTTCTTTTGTAGGAGATGAGCCCCCCCTCTCAGCCAGCACTAACCTCTGGCCGCTGCACATTCCTAAGCGGCGGGTGGTGGACGATCTGGGCGCTATTCACTCCTCGGGGGAGGGAAAAGGGGTGGAGACTGCTGTCCTGCGATGCCGTCTATAGTTCAGCTTTGACCCCCGCTCCCTTTTTTTTGTTGCTCAGGCAGGATGTCACCAGTTTTAACATATATAGCATCTGCCTTCCTGACCCCTCCCCCATACAAACTGAGAGCAGTATTTATGGGCGATAAGAGGCGCAGATTTCAAAGCTGGAACTCCAGCAGCAGCAAAGTTGTCCAGCTTGGAGAAAGCCACAGCCAGGAACCTACTGGGCAAAGACCCATCAACATCCATGGCCGTAGTCCAAATCTTTTTTTGTCTCCACTGTCTGTGGCCCCACTGCATCATCGCGCTAATAAAAAGCCCTGCGGCTGCCTCAGAGTGGGGGGGCGAGCACCGCCCGCACGGTCCCCCAGCCAGGGGAAGTGAGGAGAGGAAGAGGCGAGCCGTCACTACGAGCACAGAGCTCAGCTGTAAGTGCTTTCATTAGACTTTCCTGTGTTCCCGGGACTCCCCGTCATATAGCCCCACCTCTTGGCCCGGCGCCTTTCATGACGTCATATGTCCCGCATTGGACCGGCGTCCTGTCTATCATAGGTGCCGGGCCAAGAGGTGGGGCTATATGACGGGGAGTCCCGGGAACACAGGAAAGTCTAATGAAAGCACTTACAGCTGAGCTCTGTGCTCGTAGTGACAGCTCGCCTCTTCCTCTCCTCACTTCCCCTGGCTGGGGGACCGTGCGGGCGGTGCTCGCCCCCCCGCAGTATGCATTCCTCATCCTCCCCAGGGCCCCTCTCAGCTGCGGGCCCCATAGCGACCGCATGGCTCGCTATGGCGGTAGTTCCGCCACTGGTCCCAGATAACATAACAAGCGCCTGGAACATCCCACATCCATTCACAGGCGGACGTTACACTTATGTACGCAGTGTTCCGACCGGAAGTTACACTTACGAAAGCAGTGTTCCGACCGGAAGTTACACTTACAAATGCAGTGTTGCGACTTACCTACAACTTCGACTTACGAACAAACCTACAGTTCCTATGGTGTTCGTAACTCGGGGACTTCCTGTATGTAGTTTGCAAATGACAACAAAATGAATGCTGTGCCTCGCTAACTGCCAAGGGGCAGACATAGAAGAGTGAGAAGTCAATATTTGCATTCCTAATGTCTTGGAGATTGATGGCTCCTACTGAACTCGGTAAGATAAAGCATGTAAATGTAGAAACCACTATCTGCCATGCTTATTTTTAATGTTGTATGTGACAGAGCTACTTTAAAACCAGAGTAGCTAGATTTAAGCACTTACAGTTCATTTACTAGCTATTGACAGATGTGTACCAGGATACTGGTGATGCCAAACCTTCTTACCTTATATCAAACTTTATAAAACGCAGACTTTCCAGCTATCTGCAATGCTTCAAAGAGTTGTTATTGGTTATCCTGAAACATGGACAGATTAGCACAGGTGCTAAATCTGTCATGGGGTCATAGACAGCTTCTACTTTGCATACAAAGTACATCAGGACACTGATGATCAGTGCCCTGATTATCAGTGTAGTTGTCCCCTGTGTGGCTTTGCTGGTTATTGCCTCTCCTCTCCTCCTGAGCTGTCAGCATAAGGAGAGGATTGCCGATAACTGGCAAATCCTGTTTACACACAATCATCACCTGTGATTGGACACAGCTGGTCAACATGGTAAAGAGCCGCTGTGATTGGCTCTTTAACCTGATCTGTGATCAGCCATGTCCTAAGGACACAGCGATCACAGATCCTTGCAGGGGGCACGTGGGCAGCGCGATCGCGGGATGTCAATAGACGCCCCCCCCCCGGAAATGTCAACATGCGCTGTAGCCATCTTTAGGCTATAGCGTGGGCGGTAACAGGTTAAAGCAGAACTTTCCTCTCTCAATCAACATTGATTATTTGTATTCCTTATGCTGCTCTAGCATTAGTAAATAGATAGGAAATTATATCATATTTACTTGTTTTAAACGTTTTTTCTTACATTTTTTCAGTTACTTCCTAGTAACTGAAGAAATGTAAAAAAAAAAATGAAGTCATACAAATGATGTCATACATCCCAGGAGTCTTCAGCAGGAGTTTTCCCAGCTAAAGACACCCTCCTGCCTGCATGCCTGGGCTAAAGGCAGATGATTCATGTAGCATTTACTTTCTGGAATCCTTAGTCAAGATGGCCACTGCCACAAATGCTAGGGGGATGTTTTAGGGGGGTGTTCAACAAAATAAAGTATGGAGACATTGAAGGATGTGTAAGTTTGCTTTGAATATTAAGAATGAATTCAATAGCGTAGTTCTGCTTTAAATTTGTTAAGTAATAAAAGATGGAATTAAACAACAAGGTACCACCTGTACTGGGCACATACGTCTGCCAACTTCTAATATTTTCTGTAAATAACTAAGTTCCATCACAACAGCTGTCAAATAAAAGATAAAACTATTTCTAACAAAGTAGATTTTGTGTTCATGACAACTTTGGCATCTTGAAAAGTCAGATTTCCACATCAAGAGAGATCTTTTCTTTAGCTGTGCTTAGCGATGCCAGACAATTTCCCAGGAGACAAAGTTTAACAAACAAATCTTTAGCCTGGTTCTGGCAGGCATCTTGAAGGGCGCTGCAAATCACAAGAAGGTCAAACCTATGAGTAAGAATGTCATTCCTAATTCATGTCAGATCTAGATCTATGGACTGGAGAGGAGAGATACAGCGAAGTAATCATACTCATAAGGTAAAACATCCCGAGGAGACGAAACTATCTAAAATTCAGAAGCCAATTGGTGAAACATAGGAACCATCAGACTTTTTAAAGGAAAAGCAAAAAAAACCCCAATGATGGACTTTTTAGGCACACCTAATTAAAATAGGAGTATTTAAGAGTATTTCAGAAAGGAATTTTATTAATTATTAAACACATCATGTACAATATACATATGAAAAGGGAATGTATTATCCATCCATAATATTATCACCATCTCCTAACATGACAAATATGATCCTCTTGCACCCAACGCGTTTCGGAGTACAGATATCGCCTTCTTCAGGGGTGTATATTGTAGAGGAAAATATATCTATAATATATAGAGTTTTAAGTGTAATATGATGGAATGTTAATCTATTGCGTCACCAAAATATATGTAAGTGTACCTTTAAATTGATTGTATAATTGTTATCCATAGTATGCATGCATATTTTCATGTTGCAAAGCGCTGCGTAAACTGTTGGCTCTATATAAATCCTGTAAAATAATAATAATTTTGCTTCATACTTACTGTTTTTCAAATTATATTATAGATATATTTTACATTAACGCGTTTTGGAGTACAAATATCTCCTTCTTCAGGGATGTATATTGAAGAGGAAAATATATCTATAATATAACTTGAAAAGCAGTAAGTATGTAGCAACATGAAAATATACATGCATATTATGGATAACAATTATACAGTCAATTTAAAGGTACACCTACATATATTTTGGTGACGTGATAGATTAACATTCCATCATATTACACTTAAAACTCTATATATTATAGATATATTTTCCTCTTCAACATACACTCCCTGAAGAAGGAGATATCTGTACTCCGAAACGCGTTGGGTGCAAGAGGATCATATTTGTCATGTTAGGAGATGGTGATAATGTTATGGATGGATAATACATTCCCTTTTCATATGTATATTGTACACGATGTGTTTAATAATTAATACAATTCCTTTCTGAAATACTCTTAAATACTCGTATTTTAATTAGGTGTGCCTAAAAAGTCCATCATAGGGTTTTTTTTTTTGCTTTGGATCTAATACTGGATGTGGCACCTGAAACGCAAAGAATTTATTTCTTTCCTTTCTTTTTCTGACTTTTTAAAGGAATACTCTGATCTCTGTTATATAAGAATAAACCTCAAAGAGTGGGATTATGTGGGCGATTGAAAAAAGATACTTATTTATAAAACATATATATTTATTATAAATAGATCTGAATATTTGAATAATCAGAGATGCAAACACTGATCTCTGTTTACATGTGCACAGATGGCACAATATATTCATTCTTCCAATATATCAACCCAACCTTTTAATGCCCAACTCTGGGGTCCATGATCCCCTTTCCCTTGCTCCCCCATCCTTTAAAATGTATTTTATGCTTTTGTTAATGTAGAGAGGGGACCATGAATCATGCCTGGCTTTTATTATTATTAGTGGTAGTAGTAATAAAAAGTATTTACAGTATATCATGTCAACAGTTTGCACAGCACTTTACATAATAAGGGGAGACAGTACAGTCACAATACTACTCAATACAGGAGGATTAGGAGGGCCTTACTTGTGAGAAGCTTACAATCTACAAGGCAGGGGCAAACCATACAAAAGGTAATAACTTTGAGGGATGAGCTGATGGAAAATACTAATAGCTATCTTCTTATATAGCATTGGACATCTTGCCGACAGGCCCTTTATTTTTCTATTTTTTTTTCTTTTTTCCTTACATTTAACTATAGTTTTCAGTATTTAATTTTTTGCAATCTCATCTTAACAATTCCTATGGTAGTCTATGTTAAGAGCCATAAACTTGTTACTAAATATACTTAAAGAGGAACTGCAGTCTGCTCACATTATTATTATTATGATTTTTTAAGCGCCAACAGTTTGCGTAGTGCTTTACAACATAAGGGCAGGCAGTACAATTACAATACAATTCAATACAGGAAGAATCAGAGGGCCATGCTCGTTAGAGCTTACAATCACATCATTTGTAATAAAAACATCTTTGCCATTCTGAAGCTTCCCTCCAACCACTTTGCATATTATTTTATATATACTGTGATTCTGTACTTGCCAAATATGCTGCGGAAATCTCCCTCCACTAAGTCTGGCTGCAACCATTTTAACTGTTGGCAGCTGAAGCTGCTACTTGTTCACTTCCTGGATTTACACAAACACACAGAGGGACACCTCCAGCTCTGCAGCCCTGCAGCTTTCATTGGCCCTCTTATGACTCATCCCCCCTCCCTTCCTGGCAAACTCTCACAAGATTAGCGAGAGAGAGCTGTGCATGATGTCATAAGCCTAGGCTAATGACCAGACAAGAAAAAGGAAGTGGGCTGTATAAGGTATTTACTGGCAGAAAAAAAAGTACTTTCCAAAGTTAAAACAACAAGGGCAGAAGATTTAATAGATGGAAAGTTGAAGGTCTGAAGGTCCGCTTTAAGGCACCTATGAGCTCTATTGTACATTTTATGCCTGCTATTTTCCTTTATTTTATGATAAAAGCCTTAATAAAAATATATTCATAAAAGGAATGAAGAGGTAAAAAGGAAAGTGGGGAGAAGAGGAGGAGAAGGGAGGAGCCTTTTTTTATTTTTATTTCCATTTTCCTTCCCTCTTGAGACACCGTTATATATTTATTGTTGGTTTTTGGTATTTTTTAGTGCACGTATGGGCTCTGTTACTTACCTAAGTTTTGTCTTTTTTTTCATTCTGTAAATTTCTACGATGAAAATTTAAATAAAAATATATTAAATAAAAAAAATAGCTTATGTTTTGGCTCTAAAGGATACTTGGTATGGTTTTTGGTCAATTTTATTTCACAGTTTTCTAAAGTTTACCAGTTCAATTATTTTACATTTGTTTTTCATCATCTGCATGGACTCCTCCAGAGCCTCTCCCCTCCTTTGGAACTCTCTTCTCAAACCTGCATGGCTATCTCCTACTATGTCTCCTTTTAGGGGATCCCTAAAAACTCATCTCTGCAGGGAAGCCTATTCTGCCTCCACCTAACAACTGAATTTTAGTTTCTCGAATGACTCGGTTGTGTCTTTTATGCTGGCGAGAACATTTACTTGTTCTCCAAGCTAGCCAGGTCACATGATATTGACATCACACATCTGGGCATGTATACAGGCTGTAGTGAAAATCTCCTCCTTCCTGAACTCTCAGCACTCTAGAAACTTTGCAGTTTATCATGTAACCGTGGTCTACAGATCATCCAAAAAAGGCTATAGTAGCAGTATTTTAACGTAAAAAGATTTATAAGCTGTGGGCATTTTGGGGGGGGGCGGATTAACTATTTTCATATTACTGGGTTTAGTAACACTTTAAGTATTCCATGCTATCATGATCTAAAATTACCAATGTAAACACTTTTGCGGACTATCTGCACAAAACTGTGGTGAAAATCCTGGATGTGGTGATTGGTAAAAGGTAATTATATTGGGATAATGTCAAATTGCTTATTTGATAGCAGTACTATCAGTGACACATTTGTTTTATGTATTTTTTAAAGTGACATTTAATGCAATTGTAAATAAAGCTTTATTATATTTTAAAAGATAATAAGTACAAGTTCAAAAGATGGAAACCTTGAAAATCCCAGCTTTGTAAAATGTTTAAATGCCCTTCAATACAGGAATGTGGTTTTCAGACCTATTCCACTAAGGACAAATTTAGTTGGATAGTACAATAAAAACAACACATAAAGAAAATAAATTTAAAAACAGTATAAAATTATACATTACCCTACAACCTTGGCTTCAATTGTCATATAGGGCCAACCAATTCTGCAAATTTACATAAAAATACTATAAAAAACTAGCTCAAAAATGGCAGCCAATTATTTAAAACTCAGAGCAAACTCACTTAACTTTCTTACTTATACATAATCATGTGTAATTGTAACCTAAATCAACTAATTGGAAACGACCTGACCCAAAAAAAAAAAAAAAGAAAATCCCAATTCCAGCCAAAACCTTTTTCTTTAGTTTACTAAACGTGAGTGGAAAAGGGTTGAAACTTTTATGAGGTTTTATTGCTTTCTGTGTCCCTATTGGCATTGTTGACAAGCAACTGGCCACTGCCCCCACCTATAACTGGCCTTCACAGCAAGAAATACATGGAAGGACAAAGCATGCAAAATAAAACCAAAGAAAATTTCCAGTTAAACTCACCAGCCAGTCTACAACCAACCAAATGATCCCGTCCAACTGTTAGAAAGGATAATTTGGTTGGTAGCAGATTGGCTTGCAAATTGAGCTGAAAATTTTCTTTGGTTTTGTTTATTTTTGGTATTGTTGCCCAGTCCATGGGACAGATAGGTAAATATCTCCAACAAAGATACATTCAGTAAAAAATATACCCTTCTTAGGTTAAATAGAAAAAGTAGGAATCTATGTTAAAATGTTATCACCATGGGGAGATTTTCCCTCAATTCTTCCTGGTGACAACCTGAATGTCGACGTGCATCAAGGTATTACCAGGAATGGATGTCAGGGGAAAATCCTTAGTGGGACATCAGTAACATCTTGAAAGAGCCCCAACTCTTCACCACTCCATCCTAAACTACATTTTTTTTTATGGAGCTTGGCCTTAAAATGAGGAACCTAGAGTGTCCTGCAGATACCTTTGTTTTTCATCCTAAACTCCCTGTATTTCCCAAAGCAAGCAAAGCTTTATTTATTATTATAAATGGAGATTAAAAAGAAAGTTCCACGAGGAGACAAGGCCACAGAAGAAGAAAAAGAAGAGGTATCAGGAACACTCAAATAAAAGTCAAGAATTAGCATGTGTTTTAATTATATCAAGTCACATTGGTCAGTTTTGGGGTCTTGTAGAGATCCCTTCCTTACGGCAGTACAGCGAACAATGTGCCACAATACTAATAAAACCACAAATATTCTTGATCTTTATTTGAATGCTGGTGACTCTTCTTCTTCTCTGGTATTGTATAGATCATTCTGTTGCTGTCACTACAAGCTCTATTCATATACTGGTCAAGGCCGTATGGAGTACAACCTGGAACTGCACTATTCTAGGAGGGGAGGCTAGTAACATGACCCGTCAATGTCATGTGTCCGGTCTCTCTTCCTATCAGGATGCATTTTCTTCAGTGTTTTGCAGTGAACACATTCGGGTTCATTTACTAAACCTGGAGAGTGCAAAATCTTGTGCCAGTCAGCATAGAAGCCGATCAGCTTCCATTTTTTTTGTCAAATTTTAATTAAACAAGCTGATGATAGAAGCTGATTGGTTGCCATGCACAGTTGCACTAGATTTTGCACTCTTCAGTTTTAGTAAATCCACCCCATAGTTATGTCCAGCATGGAGCAGGTAGTGATATTCACCCTCTATATATAGGCGCTATGTCATTTGGTACATTAAATATCAATTCCTACTGCTGTCAGCAGGCTTGACGTTCACTAGTGATACAAACAGGAAGAAGACAGTGTATACATGGACTGAACAGTATAGAGAAGGATGCAAAAATGATTCACCAACCATTCACTATAGGTATATCCTCATGGTGCATGTGTTTTAACCCCTATAAGCTGGTGCCTCCTGGCCCTTTAAGGGGTTTAGGATACTGGGAGGCGGGGCAGGGTTTATGATTATGTGACCACCCTGATTGGCTGTCACCGAGGTCACATGATCGGAAAGCTCCCGATCGCAAGCAGCGATTGAGAGATTTCCATTAGCCGCCGATAACTAGCTGTATTTGCACTAATGCACACAAATATGCGGCTGCTCAGCGCTAAGGCTCACCCGCCAAGAGGGTGCATATTTGCATGCAGCTGGCGCCAAGAGGTTAGGTTACATTGATTGATGCAGTGAATGTTTGGTGAATGTCACACTCACTGCTTTAAATATATGCCCCCTTGTGACTACTTGACTACCGCGTCATATTTAATGACTGCTTGCCTACATTACCATACTTAGCGACTGCTTGAATACTGCCTACTTTTAACGCCAGCAAGAACCATTTTAATGTATTTTTTTTCTATTTTATTGGAAGGGGTGCTTTTACGATTGAAGGATAACCGTTCTTGAAAAAAAAAAAAAAACAGATTTAATTTCCTAATTTACATTACATCAGACATAAGATTTCTACTGAGAGTTTGTTAATGGCAAAATATAAAATGTGCCGTCGATTCAACATACTGTAAAGTTACTTCCCCTGCCATTGTCATACTGTCACTTTATTTCAAATACAATAGCACTCTGCACACAATTGCAACAATGCTCAACTTTTATTAAAAAGAGTGTCAGCTGACTAATAAAATAGGCCTAATATGGTTGATTCACAGTAAAATCATAGCTCAACAGCAAAAGACTGAGACGGTGCCCATAGGACATCACATTAACTTGTAGAGCACACATCATCAGCTTTACCAGGTTTTATTATTAAAGGCTTGTGTAAGAGGAAGCAGAGGCATTCAAGTGTAAGTAAACTCTAACAATACATTTCTCTTATTTGCTCCCTTTTAGTCTGTTAAATATACCATTGAAAACATTTTATTTTATCTGTTCGACAAGTGCAAAAAAAACCTGTTCATCCAGACAGAAATTTTGTGGATGAACAATTTTATGTAGTCCTAACACAATGTTCTACTTCTAACACACTCTATGTCCTAAGGTGACAATATTGCTCAGTACAGTTGTCACCCTAGGACAGGAATTTGATAGAAGGATCACCAGAATAAAATAAAAAAAAGTATGCAAAAAGAAAACGAATGTAGCCACTACATCTAAGGACCACTGGGGTTGATTTACTAACACTGGAGAGTGCAAAATCTGGTGCAGCTCTTTATGGAAACCAATCAGCTTCCAGGTTTTTTTTTCAACGCTTAATTGAACAAGCTGCAGTTAGAAGCTGATTGGCTACCAGGCACAGCTGCAATAGATTTTGCACTCTCCAGTTTTAGTAAATAAGCCTCACTAAGCTGAAATACCATCATGTTTTGTTCTAGGACAGGGGTCAACAAACTTTCTAAACAAAGGTCCAGTTTACTGTCCTTCAGACTTTAGGGGGGGCCGGACTGCAGCCATCGGGAGTAGTAATTGACCTGGAGTCAGTGGGAGTACACTGTGCATTACACTTGGCATTAGAGTATACTTGGCATTAGAGGAGGGAATAGTGCTACATTGTTGGTGTCAATGGGTGAAATGGTGCCCAGTTGTTGGTATCAGTGAAGGAATAGTGCCCTATTGTTGGTGTCAATGGGAGAAATAGTGCTCTGTTGTTTGATGTCAGTAACGGTAATTATGCTCCATTGTTAGTGTCAGTGGGAAGAAAAGTGCCCCAAGTGCCGGATAAAGGTAGGCAAAGGGCCGCATCTGGCCGCAGATTGGAGACCACTATTCTAGGGTTTAGTTATGCTTCAAAGTGGAACTAAAGTCTGCAGATACTCACCTCTTCTGGCTCATTCATCCATCTTCTTCTTGACTTCTTCCGAGTGTGTGATCTTCGTCTGTCTTGACTGGCTGGCAGGGAAAGACATAACTCCTGCACACATGTACAGATGTGTTCATTCATTCGGCACCAAGGTGCACATGTCGAGAATATTCTGTGTTACAACTCTGTGAACTGTGGCCAGGCTATGGACATTACAATAGCTATATATTCTTAAAGAAGTAGGGCCAAAGCTCTCTTGGCCTTACTTCCCCTGGGGATCACAGGAGTGCATTTTGTTCTGCACTCCTATGCCCCGTATCCAGTCAGGGTTAAAGTCCGCTGTTGGCTGACGTCACTCAGCTAGACCAGGCTTTGAAGAGATCCCGACTTTAATGTTGGAATCCACCTGGATGGCTGCCTGACAGCCTGAGCCAGCCCCTCCCACCCCCTCCACAGCCCAGAGCTCAAGTGAGTGCTGAAGGGTCAGAGCAGAGAGCCAGTATCACCGAGCAATTAGATGTCTTTGACTGCTCAGTTCCCAGTGTAGAAGCAGCGGGGGACAGATGCAGCATAGGACCAATGCTTCAACGGCCTAGGTGAGTATAAATGTTTATTTTTTATTATTCCCCCACTTCTCTTTTAAATCAGACCTTCACTCGCATTTTACACATTACATAATCCTAACCCTCCCCTACTTTACACTTAGAATTGTTTCTTTTTTGGGGGAAATATTTGGGTAGCAAGCACCTTTATCAGCAAGTATTTGCTCCCAATTCCTCATTCCTTAACTAGGTAAGAATGACAGTGCACTTGATCTGACCACCCCTTGCCCGAAGCCTTCTGGGACACATGTTAAACATTTCAGGAGGCTTCAGCACAGTGATCAGAAAGCCAACGCCAGCTTCAGACTCCATAATGACGACAGTGGTTAATTCTTCAGGGTCTAGGAAGACAGCGCTTGATTCTTGGGCTGGTAAGAATGTGTTTTTTAAAAGTCAACAGCTACAGGGCTTTTACTTTTTTTTGAAGACTAGGTGAAGCTCATCTTTAGGAAATAAATATGTTTTTCACCCAACCCTTACTGACTTCTGTAGCTGCAGACACATTGCAGTAATTCATCCTCAAAGTTTTCTACAAAAAACTTTCACATTTATTTGTATTTTTTCCAAGCTTATTTTGCTCCCCACTCCCTCCCAGCAGTGACTTGGCAGCCTCCCAGCCTTCTAATCACTAAACACAGAGTAGGGTTATAGGATAAAGGGGAGCAGAGAGAGGGGACCAGACTTCATGGCTTTTCTTGTGAACGTTAAAGTGGTTCTAAAGTCTAAACATTTTTTTAACCTTAAAGTGGGGTTCCACCCAGGGGGGCCGTCCAAAAAAAAAAAAATTAAAAGTCAGCAGCTACAAATACTGCAGCTACTGACTTTTAATTGGACACTCACCTGTCCCTGGGTCCAGCGATGCGGGGGATCGAGGCCCCGCTCGTCTCCCCCCTCCGCTCGTCGGCGCCGGCATTTCAACTGTGGGCGCCGGGCTGTGGCTTCACAGCCTGGCACCCACTGCGCATGCGCGAGCGGCGCCGTGCGCCGTGATTGGCCGCTCAATCACCTGGGACCTGAATTGGGTCCCAGATGATTGACAGGAGGGAGGGAGCAGAGCGGAGCCCTTCCTGTGCCGAGGAGGAAGTGATGTCACCAGCCCAGGCTAATGGACAGGCAGACTACGATGGACCACCTAGCAACAGGCATTTAGAGGTAAGTAAAAAAAAAAAAAAATATCCAAATGTTTTTTTGTTTTTTTTTTTAGAATTTTTTAGATAGGTTTGTTTTTTTGGGTGGAACCCCACTTTAAATTGGTATTAAACCTAAAGCAAACATGTATTATATTGTGGCTTACCAATTCTCAGATGTAATGGCTGTATTCGTTTTTTTTAGGCTTTCTTTCTGGCCAGATCACCAGGTAAAACCAAAAAAAGCAAAGAAAAGGAAATGGATGCAGCCACCACATCTAATGATTGGTTAGCTGCAATACAGTATTTTTGGTTATGGGTTCTGTCCTGGCTGCGGCACTGCTCTACTCTCTTTCTGGTCTCACAGAAGACAAAGACAGCAGTAGGAGTCATTGGCTTCTGCTGCTGGCATTCAAACTCCTGTGAGGAGGGAGCGGGGGCATGGCTTGCTGGAGCTGTGTGTGTCCACGGACGCACACACCCTAGCTTTGAAGCATGCCCGGACGGGTGCCCTCTTAGCACACAGCTTTCTGACGGGGCACCCGGAGTAAGGAGGCAGGAAGAGCATTGGCGGGGGACTTCACAATAGGTGGTAAGGAACCGGTGCAATACCATTGCACAGAGCAGGTAAGTATAACATATTTTTATATTAAATAAAAATAATATTCTTTACAATCATTTTAAGGATCAATTGTGCCACAGTGTGTACAGCTACAAAGGACAATGTGGGCTTGTTTAAAGGCCTATATACTGCTTGTTAAGAAAATAAAAATATGTGAATGTCCAAAGCCTGCATGTAGTTCTAAAATTGTATTAAATGGTCACATTTACACATCTCTGTGCTGTTATCTTCATCTATGCAGATACAAATATTCAGAGATTTTCTATTTGAGGGTGTTGGTTCTCTTTTTTTTCTCTGTTGGTTGAACTGAATGGACTTCTCTTTTTTCAACCAGATTAAAGTGCAACAGCCCCACTCAACCCCCCTAATACATACCTGAGCCCCATCTTGATCCAGTGATCTTGCAGGAGAGACTTGGCTGTCTTTGACTCTCCGTCTTGATTGGCTGAGACACACAGCAGGCGCCATCGACTCCCACTGCTGTCAATCAAACTTAGTGAGCCAATGAGGAGAGAGAGAGGGTGGGGCCGAGCCGTGGCTTCGTATCTGAATGGACACACAGAACAGCGGCTTGGCTCAGGTGTCCCCATAGCAAGCTGTTTGCAGTGGGGGCACTTGGCAGCAGGGAAAGGCCAGGAGCTCCAGCCAGGGACCCAAGAAGAGAAGGATCCGGGCTGCTCTGTGCACAACCACTACACAGAGCAGGTAAGTATAACATGTTTGTTATTCTTAAACAAAAAAATACAAGACTTTAGTATCACTTTAACTATGTAACTATGAATGTGATCACTTATAAAAAGGGGAAAAGAGTATTTATAATGTGTTTTTTTTATTATCTATACAGAAATGTTTTGCCTTTAATTTCTGTTTGAAAATGTGTATGGTTTGTTTTACAAGGAGGGGGTTTATATACACTTTAAAAAAAAAGACCTGTGTGGGGTCACTGCTACAAGCTGAGTACATCTAAAATAAGTCAGCTCCCTTTATGAAATAATAGCCTATTCTGCTTATTACAAGTTGTACTATCAATCGTCATGAAGTGGTGAAGAGGACGGGCAGAGGCACTAAGTTTTTTAGGGTTTTATGATCTGATAAGGGATTAGGTGATCTCTCACTGCAAATAAAGAAGCTCTAAAGTTAAATTCTGAGATGAGCAAATAGGGGGAGATTTATTAAAACTGGTGCACACAGAATCTGGTTTAGCTGTGCGTAGTAACCAATCAGCTTCTAGGCTCCTAAACCCAGGACCCTGCATTCACTATATCTGGTCTCCCACAGTACACAGAACATGAAAATACAATTATTTTGGCAAAGATAAACTGTTAAATATCTTTTCTCATCAGCAGTACTGTATATAGCAGTCTTGTGACTTCTATCAGTGTATGGTTAATGCATGTGGGAGGAGTCTTTGTTCTCCTCTGACTATCCCATGAGGCTATCCCAAGAAGAAAAAAAACTCTCCAGCAGCACACACCAAACTGAGCATGTGCAGCGTGCTCCCAAGGTTCTGGAGATTAATTGGGGAGATGAAAAGAAGGGGAGGATCAGAGAAGTCAGGATGAAACAGCCTTTTGACACAATGCACAGGATTAACCCCTTAGGTTCCACAGTGAGTATAACCAGCATGCTTTACTGCATATACAGACTGATTTTACTGTTGTGGGTTTAGTAACACTTTAACTGTACAAGCTGAAGTTAGAAGCTGATTAGTTACTATGCACAGCTGTACCAGATTTTGTGTGCACCAGTTTTCATGAATCTCCCCAATTGTGTCTAAATAAAAGAGGCATATGTATTATTTTATGGAACTTGGTTTGCTTTGTGTATTTCTTCCAGATCTGTGCAATAATCCAGTGTAAACTTTTCCTCTGTGCTGGGGGTTCCTCTAGTAGGAAAGACCGGTCATTTCTGTTCTCTTTCCTTATACAGAGTGACTGGTCTTGTCTCCGCCCCCTCATGTAGGTTTCTGCAGGCAGCCTGTAATGGGAGGGGCCTGCTGGCTCCCTCCAACAGCTCTGTTCTCTGCACAAGCTATGTACAGCACAGTGATGACATCACTGCCACGTGTATATGGTTATATCTGGGCTTACAAAGGTACAGTGATGACATCACTGCCACGTGTATATGGTTATATCTGGGCTTGCAAAGGCATTTGGTGCACACAAACTGGATTTATATCCTTCTCTTTTAAGGCATACATTTTTGTGCCCGAAGTTCAGCTTTAGTTATTAAGGATAAAACAAATGCATTATTTAATTTAGGAAATGCTACATTTTTAAACAAGATTTTGCTTTTCCTTTGGACCACAGTTTGTTCTATTATAATGCTATTTGTTTTGCTAAAACAGGCAATACTATTGTCTTCTAATCTTATTTATTTTACAAACAAAAAGTATGCTTTAAAAAAGCACACTGCAGATAAAGTCTACTACCTTATACACGTCACAGCTTAGAAGAAAAAAAAGATGAAAATGCAGGTATAATACAATTTAAACCTTGACTTCCATCAATTTCCTGTCCAATGTAGCAGCGATCTGCTGTCGCTGTAAGTAAAGGTTGATTGTCATTTTTAAGCAAATGCAACCAGCTATATTTGCCTTGATTTCCGAAGCATAACTAGGAGACAAAAATGGCTCAGAGAATGTCTGCAATGAAAAAGAGAACTAGCCAGTGTTCTATATCTTTAGCCCATAGGCACCCAGCCACCGGTTCTCACCCTCTCTGGGTCTGCACCATGAATATTCTGCTGTCAGATTTCCCATAACAAAGCCATTAATATAATATCGCCGTTATATATAGCTGAGATAAGTGACATGACTAACTCAGCCTAAGGAATGGGGTGCATGTTTGGTGGGTCATTGACTTGGGAGTTTAAACAGAAACTTATGTTAATTATCAGCAGTCTATATAGACGTCCTATGCAGACTCCATGGCTGAAGTTTTTAATTATCTGCTGATTACAGGTTATGGGACAAACATGATCTTCATGGGACACAACGATCGAAATGAAAAAAGGTTCCTAGTAATAACAGATTGCTGGCAAGCCCATATATAGATATTATGGACCATGTCTTCTGTAGGCGTCTTTGTCTTCATGCTCCGAAAATCTATATCCATGCCAATACACACTGATTCAGCTTATTCCCTTGGTTAAGATAACAAATCCAGTTACATTGTTTCCTGCCTTACAAACTGCTGAATTAAGCCAGTAACGGATAAATGGTTTTTAGTATTACAAGTATCTGCAGAGTCGGATTCAGTCTGCTTTGTCCAATGTCCCATTTTATCTATGATGCAGTAACTTCAGTATTTTTTGGCACAAGGCAAATGTTGCAAACATACAAGCTGATAATAAATCAAATGCTTGGGGTTCTTAAGAAACAAGTCCTAAGAAATAAGTAGTGTTATTCTAGAAGGCAGGGGACCGAACAAGGATTCTATAATTCACATCGGACTGCATAGAAGAGTGGGGGGGGGGGGGGGGATACTGCAGCGCTGGCCAACCTGCAGAGAGAGCGGGGAGACGGGACACCAATAAGCTTACACAATTAAGCTTGCCTACATGTAGCTCAATCTTTACACACAAAAAAAAAGGCAAGGTCCTTCTAGCTAAATAACCTTAAAAATGGTCCAGAGGTCACTTAATTGCCACATTTCCTTCCAAGACAACAGAAGATCGCTATCTAGTCTCTGCGGACCCAGATAAACACAAGGTAATGTGATCGAAGCCGCAGAACTATTCAAGCCTCCATGATTTACAGGTTAACCAGATTGCCTCCGATTTTATGGATTTCATCGAATGAGACCTAAATCCTACTAAAAGGGGGCACCGCTACAGAAAAACTGCAGAACAATGCGGGAGAGAAATTAAAGTAGAGAAATGAAGCAGGAACGGATGTCATCGAGAAATTATGACAGGCCAGAATTAAATTGGGTTACCGTTGCTTGTTCTTGGACTTAATAGATTATAGAAAGAAGAAGAAAAAGCAATAAAAGGAGAAAAACACAAAACATCTAGGCAAAGGGCATTGGATGAACTAGTGAAATGACCAAAGCAAATATACATAATGGTTTATCTATAGTATAGAGTATTGTTGTGTGTGCGTGTGTAGATAGATAGATAGATAGATAGATAGATAGATAGATAGATAGATAGATAGATAGATAGATAGATAGATAGATAGATAGATAGATAGATAGATAGATAGATAGATAGATAGAATTTTATATATCTATACATATATCTATATCTATAGATATAACATATATCTAGATCTATCTATCTATCTATCTATCTATCTATCTATCTATCTATCTATCTATCTATCTATCGTTATATAAAATTTTATAGATCTATATATAGATCTATATATAGATCTATAAATAAATATATATATATATATATATATATATATATATATATATATATATATATATATATATATATATATAAATAAAATATATATATATATATAGATATAAATATCTATATATATAGATAGATATATATATAGATAGATAGATATATATAACATTATATATTTACATATAAAACAATTTTAAATATATCTATATATATATCTACATATATCTATATCGATCTATATCTATAGATATATATAGATCTATATAGATTTATCTATATAGATCTATATATGGATCTATATAGATCTATATATAGATCTATATAGATCTATATATAGATCTATATAGATATATATACCTATGGATATAGATACACATATATAAAAATCATTTAAATATAAAATAAAATATTATATTACAATATATTAAATAACAATGGCAATTCTTGCTTTGCTGGCCTTTATAGATGGTGCAGGGTTAATACTAGTATGACCTTGGGCTGACACGCATGCATTAGACACTAGTGTAGCACACATGACAGGTCCGGTCATACGATGATTTATTTGCACATAACATGCAGGTTCCAATGCTATACTAGAGAACTGTACAACTGCATGCTGCTGCATAGTGTGTTCCTGCCTTTCTGATGCTATTTACATCCAAATCAATGAAGGCAAATGATGAAGCTGCTTATGATCATAAAAAAGGACCCCCTAGAAAGAATCCTAGTCTGTCCATAGTGCATACTTTTTTTTTTTTTTTCACCACTGCATTATAAATGAGCTTCCAATGACAGCTCCTGTCATTCTTATTCCAATGGAATGCTTACCATTGGAGAACACTATTGGGAGATTCATCTATTTCCAGTGGTGCAAAGCTGAGAGGCAGCAGATCATCTCTATGCTGTAGTAATAAAATTGCTGCATGAATATGGGAGCCATGGTGAGACAGGTCCATTGAATGAGCCCTGTATTTACCCCCCCCCCCCCCCCCATGGCACACAGGGGAGCATTAGCATGGAGCAATATGGATTTGCTCTGCATCAGAGCTGAACATATGTGAGCAAACAAGATTGCACCGCTGGTACCCTGATCTCTGTAAACCCCTTACATGGAACCAGGGGGGGAATCCATCCAAATGATCTTTTTTTTTGCTGCATGCACCCCTCCCCTCCCCCTCTCTGCAATGTGATATATACATTCCATACAGATGATTGACACTTACAGTCTGACGGCGCTGCGGATTGACCTGATGAGGACACAATGGAGACCCCACTGACCGCGTCGGAGGGGGGGGTTAGCAGGGGGTAGGTGAGCGAGTCAGTGGGGAGGGGGGGGTGATCCCGACCGTGCTTGCTTGGATTCCCTCCTGGACGGCGCCCGGTGTCAGCGCCAGCAGTACAAGCTCCGCTCTCTACAGCTCCGCTCTCTACAAGCTCCGCTCTGTGCGCCACTATTGGGAATCCCGGAGCAAATCAAAGCTCGGCGAAGAGCGCAGGCGCGGAGCACAGCGGTACAGGCAGCAGCAGCAGCAGCAAGCCTGATCCTTGTCACTCCTCCTCTCCTCTCCCTGATCCTTCCACACCTTCATCCTTCCCTCCCTCCCTCCCTCCCTCCCTCCTTCCCTCCATCCATCCTTCCACCCCCCGACACCGGCTCTGGTGACACCTCATTGCCCCACAAATTGCTACAATGGAGGATATGATCTGCATGCAGGCGGCTGCTGTCCCCTCTGAACACATGATCCTTTGTATTGTCACCCAACATGACTAGTGACATTACTACTACTACTACTAGCCACACATGACAGCTTTTTTTATGACCTGGATGTTTGTATTCTATTTGAGAAGACGTTTCATATTTTTTTCTTTTTTCCATTTTAATTTTCCAACAAATTAACCATTTCAGCTCCGGAAAGTTTACCCCCCATTCCTGACCAGGCCATTTTTTGCGATACGGCACTGCGTTACTTTAATTGTGCGATGCTGTATCCAAATAAAGTTTATGGGATTTTTTCCCCACAAATAGAGCTTTCTTATGGTGGTATTTGATCACATCTGCGGTTTATATTTTTTTGTGCTATAAACAAAAAAAAAAAAAAAACAATTTTGAAAAAAAAAAACATTTTTTACTTTCTGCTATAAAACATATCCAATAAAAAACTCAAATTTGTTTATCGATTTAGGACAATATGTATTCTGCTACATGCCTTTGGTTAAACAAAATTCCAAAAATTTTATACAGTAAAACCTTGGATAATTCTTTCCAGAAACATGCTTGTAATCCAAAGCACTTGTATATCAAAGCAAATTTCCCCATAAGAAATAATGGAAACTCAGATGATTTGTTCCACAACCATTTATTTATAAATCCTTCAGTTTATAGTCCATATAAAAAGATTATAGCAATGTGATGGGTTGTGTAACCATTAAATATCCATCCACAAATGGCAGGCTCCATAAGGGGATTAGAAGCAAAATGCAGCAGGAGCTACAGAGTATAAAAGAGGAGAGAGGCGCCTCTAAGTGTAGCAATATGTTGCTAAATGTTGTACCTTCATTAAATGTAACCATATTTCTACACTTAAAGGCGCCTCTGTTTTGTTTTATACTCAGTTGTAATGTGACGCTACTTGTATATGAAGACATCGCTTGTATATCAAGTCAAAATTTATTTAAAAATTTTGCTTGTCTTGTAAAACGCTCTCAAACCAAGTTACTCTCAAACCAAGGTTTTACTGTACTGATTGGTTTGTACAAAAGTTCTAGAATCTAAAAACAATGGTATATTCTTCTTAATTTTTTCTTTCTTTTTCTTTTTTTACTAGTAATCAGCAACTTATAGCGGGGCTGCGATATTGCAGTGGACAAATCGGACACCTAACTGACACTTTTTGGGGATCAGTGACACCAATACAGTGATCAGAGCTAAAAAATATGCACTGTCACTGTACTAATGACACTGGCCGGGAAGGGGTTAACATCAGGGGCGATCAAAGGGTTAAAGTGATTGTAAGGGTTTGTTTTTTTGTTTCTTTTTTTAAATAACAAACATGTCATACTTACCTCCATTGTGCAGCTGGTTTTGCACAGAGTGGCCCCGAACATCCTCTTCTGGGGTCCTCCGGCGGCTCTCGCAGCTCCTCCCCACATCAGATAACCCCCTAGGAGATGCGCTCTCCTTGGGGGTTACCTTGCGGGCACGCTCCCGAGTCCAGCATTCGGTGTTCAAATGTATGACTCGGCCCCGCCCCCCCGACGCCTGTGTCATTGGATTTGATTGACAGCAGTGGGAGCCAATGGCTGCGCTGCTGTCAATCTATCCAATCAAGAGCCGAGAACCCCCTAGCAGAGAAACAGCGCGTCACTCGTGGGACAAGTTCCAGGGCTTAGGTAAGTAAGACGGGGGGCTGGGTGGTCAGTCACTGCCAGGTGTTTTTTCACCTTAATGCATAGGATGCATTAAGGTGAAAAAACACGAGGGTTTACAACCCCTTTAAATGTGTTCCTAGGGAGTGATTGCTAACTGTGGTGGGAGGTCCTTTGCCTGGGGGAAGGTAAAGCTCTGTGTTCCTGCTTAGCAGAAACACAGGATCAGTACATTCCCCTGTCACAGAACGGTGATGTGCCTTGTTTACATAGGTAGATTGCCATTCTGTCTGCCTCCCAAACGATCGGCAGGTCCCGGCGAATATAGCGCAGCTGGATCCGCTCTTTGGCTCCCACTGTGATTGGGCACAGCAGGAGCCCAGCAGCAGGTCCGGCATGCCCCCTAGACCCAGACGTGTCAGATCACGTACTGGGTGTGTAAACTGGCACAGAGCGGCCGCCCTGCTGCAGTATATTTACGGTGGGAGGTCCGCAACCAGTAAAGGAAATCTCAGCGCATGTACAGTCGTCAGACAAATCGTTTTGAAATTTAACCCCATCCTGCCTGCCCTGGCGTCCCCTTTAAAAGTTCTTAACACTCGGAGAGGCAGGAAGGGTCGGCATTGGAAGGATCGCTGGATACTGGTGTCTTCTCTGGTGCCGTTTTCAGCAGCTTGGTCTTTGTACTGGGAGACCACAGAGAACATCATTTTAGGTTTTTCTCGTTTTCAACATGGGATGAGGACACAGAAAAATGCGAACGATCGATTGTCTGACTTTATAATAGTGTGTACTAGGCCTAAAGTGGTTCTAAAGCCTAAAACATTTTTTTACCTTAATGCATTCTTTGCAATAAGGTAAAAAATGTTTAGGCATCAGCATCAATTTTTTTTTTAACAGCCAGTTTTACCCACACTATGAGTCCCCTCCTCAAGAAGGCACATGTACAGTCATCCCAATGAACATCTAAATGATTTGATAATAATCCGAATTTTCAAATTTCCTAATTTCAAATTTTTGAATTTCCAAACTTCCTAATTTCCGAAAATTTTAATTTTCGAATTTTCCAATTTCTGAAATTTCGAATTTCTGAAGTTTTCCAACTTCCAAAATTTCTAAATTCTAAAATTTAGAATTTTCCAATTTCTGAAAAATTAGAATTTCCAAAATTCCGAATTTCCGAAATTTCAAATTTTCTGAAATTCCGAAATGTGAAATTTCGAAATTCCGAAATTCGAAATTTTAGAAATTTAAAAATTCTTAAATTCCAAAATTTCGGAATTAACGAATTTATCAAAAATGTGATCGCTGTGGCCAATCACAGCAGATCATATGACAATTGTACGGCTTTGATTCATGCCTTTCATTGTGCACTATTTTGATGAGCTCTGTGATTGGTCACAGTGATCACAAGGTACAGACAGGACCAATCACAGCCAATCTGTACCATGTGATTAGCTGTGGCCAATAACAGCTAATCACAATATTAAACACGGAATAAACAGTTTTTAGTCAGAAAAATGGTTGCTAATAACTGTAAAAATTCAGTTATAATCAATCATAGTGTGTAAAAAAATAAAAATCCTGATCACTTCCTTAGTACTCTGTGGTAACGCTGTATTGCGCTGGTCACTGTATGTAAAAAAAAATAAAAATGAAAAAACATAATAAATGTAATGAAAAAGAATAAATCCCAATAAGTGTATATTGATTGGTTTGTGAAAAAGACCAAAAGGTTCCCCTTGGACGGGATTTTAAAGGCACTACCATATATGATACGATGTAAGTATAAAATAATTTTTATTACAAAAGTAGAAGAAACAAAATATATACAATACAAATACAAAAATTATATGTACAGGATGGATACATCAAACACAAATGGCATGTGATTGGTAGATACAATAGCATAGAAGTGGAAGACAAGTCTAGGCTCAAATTGTAAAAAGACTCACTGAACCAACGCGTTTCGGAGAATCCTTCATCAGGGTTCATAAAGTGAGAATTACCATTTCCAAAATACACATGCTATAAAAGTATCCATGGCATAAAATCAGCTTCACATAGGTCTCCCAGGCCGTATACACCAAAAAGTCACCTTAAAGGTTAATTCCCCAGATCATTGAATGGGAGGCTGGTGGATCAGGAAAAATTCTCAATTTATGCTATGACGCGCCACATCAAAGGCGTGGCGTTTGTGCGCAGGCTGGGGTCCAAAAATGTTCGGACCTGTAACTTAGATCCAAAGGACTGACCTTCAGTCTATCATGTGAGGGAAAGGGAAGAGAGGAGAAAGGCTGAGAGTCCAGGCTTGCAGTAAATTAGTTGCAGATTCTAAGGAAACCTGTTTGTGCAGCCTGGAAACATAGCATCGGTCTACCGTCCTCTTTTGATTGCTTTGTGTGACAGTTATAGCGCCTACAAACTATGGTATACATGCTGGAATGTTTATTTTTTTATATATTTTTATGCTACTAATGGCGGTGATCAGCGACTTATGATGGGACTTAAATAGTGTGGCGGAAAATCTGACACTAACTGACACGGGGGGGGGGCTGACTGACTGCGGCTGACAGCGCCAGTGACATTAATACTGTGATCAGTGCTAATAATATACACTGTCACTGTAACAATGGCACTGTGTAGGAAGGGGTTAATATCTCGGGTGATCAAAGGGTTAAATGTGTGCATAATTATGTGTAATGTGTGTGATATGTGCTGTTTTTACTAGGGATCCTGTTGTTTTGTTTTTTTCTCTGCTTAGCAGGGATTAAAAAATGACTAGATCCCCTGTCAGTGAACAGAGCTCTGTATTGTTTACAATCACAGGGCTCTGTTGTGTGAATTAGTGAGCCAATCTGTGGGTGCCAGCGGCCAATCATTGCCTCAGACCCACTGATTGGCTTGTGCTGTAACGAATCACAGCGCAGCGGGGCCATCGCATGTAAGTGATCCAGCGCTGGGAGGCCGCTTTGCTGCCGCACATCTATGTTAGGTGGTCCGTGGTCAGCAAGTGGCTAAAGCGTACCGCCATCTTCCTGACCATGTTTCATGTTACACCCATAGGGTTGGAATCACTAAACCCTGCAAACCTACCTGAATCATTGGGTTTTTCAACCCGCAGCATCCTGATTATTAATTATTGCATAGCTGTGTCATCCATTTACAGAGATCTGTTATTAGGATGATGACAAGTCCTATCTGCCACTGCGATGCCAACAGGGTAGTGACATACTCGCACTTGTAGTACAATGCTTACTTCCGCCAGTCCCATAACAGAGGGTCTGTACCTCTCTACATACCTGGGGCTGGGATGCAAACAATGCAGGAGCCTGTACATTGCAGGAGCCACTGAGTGCGGTTGCAATGCTCTGCGGCCTTCAATGCAAAAATGTAATAAATGCATATGTTTAATTGTATTAACCACTTGCCGACTGCTGCACGCCAATATACACCGGCACAATGGCAGCAGTGGGCAAATGGGCGTACCTGTACATCCCCTTTAAGAGGCGGGGATAGCAGGCATGCGCGCCTGCCGCGTACAGCGTGTCCGTCTCCCGGCCATCGTGTCACGGAGCCGCAGAACGGGGAAGTGCCTATGTAAACAAGGCATTTCCCCATTCTGCCTTGTGACATGACAGATATCACTGCTCTCTGTCATCAAGAGCGGTGATCACTGTCATGTGAGTTGAAGCCCACCCCCCACAGTTAGAATCACTCCCTAGGACACACTTAGCCCATTCATCGCCCCCTAGTCGTTAACCCCTTCCCTGCCAGTGTCATTTACACAGTAATCAGTGCATTTTTATAGCGCTGATCGCTGTATAAATGCCAATGGTCCCAAAATAGTGTTAAAATTGTCCGATGTGTCCACCATAATGTGGCAGTCCCGATAAAAATCGCAGATCACCGCCATTACTAATAAAAAAAAAAAATGTATAATAAAAATGCCATAAAACTATCCCTATTTTGTAGACACTATAACTTTTGCGCAAACCAATCAATATACGCTTATTGCGATTTTTTTTACCAAAAATATGTAGAAGAATACATATTGGCCTAAACTGAGGAAAAAATGTTTTTTTTAATATATTTTTGGGGGATATTTATTATAGCAAAAAGAAAAAAATATTGCATTTTTTTCAAAATTGTCGCTCTTTTTTTGTTTAAAGTGCAAAAAATAAAAACCACAGAAATGATCAAATACCACTAAAAGAAAACTCTATTTGTGGGGAAAAAAGGATGTCAATTTTGTTTTGGTGCAACGTCGCACGACTGTGCAATTGTCAGTTAAAGCAACGCAGTGCCGAATCGCAAAAAGTGCTCTGGTCAGGAAGGGGGTAAAATCTTCTGGGGCTGAAGCGGTTAATGTGGATAAAGGCAATTTGTTTGGTGTCATTGGGCAGTTTTTGTGTTGTGTTTTTTTTTATACATTGTATTCACATGGATACTATTTTTAAGGTTTGTTTTTTGTCCACCTTTTTTGTCCTGTAACAATTTTGTTTAGGGTGTTTTGCACTTATACTTTACGGCCACTAGCACCACATTGCCTTTATTTTGATTAATTCACACCTTTATGCTGGCAGCCACTCATTAGATATCACACTAGGCTAGGGAGGACTGCACGGTGGTTGTTTAGTTATATTATTAATGTGGATGTATGTATTTCTTTTACAAAAGATGAACTTTAGGTTAACTTTTGGGTAGTTTTTCTTTAAAAAGTTTTTTAAAGTTTTTAAAGTTTTCTTTCAATTGTGCCCTTCCTCCCAGCAAGAGCCTTGATTTGTTTATTTTGTGCTAAGCTGTCATACCTGATTTCCTGATTATAACCAGTGGGGGGAAAATTATTACTGTAATGCTGCTTCTGATTTTATACTCTTGTACATTATATCTGCAGTCTCAACAATCAGTTCTCCCTTTTACAATCTGAAGCTTTAAATGCACTGCATGGTAAGTGCACCCACTTCTCCTCCTTTATGTGGGGTGAGTGGGGTTAAATAGTTCTTATCCCCGGGTCTCACTATTGGTTTAATTTACTTATAGGGGCAGCTTCACTGACCAATAGATAGGAGGTTGCAGTAATATCCTCACAGTTGACACTTTGAAGTCAGTATTTGTATTACAGCCCACACTGGGGTTGATTTACTAAAACTGGAGAGTGAAAAATCTGGTGCATAGAAACCAATCAGCTTCCAGGCTTTATTGTCAAAGCCTAAAGCGGGGGTCCACCTATTTATCGTTTTTTTTTTTTGGAGTTCATTCACAAACTTTTCTTCTCATGATTATCTACTCACATGTTCTGTGTAATAAGTCCGCCTGTGTCCGATTTCGTTGTAAAGAATAACTTATAAAATTCACTGAAGGCGGTTTCCATATTCATTGTGGGCATTTGAAGCCCACAAGCATGTATTTCCTGGATGCGGTGAATGCTGTGCTCCCAGCATTCACCGAGATGTTGTGATGACGCTGTTGCACAATGCATGCTGGGAAGCCTGAGACTAGCTCCCAGGGGACTGTGGGAGGTCTGGGAGAGGCTAAAAACACGCCTACTCCCATGGGAGGAAAACCAGGAAGTGCTAAGAAGATTAGAAAAAAAAAAGGTAATTACGGCGATTTAAATTTTTTTACACAGCATGTCCGCATCTAGGCAAGGAAGAGAATGCATAGAGATAATGTTCAAAATTTGGGTGGAACCCAAATTTTACCCCCTTCCTGACCAGAGCACTTTTTGCGATTCGGCACTGCGTCGTTTAACTGACAATTGCACGGTCGCGAGACATTGCACCCAAACAAAACTGACGTCCTTTTTTCCCACAAATAGAGCTTTCTTTTGGTGGCATTTGATCACCTCTGCAGTTTTTATTTTTTGTGTTATAAACAAAAAAAAGAGCGAACATTTTTGAAAAAAAGCAATATTTTTTACTTTTTGCTATAATAAATACCCCCCAAAAATATATAAAAAACCAAATTTCTTTCTTAGTTTAGGCCGAAGTGTATTCTTCTACATATTTTTGGTAAAAAAAAAATCGCAATAAGCGTATATTGATTGGTTTGCGCAAAAGTTATAGTGTCTACAAAATAGGGGATAGATTTTTAGCATTTTTTTATAATTTTTTTTTATTAGTAATGGACTGTGATTTTTATCATGACTGCGACATTATGGCGGACACATCGGACACTTTTGACACTATTTTGGGACCATTGTCATTTACACAGTGATCGGTGCTATAAAAATGCACTGATTACTGTGTAAATGACACTGGCAGGGAAGGGGTTAAACACTAGGGGGCGATCAAGTGTGTCCTAGGGATTGTTTCTAACTGTCAGGGGGGATGGGCTACCACTGATATGACAGCGATCACTGCTCCCGATGACAAGGAACAGAAGATCTCTGTCATGTCACTAGACAGAACAGGGAAATGCCTTGTTTACATAGGCATCCCCTCGTTCTGCCACTCTGTGACACGATCGCGGGACACTGGCGGACATCGAGTCAGCAGGACCCGCGGGCACGGTCACGGAGTACGCGGCAGGCACACACGCGCGCCCACAATGCTGCATCTTAAAGGGGACATACCTGTACGCCCATTTGTGCAGCCGTGCCATTGTGCCGATTTATATCGTCGTGCACTGGTTGGCAAGCGGTTAATTGAACAAGCTGAAGTTAGACGCTGATTGGCTACCTTGCACAACTGCAGCAGATTTTGCACTCTTCAGTTTTAGTAAATCAACCCCACTGTGTTTTAGGGCTCCTGGGCTTGTTATGCAGGTGTGTAAAGCTAAAAAAAAAAAAAAAACAGATTCCTCCATCCACACAGCGGATAGAGGAATTCCCCATCATCGGGACCTTATATCCTGACAACTGCACCCACCGCTATCAGAATACACTGATCAGCAACTGAAGCCCATTTCTTGCAGCCGCTGATCGGGAACATTTTTCCAATATTGCCCCATTTGACAGAAGTCAATCAACTTCTGTGGAGCAAGGATGACCATGTGCTGATTGAAAAGTATCCAGTCCCTGCTAAACTGGCTGAATTTTGATCAGTTTATGGCCAGCTTAAAGCGGAGTTCCCACTTAAAAAAAAATAATTAAAAGTCAGCAGCTACAAATACGGCAGCTGCTGACTTTTAATAATCGGACACTTACCTGTCCCAGGGTCCAACGATGCGGGGGATTGAAGCCCCGCTTGTCTCCCCCTCCGCTTGGCGGCGCTGGCCTTTTAACTATGGGCGCCCGGCTGTGTCTTCACAGCTGGGCACCCACTGCGCATTTGCAAGCCACGCCACGCGTCGTGACTGGCCGCGCAATCATCTGGGACCGGTCACGTGTCCCAGATGATTGCCTAGAGGAAGGGGGGAGAGCTGATCTCCCTTCCTGCGCCGAGGGAAGTGACGTCAGGAGCCCAGGTGCCGAAGGAGGCAGATTATGAGGGGCCCCCTAGCAACAGGCATTAACGAGGTGAGTAAAAAAAAAAAAATTCTCCAAATTTTTATTTTATTTTTTTTTTCATGCACATTAATGATTTTTTTTTTTTTTTTTGGGTGGAAGTCCACTTAAAGACTAGATTTAGGCACTTCTAGGTACCTTCTTTACATGTATGCTGCCAATTTACTAGTTTGAAATTGGTGACAGGTCTACTTCAAGGTGGTCATACTTGCATGTACATTTATAAGGAATTGAATTATCAGATTCCTGAATAGTGTTCTGTTCCATAGACATACATGATAGATCATCCCATGTTTTAGCTATTCGTGTCTGGTTTGTAAATGGAGTTGAAGAGTAAAATATTTCAAAATTTTACATTCTGTGTAATCGCTTATTCATGCTGACCACTGTTGTTGATATAAGACATGAGAATAAGCTCTGCAAAAAAAAAAAAAAACCTGACAAAGGTTCTATTCCTTTCTTTCTGTAATAAATGCAGTGCCATTGCCACATGGGTCCCATATAAGAGATTACCTGTGTAGGTGACTCTCATTGCTAGAATGGGACAGTTTCTGACCCTTCCCTCTCCATCCAAATCGAATGAAAAAGTTTTGGATTTTTTTACTTTAACCTCCCTGGCGGTATGATTATTTCGGATTTTAGGTGCTGAAAGCGGTACGGTTATTTTGCATGGAAATTTGGCGTTTTATATTGTAGGTCTGTAAATCTTAACAATAACACACTTAAATCTGTCCAAACCAGAGTCTAGTAGATATCCCGGGTATGATAAAGTTTGAAACACAAAAACATAAATTATACTGTAATATAATAAAAAAAAAAAAAATAATAAAAAAAAATAAAGAAAAATAGTAATAAAATAAATTTCCCCACAATTCACTATCGTTCAATTCTGCAAGTGTTCTAATTTACTATCGCTGTTTTCTAGCTGGTCTAAAGCCACTTTTTGGTTGCTATGGACAATCTCCAGTTTCCAGGCAGAAAGAACAGTCTATATAATATAAAACTGCATGCAGGGCATGGGCCAAAGCACTGTGGACAAAAGGGAAGTGAAATGATTTCATACAGTACTGTAATCTGTAAGATTACAGTACTGTATGTGTTATGATTTTTACTTTTTTTTTAATTTGCCGCCAGGCTCCGCCCCCGTGCGTCGCAACGCTCGCAGGGAACGGAGCCTGGCAAGGAGAGGCTTCGGAGGAGGACGGAGTCCACGGACACTGCGGGGGACATCGCAGGATCCCGGGGACAAGGTAAGTAAGGAGGCACCAGGATCCTGCAATGTAATCCCGAGTGTGGCTCGGGGTTACCGCTAATGGTCCTGAATTTTAACCCCGAGCCACACTCGGGAAAACCGCCAGGGAGGTTAAAGCAGGGTGGATTTGATTTAAATCAAGTTGATTTAAATCACGATTTAAATCACTAGTAAAAAGGCTTGATTTAAATCAACTCGATTTAACAGCTTCCGGACCAGCCGCCGCAGTTTTAATGAGGCAGGCTGGCTCCCCTGCATGAAATCACGTTACTGTACGTGATCTTGCGGGGTCAGGATAGCAGGCGCGCGCCCGCTGCACAGCGGGGGGTGCCGATGCTCGTGGCCAACGGTCGCGATGACCACTGGCCACGAGCGATTGTGAGCTGGAGACACAGAACAGGGACGAGTGTGTGTTCTGTTCTGACAGGAGTGACAGATTGTGTGTTCCTATTAGCTAGGAACCACGATCCGTCACTTCCTGTAGTTAGTCCCTTCCCCCTTCAGTTCGAATCACCTCCCAGGAAACACAACCTCTTCACCGCCACCTAGTGTTAACCCCTTCACTGCCAGTGACATTTTTACAGTAATCAATGCATTTTTAATCGCACTGATCGCTGTATAAATGACAATGGTCCAAAAATAGTGTCAAAATTGTCCGATGTGTCCGCCATAATGTCGCAATCATGATAAAAATCGCAGATCGCCGCCATTACTAGTAAAAAAAATAATAATAAAAATGCTATAAATCTATCCCCTCTTTTGTAGACTCTATAACTTTTGCGCAAACCAATCAATATACGCTTATTGCGATTTTTTTTACCAAAAATATGTAGAAGAATCATATTGGCCTATTTATTATAGCAAAAAGTAAAAAATAATGTCTTTTTTTTCAAAATTGTCTCTGTTTTGATGTTTATAGCGCAAAAAATAAAAACCGCAGAGGCGATCAAATGCCACCAAAAGAAAGCTCTATTTGTGGGAAAAAAAGGACATCAATTTTGTTTGGGTACAATGCTGCACGACCGCGCACGACCGCGCAATTGTCAGTTAAAGCGACGCAGTGCCGAATCGCAAAAAGTGCTCTGGTCAGGGAGGGGGTAAATTCTTCCGGGGCTGAAGTGGTTATATCATAATTTTTAAAGAGCAACTGTCATCTTTGTCCTGCAGCCGCTCCTCCTCTGACCCGCTGTTGACTCACCGACAGTCCCATTCACTTTAATGGGATGGATGGTGATGTGGCAGTGACAACAAGGTGAGGGACGTGGTGGCAGCAGGAGAGTGGATGTCAGGCGCTGCCATGAGGGATCTAAAATGACAGGTGCTCTTTAAAGGACTTATTCTTGCTGATAGTTAGAATCTTTAATATTTGCAAACAAAATGAAGGTTTCCTATTTAGAATAATAAACTGTCAGGTTAGTAACAGCGATATCAGAACCAATTTTAGGTTAATCACACATAGTTGGAGAACTACTCAAATTCTTTTATTTATATAAAACAATAACATTATATTACCTGCTTTACCCATAGGTAGCGGAACTTCATTAAAATATTCCCAAACTGGGTCTCTTTTACGGCCTGCTGCCATTTTGCTCTTCAAGGAGGGAATAAAGCACTTCAAGCTATGTGCAGAAAGATCACAAGGTTTATAAGCTGCTTAGAAGGTTTCACTTTCATTTTTACTGCTTGCCCTTACTCCTTAAACTTAGAGCCTGGTACAGATGCATTTATTTTCAAACAATCATACAGTTTGTAGTGTACATAGATTTGCAAAACAATAGGATAAAGGAATATTCCTGAACTTTGTTTTATCTCATGGTTACTGTGAAATTGTGTGAATGCATGCTTGCAGAATTGGATTCATTGAATGAGTTTACCCAAAATGTAAATATTCCAGAATATACAGTCTCATGCTACATGACTAAGCTCCATTTCATGCTGAAGAAACCTAAATTATTAATGCATCTTAAATAGAAAACTATTTTTACTCCAAAAACATTTTATTAAAATAAATTTGATAAAAATTTAAAAAATCTGATTTAAATAGAACAAAAATCAGATTTTTTTTAAAAAAATCATTGATTTATATTCAACCTGCTTTAACCTCCCTGGCGGTATGATTATCTCAGATTTTTGTGCCTCAAAGCAGACATTGTTTTACATGGAAATTTGGTGTTTTATATTGTAGGCCTGTAATTCTTGAGAATAACACACTTGAATCTGTCCAAACAAGAGTCTAGTAGACATCCCGGGTAATATAAATTATTCAATAATGTAATCAAATCAAAAACACTGAAATTTGCTCAGTTGCAGAATTGTCGATGTCGTCACTTTCAGTGGCTGATGACAAATTTCTCCACAAATCACTATCGCTCAATTCCGCAAGTGTTCTAATTTACTATCGCTGTTTTCTAGCTGGTCTAAAACCACTTTTGACGTAAAGGGATGCCTTTTTGGATGCCATGGACGTTCTCAAGTTTCCAGGCAGAAAGAACAGTATATATATAATATAAAACTGCATGCAGGGCACTGAACAAAGCACTAGGGACAAAAGGGATGTGAAAATGATTTGATACACTAATGTAATCTGTAAGATTACAGTGTACGGTATGTGTTCTGTTTTTTGAACTTTTTGAATTTCCTGCTGGGCTCCGCCCCCATGCGTTGCGACGCTCGCAGGGAACAGAGCTCGCCACACAGAGCATCGGGCAGAGTGCACAGCCGCGGACACAGCGGGAGGACATCGCAGGATCTTGGGGACAAAGTAAGTAACTTTGCCTGGATCCTGCGATGTAATCCTGAGTGTGGCTCGGGGTTACCACTTTTGGTAGTGAAAACTTACCCCGAGCCACACTCAGGAATACCGCTAGGAAGGTTAAAGCTGAACTGAAGTAAAAAAAACAAAACAATAAACAAATAACATTAGGAGCTCACTCCTGCACTCTATGGGGTTGATTTACTAAAGGCAAATAGACGGGGCACTTTGCAAAGTGCAGTTGCTCCAGAGCTTAGTAAATGAGTAGAAACTTTGCTGACTTCCATCATCCAATCATGGGCAAGAAAAAATGCTGTTTTTTTTTCCCGTGAACGTGATTGGGTATTCTTTGCAAAGTGAAGCTTTACCTCATTTACTAAGCTCTGGAGCAACTGCACTTGCCGAATGCCACTTTGCCAAGTACATGGCCTATTTGCCTTAAAGTGGAGTTCCACCCACTTTTACAACTGTTCAGCATCCCTCACTAAACTGTGCACTGTAAACAAATTGGATATTTTTTTATATTTTTTTTCTCAGCACCTACTGTATATCTGCTGTATTCATTTTTCACTTCCTCCTCCCTGGCCGTGGCCCATCGCATCATTTCCTGTTTGCAATGCCTTCTGGGAAGGGGCGGCAACTTCCTCTGAAACTGCCGTTGCTATGGAAAGCTGACCTAAAACCTATTACACTGCTTGTGCTGCACTGAGCATGTGCGGGATCTGCAAGGATGAGATCCAGGAAGAAATACAGTCTGGCTTCAGATGCCCACACTTAAGATGGCCACGGCCTGCTGTAAGTTTATAAAATAACAAACTACTGCTATAAACTAACAAAACAGACCTTAGTTTACAGACTAACTTTACTAGAATACATTTAGCTTGTGTATTATAGGGGTATTTTTATTTAAAAAGTATAATTTCGGCCGGAACACCACTTTAAGTAAATCAACCCCTCCTATGTGTTACGTATTCCTGAATTCTGCACTGTGCATTACGTACTCCTGACCCCTCCTGACTCCTGCACTCTGTGTGTTAGGTACTCATTTTTGTCTTTTATATGTGCCTAGAGTTCAGCTTTAGGCCTCATGTACACTGCTGCTGGTAAACGGATGTTCAGAGGCAGTTCGATGCTTTTTTCAGCTGCCCCTGAACTCATCCAATGTTATCTTATGTGTCCATGTACACAGGTTCGTTTAATGTCGTTTTTAGGCAATTACGTTTATAGGCTTTTCTTTGAAGGCAAAAAAATTAGATCAGATGACAAAGTTTTCGATGTTTCAGACGCCAAACGTGGCTAAACGCGGTAACTCGCGTTTAGCCGCTTTTAGCTGCGTTTCGTTTACAGGTGTTTTTCATTTTTGGCTATTTAAAAAAATAGATATATTTTTTTAAAACGCTTCTAAATGCAAACGCGGCTAAACGTGGCAGGTAAACGCGGTAAAACGGAAGTTTTAAACGTGGGTTACTATCTGTTGAGTTAAATTGTTCAAGAGAGGTTGTAAAAGTATCCCGTGTACATTAAGTCTTAAAGTGGAACTAAACCCTCCTATCCTTTGCAGCCAAGGAAGCTGCCATCTTAGCGTTTGTTTAATCTGCAGTTCCCATGGTGGATCAGTTACAACACCAACCATTTCCTGGCTTGACAGTTCGGTTGCGCAAGCAACTGTGACAGTAACCATTCACAGCATGCCTTGAATATAAGTGTTTTGGGAAAGTTAAATTGATGGGTTTAGTTCCACTGTAGGTTGTCTATACCTGCTAGGTTCTTCTCATTCACAACCAGTTCACAGTATTGTGCTGTGATAATGCACTGTAATGCCATTTGACACTCCAAACTCACTAAGACAACGCACCCGCGCTCCCTCAAGAAAGTGTGCGGTTTTTGCAGTAATTGCATGCATTGGCAGCCCATTCAAAAAGAATGAGATGTCTTAACACAATGCACATGTAACACGTGATGTAAGGTGTCAATGTCAATACACTGAAGGCGTAAATGACCTTATGAAAAAGGCTAGCAATAAAAGACTTGGCAGAAGAAGCATTGCTCTTGATAACTGAAATTGCTTGCCTTTTTGCCCCATTCACACTAGTCGGTGGGTTTGGTGGATCACTTTTTAGAAGTGGCTGTTCGGGAAGCGATACTGTCACCTTCTGAATGCCATTTTTTTTTCTGAGCCAAGGGGAGAGCTTGGATTGCAATACCATGCTGATATATGCCAGCTGCTTGGCAATGGTTACCGTATGGTCCAATTCACTTCAATGGGAACATTTTGAGAATTGGCCTTTGCCTTCCTAGAGTGTCATGGTGAGTAAAATTGCCACACCTTGAAGCAAAGCATGGTGGTCACAAACGTGTGAATGAACCTGAGCGGCCATCATGTTATTTTGTAGTTGGGTTGACTATGGGTCTGTAAAAAATATCAACTGCTTATTGTTGATGCCCATGTAATCAAAGCCGTTAGGCCATTTGTGATATCCTAGAGTTATATATTGAACACCTCAATTGGAGGAGCTCATCAATAAGCAGGGAGATTTTTCAATCTGTTCTTCCTTTACCCGCTTCAGCCCCGGAAGGTTTTACCCCCTTCCTGACCAGAGCACTTTTTGCGATTCGGCACTGCGTCGCTTTAACTGACAATTGTGCAGCCGTGCGGCAATACACCAAAACAAAATTGATGTCCTTTTTTCCCCACAAATAGAGCTTTCTTTTGGTGGTATTTGATCACCTCTGCGGTTTTTATTTTTTGCGCTATAAACAAAAAAAGAGCGACAATTTTTTGAAAAAAAAAAGCAATATTTTTTACTTTTTGCTATAATAAATATCCCCCAAAAATACATAACAAAAATGTTTTTTTCCCTCAGTTTAGGCCAATATGTACTATATGTAGGTTTGTGCAAAAGTTATAGCGTTTACAAAATAGGGGATAGTTTTATGGCATTTTTATTACTAATTTTTTTTTATTAGTAATGGTGGGGATCTGCGATTTTTATCGTGACTGCGACATTATGGCGGACAGATCAGACACTTTTGACACTATTTTGGGACCATTGTCATTTATACAGCAATCAGTGCTATAAAAATGCATTGATTACTGTGTAAATGACACTGGCAGGGAAGGGGTTAAACACTAGGGGGCGATGAAGGGGTTAAGTGTGTCCTAGGGAGTGATTCTAACTGTGGGGGGGATGAGCTACCACTGACATGACAGCGATCACTGCTCCCGATGACAGGGAGCAGAAGCTCCCTGTCATGTCACTAGGCAGAATGGGGAAATGCCTTGTTTACATAGGCATCTCTCCATTCTGCGGCTCCGTGACAGGATCGCGGGACACCAGCAGGCATCGAGTCCGCGGGACCCGCGGGCCTGGTCACGCTGTACGCGGCGCGCTCGCTAACCCCGCCAATTAAAGGGGACATACAGGTACGCCCAATTGCCCACCGCTGCCATTGTGCTGACGTATATCGGCGTGCAGGGGTTGGCAAGTGGTTAAAGTGGTTGTAAACCTCAGACATGAAATATGAACAAAGCATATCTCTCTATAGTGTGTACTTGTCTCATTTAAGAGCACATGTGTCATTTCTGTCTGCTGCTTCTTTCCTCTGCTACCAGCATGAATCCCTTCTGACAAGTTTTCCTGACACCAAGAGAAAACGGGTGACAAGGGACGGAGCTCCAGCTGATTGACAGCTTCAGCTCTGTTGCCATGTGTGGTGTGAAAGGGGATGTGTCCTTGCCCTCCGATCAGCTCTCAGAGCTCTCCTCACTGAGCTTGGCAGAGTGTAGCTTCAGGTCTCCGCCCCTTTTTTCTGGCAGCTCAGGCAACCTTTATAAACTCTGAAATTTGAAAGAATTTAGAGAAGAGAAGACTACAGATAAACAGGTACATCTTATGTAGGATGATTTGTTTAATCTCTGTGCATCACATGAGGCCAGTCACTTCGCTGGGTATATATGAGAGTTTACAACCACTTTAACCACTTCCCGCCCGACCTATAGCAGAATCACGGCCGGGCAGTGGTTCAGTTATCCTGACCGGGCGCCATATGACGCCCTGCAGGATAACAGCCGCCGCGTGCTTGTGGGGGTGCACATTGCGGCGATCGGTGGTGCGGTGTGTCAATCTGACACACCGCTAAACCGATCTCGGTGGCTCTTTACCACGTGATCAGCCGTGTCCAATCACAGCTGATCACGATGTAAACAGGAAAAGCCGGTGATCGGCTTTTCCTCACTCGCGTCTGACAGATTGTTTATCAGCGCAGCCCCCCCTCGGATGCCCACACTAGACCACCAGGGAAGCCTCTAGGACCACCAGGGAAGCTCCTAACATGTGGATGGCCAGGTAAATCCCCCATGGCCATCCACATGTGAAATTCAATGGCCAACATATGCCAATCAGTGCCCACAAATGGGCACTGCCTGGCACCTCTATGGCACAATAAAAATGAGTGATGCCCAGCAATGCCACCCATCAGTGTCATCAGTGCCACCCATTAGTGTCCATCAGTGCCACTTATCAGTGCCCATCAGTGCCCACCCATAAGTGCCCATCCGTGCCACCCATCAGTTCCACCCATAAGTACCCATCAGTGCCACCCATAAGCACCCATCAGTGCCGCCTACGAGTGCCCATCAGTGCCGCCTATAAGTGCCCATCAGTGCCACCTATGAGTGCCCATCAGTGCCGCCTATGAGTGCCCATCAGTGCCACATACCAGTGCCACCTATCAGTGCCCATCAGTGCCGCTTATCAGTGCCCATCAGTGCCGCCTATCAGTGCCCATCATCAGTGCCCATCAGTGCCACCTCATCAGTGCCACCTCATTGGTGCCACCTCATCGGTGCCCATCAGTGCCACCTTATCAGTGCATCCATATAAGTGCCTACTTATTTACTTATTTACAAAAAATTTTAACAGAAACAAAGAAAAACTTTTTTTTTTTTTTCAAAATTTTCTGTCATTTTTTATTTGTTGCGCAAAAAATAAAAAACGCAGAGGTGATCAAATACCACCAAAAGAAAGCTCTATTTGTGGGAACAAAATGAAAAAAATGTGTTTGCGTACAGTGTAGCATGACCGCGCAAATGTCATTCAATTTGCGACAGCGCTGAAAGCTGAAAATTGGCTTGGGCAGGAAGGTGTATAAGTGTCTGGTATTGAAGTGGTTAAGTAGAATCAATTGTTGGCCATACAACGATTCAGAGGAATGGATCAGAGTTTCACTGGTGCACTGCTGTCACCGTTAAGGAGCAGGAACTCTTTGGAAGACCACCTAGGAGTTCATGCCACACTCATAAGGAATTAGCATCTGGAACCATGCCCCTCCCTATCTTTCTAAAGGCTCCGCCCCCTTTCTGCAGTGACAATTCTAGGTCTAGAAGACCTTTCATTTCTGCAATCTCAGGTCAGCGATAATATGCTGAATCTTGCAGTGCGCCACACCATATTTTAGAAAAAACAAAACATTGCACACAAAGCAGTTTAAAAGTACACCTATCTATTTTATCTCAGCATATTATGGTGAGAACATTATTCTCCCTGGTGTTTCTAGCCTTCTTCAGTGGTATAATTTATTTGAAAACTATGTTATCCTCTCTCAGAAATCCAATGACTCCCAGCTGGTAGATGCAGAACCTGCCATGATATGCATCTTTGGATGTGCACCTCCTACGTTTCTCCGGGATCTGCAGAGCAATTGACCGAGTCTTTAATCATCTCTGACATTTAAGTAGTCAGCCTTTTAACCTCTGTAACCCACATTAGAACTTTTAAAATTCATTGCTGTCCTGTTTGTAATAGGGCTTCTGTTTGTGATAAGGTAATGCGTTTTTTAAGTAAAGAGACACACAGGAATGGAATGGCTGAAAAGGTTGGGAAGGCTCCTCCTCACATCTTTTGTTATTGTGGTGGGCCAGTGTTCTAAAACCTATTATTGCAAGCAGACAACCATATTTTTTAATCTCCTGGGGCCTGTTCACACCATATGCGTTGCCCAAAGCAGTTCCAATGGATAGACACGGCAAAAAGGCTTGTCCCCTAGTGTGGCAGTTCACCCCAATGCACTGTGAGGGTGTGTGCTGAAAAAAGGAAAGCATGCAGTACTTTTTTTCATCACCGCAGGGCGCAACGCAATCCACTCCCTGCACTACGGTCAACAGAACTGAATGAAATGTCACTTTGTGACAAATAAAGTTATTTTTTGTTTACTGTACTTTAGTAAATCAGGGTCACTGCCTACTACAAAAGCATCAGATGGGCAGGCGTGCTTTCAGCTTTTCTAGTGATGAAGTAATCATGCTATTACCAACAACACAATATGAACAAGTTACCGTTAAGCTATGGCGGTATTCATTTCCAAAGTAAAACATGCAAATCACTCATTGCAATAAAATAAAGAACTTTCAGTATTTCTGAGAGCTTATGAAGGAAGAAGGTCATATTATGACTCACCGAACAGAAGCTTGAAATGCCCAACCGGTTTAATGTCAGACACTTCGTGCAGTGCTAAAAAGCTAATGTAATGTGACCTGTGAACCACTTTGCAATATGCCAGGTCCCCTTGATAGAAAGCACATGTGAAAAATAAATGAGCAGCATATTCTTTATATCTCTGATTTGTATTCTGTAGCAGAGATATGTCTGACTAGGATAGGATTATAAGTATAACATAAGATGGGGATGTAGATAATGATCAGGACTATCTACAGTAGCGCTGGTACACTGGATTTATCTTTCATCATAAAAACTTCATCAGCTTTACTTTTGCACACCCAACACAGGCCATGCTCCAGGGTAGTAGAACTTCCAAAGTAATCAGGGCAGGTTGTTGTTGTAGTACATGTACAGTTTTCTACAATTTTAGAGACTGTAAAATGTACTGCATGAGCAGGGGCGTAACTACCACCATAGAGACCCATGCGGGCGCTATGGGGCCCGCAGCCGAGTGGGGCCCAGTGAGGATAAGAGCACCGCCAGCACAGTCTGCCAGCCAGGGGAAGAGAGAGGAAAGGAAGAGGCGAGCTGTCCGTATCAGCAGAGAGCTGAATTGCCCGATGTAAGAGCTTTCATTAGAACTTCCAGTGTTCCCGGGGCTCACGTCACATAGCTCCACCTTTTGGCCCGGTGCCTTTGATAGACAGAACGCCGATCCAATGCGGGACATGTGATGTCATCAAAGGCGTCGGGCCAAGAGGTGGGGCTATGTGACGATGAGCCCCGGGAAGACAGGAAATTCAAATGAAAGCTATTACAGCGGGCAATCCCGCTCTCTGCTGATCCGGGTGGCTTGCCTCTTCCTCTGCATAGGTGAGGCTGTATGGGGCACAGGCAGACCAGGCTGTATTGGGCACAGGTCACGCTGTATGGGGCACAGGTCACGCTGTATTGGGCACAGGTCACGCTGTATTGGGCACAGGTCACGCTGCATTGGGCACAGGTCACGCTGTATGTGGCACAGGTCACGCTGCATTGACACTAAGGCAGCTATGGAGGGGGGGGGGCTGTTTGCAGGGGGGCCCCATACAACATTTTGCTATGGGGCCCTGCTATTTCTAGTTACACCCCTGTGCATGAGTAAGGTACTTGCAGAGTACTGGGGCTCAATTACCCCAAACAAACTCTTCATTTTACAGTAAAAAAATGATCATGATGTTGTTGTTGTTTAGCTGTTTAGTTGTGGCCGACTCTTCTTGACCTGATGGACCATAGCACGCCAGGCTTTTCTATCCCCCATTGCCTCCTGGAGCTTGCTTAACTTCATGTTCATTGTTTCGATGATGCTATCTATCCATCTAGTTTTCTGTCGTCCTCTTCTCCTTTTTCCTTCAATGTTTCCCAGCATCAGGGTTTTTGCCAATGAGTCCTCTATTCGCATTAGGTGGCCAAAGTATTTCAGCTTCAGGATCTGTCCTTCCAGTGAATATTCAGGGTTGATTTCCTTCAAGATTGATTGGTTTGATCTTCTTGCCATCCAAGAGTTTTCTCCAACACCACAGTTCAAAAGCATAAATTCTTCGGCGTTTAGCCTTCCTTATGGTTCAACTTTCACAGCCATAGGTTACTACTGGGGATACCATAAGTTTGCTCAGTGGTGTCCCATCCATAGAGGCGCATGAGCGCTGCCCCCCCCCATCCATGCATCCGGCCCCCTGCATATCAGGCCGCCGGACTATGGATTCCAATGGTGGGGGGTTTTGAAGTACCCGTTTAGAGCCAGAGGCTCTAATAGGCTTCAAAAAGGGTGGGCTCAGGGTGCAGAGCACTGCACCCCAATCCCACCCAGTTGTGTAAAGATATACATTTTTGCTATTTTCACACTAAAGTTCCTCCCCACCAATCAGGAGGCAGTTCGTGAGACCTGTTTTCTGATTGGCCAAAGCGTCAGGCGATCCTATTAGATGCCTAGCGCTTAGGAGGAACAGAGAGGAGACACAGGGAGGAGGAAGCTGCGGGAGGAGCGGACACCGGAGCTGCTGCCCACACCCTGGGAGAGGAGGAGAGGACACCTCAGCCCGCAAGCACTAGATCGGGTAGGTGCCTGATTGCCAGCTGCCCCTAAGGGGGGGGGGGGGGTGCTGTCAGTGCTGCGCCACCACAGCCTTTGCTTATACGGCACTTTGTCGGTAGGGTGATGTCTCTGCTTTTTAGAATGTTGTCTAGGTTTGCCCTTGCTTTCTTCTCAAGAAGCAAGCATATCTTAATTTCATGGTTACAGTCACCATCTGCCATGATCTTGGAGCCTAGGAAGATAAAATCTGTCACTGTTTCCATTTCTTCTTCTATTTGCCAAGGAGTGATGGGACCGGTTGCCATGATCTTAGTTTTCCTAATGTTCAATTTCAGGCCAGCTTTTTGCGCTCTCCTCTTTTACCTCCATTATCCTCCCTGGCGGTATGATTATGTCAGATTTTTGTGTCTCAAAGCAGTACATTGTTTTGCATGGAAATTTGGCGTTTTATATTGTAGGCCTGTAATTTTTAGGAATAACTCACTTAAATCTTTTCAAACAAGAGTCTAGTAGACATCCCGGGTTTGATAAAGTTTGAAACAGAAAATCATAAATTATAATATAATAAATAGATGCAGTGGCGTCGCTGGGAGGTGGCTATTGGGGTTATAGCCCTGAATCTGGGGCCCATAGCCCCGAGTCTCTTGCCGCAGGGTCCCTACCTAACCAGCGTGTCTGCGGCAGGCGGGTGGGTTGCATGAGAGAGGCGGATGAGAGGAGATGACATAATCTCTCGTTGCCCGCTCCACATCACCACTCATCTGCCCTCACAGCTGGGCCTCTTCAATGTGGGAGCGTGGTGCGGTGGGGAGCAGAGAGATGACATAATCTCTCACTGCCTGCCACACAGCAGTGCTTTTCCGCCCTCACATCGTGGGCCTCTTTAATTTCGGAGGTGCGGTGGGGAGCAGCGAGATGACATCATCTCTCACTGCCCGCCCCGCATAACTGCTGTCCAGCCCGCACTAAATGGACCAGTGCTGCCAGCCTGCCACCAATGCAGCGACAATGCAAATTTGGTGGCACTGGCTGGCATGGCAAGTGACAATCCACATCAGTTGGCAAGTGACAATCCACATCTGGTTCCAGGTGACATGGCAAGTGACAACCCACATCTGGTGGCAGCCTGGTGACATGACAAGTGACAATCTGCATCAGGTGGCAGGTGATGTGGCAAGTGACAATCTGCAAATGGTGGCAGGTGATGTGGCAAGTGACAATCTGCCAATAGTGGCAACTGACAATCTGAAAATGGTGGCAGGTGACGTGGCAAGTGACAATCTGCATCAGGTGGCAGGTGACGTGGCAAGTGATAATCTGCAAATGGTGGCAGGTGACGTGACAATCTGCAAATGGTGGCAGGTGACGTGGCAAGTGACAATCCACTTCTGGTGGCAGATGACGTGGCAAGTTACAATCCACTTCTCGTGGCAGGTGACGTGGCAAGTGACAATCCACATCTGGTGACAGTGGCAAGTGCCAATCTACATTTTGTGGCAGACAACATGGAAAGTGGCAATCCACATCTAGTGTCATCTGATGGTGGCAAGTAACAAGCTGCATCTGGTGCCAGGCGACAGTGGCAAGTGACACGCTGCATCTGGTGACAGGTGACGTGGCAAGTGACACGCACAGGGCTCCCACTGATTCTGCATTATGGTGAGTTGAACCACTTCATTATATATTAGATTGTAACAATAGAAACAATGTGCTCCAGTCCCCCAACACCATATTAACCGTGGTGCCATGGTGATTGAAGCGCCAACACCAGTTATTGCCCACGAAAAATTGGTTACCACTAGTGTGCCCCCCCCCCCCCCCGTGGGCCTGCAAAAACGTGCTATGGGCTCTACCCCCTGATCTTTTGCAGACCTAGCAACAACGCCCCTGAATAGATGTAGCGATGTGGATTGCAGTCATAATATTGTGTAATTCCCCATCATTCTTCACCTATAGACATATCCCTCTAGTGCTGGGCGCCAGTGACTACCATCACATCTGTGAGCCTGACCAGAAAGGATTGTGGGATTAGTAGTCTTTCAGACCGGTGTTTCCTTCATGTGACATGACATCTGGACTACACATCCCAGGGATCCTTGCTACAACGGGAAGAGACTCCTGGGAGGAACTATAAAAGAGTCTGGAGATCCACGCTGTGCTCTCTTCTTCTTGGGCCTTGCTGTGCGCACATCTCCCTGTGCAGGAAGAGGCTGCGGCCTACCACGCAGTAATCAAGTGATTCCCCAGAGAGCCTAAGCCTGCACGCTGTTTGTCGGACATCCACACGGCACCCACCCAGCAGATCTACACTACAGTCGCCTGTATCTATCAGCCGCGAGTCATCACTGGTCGCTTCGCTGAAGGACGTCTCTTCCAGTATCGCTGTCTGCAAGGTGTAAGCAGGTCTGGTCGTTGGTGAGAGGGCAATTGCCCATCCTTTGCAACCCTTCCTTGCTACTTTATCTGAACACTGTGTACAGACACCTTTACCTTGGGAACCACTTCACTGCATTACTGTTTGGAACACTGTACATAGACACCTTCGGCTATTACCACACCATTGTGCCTTTTTGGATACAATCTAATGACTCCAACTGCTGGTGAAAACTATAAGGCCTGCATCTTGGACACTGCTGTTATTACCATTCTATCCCCTATTTTGTCTGATCTCTCATTAGGATAGAAAAGGTTGAATAGGCCGGCCTGGGGTTCCCCTTTAGTGTGTGACTGCCTGTCCCAGATAGGTAACCTTTTACTGCCTTTACAGGTTATGCTTTAGGTGGTAATTCATTGTACATATGTTTAAATTATGCTTTTGTGCCGTTGAACTGTTTCTAAGCTATTTTTTTGGGAAATTATTCTGGGCTGTTTTCCAGCACTCGGTTGACCAATTCCTCTCCTCTGTGTGTCAATACCACATTGCTTACTCCAGTAAAAGCTTAGATAAACATATTTGACTTGTGTGACGTGTCATTTAAAGGTGTTGTGGAAGATGTCTGAACCCAGAGTGTCAGGTGGGTTGGAATGTTCATAGGGTCATGGCAATGCAGAAGAACAGGTAAACCCATGCAGTCTTCAAGGGGGCCGTGCTACATAACTATAAATAATTATAACAAATAATAATATAATAATAATAAAATGTATTAAATAATGTAATCAAATCAAAAACACAGAAATTTGCTCAGTTGCAGAATTGTCAATGTCGTCACTTTCAGTGTCTGATGACGAATTTCCCCACGACTCACTATCGCTGAATTATGCAAGTGATTCTAAATTACTATTGCTAATTTCTAGCTGGTCATAAACCGCTTTTGACGTAAAGGGACACTTTTTGGTTGCCATGAACATTCTCAAGTTTCCAAGCAAAAACAGCATATATAATATAAAACTGCAGGCAGGGCCCTGGACAAAGCACTAGGGACAAAATGGAAGTGAAATGATTTAATACAGTAATATAATCTTACAGATTACAGTGTACTGTATGTGTTATGTTTTTTGCACTTTTTGAATTTGCCACTGAGCTCCCCCCCATGTGTCGCGACGCTCGCAAGGAACAGAGCCCGGCACAGTACATCGGGCACAGTACACAGTCGGTGGACACAGCGGGAGGACTTCGCAGGATCCTGGGGACAACGTATGTAACTTTGCCAGGATACTGCGATGTAATCCTGAGTGTGGCTTGGGGATACCGCTTTTGGTAGTGAAAATTCACGCCAATCCACACTCGGGATTACCACCAGGGAGGTTAAGAGACTCTTTTGTTCTTCTTTACTTTCTGTCATTGGCCATAGCAGCCCTTTTTTTAACATAACGATCACAGTGAAAATCAATAGTAGAGAATAATGCAATCAATGCATACAATACATTCAATGTACTAAAAGAAAAGTAATTTGCTCCTATCTAGGCCCAAGGTCTTTGAAGGTACTGACAATTCCAAACAAAACCTGGCTGTATCTGCCACCCCATGAGAAGGCCCCCAGCTGCTACTACACTGCCTCGGGGACAATGTTCCACCTACGCACTCCCAGATACAACCCAATGAAGACAATGTTACAAATGTAACTTTATTGATGGGAAGGGATACCCATACCTAAGATGGGCCAAAACCATTTTCCTCCAAAGTATTACTACAACGCCACCTTCAAAGACCCATAGTCCCCTGCCCACTGCCATGACACAGGAACAAAAGACCAGTACTCTGAAGTAGTTATACAGGCAGTCCCAGGGGTACAAACAAGATAGGGTCTGTAGGTCTGTTCTTAAGTTGAATCTGTTTGTAAGTTGGAACAAGTACATTTTTTAAGTGTAGCTCCAGCCAAAAAATCTATTTTTAAGCTTTTTGGATAGCATAGGGGAGGGTTATCGCCCCTGTAACATTTATTTTGCTGTCTGTGCCCATGTTCAGAAGATTCCACATCACTTTCTGTCCCAATGACAATTGGATTTTGAACATTTTGGGTTGTTAGGGAAAACATGGACTGGTGAAAAGCATCAGTGGAGACACTTTTTACCCATAATAGCTCCTATAGGAGTGAATTTCCCTTCCTAGGGGCAGATTTTCTCTCACTTCCTGTTATCTCCCTCCATTTGTAAGTAGGAGTTGTTTGTAAGTCGGATGTTTGTGGGGACTGCCTGTACTGTAACAAAACAAAATTACACACAAAATACCAGGGAAGTACAAAAAAAGGAGGCAAAAAGGAAACCAACCAATCCTAAAAACAATAAGCCTTCGGGAGGGAGGGCATGAAAAGCTTCTCCAGTGCTGGCACAGCTCCAATTGAAGCCGATAAAGTTCTGCTCCCTCTCTTCATACTGCTGACCACCCCTTGATCCCTCCACCCACCAATCATCGTAAGCAAAATTCCTTATTCAAAAATAAACACCCCATCCTCTGCACAACTCTGCCTCTTATGCACGCCCCACTCATGCTGGTCCTCCTCTTAACTTTGCTCAGTTCCAGACCATATACAAACTTACAATTCCCCCATTATAGGGTCTTACCCTTACAACTGAACTAGCAAACCTCCCACCCATCCTTGATTTGGAGGAACTGTCCCTATATTGAAACCAAATTCCTCTGTCTCTCGTTATACTTGAAATGTCCCTCCTCCTGGTTTGAAGTATAAATCTTTACGATAAAAATACACTATTGGGTTGTATTTTTATTTTTCAGAGCTATTCATTCTGCAAAACTGCATGTACGTTTAGTCTGTGTGAATGGGGAGAAAACTGAATGTTATTAAACTATTTTCTCTCCAGGTCAAATGTTACCTATTCATACAGTGTAGCCTGAATCAGGAAAATACTGCATCATGGCTACTATATGGAGCTGGCGAACATAGTAAACAAGTATTTGTTTGATTGTCAGCTCCATCTTCCCTGATTCTCTCTATTTATTTATTTTTTTTGACTTGTAGAGAAAATAGTCTATTAATTTTTGATGGAAAAATATACATGCAAAATATATATAAAAAATTAAATACACCTCTATGTAACTACTAAAAGTGACTATCCTAAACCTCTTATACAACCCTGAAATGAATGTTGTTATTATGGGAAGTTATGTGTGGTTTTAACCAATATGCTCCACTCTTCTAGCCATCAGTTGTAGATGTACTGATGTAGAGCAGACAAATTGTCTCCTTCAGCCCCTCCGCAGCAGCAGTCTAAGCATGTTTTGTGTTGCTATAACATCCAATCTTGCTATACTGTGATATTAAATCTAGTAAATTGCAATAGGAGGGTGGTGGCACAAAATAATATTTCTATTGTGAAAGTGTTTCCCCTCATGTTTTCAAAGTCCAGAGGAATAATGGTTCTATGTTTCTTGCAAAGTGCCGTGAAATTTGTCACCATTACTATACATAAATAAATGCTAATTAAAAAACATATGGCCACCTTGGCAGAACTCTTAAGCAGGGTATTTTTTCTTTTGTTTTGTTTTTTTCCACATCTAAATTCATTTTAAATGAATGTAATCTGCCTGATCTGACATGATGATTGAATTACATGGCCTGATGTGAAGCATCACAAGTCATGTAGATACACTGGAGGAGGAAGGAGCATGGTAAAGTGCATTCTGCCTACAGAACGATCTGTATAGTTTATGTCCAACATTGAAAGCTTACCATTACAATATGATTGTGAACTCTATAGTCGTTTTACAATCTCCTTTCTATTTACCAAAGCTATGCGAGATTTGGCCCTGCTAAAACGATCCGGTTTTGTAGTCAGACCCTTGTACTACACAGTCTATGGTAGATCTGAAGGAGAATGTACAAATTGTAACATATATTGTGAGCTATAAAGTACAATATAGTACAGTATAGTCTATAGTACTGTAGCATATACAAAACAGAACAAGATTACACCTGCATTCTGCCCCCTCTGCTGGCAGATATATCTGCCTGTTGTCTGTCTTTCCTCTTGACTGACATACAGTATACAGTAGTATTCAGGACTGACATGTTGCTAAACTGAAGTATGAAGGTATTTAGCATATTTCAGGATCGATCATGGACATCTATTGGGTATACGTAGGGTCAAAATAATGCACACAGAGCACAACTATAGTAGTTTCAATGGAGAATATTTGTTTATATTAGTGATGGTCAACTTTCTTAATAGGGGGGGGGGGGCATCAAGTGTCACTCCCCACATCACTGAGGGGCCACACATAAAATTCAGTGAATATTAATTGTAGACAAGAGACACACAACAGGATGAAGTCAAAGACTGTGAATACAACCCAAGGGATGGTCAGAGACTGTGGGCATAATACAGGAGATAGTCAGAGACTGAAGACAGGATACAAGAGATGGTCAGAGGCTGAGAACAGGATACAAGAGATGGTCAGAGACTGAGGTCAAGACACAAGAGATGGTCTGTGACTGGACATGATACAAGAGATCAGTCAGAGACTGAGGAAAGAATACAAGAGATGGTCAGAGACTGTTTACATAATACAGTAAATAATCAGAAACTGAAGGCAGACAACAAGAGGTGGTCAGAGACTGAGGGCAGCATGCAAGAGTTGGTCAGAGATTGTGGACATAATACAGGAGATAGTCAGCGACTGAAGACAGGATACAAGAGATGGTCAAAGATCATGGACATGATACATGAGACTGTCAGAGATTGTGAATGTGCTATAGGAGTTGTTGGAAACTGGGGACATGCTTCAGGAGATAGTCATAGACTATAGACATAATACACGAAGCTGCTAGAAATCACTGCTATAAGAGGGCAATAGGGAAACAGTGTCTGCAGTGACCCTGAGGGCAGCACAGAACGTGCCAAAAGGTTGCATTCGGCTCGTGGGATGCATGTTGAGCACCAGGGGTTTAAATGATGCCCATGCAAAACTTCTGTGTCCAGTAGAAATTTTGGCATTTGACAACAGAAAGGCGGGGAGGAGCCTAACACATAGAATAGGTGGGGCTTCATCTTGACTTGGAGAGATGCCAACGTTTCACATACATCTTGGATTTAGGATTCAAGGGACTCCACAGGGACAAAGGGATTCATTTAAAGACTAAGACATATGACCTGAACAGCTAAATAAAACTTACACTTAACCAGAACCCTTCAAAATGAGTTCACCTGCAATTGTTGGGGCAAGGGGGCATACCCCTGATAAAATTTAGTTTGCAGCAATGGGACAAACAAGAGTGACAGCAGCTTCACAAAACTCAAAAACCAATTCTGCAAACTCTTTAGGTCACCCAGGCTTTGGGTTCCCCTTTATGACAGACTGTTCAATCACAATATAAGATACAACCTTTTTTATTCTAAAAAAAAAAAGATAATTTAATGGAGCAGCGAACAATCCTCATCTGCTCCAAGCGTGTAAAGGAGAAACATAAATATGCAAGGCTTAGTAGAAACTGACGAGGACCATAGCCCATATGTAAGGTCTGCCGTAAGGCTCTCTAAAGTGCAGAAACTTGTATCTAAGGAAGACATCAACTTATTATAGACTACTAGTAAAGTGTTCAAATAACATAAAGGCAAGAGGGTTACCATCCGGTTAACCACCTGACTTGAAGCGTGCAGGTGGTAAGGCACCACATGGTGCACAAATCCATATTATTCAGTTACTGCTGCAAGTATGTAATTAAGCTTGCATTTCAAAGCTGGAATACTTACTTTCACACATGGAGACACCCCAAGTATCCACTGGAGCACCTGTGTGGGACATCCCAAAAAGTTTGTTCTTGTGTCCCAGACTAGTGCTCCTGAGTCCAGATGTGTAAACAGCTGCTGAGTGTCCTCTCCTTACATTACACTGAATCAAGTTTGCATTTCATTCTAGTTACAAACACATCTAGACAAAACATCGTATTTAGTTGGCGAACAAACGATGTTTACTGCGTACGATTACTGTGCCCACGAGCCTGAAAGTTGCCATTTTAAACTGTACAACAGTAAAGAAAAGCACATGGAGCAGCATGCAAGTAATAATAATAATCAGAACAAATGACAACTACTTACTTTTTAGAAGTACTTTCTTGATTCTTCTGTACTGATCCTGCTCCCTCAATTTCAGGTCTGACCAACATTTCCTCAATTGCTCCTTGGATCATCGTACCCCAAAATTCCTGTGCAGACTCTTCACAACTTTAGTCTTGATCTTGGCCTTTCTCACATTTGGGTTTAGGTACGGTCCATACTTCCCATCATAGTCGGCCCTCTTCAAGATGTCCACCATCTCCACCATCTCTACAAAGGCCATATTTGAGGCCTTAAATGTTCTCCTCCGGGTTCAGGATATTTTGGGCTCTGGGATTTCCTTCTCCTCGTTACTGCTATTACACACCTGCTGTGTCTCCGCCATGTTCATCTCCCACTGCGCAGAAAGAGAAGGGGCAGGAAATATTCTAGAAAGAATGTCAGGGGCGGGCGACGTGGGCGTAGTTTCACGGATGCGCAGTGTATATAAAGCTAACACGTGTGTGTCGTACCTGTGTGTGGTGGAAAGAGGACCGGAAGCGCCAAACGTTATAACGAAGGTAGCATTTTAACTTGGGACATCAGTGGCCTATACTGAATTCTAGATTGAGGCCTATATAGGGCTAAGATTAGGAGAGTTTAGCCTGATATTAGTGTTTTTGTCTTGTGTTTTGTCTTGCAGCAAATATGAAACAATTCAAAGACCCTGAATTCATGGGCCAGTTCATAGACAAATACAGGCATATGAGAAATTTGTGGGAAGTTAAAAACCCCTTATATCGCAATAAACCAGCTAGGAAGGCATCGCTGGAGAAACTGCTGCAATTTGTGAAGACGCAGGTCCCCGACGCAGACATCGAGTTTGTGGAGAAGAAAATTGGTAGCTTGAGAAGCACACATAGGAAGGAGCTTAATAAGGTCCAGGCTTCCATGAGATCAGGAGCAGCAGCAGAGGATGTGTATGTACCCAGTCTGTGGTACTACAACAGGATGTGGTTTCTGGAAGACTAGATGGAAGCCAGGGAATCACTTTCTACACTTCCATCCAGCCTTCCTTCAACCCTTCCCTCAACCCCAACTGAAGCTTCCGAGGGCCAACCTGGGCCTTCCATCCAGGAAGAAGTGGAGGAGCCCAGCTGGAGCCAAGTATAGTATAACATATTTAACATATTTATTGTCCGAAAATTATTGTTGTTAACTAGATGTGATTATATATATGATATATATATATATATATATATATATATTAGGGTTGTCCCGATACCACTTTTTTAGGACCGAGTACAAGTACCGATACTTTTTTTCAAGTACTCGCCGATACCGATTACCGATACTTTTTTTTTAATGTCACGTGACAGTGTTTTTTTTTTCATTTTTTTTTTTTTTTTTAACAGTGCTTGCTTTTTTTTTGGGGGGGGGGGAGGGGGTGAACGTTGTATGTGTGTGTTATTTTTTTTTTTTTTACAATTTTTATTTTTTACAATAGTATTTCTTTTATTCTTTATTGTTTTTTTTTTTTTTTTTAATCAGCCCTTTTGGGGGGCTTTGGTGAGATATCAGGGGTCTTAACAGACCTCTGATATCTCCCCCTTGAGACAGAGAAAGAGACAGAGGATAGAGATTCCCCAGTCCCTTTCTCTGCAGCGTCAGCTGCACTGACAATGAATGGAGAGAAGTCCGCAGCTTCTCTCCATTCATAAACTGACACATCGTAATCACAGAAGATTACAATGTTTCAGTTATGTGAATGGACAGAGTCAGCTGACTCTATTCATACACAAAGGAAGGAGGAGGGGGAGGACGGAGGAACTGAGGGGGAGAACGGAGGGGACAGATAAGAGCAAAACGGAGGGGACAGATAAGAGCAGAACGGAGGGGACAGCTGAGAGGGACAGACTAAAGGAGAGGGCACGGAGGAGGATGCAGTGACAGTCAGCTGTGAGCGATCACCGCTGTATGTCACTAAAGCTGGTGAAAGCCGCTGGGGGAGAATCTTGTAACTCCCCCACGCGCCGATCACAGCTGACAGTCAAGGTATCGGGAGAGGCATCGGTAGCATTTGCCCGAGTACAAGTACTTGGGCAAATGCTCGGTATCGGTGCCGATACCGATACTAGTATCGGTATCGGGACAACCCTAATATATATATATATATATTAACAAATGAATGATTTAACAAAAAGTGTTTTACATATCAATAGACAGTAGGGGCCAAAAATGATTGTGACAAGAATGAAAAATGCTGGGCTCAGAATGATAGTCTTTTCTATTTGTTACCATTCAAATCACTGTCATGAGCTGAAAATTGTGTGTGATTGATGAACCAAAAACTAAAACTAGGCAATGGGTGGTGACACGTACTTAATGGAAGGAGACACCCAGCCCCCACATCCCTATATAACTGTATGCAACAACAAATTTTTCCTCTTGGGGGATTTTTAAATTGGGGGAGGGTCTCCAAAAAATGTAGCAAAGAAAGTATAAAAAATTATATCCAATTTTTTATTGTATCAAAATATTATTAAAAAAACACATAGCACATACTGAAGGTAATCACAGATACCGACAAATGTTATGGATGCCAGAATATACGATTGACAATAATACAAACGAAAATATATACAAAGCAAATTGGCGGAACTACACTTGACCCTTGGAGGCTGCTTGAGCAAGAAGCTCTGGACAGTGCAGGCCCAACGCGTTTCAAGGTATTTGCTAATGATTATAACCTCTTCTTCAGGGGCTGAGGGTGAGGTGTAAGTCCGTCGTAGTATTGCCAGGTCAACATCACATAGCATCCAATCCAAGGAAGGGGGAGGATAAAATGGTTAGTCACCGGGGTCCAGAACCGAGTAGCGGCGCCACCATCACGAGACCGAGATCATAAGCAGATCGAGACCAAACACAAAGGGCGTCACGTCTGTCTATTGTTGTGTAGAGAGTGGAAATCTCAACTCTCGCTCCAACATATGGAAGACCATGTGGCTGACAGCCACCCAACTGTTTACAGCTATAGTGATGTTAATGAACTATAATGTTGTTTATAGTAGCTAATTGAGCTGTAGTCCAGAAAGAAAAAGCATTGGAGTTCCTCCCTTGATGACTTATACGGTCAGCAGCAACTGCACATTCAGTTCAGTGTCTCTCTCGCTGGGGAGACACTGAACTGAATGTGCAGTTGCTGCTGACCGTATAAGTCATCAAGGGAGGAACTCCAATGCTTTTTCTTTCTGGACTACAGCTCAATTAGCTACTATAAACAACATTATAGTTCATTAACATCACTATAGCTGTAAACAGTTGGGTGGCTGTCAGCCACATGGTCTTCCATATGTTGGAGCGAGAGTTGAGATTTCCACTCTCTACACAACAATAGACAGACGTGACGCCCTTTGTGTTTGGTCTCGATCTGCTTATGATCTCGGTCTCGTGATGGTGGCGCCGCTACTCGGTTCTGGACCCCGGTGACTAACCATTTTATCCTCCCCCTTCCTTGGATTGGATGCTATGTGATGTTGACCTGGCAATACTACGACGGACTTACACCTCACCCTCAGCCCCTGAAGAAGAGGTTATAATCATTAGCAAATACCTTGAAACGCGTTGGGCCTGCACTGTCCAGAGCTTCTTGCTCAAGCAGCCTCCAAGGGTCAAGTGTAGTTCCGCCAATTTGCTTTGTATATATTTTCGTTTGTATTATTGTCAATCGTATATTCTGGCATCCATAACATTTGTCGGTATCTGTGATTACCTTCAGTATGTGCTATGTGTTTTTTTAATAATATTTTGATACAATAAAAAATTGGATATAATTTTTTATACTTTCTTTGCTACATTTTTTGGAGACCCTCCCCCAATTTAAAAATCCCCCAAGAGGAAAAATTTGTTGTTGCAAAAACTAAAACTATGTCCTTTTTTCATACACAGGAAGACCTCAGCCAGGACGAGGCTCTGGAATGTGGCACACAGGAGGAGGCGGGGGTAAGTGTCAGCCAGGATGTGGCAGGGCCCTGTAGCCTCACCCAATCCCAGGTGCCTCCCCTCCGCCTTACAACAGAAAGGACCAGGAAGTGAAGTAACAAGCAGGAGGCAGCACTAGGCCTCATTAAGGAGGCTAATGCAGCCCTGAAAACACCCCCCCGATGCTGAAGAGGCCTGTAGCTGCTATGTAGCTGCCAAATTGCAGCAAATGGAGGAGGGCCAACGCTTCATGTGTGAGAATCTAATTTTTCGCGCCCTTCAGAAGGGGTTGAGGGGCCAAATTAGTGAGAACATGCACTTATGTGTGCTCGCCTATCCTCCTCCTCCTGCCACAAGTCCACCTCCAGAGCCACAGCCTCCAAGGAAGGCTGCAGGGAAGCGTGGAGGGAAGGCTGCAGACAATAATGTTATAATAAAAACACATATAATGCCAAATGAGATATAGAGAAATTATAGAAATATAAATAAAGCTGACTAATTTTACATAACAGTAGTAATAGTAGTAACAATGGATACAATAAAATGATAATGTCATTTGTTTCACAGGACAAATCTACTGAATTGCAGGTATCTAAATAAAGTATATCCTACTTTATAATCAATTATACACATTTTGTCATCTGCTGATTTTATTATCAAGGTTGTCTATTATATAGTTACTGTAAAAGATCCATTATAAACTATAACATTTTTATATATCCTATAAATTATACCAAATGCATAAAAAATAAGTAAATTAGTGAAAAGAGTCCAAAGCAATGAAATACATTGGATGAGGATGAAAGGAAAAAGACAGTACACTGACCTTGAGCAACAATTTATAAAGGAATCAGGAAGAAATGCACTTTATAGCCTGAATTAGGGCTGGATTAGTGCTGTGGAGCATAAAGAAATACAGTAAGTGTTAATAATAGTGTTCTAACACAATACCTTCATGCTCCATGGCCCTAATTCAGGCTTTAAAGTCATTTCTTCCTGATTCCCGTTAAAATAGTTGTTCAAGGTCAGTTTACCAACTTTCTTCTTGTACCCTCTATGGTGATATTTGATTTTTGTTCAATAAACTATTCAAACAAACCTCCAAGTGAGATGACCATTTTTGCTAGGCGCTCCTCCTAACCACATTTAAAAAAAAAATAAAGTATAGGTAAAAAAGAAAAGGTGTTGTGGCAATAAAAAAAAGTAAGGGAGAAGAAAAGAAGGAATAAGACAAAGAAAGAAATGAAGGAGGGATAGACATTAGAGAAGATGAGAGGAGGGAGGGCGACTGTAAAGGGAAAAAAATATAGGATGCAGAATAAAAAGTATAAGTTTAGAGTATATCCTAAAATATAGGATCGTAGGACTAGAGAGGATTATTGAATTAATGTTAAACAAGAAATAAAGAGAAGGTATAGAAAGACTAGTGAATGTAGGGAAATGGCAATAAGGAAGGAAGAGAAGGGAGGAAAGAAAGAGTTAGGAAAAAGGGAATGATACTGGTGAAGAAAGGAGAAGGAAAAAGACAGATGGAAGAGAGGAAAAGAAAAGGCAGAGGGAATGTAGAGAAGAAGAAAGGGGGAAATGGAAGAAAACGAAAGAAAAGGATAAAAGTGAAGGAGGAGAGTTAGAGAAGGAAAGGACACAATTAAAAGAAAAAAAAAAAGAAGAAAAAGTGGGGGTGGGTAAAAAGGAAGGGACGGGGTAAAGATTTCAAGGTAAGAAGAGAGGAAAGAATGTCATGAACACAAAGAATGTAAACAAAGAGTGGCAAGGGACACAAGGGTGTGGAATTTTTTAAAAAAACTACTTGTTCAAGGGACTAAATCAGGGTCCCAATCCCTCGTGACAACCTACTTATCCTCAAAACAGAAAAATATATATTTTTTCCCAGGATGGAAAATATGAAGGGTTGATGTGCTTTTAGGAATGCCTGGGGCTTTTAAAAATGAAAGGGGCTTTATGGCGACTTAAAATTTTAATGTTTTTTATTTTTTGCTAGAAAATTTCTTAGAATCCCCAAACATTATATATTTTTTTTTAAAGCAGAGGTCCTAGAGAATAAATTGGTGAGTGTTGCAATTTTTTTATGTCACACGATATTTGCGCAGCAGTTTTTCAAATGCAATGTTTTTGGAAAACATACACTTTTTAGAATTTTAATACAAAAAAAACACAATACATAACCTATCTTTTTCGGTAAAATATAAAAGATGTTATGCCGAGTAAATATATACCAAAGATCCGAGTAATGGAATGTGGAATATAGTGTAACGCACTGTCCGTAACTTCTAGTGCAGGTGGCTTAGCGGCTCCCTGCTTTTAACCTTGAGAGTGGATGCCTATGTTTGGAGTTTTCAAAGTGTGCAAACATACAACCGATGTTTTTACAATACATTTTAGACAATTTTACACTATGAGAAATCCTTCCTTCTCTTTCTTTCTCCACCACCAAATTTTACTACTGGAGTCATTGGTAATACCACCACGAGGAGAGGACACTGGAGAGTGGCCAGATGATATCTCCTGGTCCCTGGGTGACTACCAAGTGATTTTTGCTTCTTTTGTTATAAAGCAAGAGGGTTAACACCATCCAGTGAGTAGGGATCGTTACTTAACATGTGGGGACCTGGTGACACCGAACAAATAATGTTGCTGAAGATAGAGCATGACACTTTTATACATGCTGAAAGGACATTCACATTGGATACTATCACTAGTTTATTTGGGACTGAGCACTATATTATTTGGATAATTGTTTTTTCATTATAGAGATAAGTGTTGTATTAGACTAAATAATTTAATTTGCAAGCGCTGTTTAACACACAGAGCCATCACTCTTGTGGGTTACTTTTCTGAAGCATATGCCCTAGCAGAGTGCAACTGTACTTGCAAAGTGCACAGTCTTTTTGCCTTTAGTAAATCAACGCCAATGTGTCAAAAAATAAAACAGTGCTACAAGCGTCCTTAGAAATACTTAGCAATATGCATAATGTGTAACTAATCAATTAAACACCCACAAATAACTCTATAAATAACACCAATGTGTCAAAAAACAAAACAGCGCTACAAGTGGCCCTGGAAATACTTAACAATATACATAATGTGTAACTAATCAATTAAACACCCACAAATAACGCTAAAAATAACATAAAACAATAATGTGGTGCTCAAAATGTGAACAAATTAAAAAAAATCGTGTCCAAATGTGGACCTATGAAGTCCAGAGTATAAATTAATATATGATAAATAGTCAATGACGTGAAAATAGTAATAGTTATAAAAAACAACACAACCGCACATAGGGGGTTATTTACTAAAGGAAAATCCACTTTGCACTACAAGTGCACTGCAAGTGCACTTGAAAGTGCAGTTGCTGTAGATCTGACGGGGACCTACAAGGAAAAAAAACAAAACCGCATTTTAGCTTGCACATGATTGGATAATAGATCTACAGCGATCTACAGTGACTGCACTTGCAGTGCACTTGCAGTGCAGAATGGATTTGCCCTTACTAAATCAACCCCATAGTGTCACACTATGGGGGTTATTTACCAAAGGCAAATCCACTTTGCACTACAAGTGCACTGCAAGTGCACTTGGAAGTGCGGTGGCTGTAAATCCGAGGGGGACATGCAAGTAGAATAAAAAACAGCATTTTAGCTTGCACATGATTAGATGATAAAATCAGCATAGCTTCCCCTCATTTTATTATTATTATTATACAGGATTTATATAGCGCCGACAGTTTACGTAGCGCTTTACAACATTAGGGCAGACAGTACAAGTACAATACAATTCAATACAGGAGGAATAAGAGAGCCCTGCTCGTTAGAGCTTACAATCTATGAGGGAGGGTCAAGTTATACAAAAGGGTAATAGCTGTGGGGGATGAGCTAATGGAGAAAATAGTGCAGTTGTTAGATGGAGGCAGGATAGGCTTCTCTGAAGAGGAAAGTTTTCAGGGATCGCCTAAAAGTGGATAAATTTGGAGACAATCTGACAGATTGGGGTAGGGAATTCCAGAGGAATTGGCGAGGCTTGGGAGAAGTCCTGGAGGCGGATATGGGAGGAGGTAATGGGGCAGCTAGAGAGAAGGAGGTCTTGGGAGGAACGGAGAGGGCGATTAGGTTGGTATTTTGAGACTAGGCTAGTGATGTAGCTGGGGGCAGAGTTGTGGATGGCTTTGTAACTTATTGTTAGTATTTTGAATTGAATTCATTGGGTGAGTGGCAGCCAATGGAGGGATTGGCAGAGAGGGGTAGCAGACACTGAGTGGTTTGTAAGGTGGATGAGTCTGGCAGCAGCATTCATGATGCACTGAAGGGGGGATAGTCTATTTAAAGGTAAGCCAATGAGGAGGGAGTTTCAGTAGTCAAGGCGAGAGATAACCAGGGAGTGAATCAGGAGCTTTGTGGTTTCATTGGTTAGAAAGGGACATAGTTTAGAGATGTTGCGGAGGTTGAGGCGGCAAGCTTTGGAAAGTAATTGGATGTGGGGCTGAAAGGAGAGTTCAGAATCCAGGATAACACCTAGCACCCTGACATGTGGGGATGGGTGGATGGTTGTGCTATTGTTCTTGACAGACAAGTCAGGGGAATAGGAACGTGGGGGAGGAAATATTATAAGCTCTGTTTTGGACAAGTTGAATTTGAGGAAGTGATGTGACATCCATACAGATATGTCGGTTAGTAAGTTAGTGATGCGTGAGGAGACTGATGGAGTGAGTTGAGGGGTGGAGCGATAGATTTGTGTGTCGTCAGCGTAGAAATGATATTGAAAGCCGTGAGAGGCTATCAGCTAACCCAGGGAAGAGGTGTAGATTGAAAATAAAAAAGAGGTCCAAGAATGGAACCTTGGGGGACTCCGACGGAGAAGGGAAGAGGAGTGGAGGAAGTAGAATTGTAAGTGACACTAAAGGTGCGTTGGGATAGGTAGGATGAGAGCCACTGAAGAGCGCAGTCACGGAGACCGAGGGAGTAAAGTTTTTTGAGGAGGAGGGGGTGGTCAACCGTGTCAAAGGCAGCTGAAAGGTCCAGAAGTAGCAGTACAGAATAGTGTCCGTTGGTTTTTGCAGTTAGTAGGTCATTTGCGAGTTTTAAAAGAGCAGTTTCTGTAGAGTGTTGAGGGCGAAATCCAGATTGAAGGGGATCAAGAAGGTGAATATCATTTCAGATCTACCCCCTCAGATTTACAGCGACTGCACTTCCAGTGCAGTGCACTTGTAGTACAAAGTGGATTCGCCTTTCGTAAATAACCCCCTATGTGCGGTTGTGTTGTTTTTTATACCTACCACCATGGATCACCTAACATCTGATAAGGTCCACCGCACATTCTGGAGCCTGTCTTTTGATGTTGGAACCTTTCCCTCAATGCCGGATGGGGCTCATCCTCTAAACATCGACCTTCCTTGCTGGTTCTCGTTGAGGTACTCCCTCACGACTGCCTGTTTGGCTCACATGCTGTACAGTATATGAGTCCACCATTTCTGGTAAGTGTGCCAACCCTTTCTTATGATGGACCATCCCGTGATGTTTATCCATGAACTTTGATGTATTCATTTTAAAAAGTGTTCTTTTTTATCCTCTTCTTTTTTTAACTTATTATTACTATTTTCACGTCATTGACTGTTTATTTATCATATATTCATTTATACTCTGGACTAGCTTTAAACAGAAATCTCACAAGTTTGGGCAGAGTGGAAGCACGGAACATATAAGATCATGTGACTGTTGCCCCTCCCTAACTACACATACTTACCTTCAAGTCAATAACTCCACTTATCAGCTGGGGACAAAGACATGGACTTTACACAAGGCTGAGGACTTGCTTCATGTGACAGCCTTGTATGCGCTGGTTAGCCAATCGCCATGCCCTAGCTCTATGATGAGAGAGAAAGGGGAGTGAGTCACATACTCCTCAAACCCTGAGTAATTTTATGTTTGTAAGGATTTACTTTTCTCTGATGTATAGAGCTTGTTGTGTCTTTAAATATAAGCAAATATGATTTTTCATTGGTTTATTAAGCTGGGGAGAGGGGCTTCCAACATGTAGGTTTGCGGTTCAAGACACTATTAATAATTTGCTGTCTGCCCTGCTTTAAGAACATTGGGAATCATTGGAACCCATATTACACCTGTAAAAAGTTACAAAGACATGGTACATCATTGTCTAAAATGATTTATGGTACTCTGAAAAAGTTTTAGGCAGGTGTGAAAAATGCTGTAAATTAAGAATGCATTCAGAAATAGATTTTTCTAGGTATACTTGCACACAGTTTTTGAAGGAACTGAGCAGGTAGGTTGTTCCAAACATCTTGGAGAACTGACCACAGATCTTCTGTGGATGTAGGATGCCTCAAATCCTTCTGTCTCTTCATGTAATCCTAGACAGACTCCATGATGTTGAGATCAGGGCTCTGTGGGGACCAAACTATCAGTTCCAAGACTCCTTGTTCTTTACCCTGAAGATAGTTCTTAATGATATTGCCTGTATGTTTTTTGTGTCCTAACTGCTTGTATTTCTCAGCCTTGAGGATACCATTGATCCTGACCAAATATCCAACTCCATTTTCAGAAATACAGCCCTAAACTTGCAAGGATCCTCCACCATGCTTCACTGTTGCCTGTAGACACTCATTATCGTACCACTGTCCAGCCTTTCGGTGAACAAACTGCCTCCTGCTACAACCAAATATTTCACATTTTGATTCATCAGTCCAGAGTACCTGCTGCCATTTTTCTGTAGCCCAGTTAATATTTTTTCATGTATAGGACATGGAAACAAGGCTAAACAACTCAACTATGTATTAAAGCATATATATAGTACAGTGTATGTATATACCGTGTTTCCCGGAAAATAAGACCGGGTCTTATATTAGTTTTGGCAACAAAAGACACAGTAGGGCTTATTTTCGGGGTAGATCTTATCATATAATGTGTTGCCCCCTCTCCGTCCCTGCCTGTCAGGAATCCCCAGTGTGAACCGAGTAAAAGTGGTTATAAAATCCAAGAATCCACTCTTTTATATAATGTTAAATGTGTGTTTCTGTAATATAATTGTGCCAAATACCTTCGTTATAGTGCCGCTCAACGCTTCCATGACCCACCGGAGCTCTCTTCCCCGCTCCGAGTACTGCAGGGGGGAGAGCATCATCCCCCACTGACAGCTGGGAGAAGAGGAGGAGAGCAGCGGGAGGTCAGCTGAGCGCCACTGTACTGAGGGTATTTGGCACAATTATATTACAGGAACACACACATTTAACATATAATACTGTACTAGGATTTTACAACCACTTTAAACCAGGGCTTATTTTTGGGGAAGGGCTTATACTGCAGCCATCCCCGAAAATCACAGTAGATCTTATTTTCAGGGTAGGTCTTATTTTTGGGGAAACACCGATATATTAATATTTTCAGCCTGAATCTGTACGATGTACATTATCTGTTATTTGATGATCATCTTTTGGTTTTGGCATGCCCTTAGCCTGTTTAGAAATGCTTTCTATGGCTCCTTGTATACAACTCATTCTATGTTTTAATTTACATAAATGTATTAAAAGCAGGGGAATCTGAAGATCATCTGGGTTTAATGCCATGAATGACACCGGAAAGAAGCAAATATAAAAAACACTATAAGATTATCCTCTTATTATTTTAGGGGTTTTAGCTCTAAAATTGTGTCTCCTTAAAATTAAAGACCATTATAAACCCAAAATTTCACATTCCTGATATGTGCCTGTTGTCCCATGTACTCATATGAAAAAGTATCCTGTTCTCTTTGTATTGCTTCCTTTGTGTGAAATACCTGGCGTTCCTGCCAGTCCCTCTGCTTTGACCACACTAAGCAGGATAGAACAGTGTGGACAGTTCTCTAGCTGTGCTGGGAACTTAGCCTGCTCTCCACCAATGATCAGACATGTCCTGAACCCCCCCCGTACAGCCTTTCAATAGGAAGATCAGTGTGATGTTGTTTCTCCTCACCCAGCTCTTCTTATGTAGCTGAGAACAGAAGGGATGTGATCACTTATAACAAAATGAAAAAAAGGCTATTTATGATGTTTTTAATATCTATACACGGATGTTTTGCCTTTCATTTCTATTTTAAATTGAATGGGTTGTTTTACAAGGTGAGGATTTACAATCGCTTTAAAGCAGTAGTAAACTGCCAGAAAAAAATAAAAAAATTGTGTCCCTCTGTAGGTTTAAGTCATAATGCACTAGTATGCCCCATATACTAGCATATTATGACAGACTTACCTGGACACAGAGCCCTCCAGCACAGCACTGTCATGGCTCCCCGGTGCTTCCATCTTAACCTGGTCTTCCTTCTGGTTTCACAGACTCCTGCTGTATAAATGGCCGGGGCATGCACGCGGTGATGTCACCGGCTGCATGCTGTGTGAATATCGCCTAAACAGTGCAAGTTCAGGAGATATTCACTGTACCTACAGATAAGCGTTATTATAGGCCTACCTGTAGGTACAAGTTAAATAGTGGACTTATACTCCACTTTAAGCTAGGGATATAAGTAAGGAAGCTAAGAAGCAGCTTTAGGCACAGCAGGGTGAAGATCCTTGACTTTTTCTTTGATGGCTTTAATGAAGAGGTTTCCCACTTTTCTTATTTGAAATTAGAAAAGCCCTTAAATCTAAAAGCAGGATCTGATTGAGATCCTTCTGTGAGTGTGCTGGTGCACTTGGAGCTGTTAGGTGCAATTATTGGAAATTCATAAAGCAATACGTGTTTGAGTTCACAGCTACATTTCTTGTTGAGTGTGAGATGTTCCTTTAAGAAGAAAAGGCCCCTTTCAAATAATTGCAATATTTCCTGTCCTAAGTAAATCTATTGTGCGGAGAAATTTGACAATAAAGATGCTGAAATCTGACAACCCAGAACCACAAAACTATTTAAACTTTTATCAATTTTTTTTGACTACTGGCAATTAAATAGCCCAATGTCACTCAGTTACGCACGGCATGTATTATCTGTAGAACCTGTCACTTTTAGAAGTCAGTGCTCTCGACAGAAAGAGGAGCGTTATGTTCTGTAATTGCATCCACTGAGTAGGGCTATGTCATGTAACCTGAAAGATGGGCTCTTTGGAAAGACATGATGCCTCAAATAGAGTTGCATACTTTTTTCTAAAAGCTCAGGGAATAAAATATGCTTTAAGAATAACGATAACCTCATAACATATGGAGGATGGAAGCAGCTGAGAGAGAAATTCATCTGACAGAGATGGCCAAGGCTTCTTACTATGTTTGTCAGGCTGTCAGCAAAGTTACTCCATCAGTTGGTGTTTATTTAAACTAAACCTTCTATTCAAAAAAGTGCAAAATTCATACCAGGAATGAAAATGTTGTACCTTTTGTAATAATGTTTTGAAAGCCCTGGGAACCCCTAAACACAGGGTGTTCTGATCTGCACATACAGACTTGAGAAAGTAAAGTCAAATGATGGTCTTGGTCTTCCTCATTCATTGGTCTTTAAACATAATTGGACAGCCCCCAAGATACATAATAAAATGCTGAAGACAGTAGAGTGCATGCCTTCAGTTAGCATTGGTATTTTACAGTTCCCCTAGGTTTCAGGGATCCTGGGGCACTCAAAAAGCCATTAATAGCCATGTACTACCCTGTTTCCCTGAAAAAAAGACCTAGTGTGATTGTCGGTGATGGCTGCAATATAAGCCCTACCCCCCAAATAAGCCCTAGTTAAAGTCCTTGTAGGTCTTCTTTTCAGGGTAGGGCTTATTTTCAGGGAAACAGGGTAGGGCTTATTTGGGGGGTAGGGCTTATATTGCAGCCATCACCGACAATCACGCTAGGTCTTATTTTCGGGGAAACAGGGTAGAACTCGAAGGTGCCTTTCTTTGAATTCCTGCCATGTTATTACATGCCTTATGGGGGCCATCTAGAAATGTTAGTTGTGCCTAAACAGTACTGTGAAAAATAAAAATTTTCTTGAATTACTCCTGAAAAATAGCAGTTCACTTCCTGGTATGTGAGTGTGCCTAGGCACACTTAAAGTTGTATTAAACCTAAAAGCAAACTTTTTTTTGCATTGTAGCTTACCAATTCTTAGATGTGATGTCTGCATTAGGTTTCTTTTCCAGGCTTTCTTTTCTTTCTTTTCTTCTGGAGATCCATTCAGTAAGTCTGTTTTTTTTTTCAAAAGAACAAGCTCTCCTGAAAATGTAGCAGTTAAAGGGTTGATATTTACCACTATTCCACTATTTACCACGAACAGGGGTGCTTACAATGATCACCTTTTATTTATTCATGTAAAAGCTCTATCCCAAAAGAAAAAAAAAACTAGCTGTAACAAGCTTGTGTAACTGCAGTGTGAGCTGGAGCTTGGCTTAAATTTCTTAGTGTATCTAAATCTGCTAGTACATCTAATACTCTCCCATCCCCCAGATTGATAATGCTGCTGTCCAAAGGTGCGTCTGTACTCCTTCAGCCAGAGTGTAGGCACTCTCATACAGGAGGTGTGTTACTGGCCAGATCACCAGGTGAAAACAGGGGAAAACAGTCTAAAAAAAAAATGAAAAATGAATGCAGCCACCACATCTAAGGATTAGTAAGCTGCAATATGTTAAATATTTGGTTTTGGGTTTAATATCGCTTTAATAGCTGTATACTATATCTTCAGTGTAAGTTTGTCTAAGGCATTGACTTTTGAGTGAGATTTGTTGAAGTCACTACTTTGCTGCTCACGGTTCTCCTTGCTGGAGAGGAAGCTGTACCTGTTAAGCTGCAGTGCATGGATTTTTCTGCTTCATTTATTTTGTGGATTTGTGCATAAAGCGGTAGTGAACCAAATCAAATAAAAAAAAATGCAAAAAAATCTGGCCTGAAAACAAAGCCCTACAGCGGCGCGCTGTCACCTCTGAAAGCGCTTCCATCTTCACCTGGTCTTCTTTCCGGGTTTGCGGGCTTCAGGGATATGAATGGCTGAGCCAGCAATGACGTCACTCCCACGCATGCACGTGGGAGTTGCTGTTTACTGTTATTTGCTGCACGGCTCCGAAGGAACGGCACGGACATACCGTTCCTTCAGAGCCCATGCACCGTTGACGTCACCAGCTGCTCTAAAGTAAATATCACCTAAACAATGCACGTTTAGGAGATATTTATAGTGTCTATAGGTAAATCTTATTATAGGCTTACGCATAGGTAAAAATCATACATGGGAGTTTACTCCCACTTTAATTCATCTCTCCTGTTATTTCCTGAATATCTCCTCACCGGTCTTCAGATCACCAGTCATCGGGAGGCGGCTCTGACCTGTGAAAACAAAGCCCTGGTACTCTACCAAGTTGGTTGCCAAGTTGGAAAAGTAAAGCTGGCCATACATCCTTAGAATTTTTTTTGAACACTCATATGAAAATTCTAAAAAAAACTGTTCTTAAGACCATTCAATTTTGCCATTATTAAAATTGGTTTTAAAAGCCCTTAAACGTTTGTCCAGACTTGGTACTTCAATCCCAGTTCCTTTTGTGCCTAGAATATTCACATTTCAATATGTATGCTTTTCCCTGAACAAAAAACACATTCACAGCTAGATCCATTAATGCGAGAAACATATTCCATCCTGCTCCTTTGAATTTTCTTGTCACTGCTGTTGAAAACCTTCATTGATTTCACCCCAGTAACCATTAGAGAATCAAATGAATTCTCAAAATGAAAAGCTTCAATTTTACTGGTTTATGGAAAGCTCAAATTCCCTCTCAGGGGTAAAACTTTTCTCCCTCACATTCCTCCCCCCACCCCCTCTAACTGGTTGCTTTAGCAAATAGAAAAACCAAAAAAAAAAATTTAAATCCCTAAATGCCTTTTTTATTGACCCGAAGACGCGGTCATGTGACATCACCAGCCCTAGCTTCTCCTCTTCTGTTTACTTCCTGGAAGGGTCATTTTTTGGGTGATCCATATCATCCCCTGAATGACGTGGACACTAAGGTGAATATACAGTATCTGGCCTCCTCAGGTAAGAGTTAAAAATATGCCTCCCAGAATAGGTTAGAGGGGTAGAAGGGAGTTGTGGGGAAAAACAGTTTCTACCCCGAGTGGGTCTTTAAGTTAGTAATGGGGGACAATATTAGCTGCAGAAAGCCTAAAGGCAATACTGTTGATTAGTCATTTGCCCTAATTGTTTTTAGGCTCAGCTTCCAGAGCACACAGCAAATCCCTCCCCGGTAACCTGCATTCACCCCCCCTTTCACCAATCACAATGCTTACCTCCACAGAAACCTGGATTCACCACAAATCATAGCACATTCCACCCTAAGCAACCTGTATCCCCCCCCCCCCCAATACAAATACATAGTAATTATGAATCCCTCCTGAGAAACCTGGATTCACCACCAATCATAGCACATCCCACCCTAAGCAACCTGCATCTTCCTCCCCCTTCCCCCCCAACACACATACATAGTTATAATAAATCCCTCCTGAGAAACCTGGATTCACTACTGTTCATAGCACCCTGAGCACCCCCATGGTTCGGAAACATGCATAGGTAAATATGCCAAGTATGGTTTTGTTTTCTTTCTTAAATTCAACACATCTGTAGGAACATAGAGGTGGTTTTACTAAAACTGGAGAGTGCAAAATTTTGATGAAGCTGTGCATGCAAGCCAATCAGCTTCTAACTTCAGCTTGTTTAATTAAGCTTTGACAAAAAAAAAACCTGGAAGTTGATTGGTTTCTGTACACAGCTGCACCAGATTTTGCACTCCTCAGTTTTAGTAAATCAACCCCATAGTTATTATCCACAAAAATTCTGAATTCTAAAACAGGCACACTTTTGCTAATCGTACTGCCAGCACACTAACAGGCGTGCACATGCCCCCACACATAAGCAAGAAATTCCTACCAGTAATCTGAGTGGGCTAGCACGTTGGCGCCATGTACGTATGTATGAGCATTGCATGAATGTCCGTGTGCACCAGCACACGTTCACGCACATCCACTCTCAGAATTGCCATCAAATGCCCCATTTAATTGCCTCCCGCCTGGTGTATAAGCAATTGATGGCTGAGCAGGATTATCACTGTTCCGGGTGTATGTCATATGATGCCCTCCCAGTCACATGCCTCGCATGCACCCTAGAGCCCATGCTGCAGCGCGATCTGTCACGTGCTGTGTCCACCTGACACAGCGGATAACAGATCATTGTATCGGGCTGGCCCTGGTACCATGTGATAGCTGTGACCAATCACAACAATCACATGACAGTTGTACACAATGAAAGGTTTTCATTTATAGTAATTTATTGTGTACTATTGTGATGATTTCTCTGATTGGTCACAGTGATTACATGGTACAGACAGGGTCAATCATAGTGCATCTGTACCATGTGATAACTGTGGGTAAAAAGAAATATAATGTTAAAACATTGAACAAAAAGTATTAATTATTATTATTTATTTAGTTTTTTACATACTGTCACTATTCAGTATCCCTGATCACTGCCGCACCACTCATATGATGATGCTGTACTGCTCTGGTGAAAGTGTAAAAAAAAAAAATTGTGAAAAAAACCCTAATTTTATTTAATTTCTTCATTTTCCAAAAAATAGTGGAAAAAAAAATTCACAACTTCAAAAACTCACTATGCCTCCTACTAAATACCACGGACTGCCTACGTTCCAAAATGGGATAATTTGGGGGGTATTTCTACTGTCCTGGCATTTTAGGGACTGAAGAAATGAGATAGGTGGTCAGTACATCAGGATTGATTAACTTTCAACTATATACTGTATATAATAGTTTGTAGAGTCTATAACAGGGGTGTCCAACCTGTGGCCCCAGAGAATTTATCATGCGGCCCAGGCCCATCTGCAGGGATGCTGGGCATGCTGTGCAAGCACAGTAGCCATGGCAGCCAACACAGACAAGCCTGGTCAATGCACATCTGTAGGGACACTGGAGATGCCATGCAAACATAGCAGTCATGGCAGCCTACATTGTTCAGCCAGGCAAATGCACACCTGGAGGTATAATGGGGCTGCCATGTTTGCAGTAGCACCGGCAGCAGGGAATGCAGGGGTGCCAAAGTAAATGCTGCATGGCTGGATTTAGGGGGGTGCTGGGGTGGCCTCTCCAGATTTTAATTGTGCCCCCACAACCCCCCCCCCCCCCACAGCACATAGATAGGCTACATTCACACCGGCGATTAGGGCCCATGGAAAGTGTAGCAGCAGTTTCTTCTATGGCTCTCAGCAGCTAAGTTCAGCAGGTAATCACTGGCTTTGTAGAGAGCCGAAAATAGGTGTGGCTGTCTGCAACCTGTTTTTATAGTGAACGGACCCAGCAGCCGTACCTACCCGCAGAGAGCCGCAGGAGGAACTGCTCATCCGCTCTCCTCATTTATAGAGGCCCAAGACAATTTCTCTTCTTCCAATGTGGCCCAGGAAGGTCAAACGTTTGCTCTATAACTTTTCCTCAGACTAAACATTATACATTGATTTAGGTTAGAAATGTAGCAGAATACATTTTGACCTAAATTTATGAAGAAAAATTTTTTTTAATTGCAAAACTGTATAACAGAAACAAATAAAATGTATTTTTTTTCAAAATTATTGGCATTTTTTAATTTATATACCAAAAAATAAAAAACCCAGTGATGATTAAATACGGTACCACCAAAAGAAAACTATTTGTCTAAAAAAAAAAAATAAATAAATAAAAAATTTCTTTTGGGTGCAATGTTGCATGACTGAGTAATTGTTATTCAATGTGTGATAGAGCGCTGAAAGCTGAAAATTGGCCTGGTCAGGAAAGGGGTGAAAGTGTCTGGTATTGAAATGGTTAAAGGAAGGAATGGATCCTTGTCCCTGTGTTTTCTAGTCTCCTGCTATTTGATTACCCATTGCTGACTCATCTTTTCCCTGGATTTCGCCTTGCTTATCTCCTGATAATGACCTTGGCTTGTTGATGGACCACACTTCTGTCTGATCTCCCGTGTATGACCCTGGCTTGGCTCCAGACCATATCTCCTGTTCCAGTCTTCTACCTGTGTATGACCTGTCTACCTTCTACCTGTGTATGACTTCTGACATCTTCTCCACCTACATGCATCAGGTCCTAGCAACCCTGCCATCCAAGTCTACCCTCTGAGTCCTACCTTGCACCACCATACCACAAGTGCATGAACTGCCTACCACAATGCCTTTCATTGGTGTTCCCAAGACCTTTATCTGCTGCCCGGGGAACTGTCCCTGTGGACCAACTGCACAGACAACTACCAAACATGCTGAACTCTGGTCCCTCTGTGCTACCCTGAGCCTTGCACACCTGTTTCTATACTCAGATGTGTTGAAACCAGAGCGGCAAGGGAAGCCCTCTTGTCACTTTGGCCTCTAACCAGGTATGTGACAGTATGTGACAGTATTATCTGGCTATGTCGAAAGAGGAGCTTCCGTATTAAAGACTTTATATCAGCAGATTGTGGCCCTTACACAAGCCGGGAAGAACCTGCAGGATGGTTACTTCCAGTTGGAAGGCTGACTTCAGAACTTGACTGTGTCTTCTGCCTAAACAGCTCCTAGCCATTCAGGAAGTTCTCCTGCATCAGTCTTCACTTCCAGGGCTCGCCAACTAACAACTCCTACCACAGTGATACCACCACCAGAACCTTAGGTGCCAACCTCGGAATGCTTTTTAGGAGGCCGTTGGAGGCAAACAATGCTATACATCCCCTGAGTTATCAGGGGGGAGGAGGTGTTTTTTTTTTCAGCTAAGCACACCCTCCTGCCTGAATGCCTGAGCTAGAAGCAGATGGATTTCAGGAATAAATGCTACATAAATAATCTGCCCTTACTCAAGATGGCCACAGCCCGAATTGCTAGTGGGGTGTTTTTCAAAGCGATTTCAAAGCAAAATAAAACATGTAGACATGGATGGAATATTGAGTTTGCTTTGACTATTAACCCCTTGCCGACCAACGCATGACGATGTACGTCGGCACAATGGCACGGCTGGGCAAATGGGTGTAAAGGTACGTCCCCTTTAAATCGCGGCATTGTGGATGCACGCCCGCCGCATACTCCGTTTGTGTACCTGCGGGTCCTCAGCAGGCTCAATGTCCTCCGGGAGCCCGCGATTGTGTCACAGAATGGCAGGACAGGGGGATTCCTATGTAAACAAGGCATTTCCCTGTTCTGCCTAGCAACATGACAGAGATCTACTGCTCCCTGTCATCGGGAGCAGTGATCTCTGTCATGTTCTAGTGAGACAATCCCCCCTAAGTTAGAATCACTCCCTAGGACACACTTAAACCCTTGATCGCCCCCTAATGTTTAACCCCTTCTCTGCCAGTGTAATTTACACAGTAATCAGTGCATTTTTATAGCACTGATCGCTGTATAAATGACAATGGTCCCAAAATAGTGTCAAAAGTGTCCGATGTGTCCGCCATAATGTTGCAGTCCCGATCAAAATCGCATATCGCCGCCATTACTAATAAAAAAAAAGAATAATAAAAATGCCAAAAATCTATCCCCTATTTTGTAGACGCTATAAATTTTGCGCAAACCAATCAATATACGCTTATTACGATTTTTTTAACCAAATAATGTAGAAAAATAGATATCGGCCTAAACTAAGAAAGAAATTAGTTTTTTTATATATTTTTTGGGGATATTTATTATAGCAAAAAGTAAAAAAATATTGCTTTTTTTTTTAAAATTGTCGCTCTTTTTTTGTTTAAAGCGCAAAAAATAAAAACTGCAGAGATGATCAAATACCACCATAAGAAAGCTATTTTTGTGGGAAAAAAGGACATCAATTTTGTTTAGATGCAACGTCGCTCGACTGTGCAATTGTCAGTTAAAGCAACGCATTGGCGTATCGCAAAAAGTGCTCTGGTCAGGAAGGGGGTAAATCCTTCCGGGGCTGAAGTGGTTACAAATTAAATTTTTGTTTTGTGCTGCTCAGATGCAATGTAGTTTAGCTTTAAAAAAATGGAAATACAATTTATTTTACCCGACATATCCTGCACCTTTCGTGTGAAGCTTGCCCTGACCTCACACTTTAGTATGGCAGACCTTATAATGCATTTAAAGCTGGTACTTTTTGGAAAGACTAGGGAAAGGTTTTTGTGCACATTTTTTTGGTGGCAAGAAAAGATTTCACTCACTTTGTAGAGCTTTCCTCTCATTTGTTGATGTGGGACAGGAAATGAAGGGACACTCTCCGCATCATAAACAGATGGCCAGAAAAACAGACAAGGGTTTTAACCTCAACGCAACCCAAAAACTGCAAAAAAATTTTTTTTACCTTTAGCTATATATATCTATATATATCTAGATATATATATAAATATATTTACATCCATTCATTTACAGTAGGCTCAAGGAACTTTCACTTTCCTGCAGGTCTTTCACCTTTTGACTTTCAAGAGACAGGATCAATCAGATTCTGACCGATCTCCAGTAGGATAGCTAGCTTTCACAGACCTACCTCACCCCCCTTAATAGGCACGACTATGTAAACTCCTCTAAACTTGCATTTTTGTATAATGATCATTTCTAAGATAGTTTATGCATGGCTGCCCACTGTGTAATTTGCGTGGGCAGCTTTATATTACATGGGCTTTCCAAAAACTTTTCTCTATACAGACTACAGGTTTATTGTCTTTGTAAAATGTTGCTAAATAAGAAAAAAAAATTTGAAAAAAACAGAAAAGAAAGTGTTTATGCTCCCAAGAGCAACTAAATAGAATGTGGTCATTTTGCTAATGTATACTAAGTATATTTGTAAGTATGTATAAAACACACATCTGTCTTTCCAGATGCAGACCGAAATGTACTTAGATCTTTCATAAGACTGTGATGCAACTTTATTTTAAGAGTCGCTGTCAGGAATATCGAAACAGCCAAAAAGAAGCCATGCATAAATAAAATAAATAAAAATGTAAATACTTACCTTTACCATCACAGGACATAGTAGTGACATGAAGGTTGGTGGGAAGAACCAGTGAGTGCAGTGGGCAACCAGGAGATGGACACTCCCAGAAGTGTTAGCTTCTGCAGCAAACTTCAACAGATGTTTCCTCTTATATGGAGTAACTTTCAGCAGAGAAAAAAGGTAATACTAGCCATACATACCAGTTGAAAAATCATTCAAACGTGTTTTCGAAAAACTAACAGCCAATTATGAGAGCAAACAATATTGCCATTTTTATTATTGCATTATTTTTGTCTCTACTTTTCTTCATTTAATTTTTTCAGGGAACATTCACAGAAAAAAAATGGGTATCAAAAAATTGCCTATCTTGATGGTTGTATGTTTCCTGTGTGTAATGATGCTCTTTATTTTAGACATGACCGTTCTTTGACACGAACATTTATCTTCTGGGTAATGTTTTTTTTCACACATAAGCAGTACCAACAGTTCTTTTTTTAACGGACGAGATATACAGTACCTTACAATTTTTCATTTAATCAGCAGAAGTTTTCCAAACTTTTCCTTCAATTTTGTGTATCAAAATCATCAAAACCGATTATTGATTTTTGCCCATTAACTGGATGAAAAAAAACAACGAACTGTCCAAATGAAAGATTTTCTAGAGATTTTTCGTCTAGTGTATGGGCATCATAAGTATTTTCATTCTTCATTAACCTCTTGGCGCCAGCGCCTCCCGGCCCTTTAAGAGGTTTATGACGCCGGGAGGCAGGCGTGACTTAAGATGATGTGACCGCCGTGATTAGCTGTGATGGCGGTCACATGGTCCAAAAAGTTGGTTAGGCAAAGGTAAAGGTCCCGGAAGCATGCAGCGCACGCGCTCTTGGCACAGGTGTATTGGGGGCAATTCATGCAAATATGCGGCCCCTGGGCGCAAAGGACCAGGTGCCGAGAGGCCGCATATTTGCCTATGGCCGGCGCCAAGGGGTTAAGGCAGTATTCGTTCATTTTAACAAACTATATTCTTGAGAGGGTCTTTTAAAAACTCAATGTTTTGATTTGACATCCAAATAACCTTAAGGCTAGGTTTCCACTAGTGCGACTTTTCATGCGATTTGGGACAGAAAAGTCGCATGACAAGTCGTACCCCATGATTTCCAATGAGTACCGTTCATATCTGTGTGACTTCAGGTCGCAGCGAGTTCAAAGTAGTCCCTGCACTACTTTGGTCCCACTTTGATGCGACGTGAGGTCTGTAGACCTCAAGAATACACAGGCATTGCTTTAAGTCGCGGCAAAAAAAACGTGGTAAAATCGTGGCAAAAAATCGTGACTTTGGGGACACAATAGTGGAAACATAGCCTCAAAAGAAAAATGATATACAATAAAGTAGAATGATGATCATATACTACGTTATGACAAATAGTGCCATGTATAGTATAATTGTAGGCCACAGGTTCATATGCCATAAGTATACTGTACATTGTAAGCAAAATCAATTAAAGTAGATGTAAACCCTAATTGAATGGTATTTTATTGCTAGAGCAGTATATAAACATTTTAAAAAAATACATTGGATCATGCCTGTGTGATGTGTGTTGAAATGGTCACTTGAGATCTTCATCAGAAGCTCACGTGAAAAGGTGACAATGCAAAAGAAGAATTGGGAAACAGGGCCAAGTAGAGTATTTTATGGCAGGATCACTATATATTATTTTTTTTCATTTTGGATAGAGCAAGAGAGGGTTATAACCCTTTTTCAGATTTTTTCTCACCATTTGTGTCTCATTGCGGAGATTTCCCTTCACTTCCTGCCCCATAGCCAAACAGGAAGTGAGAGGAAATCCCTGCAAATTAAGGGAATTCCTTGGGGACCCCCAGATCACCAGATCTAGTGTTACCATTGAAAGATTTCCCCTCTATTACTTTTCTGGGGACAACCCAAAATTTGGGATTCTCTTTTACTTCCACTTTCAAGGATAATGGTAAACAGGACAAATAGAGAGGGTGAATCTCCTTAATGGGGGCACAGACAGCAATAAAGACTGACAGGTGTTCTAATCCCCCTCCTCTCTATCCAAAACTGTTATACTTAAAAGGTTATATCATAGCTCCCAACTGTCCCTGATTTGGAGCAATGTCCCTCTGTCCCTCATTTCACCTCATTTGTCCCTCATTTTGGTCTGATCTATATAGTTATATATAAAATGCACTTTTTATGTTTCATAAAGTGTTTCCCAGTGCTAAACCTTTCATCCAATTTCTAAATTGCTGCATTTGTACATTTTAAAAGCCAATGTAAAGGAATAGTAGTGGTAAAAAAAGCCCTTGTTGATTTAATTAACCTTTTTTTTGGTTAATTCTCCTTTAAGGGAGTGTGACAGGGGGGCATGTCCTATGCCTACATATATTTGTTAGTAGGTGTCCCTCATTCCCATCTCAAGATGTTGGGAGGTATGGTTATATGAATGCTTAGAGATACAGTTCAGGCTGAAGTCCGCTGTCAGCTGACCTCACAGAGTCGGTCCAGACTCTGATTGCGACACTGGAGTCAGGATCTGCTCATATGTCTTGGCCGGCACCTAACTCAGCCTCCCAGCGAGCCCCTGAGCTGGCCACTCCCGCCCCTCCACAGCCTAGCCCTCCACTGAGTGTGTGTTGGGGGTGGGGGGGGGAGGCAGAGAAGAGAGCTGTGACTGACAGTCACCAGTTCTCTGCTTGGGGACCTGTGAGAACCGAGCGATCTGCTGTGTTAGATTGCTCGATTCTCAGTGTTAGAGCTGGCAAGGGTCAGATGCAGCATCGGACCAATGCTGCACCCACCTAGGTAAACAAGTGGCTGAAGAGCTGGTGTAGTAAGGAGGGGTTTGGGTTCCTGGAGGACTGGGCCGACTTCTCAGTCGATAACCGGTACTATAGAAGGGACGGACTGCACCTAAATGAGGAGGGTGCAGATCTGCTGGGAATGAGAATGGCCAAAAAGTTAGAGGGGTTTTTAAACTAGGCGATGGGGGGGAGGTTCCAGAGGTAGAGATAGTCAGTGCGGAAGATATTCCAGAGGGTAGTATTGGTAGCAAGTCCTAGTTGCAATCTCGAAACACCCAATACAAGGACAATATGCGACTGGTCTAAACTATGTGGCATGTTCACCAATGCCAGGAGCATGGCGGACAAGATGGGTGAACTAGAGATACTGTTGTACGAGGAGGATTTGGATTTTGTGGGAATTTCAGAGACCTGGTTCAACAGCTCTCATGATTGGCTGGCAAACATTCAAGAGTATACCCTTTACCGCAAGGATAGAGAGGGTGAAAAAGGGGGAGAGGTATGCCTATATATCAAGAATAATGTACAAGTGAATGTGAGAGATGACATCACTGAGGGAGCTAGGGAGGAGGTGGAATCCTTATGGGTAGAGCTCCAAAGGGATGAAGCTAAGGGGAAAATAATACTGGGAGTATGCTATAGGCCCCCTAACCTGAGGGAGGAAGTGGAGACAGATCTCCTATCACAATTTGAATTGGCAGCAAAAATGGGAAGTGTTATGATAATGGGGGATTTTAATTATCCAGACATAGACTGGGCGGAGGGAACTGCGCATTCATTTAAGGCTCGCCAGTTCCTTAATGTCTTACAGGACAATTTTATGGGTCAGATGGTAGACGCACCAACTAGAAATAAAACATTACTGGATCTACTGATTACCAACAATACAGACCTGATCACGGATGTGGAAATACGGGGCAATTTAGGTAACAGTGATCACAGGTCAATTCGTTTCAGTATAAATCACACAAATAGGAAACATAAAGGGAATACAAAGACACTGAATTTCAAAGGAGCCAACTTCCCTAAACTACAAACCTTGCTAAAAGGCATAAATTGGGATAAAATATTAGGAACAAAGAATACGGAGGAGAGATGGGTTTGCTTTAAGAGCATATTAAATAAGGGCATTAGCCAATGTATCCCATTGGGTAATAAATTTAAAAGAGCGAACAAAAGCCCTGGATGGCTTAACTCCAGTGTAAAAATGCATATAAAAGCAAAGGAGAAGGCCTTCAAAAAATACAAGGTTGAGGGATTATCATCAGCATTCAGACTTTATAAAGAATGCAACAAGAAATGTAAGGGTGCAATTAGGACGGCTAAGATAGAACATGAAAGACACATAGCGGAGGAGAGCAAAAAAAAATCCCAAGAAATTCTTTAAGTATGTAAACAGTAAAAAAGGGAGGACAGACCATATTGGCCCCATAAAGAATGAGGAGGGACATCTGGTTACAAAGGATGGGGAGATGGCGAAGGTATTGAATTTATTCTTCTCCTCAGTCTTCACGAGTGAATCGGGGGGCTTTACTAACCAAAACTGCAGTGTTTATCCTCATGACACAACACAGGAAGCACCTCCATGGTTAACAGAGGACAGAATTAAAAGTAGACTTGAAAAACTTAACATTATTAAATCACCGGGACCAGATGGCTTGCATCCGAGGGTACTTAGGGAACTCAGTCAAGTGATTGCCAGACCGTTGTTCCTAATTTTTACAGACAGTCTACTGACTGGAATGGTACCAGCTGATTGGAGAAAAGCCAATGTAGCACCAATATTTTAAAAGGGCCCAAAATACATCCCTGGGAATTACAGACCAGTTAGCCTAACATCAATACTATGTAAACTCTTGGAGGGGATGATAAGGGACTATATACAAGATTTTAGTAATAAGAACGGTATCATTACCACAGTTCCCCATAAACGTTTACTGTACAAAATAAGGTCCGTTGACATGGACCATAGGGTGAGCACATGGATTGAAAACTGGCTACAAGGGCGAGTTCAGAGGGTGGTGATAAATGGGGAGTACTCGGAATGGTCAGGGGTGGGTAGTGGGGTTCCCCAGGGTTCTGTGCTGGGACCAATCCTATTTAATTTGTTCATAAACGACCTGGAGGATGGGATAAACAGTTCAATCTTTGTATTTGCAGACGATACTAAGCTAAGCAGGGCAATAACTTCTCCGCAGGATGTGGAAACCTTGCAAGGACCTGGGGGTCCTAGTAGATGATAGGCTCAGCAATGGCATGCAATGCCAAGCTGCTGCTAACAAAGCAAACAGAATATTGGCATGCATTAAAAAGGGGATCAACTCCAGAGATAAAATGATAATTCTCCCGCTCTACAAGACTCTGGTCTGGCCGCACCTGGAGTATGCTGTCCAGTTCTGGGCACCAGTCCTCAGGAAGGATGTACTGGAAATAGAGCGAGTACAAAGAAGGGCAATAAAGCTAATAAAGGGTCTGGAGGATCTTAGTTATGAGGATTGGTTGCGAGCACTGAACTTATTCTCTCTGGAGAAGAGACGCTTGAGAGGGGATATGATTTCGATATACAAATACCGTACTGGTGACCCTACAATAGAAATAAAACTTTTTCGCAGAAGAGAGTTTAACAAGAGTCGCGGCCACTCATTAAAATTAGAAGAAAAGAGGTTTAACCTTAAACTACGTAGAGGGTTCTTTACTGTAAGAGCGGCAAGGATGTGGAATTATACAAAATATAGTGCAGCGCTGGATTATAAATCAGTATAAAATGTCCGTGAATGAACCATAAGTATCAACGGTGGTGCAGAGTGCTTCATGCAGATCCAAAGTGCTCTTAAATCAGTGCTCCCCCTCCTTTCAGTCAAACCGCTCACCTTGTTAAAGGGACCCCTGAACTAACAGGAAGGTCTGATAGGCGTTCACCACTCGAATGGTGGTCAGGGTAATGTCTTGGCTGGAAGGCAGGGACCTCTTCCTTAATAGGGATCACCACTTAACATTTCGGTATGCATGAAATGAACAAAAAAAATGCATAGTGCTCTCTGTATACTATTAAAAACAATTCCTTTATTAAAAAACTGGTACTCACAAAATTAGCACTATGGCCAGTGCTAGGCTAAAAAGCGCATGACAATTTTACAGATGACAGTCTAAGATGGCTGCAGGGGCGTCTAAACCAGGATGTAACCAATCCGCACGCGTATCGTCCGGAGGACTTCCTCAGCGTTCTATGGATCCTTAGGTGTAGTCAGTATTGAATATACAGGCCCCCTGTTTATATCATCTGTTAATTAATTACTCCTGAGTAGCGCTCATCCAATTAAAACGCTCGACTCAGGAGTAGGGTGCATTGTTAATAGTGGTTGCCATGGCGATCGGCGTCGTGATGTCACGACGCCAGGCCGCAAGGCTATCCCTCTGTATTCACTTCCCCTTCCTAGGTAGACAGGAAGGGGATCCAACAACTTTAATTGGCTGTTGCACATAACGGGGGCGTGTTGGGATCTGCATGAAGCACTCTGCACCACCGTTGATACTTATGGTTCATTCACGGACATTTTATACTGATTTATAATCCAGCGCTGCACTATATTTTGTATTATACCACGTGAAAGGATTTATATATTTGCCTTTAGTGTTCAGCAGCTTCGTTTTATCTGGAGGTTTTTGCGCTGACTGTCTGTCTCTTTGTAAAAAGGATGTGGAATTCCCTTCCACAGGCGGTGGTCTCAGCGGGGAGCATCGATAGCTTCAAGAAACTATTATAAAAGCACCTGAATGACCGCAACATACAGGGATATATAATGTAATACTGACACATAATCACACACATAGGACTTGATGGACTTGTGTCTTTTTTCAACCTCACCTACTATGTAAATATGTAAGTATAAATCTGCAAAAATCCCAAACCCCATACTTCTCTTTGAAACAGTTCTAGGCATGGATATTTTATACAGGTAAATAGAAGAGTCGGCAACTCGCTGACTCCGCAGAAAACAGCAATCTTTATTATCTTCTATAAAAGGGTGTGCAAACCAGCATACAAAAAGTGCTAATGCGTCAGCTATGACTAAGGCCCTTGTGGGCTGAAACGCATTGGTACTTTTGTATGCTGGTTTGCACACCCCTTTTTAGAAGTAATAAAGAGTGTTGTTTTCTGCGGAGTCACAGATTTGCTGGCTCTTCAATTCACAAGTTTGTATCTGTTGTGGCTTGTGAAGGCTGAAAGCCAGGTACAGGTGCAAAATAATTCCTCCAGATTAGGGATGAGCCCGATGTTCAAGTCGAACGGGTGTTCGGCTTATTCCTGCTCCAGATGAGAGTGGGGATATTGGAGCGCTGTTTTGTTTTCCCTGATGGATATTTTAGACATATTTACACTAACCCAGCTTGGACCAATGTAACTATATACGCTTTATTACTAAAAGTATTGGGACGCCTGCCTTTACACGCACATGAACTTTAATGGTATCCCAATCTTAGTTCATAGGGTTCAATATTGAGTTGGCCCACTATTGCAGCTATAACAGCTTCAACTCTTCTGGGAAGGCTGTCCACAAGGTTTAGGAGTGTGTCTATGGGAATGTTTGATCATTCTTCTAGAAGCGCATTTGTAAGGTCAGGCACTAATATTGGACAAGAAGGCCTGGCTTGCAGTCTCCGCTCTAATTCCTCCCAAAGGTGTTCTATCAGGTTGAGGTCAGGACTCTGTGCAGGCCAGTCAAGTTCCTCCACCCCAAACTCGCTCATCCATGTCTTTATGGATCTTGCTGGTGCACAGCCATATTGGAATGGGGGGGGGGGGGGGGACATCCCCAAAGTGTTCCCACAAAGTTGCAAAGTTGAGAGCATGAAATTGTCCAAAATGTCTTGGCATGCTGACGCCTTATGAGTTCCCTTCACTGGAACTAAGGGGCCAAGCCGAACCCCTGAAAAACAACCCCACACCATAATCCCTCCTCCACTAAATGATTTGGACCAGTGCATTTAAAGGCAGGTGTCCCAATACTTTTGGATCTATCTATCTATCTATCTATCTATCTATCTATCTATCTATCTATCTATCTATCTATCTATCTATCTATCTATCTATCTATCTATCTATCTATCTATCTACATATATACACACACACACATATATATACACACACACACATATATATATATATATATATATATATATATATATATATATATATATATATACACATATACACACACACACACTAAAAATATATATATATATACACATACATACATATATATATACACACACACACACCATACCTGGCTGATGCCCCTGGAAGCTGGAAATCCCTATAGAAACTGCTACTCCAGTGATCTCCATTTGCTTCTGGGTCCTGCGTTGAGTTGTTGCCCTGATGGCGATCGGCTGCTTGGCATGGGCACTATTCAGAATATGCTTTGCATTTTCTGAATGAAGCAAAGCATTCACTAACTGGACTAGGTGCAGAGCGTGCCTTCACCACCCCCCTACCTTATACAATCAGAGAATGCTTGAAATTAATTCAGAAAATTCAAAACATTCTTAGAATGGCGCCTCTTGTGTTCAGAATGCTGCAGGGCAGCTGCTCGGCATGGGACCCGGAAGCAATTGGAGATCACTGGAGCAGCCGTATCTACTTCAGTGATTTCCAGCTTCCAGGGACATCCACCAGGCGTGGTATATACAATGTTACATTAGTCCAAGCTCTTGGAATGAACTTTCCTAAGACTTTTCCTATGGGCCCTTTCACATGTGCAGACCGTTCAGATCCGCCTGTCAGTTTTTTAGGCGGACCTGAACGGTTGCTCCATACATCTCTATGGAGTGGCGGATGTCAGCAGTGACATGTCCGCTGACATCTGATCCACCCCGATCCGATCCGCTAAATCCAGACAGATGGAAACCCTATTTTCCATCCGTCTGGCGAATCGCATGAAAACAGACAGGCGGTCCATTTTCATCCAATGCCCCCATAGAGGAGAGCGGAGATCTGACAGGTCCGAAACTGCACAGTGTGCAGAGACGGACTTATCATCGCAATGGATCGATCCTTGCTGAGCAGGCGGATGTCTACAAACAGATCCGTACATGTGAAAGGGGCCTAAGAATTTTTGTCCAAAAAATCTATGGCCAGCTTTACACATTACTTAGCATGAATGCTATTAAAGTGTAACTAAAGCCAAATCAGTTTTGGATTGAGTGTGGAAGGATTAGGAATGCTGTCTGGTTTTCTTTCCTTTCCGTGGCCCCACTAAGGAAATCGATGCTCTCCATTGTTTTTCTGACCATTGTCACAGGGATAGAAAGTTTGGGGAGATATCCTCTTATTTCCTGTTGTGTCTATAGAACAAATCGTAAAAGAAAACCTCTCCATTGTAACAGAGATGATAAAAAAAAACCTTGACTCTCTTTCTTAAATGCTTTTCATTTGTGCACAGGAGATCCTTTATTTAACCACTTGAGCTCCACATGAGCTTGAAGGTAATGCAACATTGTACGCAAACAATTTATATCATTTTTTTCACACAAATAAAACTTTCTTTTGGTGGTATTTGATCACCCCTGAGTTTTTTTATTTTTTGCCATATAAACAAAAAAAAATCAAAAATTTTGAAAAAAAGCCATTACAAAATGTTACAAAATCAAATTTCTTCATAAAGTTTGGCAAAAATGTATTCTAGTACAAGTCTTTGATTTAAAAAAAAAAATCTCAAAACGTGTATATTGATTGGTTTGTGTGAAAGTTATAGCGTCTACAAACTATGGTATATACATTATATTGTCAAAAGTATTGGGACACCTGCCTTTACATGCACACAAACTTTAATGGCATTCCAGTCCTAGCCCATAGGGTTCTATATTGAGTTGGCCCACCCTTTGCAGCTATAACAGCTTCAACTCTTCTGGGAAGGCTGTCCATGAGGTTTAGGAGTGTGTCTATGGAAGGTCCATAAAGACCATGGATGAGCGAGTTTGTGGTGGAGGAACTTGACTGGCCTGCACAGAGTGCTGACCTCAACCTGATAGAAAACCTTTGGGATGAATTAGAGCTGAGACTGTGAGCCAGGCCTTGTCCAAAATCAGTGCCTGACCTTACAAATACCCTTCTGGAAGAATGGTCAAACATTCCCATGAACACACTCCTGATCCTTGTGGACAGCCTTCCCAGAAGAGTTGAAACTGTTATAAATGCAAAGGGTGGGCCAACTTGATATTAAACCCTGCAGACTAAGACTGGGATGCCATTAAAGTTCAAGTGCTTGTAAAGGCAGGTGACCCAATACTTTTGACAATATAGTGTACATTGTATGTTTTTTAATACTGGTAATGGTGGTGATCAGCGACTTATAATGGGACTGTGATAGTGCAGCGGGCAATCTGACACTAACTGATGCTGGGGCGGGGGGGGGGGACTGATTAACTAATACAGTGATTAGTGCTACTACTATACACTGTCGCTGTACTAATGACACTGGCTGGGGAGGGGTTAACATCTAGGATGATCAAGAAGTTAAATGTGTGCTGCTTTTACTAACATATCTCTTTGTTTCTCATCCCTGCTTTGCAGGGAGAAGAAACAGAGATTATTCCCCCTGTACAGCATTGCATGCTCAGCAATGGCATGCAATGGCAAGCTGCTGCTAACAAAGCAAGTAGAATATTGGCATGCATTAAAAAGGGGATTAACTCAAGAGATAAAGTGGTAATTCTCACACTCTACAAGACTCTGGTCTGGCCTCACCTGGAGTATGCCTGCCCAGTTCTGTGCACCAGTCCTCAGGAAGGATGTACTCGAATTGGAGTGAGTACAGAGAAGGGCAACAAAACTAATAAAGGGTCTGGAGGATATTAATTATGAAGAAAGGTTGCAAGCACTGAACTTATTCTCTCTGGAGAAGAGACGCTTGAGAGGGGATATGATTTCAATATACAAATACCATACTGGTGACCCCACGATAGCCATAAAACTTTTCCGCGGATGGGAGTTTAATAAGACACATGGCCACTCATTAAAATTAAAAGAAAAGAGGTTTAACCTTAAACTACGTAGAGGGTTCTTTACTGTAAGAGCGGCAAGGATGTGGAATTCCCTTCCACAGGCGGTGGTCTCAGTGGGGAGCAACGGTAGTTTCAAGAAGCTATTAGATAAGCATCTGAACGACCACAACATACAGGGATATATAATGTAATACTGACATATAATCACACATAGCTTGGACTTGATGGACTTGTGTCTTTTTTCAACCTCACCTACTATATAACAGTGCCCGGTGTTAATTATCAACACACGGCTCTGTACTGTGATTGGACACAGCTGATCAGCAGGTCCCGGACATGAATCATTGCCGAGACTTGCTGACAGTGTCCCGCTGTGTACAATCACAGTGGGTGTCCAGACGAGCGCGTGCGCGCCCTAAACCTGGAAGCAGGCAGCAACATATGAGTACGTCACTTTGCCTGCACAGGTCGCCCTCCTGCAGTACATAGAGACAGCCAGTCCGCAAATTGAGGGCTTAATTTCTCTATCTATTCCCACCCAATTCAACTGTACATGATCTGGGGTGGAAGAGATTTGCTTACTTTCTTACAATTTCTCTTCCCATCCCAGCCACCCATTTCCCACTATTGGCATTGTTAGCCTCACTGCGGTAGACAAGCATACATAGCAAATGGAAATAGTGGTGAAGATTTTGCAGCCCCTCAGGAAGGTGCCATTGCTTTGTTTAGACATCCAATTTAGAAGTAAAATGAAAAGCTATTTACAGTATATACTCGAGTATAAGCCGACCCGAATATAATCCGAGGCACCTAATTTTAGCACAAAAAAACTGGGAAAAAAACTTACTGACTTGAGTATAAGCCTAGGTTGGGAAATGCAGCAGCTACTGGTAAATTACACAGGCACACACATGTACACACACACACACACACACACATACACATGTACACAGAAACACTCACACACACACACACACATACCAATACATGTACACAGACACACAGGCACACACATGTACACAGACACACCCACACACATGTACACAGACACACCCACACACATGTACACAGACACATACACACACACATGTACACAGACACACACACACGCACGCATGTACACAGACACACCCACACACATGTACACAGACACACCCACACACATGTACACAGACACACCCACACACATGTACACAGACACATACACACACACATGTACACAGACACACACACACGCACGCATGTACACAGACACACCCACACACATGTACACAGACACACACATGTACACAGACACACACACAACCCCTCCTTACTTGTAGAACAGCCCTTACTTGTTAGGTGGTGTTCCTTGTCCCACTCCCGGCTCTTGTGCAGGACACACGAGGGGTGCACATGCAGGAATTTACCAGAGGGGGCAGCAAAGAGCCCGATGTCAGCTCAATGACACACACATTCCAAAAGCCAGCACAGCCACGGAGCTCTCCTGCACCCACCCCTGCCTTCTCCCATCCCCGCCAAACATCTGGGCCCTTCTGCCTCACTTGAGTATAAGCCGAGGGGGGATTTTTCAGCATAAAAAATGTGCTGAAAAACTTGGCTTATACATGAGTTTATACGGTACTTTTAATAATCTGATTTACTAGGAATAGCCATTTGGCTGCATAAACTCTCTTGTGTGTTACAACCCGTGACCAGCGCAAACCTCCCAGAAATCAATAAAGTTATAAATACTTTACTGCCTTCATAGTTCAGCCAAGAGTACATGATGTGTGATGCCAAGAAGTCCAAATACAAACAGTAAAAGTGATTTATGATACCTGGAAAGAGGAAGCTGGAATAAAAGTGGATGATCAAGTTTACTATTTTAATGCAAATAAAGAATTTTTAACAACCAACAAGATTTAAATTGTATCCGAACCCCCAAAATAAAACAACCAAATAATATTTACCATCGTTAGACAAATCTTGGCAAGGTGGACAGGCAATTCCATGATAGCACACATAAAACAGTAAAGGTGCACCTAAGGGGCAATATTGCACTGTGAAAGGACATGTTTGGTCTTTTATTCACTCCTGTAAAAAAAAAAAAGCGGAGTTCCACCCTCTTTTTGTTAAAAGGCAGCAGCTACAAACAGTGTAGTTGCTGACTTTTAATAAGGACACTTACTTGTGCAGGGAGCCCATGATAAGGCTGATCCATCCATCAGATCGGGTGTAGGCGCTGTCATTGTAATTCAGGGAAACCGGCAGTGCAGCCTTCAGACTTCACAACCTACTGCACTTGCACGAGTCACGTGTCGCTTTCTGAATGGCCCCGTCGTCTTCTGGGACACACACAGGTCCCAGAAGGCAGCGGGGGGGGGAGGGGCAGAGCCAGAGGAAGAAATTACGTACCTCGCCGCGAGACGGGGACGGAAGTCTACCTATTTACTACTAAGGTAAGAAAAATAAAATGGATATCCAAAAATGAAGGGTGGAGGGGTGGTCTTTCGTTTAAGACCAAGTAGTAAAGTTGGGTGGAACTCCGCTTTGATAAAATATATTCTTTAAAAACAAAAACAGTAAAGCTGGCTATACACTAGTAGATTTTTTAATTGGTACAAAAATTTGTACGAAAATTATCAGTACATTCGATGCATTCGATGGCTTGGCAAGCGTAATGCAAAACTAGTTCAAAATGTTGTTTGCGTATTATATTCGATTTTTGAATGAATGTCATTTTCTGAACGAAATCTGCATACACTGTTAGAAATGTTTGTTCGAGAAAAAAAATTGCATAATACTCTTTCGAATTTTTGCTGTAAAAAACTAACATCGTTAAGCCCCCACTAACGGTTAGGAAACCAAACAAACTTTCTCAACGCGATCCTAAAAAATTAAAAAAGTAATACCAAACATGTTATTCTTACCTGCTCTGTGTAATGGTTTTGCATAAAGCAGCCCTGATCCTATTCTTTTTGGGTCCCCCGCTGGTGGTCCTGGCTCCTCCCCCCTGCTGAGTGCCCCCAGTAGCAAGCCTCTTGCTATGGGGACACTTGAGCAGGCTCGCTCCTGAGCCGCACTCTGCGTGTCCATTCACACACACAGCATGGCCCAGCCTGCCCCCGCTCACTCCTCATTGGCTGATTGATAGAAGCAGGAGCCAATGACTCTTGCTGAAGTGTGAGCCAATAAGGAGAGACCGAGGATATCTGCTGCTCTCATGTACATCACTGAATCGAGATCAGGCTCAGGTAAGTATAAGGGGGGCTGGGGTGGGAGCTGCACGCAGAAGGTTTCTTTAACTTAATATATTATAACATGTGACAACTAAGTTCCTCAAAAAATGGGACTTTATTGGACCAGAAATGCTCAAGGAGTAGGGAATTTTATAAAAATACAAATTTATTGCAACATGTCATCAAAATTATACAGTTGACGCACATGATAGTAATGAGAATACACATGAAAAACAAACAATACAAATAATACAAAAAAGGAAGAGGAGAGCCCAGATCAACTGTCAGAGAGACAGAAATCCAACCCGTTTTGACGAATAAGTCTTCATCAGGGTAGGTGTTCTGACATTTTCCAGATCTATAATATCTATAGATACAAAATTACAAACGCATGTCAAAGTTCATAATATGACATAATTTATAGCTTAAAAGTTATAACAGAAGAACAGAATGTGCATGCTTGTTGTGCCTCATCCTACGCCAATCTGTACCTGGGGGAGTGGGAACGTATGATCAATACCTTTGATGACTTGGCTCCATTCCTCAATCATGTAGTTCTTTGGTTTTGTTTTATTGACAACATTTTCATGGTTTGGAGTGGCCCTGATGAGTTGCTACATACTTTTGTGCAGTGTCTGAACACTAATACTTTCAATTTGAGTTTCACCCTGTCCCGTGATCCAGCTAAAATTGAGTTTCTAGATGTGTATATTCACATTGATCAAGACGGCTTTTGTCTAGTAGTCCTTACCGTAAACCAACTGCTGGTAATGGCATTTTACATGCCACTAGTTTCCATCCTAGCAGTTTGGTTAAATCCATTCCTTTTGGCCAGTATCTTCAGATCCAAAAAAGTAAACAGCCTGCCTGCCTATCAACCTCACTACCTCCTGAAGGATCCACAGTATAATTTGTGGATCATTTATGGACAAAAACAATTAGATCCGATGGTACCTGCATTTGTCTACCTTCAGCCTCCGTAGACTCTCCCCCCCCCCACACACACACATCTTTCCGATTCCTCCACTTCCCTCATCTCTCCTGATTAACCCGCTCTTACTTTTCAAAGTATCTCTCTTTAGTTTTGTTTTGAGTCTAAAGAGGGCCCTCTATTCTTGTTTACCCAAAGGCCCTTTCCAGACAGGTACACCTGCTACATCACAAAACTTTCAGGTCCCGTACCGAGCGGCTACCCTGCTGCATTCTGAACATAGGAAGTTTTGATGTGCGTGTAACTTTAGCTGACAACATCTCACCTCTCACTGTTTTCGCATGTGTTTTTTTTTTTACTGAATGGAACCTCAAAGTATGCATTCATCCATTATTTGTTAAATTAGTTGTAAAGCTGCTGGTGCTATCCCCGACATTTTTTCTTCAAGTGCCCCCATAGCAAGCCAGCTGCTGTGGGGGCATTCATGTAGGCGTGCTCCAGAGCTGGGCTGTGTGCTTCCATAAACACATACAGTGTGAATTAGCCACACCCCCACCTCACTGGTTATGACTGACATCAGCAGGAGCCAATGGCTCCCACTGCTCTCAGAGCCTCCTGTAAATTCTAAAAGAGAGGTGCACGGCTGCTGCAGAAAGGCACAGCTCTAATTTGTGATTTTTTTTTACCTTAATGCAGGGAATGCTGGTTTGTGACAGAAGCCAGTGTAGCTTAAAGCAAACCGGTGCCCAGACTATGCGCACTAAAGTATTTACATATTTTGAACAAGCAGGAAAAGCACTATAATACAAGCTCCCATTTACCTCTGTAGCTATAGGCATTGTGGAGAAATTTGTCTTCCAAGTTTACAACAGAGGCACTGAAATCTTAGCTTAGTGATTGTTAAGAATATGTAAATAATTGAATGTACATATGTAAATCCTAGCTTGATGACATTTAGCTTGCTAAGGCACTGTGTATCATAGAAAAAAAAAAAAAACTTTAGAAAAATACTATTTTTACCTCTCTTTCATCTTTTTTGAAACCTCAGTGCTGCTGATCTTCTTCACCCTCTTTGCAGTCACTTCCTGTCACCATGCATGCTCTTTTCAGCTGCTGCATATCACTACTTAGGGTGGGCTTCTTGCTGGTGAGAACAGCAGAACATGCCTATGCAGTGAGCATCAGCACAATGCAAGAGAGCCATAGGGCGACAAGGACAATGCGTTGTCATACAATGCGATTTAAACAAACTGAAAAGGACCTAAGAACCTAGCAGCTGACTTATTTTACAAACACGGAACTTGATTAGATGCTACAAAACTAAGCTTCTCTTTTGTTTAAAGTAGAACTATAGGTAAAACATTTTTTTTTTTAATTTTGGATAGAGTGCGGAAGGGTCACCAAAACTAGTGTTCCCATTGGAAAATTCCCTCTCTATTACTTTTTTGGGGACAACCCAAAATGTATGATTTATTTTTACTTTCTCTTTTAATGATAATATTAAACAGGACAAATAGAGAGGGTGAATCTCCATACCAGGGGCACAGACAGCAATAAAAGCTGACAAGCATTCTAATCCCTCTCCATTCTATCCAAAACTGAAAAAAAGCTTTGCCTTTAGTTATACTTTAATTTTCTTTTGTGCTAATTTTTTTATTCAGCTCCAGGCATTGCATTCTTCCTCCTTTTTCTTCCTTTCATCAGCCATTAATTTAAAGTTGTTTTTCTCCCATTCTCCCTAGTGGCCACCACCACTCTGGCTGTCTGATGAAGTTAGACCAGCGACAAGCAAATGAATCAGCTATAAGGAAGCTTGCCTTGGTTTGTCAAAGGGGAGCTGGCGAGGGACTGGTGCATTATAATTCTGTTAAATCAAATTACAGAGTGTCTCCCATTCCCAAGGTTAATTCAAAAGGTTCAAACACAGATCTAAAGTGTAAATGAAGGTGGCTGATGGATTGAAGATGACAATGGGTACATTGGAAACTGTAATGATACATGTGTTCTGCTTTATAAAAATGGACTTAAGGTAAAACCATAAAAAAAACTCAGACCTTTCCTATAAGCTTGTAATTTAAATATATATATTTTTGTAATTTGTTAAAACTGTTTGCATTTTACATGTAGTCCTACTCCCATAGGGACCGCTGGTGAATGTGAATCATCTCCCACCTTGCACAACCAGTCACACGAATTTCCAAAAACACCCGGTCAAGTCAAGTCCTTGCACTTTGTTTTTTTTTTTGTTTTATTAGGGGAATTAAACTTGGATGGGGATGGGGTACATATGGGATTCGATTGATTGAAGAAATATACATAGGGACTGAACTATATACACTTCGGTATATACAACCTCTTCTGCTCAACCACCAGCACATACACTTGCTTGCAGACTATCTCTTCCAGGACCAGCTAGCACCTGACACTGACTCTGTCAGGCCCTATGCAAATGCCCATTGCAAGCAGGGACATCGGGCACCTATGGTGTAGCAAAAATATGGTAGTCCTTGGTGCTAGCCGTCCTTCATGTGGCTACTGCTCCCAGTAACACCTCTTCAGGCACTGCCAGCCCTCCTGTCTGCAGCTGCCGCTTTCCACTGCCTGTGCCACCACAGTCCTCCTGACTGGCTCTGCACCCATCCCAGTCTTCTCCATCCCACTCCTCTCAGACATGCCTCCCAATGGGATGGGAAGGCCTGGAAAAAAAAGCTTTTTTTTTTTTTAAACATTTATTTATTTGAAAGTATTCTTTCAAATACTACAAGCATGACAAAACACATCCTGGCATGCCAGAGGTGCCTTAAAAATATTAAAAATATTTTATGGAATGAAATGAGAACCAGAATGAAAATGTAAGTAGCTTTTCAGTCCAGAGTTCTTATTCCAGCAACACTTTCTGTACTATAGAATTGTTATAAACCACGACCTCCTAAAAATTTATAGAGAAAATGACACCTGAAATTGAGGAGAAAATAGATGAAGCTCTTGCAAGAGCAATATATGATTCTGGATCAGCACTGTCAAGAACGGAAAATGCATATTGGCAGGAAGTTTTTAAATTATTATGAGTGAAAGGGAAGTGGTTACCTGTTCTCATGTATAGTTGAAATGTTCCTAATATATATAGTTATTCCATTTGTAATCATTTTTTTTATTTAAAGAAGTTTAGTTTATTTACTGAATAGGTTGTACTTTTATTTCAAGGATTACATATTTATGTACACTGCATTTCATGTTCCCAGTGTAAAAAAACAACTTCAAATTTGTAAAAGTACTCCACACTGAAATTTGTTTTACATTTTTCAAAAAATTATTTTTTCCAGAAAAAAAAAAAAAAAAGCAACAGGGAAAAAAAGTTTTCCCATGGCTTCAAAATTTACGGACATTTTACATCTCTAGGTAGGCCCCTGCAGGCTCTTCTGCAAAGCTCTTTGGTGGCACTATAATGCCACAAAGAACAATGGAGAGCCAATAGCCATTCATCACACGTGAGGAAGCCAAGGAACCCCTGGCGGGTGGATAGCGAGGAATCGGATAGATAAGATAAAAATTGTGCTTGTTATGGATACCCTGAGCATAAACGAACATTTAACAAAGCTCAATAGCCAAAGCTGAAATTTATACACACAAATCAATCAGAGGAATATCCTCCCTTATTGTACAGATAACATGATAAATAGGACAGAGCAGGATCAGCCAGAGGAGCAAGGAATCAGCCAGAATGGGGGGAAAGTACATCGGAACAGGAACAAGCAGGTGGTAGCAGGGGCAGATGTAGGATCACTGTTACAAGTTACAAAGAACAAAGCACATGGGGCACACAAGTAAAACACCGGGGCACTGTGGGATGCTAGTGGATGGGGTTTAATACCCTCCCAGTAGCCAGCATCAGATGGGGGCTATTTGGAGGCTACTAGGAAACATCTGCTGGTGGACTATAGCTTTTAGACCTGAGGCTGGGTTCACACTGGTGCGACACGACAGCCGTCCTACTTTGGATCCGACTTTGCCCTGCGACATGAAGCCGGCATGTGTCCGACTTTCAATGAACGGGGATCCGACTTGGATCCCCGCCAATGCCCGGCACTGTGTTTGGTATGAATCTTTAGGGGGAACTCCGCGCCAAATTTTAAATAAAAATCCGGCATGGGTTCCCCCTCCAAGAGCATACCAGGCCCTTGGGTCTGGTATGGACCTTGAGGGGAACCCCCTACGCCGAAAAAACGGTGTGGGGGGTCCCCCCCAATCCATACCAGACCCTTATCCGAGCACGCAGCCCGGCCGGACAGGAATGGGGGTGGGGACGAGCGAGCGCCCCCCCCCCTGAACCGTACCAGGCCGCATGCCCTCAACATGGGGGGTTGTTGCCTTGGGGGAGGGGGGCGCGCTGCGGCCCCCCCACCCCAAAGCACCTTATCCCCATGTTGATGAGGACAAGGGCCTCTTCCCGACAACCCTGGCCGTTGGTTGTCGGGGTCTGCGGGCGGGGGGCTTATCGGAATCCGGGAGCCCCCTTTAATAAGGGGGGCCCCCAGATCCCGGCCCCCCACCCTATGCGCCCCCCATGCCCCAAAGCAACCCCCCATGTTGAGGGCATGCGGCCTGGTACGGCCCAGGAGGGGGGGGCCGCCAGCTCGTCCCCACCCCCATTCCTGACCGGCTGGGCTGCGTGCTCGGATAAGGGTCTGGTATGGATTTTAGGGGGGACCCCACGCCGATTTTTTGGCGTAGGGGGTTCCTCTTAGATCCATACCAGACCGAAGGGCCTGGTATGCTCTTGGAGGGGGAACCCATGCCGGATTTTTATTTAAAATTTGGCGCAGAGTTCCCCCTCAAGATCATCTGAGCACAAGTCGCGTGCCGAAGTCGGATCATGCAAGACGGCAATCCGACTTTGATCCGACTTCAATGATAGTCAATAGGCTGAAGTAGGATCAAAGTCGGACCAAAGTAGTACAGGGAGCATTTCTAAAGTCGGAACGACTTGTGTCGGACCAGTTAGGACGGCTCCCATAGGGAAACATTAAATTTCACACGTCATGCGACATGAGCTCCCAATGTCGGAGCGTTTGTCGGACCAGTGTGAACCCAGCCTGAGTGCCACAAGCAGATGATTCAGTTCTAACAACTATAGTTTTCCTTTAAAGTAAGCTTGTTCTGATGAGAAACTCCAGTCCAAATGTTCTTTGCTGACTTTGATTATTATTTGCTGTCTTTGTGCCTCTTTTCTCAGGAAAGAAAAGAAAGTGAGGAGGAATCTAAAATGGTCAAAAAAGAGTAGAGAGAAAATCTCCCAATGGGGCACCTGGTAACAGCTCTCAGTGTTGGTATTTTACCTCTTTCCTCTTCCTCATCCTGTGTCTCTGGCACAGGATGCATACAGCAGTCTTCCCAGTGGGAACACGGAAAGGCAATAAAATCCTATCAGAGATGCTAAACCTTCCACTTCTAGCTATGTGCTCATTCCTCATTTCTGCTGCTGCATTCACCTATAATGTACAATATATGATGATAAGTAAGAACCAGAATTCCATATAATGGTTGCAGCAAGTGGGCAGCGTTGGACATCTTTGTACAGACACCATAGGTGGTGGGGACACAAGAGAAGCCGGTGGATGATTTAAAGCCCCAACATCTATCCAATGCTGAAATATCAGTTTAGATTCTGTTTAAAAGTTCTTATAGATAGTTAAACATCCGAAGACTTCAAGCAATTAAAGAACCAAACAATAGAAGACATTTTATATCCCTTTAGAGGTGCTGTAACTTTGCAAAACCTTTCAGTTAATGAAACCTGATGAATATAAAATAAAGCACTTTAGAACATCCTAAAGACTCTATTAGGTATAATCTGTTCTGCAGTTAAACACTCACACATTACATTATTCAAGGTATGACTAATTTGTTTGATTACTGTTAAACAAGACACTGAAATGCCCATCAAGAAACAGGACTAACAAATAGATGTCCACATTGTGTCAGTAAATTTGAATAGTATGTTTCTGCATTAATAATCATCATCATCATCATCAATACTTTGACAGCCATGTGTAATGCACTAAAACATTAATGATTCATAGTACTGTCCTTCCTGTTAGTTTAAGGGCCCATTTACACCATAATCCAGTGTGTTGCGGTGTACGCATTTGTGTGTTGAGGCACATTGCATTGGGCAGCCCATTTGAAATGAATGGAGAATAACAAAGCTCCTGCCTTGACTATTGTTGATTTAACCCTGGAGCTCTATATAACAAATTATGGTGTGAGCAAGCCCTTAGAATTCTGTTGCATGGAATATTAGAAAAGTCTAATATAAAGGCAGCTTCAGATACTTAAAGAGGAAGTAAAGTCTTCCTTTTTAATTGCACCTACAGGTAAACCTATAATAAGGCTTACCTGTAGGAGATATTTACTATATACGCCTCCTCATCGGCACATGCACTCTGAAGAAACGGCCGCTGGTGCCGTTTCAGGACCCTGTGCCGTGACCAGCGGAGTGATGTCATCGCAACTCCGGCCAATCACAGCTCCGGAGCCCATGAACTCGGAAGAAAGTCTGGGGAAAATGTGAGCGGCGAGCGGCCACCGATGAGAGAGCTTCGTTCTAAGGTAAGTATTTCATAATGAGCTAGTATGTGATGCATACTAGCTTATTATTATGCCTTTGTCTTGCAGGTTTTTTTTTTGGGGGGGGGGGTTTACAACCGCTTTAACCACCTCAGCCCCGGAATTTTTTACCCCCTTAACCACTTCCGGACCGCAGCATGCCAATATACGTCGAGATGAAGAGGGATATCTTTGTTATGGCAGCAGCTAGCTGCCATAACCCTGGTATCCTCTTCTTCAGAGGGCGGTCTGGTTTCTGATAGTGATCTCTGCGGTGGATTCGCCGCAAAATCATTTTTTTATCTGCGGCGGGAGAGGGCCCCCCTCCCGCCACTCTTCGCCGCTTACCGGAGCCGTCTGCAATGGTGGAGGTGATCGGGTCCTCTTCTGTGTGTGGTATGGAGACAAGTGAGGGGAAGATGGACCCCACCGTCTCCATACCATTGCAGGGTGGAAGCGACGTCACTTCCACCCATAGCTCTTAAAGGGCTGTTTTTTGTTTTTTTTTTCAAATGACAACGTTTTATTTCATTTTAGTGTAAATTTGAGATCTGAAGTCTTTTAGACCCCAGATCTCAAATTTAAGAGGTCCTGTCATTCTTTTTTTCCTATTACAAGGGATGTTTACATTCCTTGTAATAGGAATAAAAGTGACACATTTTTTAATTTTTTTTAAAGAACATTGTGAAAAAAAAAAGGTAAAAAAAAAAAGAAAAAAAAAATGTAAACGTGCCCTGTCCCGCCGAGCTCACATGCAGAAGCGAACGCATAGGTGAGTAACGCCCGCATATGAAAACTACACATGTGAGATATCACCACATTCGGTAATTCTAGTCCTAGACCTCCTCTGTAACTCAAAGCATGCAACCTGTAGAATTTTTTAAACATCGCCTATAAAGATTTTATAGGGTAAAAGTTTGACGCCATTCTACGAGCGGGTGCAATTTTGAAGCGTGACATATTGGATATCAATTTACTCGGCGTAACATTATCTTTCACAATATAAAAAAAAATTAGGCTAACTTTACTGTTGTCTTATTTTTTAATTCAAAAAAGTGTATTTTTTCCAAAAAAAGTGTGCTTGTAAGACTGCTGCACAAATACGATGTGACAGAAAGTATTGCAACGACCGCCATTTAATTCTCTAGGGCGTTAGAAAAAAAAAAGTATGTTTGGGGGTTCTAAGCAATTTTCCAGCAAAAAAAAAAAGTTTTTAACGTAAACAAATCTCGGAAAGAGGCTCGGTCCTTAAGTGGTTAATGACCAGGCCATTTTTTGCAATACGGCACTGCGTTATTTTAACTGACAATTGCATAGTCGTGGGACGCTGCACCCAAATCAAATTGATGTCTTTTTTTTCCCGCAAACAGAGCTTTTTATTTGATCACCTCTGCAGTTTTTATTTTTTGCACTATAAACAAAAAAAGACCGTCAATTTTGAAAAAAATATATATATATTTTTGACTTTTTGCTATAATACATATCCAAAAAAACCAATAGGCATATATAGATTGGTTTGCGCAAAAGTTATAGCATCTACAAACTATGGGATAGATTTATGGACGTTATTTTTTTATTGTTTTTACTGGTAATGGCAGCGATCATTAGCAGGACTGCGACATTGCGGCGGACAAATCTGACACCAAGTGATACTTTTTGGGGACCAGTGACACCAATACAGTGATCAGTGCTAAAAAAAATGCACTGGCACTGTATAAATGACACTGGCAGGGAAGGGGTTAACACCGGGGGCAATCAAAGGGTTAACTGTGCTCCCTGGGTGTGTTTTCTAACTGTGTGGGGGATGGACTGACAGGAAGAACACAGAGATCCCTGTCCCTGCTTACAAGGAACAGAAGATCTCTGTGTACTTGTTTACATAGGCAGATCCCCGTCCTGCCTCTCTGTGGAGTGATCACGGGTGGCTGGCAGACATCCAGTCCACCGGACCAGCTGATTGGCTCCCGCTCCGTGCCCACAGTATCTATTGCACAAAATAAAGTAATTTCGAGCAATATATGCGGTGGGTGGTCTTTAAGTGGTTAAAGAAGAGTTTTGGCCAAAGCCTATCTGAGCTTAAAACTGTCCCAACATAATTTCTAATACCTATTCTGACTAACCAGAGTAAGAAATATCTGAATACTTACCTATTTTTCGGCTGCTTCAGTCTGGTCACGTGATCTTCCCTGTGTCTACCGACTACAGGGGAGAGGAGAGAACGCTACAACAATGGCTGGAATCATAGCCGTGCGCACAGGGTGTGCCGGGTGTGCCTGGGCACACCCTAATCACCTCATGCGCATTAGCATTATCCAGAAGCAGCACCAGGTGGGTGGTTTGGGGTGCCAGTGGCCAGTGTAAATGCCCCCATTATATTAAAGTCTAGGTTCAACTTTAGGAACACCTTACACCAGTATTTAGGGTGTACCATAATATGCTCCCAATCGACTGCCTCCCACCACCAGAGCCCCCTTCCTGTGACAGAAGGTGACATTTATGTGCGTTGGAACTTTGGGGTGCACACCCTAATGCAATAGGCTGCGCACACCTATGGCTGGAATGCTTGGAAGCATGACGTTGCCCAAAGGGTGGTTGGTGCTACCTCTTCGCCCTGCAGCTGCGCTGGCTGACACAAGGGAGCATGATCACATGACTGGACAGCAGCGGCCTGAAAAAAGGCAGATATTTACATCACCACAACCCTAAAGCCGTGTACACACGGGCGGACTTTTCAGCATCAAACGTCCGACGGTCTTTCCGATCAGCTTTCAACAGAGTTACGAATGACTTTCGGATGACGGGACTTGCCCACACATGAACGGGCAAGTTCATTCGAAAGTCTGTTGGTATGAACGTGATGACGTACGACCGGACTAAAATAAGGAAGTTCATAGCCAGTAGCCAATAGCTGCCCTTGCGTCCTTTTTTGTCTGTCAGACTAGCATACAGATGAACGGATTTTTCGACCGGACTCGAGTTCCAAATCTAAAGTCTGTCTGATTTTCGACAGAAAAAGTCCACTGAAGGTCCGATGAAGCCCACACATGGTCAGATTGTCCGACGGATTTGTTCCTTCGGACCAGCCTGGTCGAAAAGTCTGCCCATGTGTACATGGCATAAGCATAGGTGTTGGGCGGGGATGGAACCATTTAAAGGCTACTTATGTTTTTTCTTGACTGGAATTCCACCTTTTCAAGGAATACATACACTGTATATATATATATTTGTGACTGTTGCCTGCCTGCAGTTCATCATTAAAGCAACACTAAGCTCTGGTTTGAAAGAATATATTTTCTATTCAGCAGGGACGTGCAGTCAGGGGAGGCAGGTGAGGCAGAGCCATAAACAAAAAAAACAAACAAAAGAAAATGATCAAGCTTCAAGGGTTGTAGGGGGTAGGTAGCTGAAGTCCTACCTCACAACTGGTCATAATTTGGGGCTCATTCCACCTATAGTTCCTGAGATATGGTGCTTCTTTTGCAGCCTGTCAGAAGCTACAGAGCAGCCAGTTTAAATACAAGCTGACACACTCTGTTTGCAGCAGACTGAGAGGATGAGCTCACAGTGCCTCTCACTTCTTGTCAGAGGCGCTGAGTTCGGTGGATAGCTTGGACCAATGGTAAACAACCACCATTGGAACAAGCTGTCCAAAAAAACTGCGGCAGTGGAGGCTGTCCTCTCACTGCTGTGTCACAGAAGGGGGCATGTGTCTAAAAGACACATGCTCCCTTCCAGCCCAGCCCTCTTAAATAGAAGGAAAAAGCAAGGGTTTATAGGTATAAGATTTACCCACAATCCCTTGTTTTTCTCACACAGTTAAAAAGGGTTGTAAACGCTCATGTTTTTTCACCTTAATGCATCCTATGCATTAAGGTGAAAAAACTTCTGACAGTCACCAGCCCCCCAGCCCTCCCCCCCGTTTTATTTACCTGAGCCCCGTAATTCCCACGCCAGGGACGCGCTGTCCCTCTCTGCATGTGGTCCTGGTTCTTGATTGGATAGGCATTCGTGTCTATGGACGCAAATGCTGGACTCGGGAGCGCGCCCGCAAGGTAATCCCCAAACTCTCTCTCTCTATCTCTCTCTCTCTCTCTCTCTCTCTCTCTCTCTCTCCACACACAGTTGTGCTCATAAGTTATGATATCTTGGCCATTTTTCAGAGAATATGAATGATAACACAAAAACATTTCTTTCACTCATGGTTAATGTTTAGCTGAAGCCATTTATTATCAATCAACTGTGTTTACTCTTTTTAAATCATAATGGCAACAGAAACTACCCAAATTCCCCTGATCAAAAGTTTACATACCCTGGTGATTTTTGTCTGATAACATGCACACAAGTTGACACAAAGGGGTTTGAATGGCTATTAAAAGGTAGCCATCCTTACCTGTGATCTGTTTGCTTGTAATTAGTGTGTGTGTAAAAGGTTGATGAGTTTTTGGACTCCTGACAGACCCTTGCATCTTTCATCCAGTGCTGAACAGATGTTTCTGGATTCTCAATCATAGGGAAAGCAAAAAGAATTGTCAAAGGATCTGCGGGAAAAGGTAGTTGAACTGTATAAAACAGAAAAGGGATATAAAAAGATATCCAAGGAATTGAGAATGCCAGTCAGTAGTGTTTAAACTCTAATCAAGAAGTGGAAAATGAGGGGTTCTGTTGAAACCAAACCACGGTCAGGTAGACCAACTGGAATTTCAACCACAAGTGCCAGGAAAATTGTTTGGGATGCAAAGGAAAACCCACAAATAACTTCAGGTGAAATAGAGAACTCTGAAAACATATGGTGTGGCTGTTACAAGATGCACAATAGGGAGACACTTGAAGAAAGATGGGCTGCATGGTTGAGTCGCCAGAAGAAAGCCATTACTATGCAAATGCCACAAAGTATCCCACTTACAATATGCCAAACAGCACAGTGACAAGCCTCAAACCATCTGGCACAAAGTCATTTGGAGTGATGAGACCAAAATTGAGATTTTTGGCCACAACCATAAATGCTACAATTGGAGATGATGTTTTGGGGATGTGTGAGCTACAAAGGCACAGGAAATTTGGTCAAAATTGTTGGCAAGATGAATGCATTATGTTATCAAAAAATACTAGAGGAACATTTGCATTCATCAGCCAGAAAGCTGCGCATGGGACGTACTTGGACATTCCAACATGACAATGATCCAAAACACAAGGTCAAGTCGACCTGTCATTGGCTACAGCAGAATAAAGTAAAGGTTCTGGAGTGGCCATCTCAGTCTCCTGACCTCAATATCATTGAGCCACTCTGGGGAGATCTCAAACGTGCAGTTCATGCAAAACAGCCCAAGAATTTACAGGAACTGGAGGCTTTTTGCCAAGAGGAATGGCAGCTTTACCATCTGAGAAGAGCCTTATCCACAAAGTACCACAAAAAACTTCAAGCTGTCATTGATGTAAAAAGGGGGCAATACACGGTATTAAGAACTGGGGTATGTAAATGTTTGATCAGGGTCATTTGGCTAGTTTCTGCTGCCATTATGATTTAAAAAGAGTAAACACAGTTGATTGATAATAAATGGCTTCAGCCAAACACTAACCATGAGTGAAAGAAAAGTTTGTGTTATCATTAATAATCTCAAAAAAATGGGCAAGAAATCATAAATTCTGCTAGGGTATATAAACTTATGAGCACAACTGTAAATATTATATATATATATATATATATATATATATATATATATATATATATATATATATGCTTTTTATTTTTAGCAGACACTCTAGGAAATAAAATGGTGGTTAGACGGTAATTGCACAGCAATTTTTCAAATGTTTTTTTGGTAAAGAAACTGTATCATCAAAAAAAAAACAACAAAAAAAACATAGTTAGCCCGATTTTTTTGTATACTATGAAAGATGATATTATGCCAAGTAAATAGATACCTAACATGTCGAGAGAGAGAGAGAGAGAGGGAGAGAGAGAGAGACATCCAAATAAAAAAAAGCACCATAAGACTGGATGTGGTTAACATTCTTTCACTGAAAAGCGTCAGTCAATACTTGGCTTCTCCTGGGTCGCAGATCCCAACACAGTTCTAAAGACAAAATCTGAGGAACAGACGATATTAAGCCCTGCTGCTTGCAACTTCCCGCAAAGGGCACTCACTCCCTGTCTTCCCTGCCTCAGCTAGGAAGGGAGGAACCAAAGAATGGACCAACTCCCAAGGTCTTCCTCTGGACCAAAACTGACCCGCTGGAGCTTTCCTCCTCTCTCAAGAGAAATGGTGGGGAGCCCTGGAGCACCCTGCCCTCCCTCCAGTGGGGGAAAGCAGTAGCACAGCTGCTAGATGATGCCTCGTCTCCTTCCTCTCCAGTCTGACCCACCTCCCTACCTAGTCCTGCATAAACTCCTAAACTTTAACTCCACCTTAAAGGAGACCTGCTCTACCACCTGCCTACATATGGTCAAAATGTAAAATCATACAGTATCTCAGGAAAGTGAGTACACTCCTCAGAATTTTGTAAATATTTTATTATATCTTTTAATTTGACAATACTGAAGAAATGACACTTTGCTACAATATAAAGTAGTATGTGTACAGCTTGTATAACAGTGTAAATTTGCTGTCCCCTCAAAATAACTCAATACATAGCCATTAATGTAACAAAAATGAGTACACCCCTTAGTGAAAATGTACAAACTGGGCACAATTAGCCATTTTCCCTCCCTGTCATGTGACTCATTAGTGTTATAAGGTTTCAGATGTGAATGGGGAGAAGGTGTGTTAAATTTGGTGTTATCGCTCTCACTCTCTCATACTGGTCACTGGAAGTTCAACATGGCACCTCATGGCACAGAACTCTGAGGATCTGAAAAAAAGAATTGTTGCTCTACGTAAAGATGGCCTAGGCTATAAAAAGATTGCCAAGACCCTGAAACTGAGCTGCAGCACGGTAGCCAAGACCACACAGCGGTTTAACAGGACAGGTTCCTCTCAAAACAGGCCTTGCCATGGTCGACCAAAGAAGTTGAGTGCACGTGCTCAGCGTCATATGCAGAGGTTGTCTTTGAGAAATAGACGTATAAGTTCTGCCAGCATTGCTGCAGAGGTTGAAGAGGTGGGGGGTCAGCCTATCAGTACTCAGACCATATGCCACACACTAAATCAAATTGGTCTGCATGGCTGTTGTTCCAGAAAGAAGCCTCTTCTAAAGATGATGCACAAGAAAGCCCGCAAACAGTTTGCTGAAAACAAGCAGACTAAGGACCTGGATTACTGGAGCCATGTCCTGTGGTCTGATGAGACCAAGACAAAACAATTTGGTTCAGATGGTGTCAAGAGTGTGTGGCGGCAACCAGGTAAGGAGTACAAAGACAAGTGTGTCTTGCCTACAGTCAAGCATGGTGGTGGGAGTGTCAGGGTTTGGGGCTGCATGAGTGCTGCCGGCACTGGGGAGCTACAGTTCATTGAGGGAACCATGAATGCCAACATGTACTGTGACATACTGAAGCAGAGCATGATCCCCTCCCTTTAGAGACTGGACCTTAGACATGATAATGATCCCTAACACACCCCCAAGATGACCACTGCCTTGCTAAAGAAGCTTAGGGTAAAGGTGATGGACTGGCCAAGCATGTCTCCAGACCTAAACCCTATTGAGCATCTGTGGGGCATCCTCAAGTGGAAGGTGGAGGAGCGCAAGGTCTCTAACATCCACCAGCCCGGTGATGTCGTCATGGAGGAGTGGAAGAGGACTCCAGTGACAACCTGTGAAGCTCTGGTTAACTCCATGCCCAAGAGGGTTAAGGCAGTGCTGAAAAATAATAGTGGCACAAAATATTGACATTTTGAGCCGATTTGGACATTTTCACTTAGGAGTGTACTCACTTCTGTTGCTAGCGGTTTAGACAATAATGGCTGTGTGTTGAGTTATTTTGAGGGGACAGCAAATTTACACTGTTATTCAAGCTGTACACTCACTACTTTACATTGTAGCAAAGTGTCATTTCTTCAGTGTTGTCACATGAAAAGATATAATAAAATATTTACAAAAATGTGAGGGGTGTACTCACTTTTGAGATACTGTATATATTCATATCTGTACTTTAATTATTTCTAGCCAACTCCTCTTAATCTGAATGATCTTGAATTTTGTAATCTTATGCTGTGAAGATTCCCACACATTTATTTCCTTGCATTCTGTGGCATGTAGTCATTATGTGCTGTGAGTAGGTACTGCTGTGTCACACATTTCACAGTGCCTGCCTTTTGAACTTTAAAGGTGCTGAGAGGAGCAGTCAGTACAGGAATCACTGCTTGCAGGCAGCAAGGTACCATGGGACATGTAGTTCTTAACCATTGAAAGTAAACAGCAAAGGAGAAGCTGCAAAGCATGCAGGGAAACCAGGAAGTTGTGGTAAGAGATGGCCAGCGGACAGTACTCACAACATGAAAAGAGATTTTTCAAGTAATCTTATATTGGATTGCCAAAAATAACTATACCTGTACTACTGTACCATGCAATCCAGTGCAGCAAACACACAGTGTTTGTGACCTGCGTTTGGGGTGTTATCTTAACATTGACATCCACTGAAGATCGCAATTGCAGTGCATTTTAAATGCGATGCAGGAAACGCGCACGGATCGGTTTCCCTCGCTGAGCTCAGGTGTGAACAGAGTCTGTATGTGTATGCTGTGCACATAGATTTCCTGTAAACAAACCAATACAAAAAAATAGAAAGACTGTTATATCCCAGGGGTCCTGACCTCCTGCAGCTTCTTTGCAGTTTCACATCCGTATGCTGCTTAATTTCAGTTAAAATGGTCACTTGTAGTCTCCACCAAAAGTCAGTGTGACAGAGTGGCAAATGGGTACCAGACTGCTCCTCTGCCTTCCAGTGCAATCTAGGGATTTGGATTAAGGAGAACAGCACACCCAAGGGTAGAAGTCCAGAATTTGTTTTAATTTTGTACTTAAAATCTATGGTTAAGAATCAAACCTATATCAGAGTTATTTTTACGGAACCTGTTTATCAGGGCTTATGTTGTTTGTCTTATACTTACCCCTGGACTTCACCAAAGGCACCGTTTCAGAATTTATGTTAAATGGCTGCCTAACCAGGACCATTTCTCTGCATAGTATAGACTATAAATCCTGATAGGTACATCACCTAGATGAGAACTGCTATCAGAAAAGGATGACACGTTGCCCCATTCTTCTTGTTATTGTTCCTAGGTGAACTGAGTCTTACACAGAGAGGACAAACTTTAAAATTGACTGAACCTGCAATAGTATGCCTTGTAAGGAATGACATTTGAGCTTGTTATATAATTACATAGCGAGTAACTAAAAATTAATAACAAAAACAATTCATGTGTTAGGGGGTTATTCCAACTGAAAACTACAACAATCTTTTTTTTCTTGCAAAATTTTTATTCCACATTTTTATAAACATTACACAAGATAAAAACACAATAACCCCCCCACCCCCTCCCTCTTCCCTCTAGTGCAATGTTCCAGGAATTACAGGTAGCCAAGCAGGATTAATCACCCTTGCAGCAACATTTCAGTAACTAGAACAGTGTAAACCAGATGAGAAAATAGAATATACATGCACTTGCTGAGTGCCTTTGGTCTTTCAACAAACAGCTCTTTATACACTTCTGACAGTGTCTTCTGCATGGAATCATTGTACAGCAACTGCTCCAGAGGAGAAGACTGAAGCTCCAATGTGTCAGCACCAAACTGTTACAAGTGCATGCCTCAGCTGAAGATAATGGAAAAGGTACCAGTTCGGGAGGCTATCTTTCAGTTGATCAAAGGTGTGCGGTGTCCCCTGCCCCCACACTATGTTCAATTGTTTGATGCCAACCCGGGCCTATATTATCGGGTCCGGAATCGCACCAAAATGGGATAATCTGGGATTAAACCATAAGGGAGTGTCTGGTGACCATACCTCAGTCTCAGAGCTCATTAGCATCCTTGCCCTGTCCCATGCGTGGATAGTAGTGCGCATTGAGCTAGTCAAAGGCAACGACACCTGTGGACCCCTATATACCCAGTAATAAAGAATTTCATAGGATCCCATAAGTGCGGCCTCAAGTACTGTTGCTGCATCTTCATCATCTCGCAACAGCCAGCGCCTGGCAACCACCAACTGTCCTGCTAGAAAATACTTAGGTCTGGTAGAGCTAATCCTCCCTGTCCAAGGGGTTCCTGTAGTGTACGAAGACCTATTCTGGGGTGACCTGAAGACCATAGGAAGAAACTAAACAGACTATTTGCACGCTTAAAGAATGAGCATGGGATCCAAAGTGGAGCATTGCGCAGAAAATACAAAACAAAACTGGTAAAATCTTCATCTTAAAGGAGGTTCACCCTACCAATCAATGAAAGTGGTAAATGCCTCCAGGAGTCCAGCTAAGTCTTAACTTTGGTGAGGAGCGACATTAAATTAAGTGATGGATAATCGCCTACTTTGGGAGATAAACGAATACCCAAATAGTTGAATTTAGATACCCAAGCTATGGGGACATATAATGCCAGTCCACAGACTCGAAGGCCTTAGCCATATCAAGGGACACCATCACCCTAGCCCCAGGGTTGGTATGTACAAATAGCCTGCGAAGATTGGTGTCTGTAGATTTCTGGGGAATGAAGCCTGTTTGATCTACGTCCACCAGCATGGTGATTACCTTCAAAAGTCTTGTGGCCAGTATCTTCATTAGGATCTTGAGACCTTGTTTGAGAAGAACTATTGGTCTATAAAAGGAGCAGTCGAAGGGGTCCTTGTCCGGTTTAGGCAGCAGAACCACCTGAGCCTCCATGAGAGAATCCAGAAGAATCTTATTTTCTAAGCAGAAGTGAAACAGAGTCCTAAGTCTTGGGACAAGAGCTTCTAGAAGCAGCCTATACCACTCTATGCAGAACCCATCTGGACCTGGGGATTCGTGGGGAGGGAATGATCTAAAGGCAGTTTCAATTTCCTTCTCTGTGATCTCTAGATCTAAGCTGTTTTTGTCCATCTCAGAGAGCACTGGAATGCTTAGGGAGGAAAGTAGGGATTCCAAGTCCTGTTCATTATAAGCTGGGATAGGCGCATAAAGTGCTCTATAATGATCTACAAAGGTGTCTAGAATGTCATTCGGGTCAGTGAGCAAGGTTCCCTGGGAACTGGTAATGCAAGAGATATTAGTCTGAACTGTGTTCTGCAACCAGAATAGCCAGCAATTTTCCATTTTATATCTCCTTGTTCAAAAAGGGATTCTGCCCTCCTCGTCCAAGAGGTGTGTGTTAGCTTAGTGTAATGCAACGCCAAAAGACGGTGTGCTTCCAGTAGTTCGACATATGTAACCTCTGACTGATTGGTTGCATGAGCCAGCTCACACACTCTCTCTTTATCCTGAAGTCCCTGTGACAAGACATTAAATTCTTTACGTGCTCGCTTGATAGCCGATATATACTGATCTCGTATACACGCCTTAAAGGTATCCCAAACTATAGTCAAGGGAGCCGATTGTACGTTGTCCTCCCAGTAGCCAGAAAAGACTGGTGCCACCTGGGAAGCCACCGATTCCACCTGTAACCAACCTGGTTTCAACCGCCATGCACCCCTATGATCTGTAAAGGTAGACCAATATGTACCGACAGAGGTGTGTGATCTGACAAGCCCCCTGCAAGATAATTAGCTCCTCTCTCCAACTGCATCATTGAAGTATTTGCGAAAGCTAGATCAAGCCGTGAGAAAGACCTATGAGTTTTAGATAAAATGTGAAAAACTCTGGGTGGTAGGATTCTTCCATCGCCACAACTCCGTCAAAGAAGCTGTCTTCCACAATGCAGCTCTCCTTGAATTAGAGGAGTATAGGGTGGCGCTCAAAATGGCATTAAAATCCCCCGCTACAATGAGAGGCAAATGCATGAGGGGAGCCAACTTACCTAATAAGTCATACAGCACCTGTATCTGAAATCGGGGAGGCACATAAACATTAACCAGCACCATTTTATACACATATATATATCAGCTACAATAATCACATAATGGCCCCCGGGACTTGTTATGACCTGATGAATGGTACAGGGGACAGAGCTTTACTGATCAAAATAGCCACTCCCCTGGCATACGTGGAATACGTAGCATGCATGGCACGTTGGAACCAGGAGCGCTGTAAAGTCAAAACCCTATTGCCATCTAAATGTGTCTCCTGTAAGAAGACTATATGGGGCTTAAGTGGCTTTAGATATTGGAACATCAGGGCTCGGCCGAATTTATCGTTTAAGCCTATAACATTCCAAGACATCAAATTAAACGTGGTTCCCGACATAGGTATACATTATAGAGATATACACATCGAACAACATAACATTACTAGGAGATTCAAGCGACCAATGACCCCTTAGGGCCTCAGGTAATTTACAGCTCACATGTGGCCAAGGGTATAGTATGAAACATTGCACAGGCAACTCACAATTATTCCCAGTCCCATGTAACTCCCTGCTGATGTGTAAAACATTGGAACAAATACACGCAGCGCAGTCCCAAAACTTGTCAAAAAAATTTGCACAAAAACGTGACCGAAAAAAAAGGTCTAACACATTAGAGAAATGAAAAACAAAAAAGAAGTCCTCTAGTGATAGACGGTTCAAAAGGAAAGAATATATATATATATATATGTTCCTGTGTAATCTCCGTTCTGTGCCCCAGAGAGGAGTAATAGCAAACCCCCCCCCACATATTTCCAGGAGTGATGGTTTCTCCGTACTCCAATAATAAAATAACTTCAGCAGGAAAATTACATAACAGGGGCTCTCCAGGAAGTTCTGGTCCTGCAAGCAACACAGTCAAGGAGGATTCTAAAGGTGGGGAGTTAAAGTGCACTGTTAGTCCCCAAAAGGAACGCCATCATCAACCCCGCAGATATCAGGATCCCCCAAATCTTCTAGACAAGCGAGACCCCAGCCTCTGGCTCACAGGATATCGATCCAAGAATCGGACTGTGCACCTGTGGGGGATCCGCAGCTGGCTGGGATAAAGCATGCTATACTTGATGTTTTTGTCCCCAAGTTGACGTCTCACCTCATTGAAGGATCTGCACCGCTTTTGAACATCTGCAGAGAAATTCAGGAATAGCACCAACTTGGTATTTTCATATGGCAATTCAGAATGCTTTCGTGCCCCTGCCAAATTCATATCCCTATCCCGGAAATTCAAGAGTCAGACCAGGAATGGTCTAGGACAGTGATGGCGAACCCTGGCACCCAAGATGTTTTGGGAAATGTAGTTCCAAAACATCTGGGATGTCAAGGTTCACCATCACTGGTCTAGGAGGTGCACCCTCTGGGCGTTTACCAGTAGGCACCCTTTCAACAACGTACGTGGGCAGCATATCAGGCAGGTTCAGCAGTTGTTTCAACAGGGTTTCAGCAAATATAGCAGGACGCCAGCCCTCCGCTCCTTCCGGCAGGCCCACTACGCGAATATTATTCCGCCTCTGCCTGTTTTCTGCATCATCCACTTTATTCACAAGGTAACTCACCAGCGATTGCAGCTTCGCAATATGTGCGCCCTTCTGATACTCCACCATGCCAATCTGGTCCTCAGCTTCTGTAATCCTCCCTCTCATTTTGCCCAGATCATGGCGGATCAGGGTGCATTCTGATGACAAATGATCTATGCGGACCATCATCATTGCCCTCTATGGCTGCCAGCATCAGCTTAGTTATTGTGTCTGGAGCCGCTTCCAGTAATGTAGGTGAGAGAGCAGTCTCCTGTGCAGCAGAGGACGACACCATGACCGAAGGTGGCGCTGACATTCCCAGGCTCTGCGCCTTCCCGTCCCATGTCCCAGAAGCAGAGGCTGAGATGGCGCCTGGTGAGCTCGCGCCCCACCCCTTCCCTGGGAGCTGGGATTTCGGGTCCCTGGAGCTTTTTCCTCTGCCTTTTGCCAACATAATCATTGCTTCCGGGAGGGGGGGGCCTTGATGCTTGGGGGAGAAACTGTATCGAGCTTTGGAGTAACATGTCCGTCCTGCTTTACATCCTGGCCACACCCCCCAAACTACAACAATCTTTAAACAAAGTGCAAAAATTATATATAGATTACAGTTAATCTTCTTCCTCAGTAAATGCATGTAAAAGTCCCAAAGTGCAAATAGATCTACTCTATGTAGTGTGCCACGCGGATCCCCTGAGAACATGCATGTGCATGAAACACGGAAGGGAACTTTACGTGCTGAGGTTACGCTCGTGAGTCCATGAGTCAGCCATTGGAGTGAGTTTTCCCTGTTTATTTTATACAATCCCCGTGAATTATTTAGTATATATATATATATATATATATATATATATATATATATGTTATTATTAACCGCTTGCTGCCCGCCATATGGTGGCCAGGCGGCGCGGCTCTTGTTCTGGGTGAAACAGATTACAGTGCACACACACAAAAATGACATTTATCCTGCAAGGCAAGTTAAAAACACCTGAACATTTTTTTTTACACATTTTCCAAAAACTTCTGGAAAAAAAATGAACCATTCAAAAGACTCATTGCCTCATAGATTATACGTTGGGGTGTTTGCTTTCCAAAATGGGGTCATTTTGTGGGCGTTTCTATTGTCCTGGTGCTCCAGGGCCTTCAAAAGTGTAATAGGTGGTTGAGAAATTAGATGTGTCATTTATGCTCATAGAACGCCTGAAGGTGCTACTTCAATGTTGGGCCTTTGTATGTGGCCAGGCTGTGTAAAAGTCTCACACATGTGGTATTGCCATACTCAGGAGGAGTAGCGGAATGTATTTTGGGGTGTAGTTTGTTGTATGCATATGCTGTTTGTGTGAGAAATAACCTTATTTTTTTTTACAAATCTCCATTTTTCAAAGAATTGTGGGAAAAACTTACAACTTAAAAAAACTCACCATGCCACTTACTTAATATCTTGGAATGTCTACTTTCTAAAAAGGGGTCATTTGGGGGGTATTTGTACTTTCTTGACTTGTTAGTGTCTCAAGAAATGAGATACACCTGATGTACTGAAGGCCTGATCAGATGTGATCAATTTTCAGTGATTGGCACCATAGTTTGTAGACTCTATAACTTTCAAAGACCAAATAATATAAACTAATTTGGGTTATTTTTACCAAAGCTATGTAGCAATATAAATTTTGGCCAAAATTTATGAGTAAAAATTACTCATTTGCAAAATGTTATGACAGAAACAAAGAAAAAGGCATTTTTTTTCACAAAATTTACGTTTTTTTTTTATTCATAGCACAAAAAATAAAAACCCACTAGTGATTAAATACCACCAAAAGAAAACTCTATTTGTGTGAAAAAAAGGACACAAATTTCATATGGGTACAGTGTTGCATTGCTGAGTAATTGTCAAAGTGTGAGAGTGCTGAAAGCTGAAAATTGGTCTGGGCAGGAAGGGGGTTTATGTGCCCTATATTGAGGTGGTTAAACTAAGTGCAGAATAACGACCTAACACTACTCAGCGCTAAATTACTTACAACGTAAAGCAATAAATTGAAAGTCAACTGAACAGAGCTGTACTACAGTCACTCTATACAGATTATAGATGTTATGCACATTAGCAGCTGCTAACAAAGGGTTCAAAATAAATAAAAAATAGCATTTAAAAGTCCAGTGAACTACTGTGTACATCCACTGCCGTAGCAGCGCTCATGTCAGTCCATCTGAATGTGACAAGCATTTATATGATTAAATATATAAGCAATGGTGTGATGACTTTTAGTAGAATAAAGTTCTGGGAAAAGAACAGTGATCCTAGTAGTTGGCAAACTTGCACCACACACCCAGGTAACCACCATGTGAATCACACTCCCCTTATGGTACAAACTCAGCAGATATCCATAATTCACATGTCTTAAGGTGATCCTTTCTAATCACTTTTAAAAGAAAGTCATCCACAATATCTGTCGGGTTAAAGATATAGGTGGCTCTAATATCACAGGGTCATAGAAGAAACAAGATACCACATATCGTAATTTTGCTTAAATTGTATTGTAGCCAACCGGTGTATTGCAAACAGCCGCATTATTCCTTCCTGGTGATCTCCAGCTGACTGACACGCACAAGTCACTTACGGTCATCGTAAAGATCACCCCCGGCGGGTTTAGTTACTTACAACTTCAATTGAGGGAGTTATATGTTATTGCCTAATTTTAAATTTAAATTACAACACTATATACTCTGGTGTGGGCTCGATGGTGTGAGCTTTATATGCAGAGGAATGATCATCTCCATCTGAACTTTGGATTCTGAGGAATACCTGGTGATATAGATTGGATGTGTATCTGCCTTAATGTTTATCTGGTGAGTGCATTTAGGAGGTGGAGGTTTGGCACAATGCTGGTGACAGAGTGTACTTTGGGACTTTTGCATGCATTTACTGAGGAAGAAGATCTTCTATATACCATTTTTGGGACTGTTTTGCACTACAAGCACTTTTTATAAGAATTGTTGTAATTTCAGTGGGGATAACCCCTTAACACATGAATTGTTTATTTATTTATAGTTTTGGGTTTTTTTAAGTCAATTTTGAATATAATTAATTTTAGCACTTTATATATGCACATATGTTGTTGTGTTTGTTTACACTATTATAAGCGCTTGTCATGGTTATGCAGTAATCTTTCTCTTTCAGCTTACCTTCTCATGTGTTCAGACTAAGAGGCCAGCCACTCACACCTGGCTGGTTTTATAACCTCTCCTCTAAGCATGGCCCCACCCCAGGCCCTATCAGGGAACCCTATATTAACCTGTGCACTGCAAGCCAGCAGTGCTGATCAACCATTGTGTGTTAGCCTTTGTGTGTTCTGGCTTCCTGTTTCCTGTAGTGTGCTCTACATTTATTCGCCCCAGGGAATCTTACGTATTATCCACGGTGGGATCCGTGTTGGTGTTTCAGCAGCTCTGCCTTCCTTACCAACCTGACTCCCATCTGCAGCAGTCAGCCGTAGGGTCCACTACCTTGCAGTGCACTCCTGATCCCAACGGTGTGCATCTGTCAAGGTGACCTGGCAGTTTGATCAGCCATGGACCCGGCTGACGTGCCGCTTCCTGCAGCCGATCCATTGCAGGGCTTAGTTCGCAGACTTGAGACCCAGGAATCACATCAGACCCAAGTGATGCGATTCCTTCAGGATTTGGCATCCTGTTTTGAACAGGTTCAGGCCTCATTAGGACCCCAGGTTCAACAACCTCAACCGCTATCTGCACCTATCGCACCAGTCGCAGCCACACATTCATTACAACTGCCAGCTCCGGCCCGTTTCTCTGGGGACTCCAAGGCTTTCAGGGGGTTCCTTAGCCAGTGCACAATTCATTTTGAACTTCAGCCCCAAAACTTCCTGTCCGATCGGGCGAAAGTAGCTTATATTATATCCCTCCTGTCCGGCGAGGTGCTAGCTTGGGCTGCCCCTCTGTGGGAACTGAATGATCCAGTAGTTTCTAGCCTGTCTGATTTCTTGAAACTTTTTCGGAATATCTTCGAGGAACCGGGTCGTGTCGCCTCAGCGGCTAGTGCTCTTTTACGTCTCCATCAAGTGTCCGCTTCTGTGGGACAGTATGCTCTTCAGTTCCGTATCCTCACAGCTGAATTGAGCTGGAATAATGAGGCCCTAGTTGCAACCTTTTTACATGGCCTCTCTGATAGAGTGAAGAATGAATTAGCAGGAAGATCCCTTCCTGCTGATCTGGACGGTGTCATCACCTTGTGTAACCAGATCGATATTCGCTTTCAGGAGAGGGCCCTGGAAAAAAGACGCCAGCACTCCCCGTTCCTTAGGCAGCCTGAGCTCCCAGTCCCTTCTCTTCGGTCCGAGGAGCACCCCCTGCCCGCTTAGGAACCTATGCAGCTGGGCTGGACCAAGTTGTCTGCTGAAGAATGCGCTAGGCGCAGTTATCTTTCCGTGTCAGCTTACCTTCTCCTCATGTGTTCAGACTAAGATGCCAGCCACTCACACCTGGCTGGTTTTATAACCTCTCCTCTAAGCATGGCCCCACCCCAGGCCCTATCAGGGAACCCTATATTAACCTGTGCACTGTACGCCAGCAGTGCTGATCAACCATTGTGTGTTAGCCTTTGTGTGTTCTGGCTTCCTGTTTCCTGCCGTGTGCTCTACGTTTGTTTGTGTTACCAACCTTGGCATGTTCTCAACTATTCCTGTCTGCTCGTGACCCTGACCTTTGGCGTGTCCCCGACTATCCCTGTTTGCGACCCTGAACCTTGGCATAAACTCTGTTGTCCTTGTCTGCTTGTGGCCCCGACCTTGGCTTATTCCATTAATATCCCTATCCTCCTGTTGCCTACTGTGGGTGTGAGCTGGGGGACCCTGGGGGTCACGACCTAGAGTCAGTTGCAGCCCAGTCCATCCTCACCACTAGAGGCTCTGGTGAACACCTGATGGCTCTTAGATCCGCGCCCCAGGGAATCTTACGTTCTAACCACGGTGGGATCCGTGTTGGTGTTCCAGCGGCCCTGCCTTCCTTACCAACCTGACTCCCATCCGCAGCAGTCAGCCATAGGGTCCACTACCTTGCGGTGCACTCCTGATCCCAACGGTGTACATCTGTCACCTAGCCTCAAGGTGACCTGACATCGCTGCACTGTCACTTTCTTGATTTGCGTATAAAGTTGGCTGGTTACCTTTATTTGTTTCTACTTTATTTGCCTCAGTGCTCATTTATACTATTGTAGATTGTTTGACAGAGTTAAACCTCTGATTTTTGTCTCAAGGGTGTGTGCCAGGATCTTGTCTTGCATACTAATGGTACACAATTGTTGTGCAACAAACATGAATGTAGTGACGTACTACAAGGATTTTCAGCTCTTGAGCTCCACCCTTTGGACCCCTTCTGCTAATTTCGTGTTTGGTTAGCATTGATTCTGAGCATGCGTGTTTGTACTTTCGACTTTTGTATGACGGATTAGTGTACTGACCATACGAAAGTCTGACGTCAAACCGTTGTCCGACGAAAATTTACTAGCCTGCCATCAAACATTTGTTCACCAAAAGTTGGACAACAATTGTAAAAAGGAGCGTACTAACGGTAAGATTTTAGGACAACAGTCTGTCAGACAATCCCCTGCCAACAATCGCATCGTGTGTATGAGGCTTAAGGCTGACAACCACTAGTCCATCCAATGGACAAAAGTAAATAAATGAAACACCTGCATTCACAGAACCTATGGCTAATGAGTCAATTGGCATAGGAGGGAGGGGGCAAAAAAAAAAAAAAGAGAAAGGAGGGGAGGAAGACCAGGTTGCAGATACTTTAGGATGAATTTAATTGCAAAAAAGAGAGACCGGACTTGTGTTTTTAAAAAAAGGATATTTTCTTAGAGGTGCGTCCTGCTATATAGCAACAGCAACAGTATAGGATTGTTCTTCATTCCACAGTATATTTATTCATAATTATCCCAATCTATCACAAGTTTCAGGAACGAATTATATTGTTAGATTCCTATTTCTGTTGAAGAACCTGTCTTGTCCAACTGAGACCTTCCTTAAATAGCACACACAAATGAAACATCTGCCTGCAATTAAAGACATTTATCGGCCTTCAAAGGTTGTCAAAAATACATCTGAGTTAATTATAGCATTTTAATATTATAATCATCCTGGAAATGGGCATGTTTGACAAGGACAGCCACTGAGATGACACAGGAAGGAGAGCTGTTATTATTGGAAATGATTTATAAGAATGGCAGGCAAAGTGTATACTTGTTGAACCAATCAGAATACATCTAATTTTGCTGGTGCAGAAAAAAAAAAAAACCTGATCATTTCCTACAGTATTTATAAGTTAAAGTATATCTAAAGTCAAACCTTTTAAAAAGTTTTGGATAGATTTGGAAAGTCTCATAAAGGCAACGGGAAGTGAAAGGAAATTACATGTTTCCTTGTACAAATCAACATTTTGGACTTTACCTAACTTCATGTCTTGGAGACAGTAATCACCAGGACAAATAGGGAGATGAATTTCATAAAGACATAACCATAAAAACCTGATGGGATTTACCCCTCTGCTCTATCCAAAAAAATGGCTTTACTGTTAGACTCCATGGCAGCAACGTGTGCGTAGGCCCCACCTCCATAACTACCCTATAGGGCACCTCCTATAAATCTTTGCTCTGGACTACTAACCGTGTTCCTTTTTTGTCCTCCTCCGTAGGACCAAGTGTTTGGTTCACTTACCTGAAGATGATTCCCCCTACGATCAGGATCGGCCGAGCGCCAGATGGCATGTCCCTCCGATAAGCCCTGCCTGTTAAGCAGGGTATGGAGTGTATATGCAGGAGTAGTGCTGAAGAGCTGGTAGCCTGGACATCGGTAGGCTAGTGCGCACTGCCTGTTTGCCTAGCTGTGAGTAGGTGGCCATTTTCTGCTTTGAAATCCGGTGTGTGTAAGTTTACCTCGGCCTGGATAATTGTAGGTAGAGTGTTCTCAATCGATCCACCTCTCTCTCTCTCCATGTGCGGTCCCAGAATGATAGCAAGGCTTGGTTCGCGCATGCGTCTCATACCTGACACTGTCAGTGATGTCATACGGCGCCACTTTTAAATCCAGGAGAGAGCTTGCAGAGCCCAGGAATGATCATGGGCTTTGCAGTGGCTTCCCTGGACTCCGGTTTGGCTCTTCCAGGTAAGCACTGCTCTACTGGACTTGAATGGGTTTCCTGCCTGGCAGCTGATCTGTATTTCTCCCTGCAGTATCCTGCTCCAATGCCATGGATCCTTCACTGCCTCCTGTTGGCCAGCCCTCTCACGTATGTCTAAAGGTTTTTCCTGTGTTCTGCATGCTGGGGAGGGGAGAGAGTAAGGGTATTAGGGCACTAGCTAAAACACCTGTCTTTCTTTCTGCTCAGTTTCTTTTCTTTCACAGCCCTTCTGGGTCCGATCCACGTAGTTCCCGCAAGGGTAGTGGGTCCTCAAAGTCACACCACCGGCACTCTTCGTCCAGGTACCGCAGATCTCAATCTAGATCCAGTCACCATAGTAAAGATCTTCTTCACACCCACTCATCTTGCTCTAGCAAAGGGCCAGAAAAATCATGCTGGGGGTGCAGGACTCCTGTCCCTGTTGGCAAATCCCTCTGTGACCACTGTTTCTCTAAAGCAGCAGATGAAAGGGAGGGTACAGACCAGCATCTGGAATCGTTGGTGAAGCAGGTCATAAAGTAATCTCATCAGCCTCATGACTCCCCCCCGGAGCCACTATGCTCTCCATTGGGAGAAGGGAAGGTGCATGAAACATGGGAATCCTCCCAGCCGAGCCGCCCATCCGCTCCTCCCACAGAAAGTGAGTTGGAAGCAGAAGATCCGGGCATAGGCTTTGAATATGCCTTGGTTCCCTCTCTGGTGAAAGCTGTAAGGGAAGCCTTGAGTTGGGAAGACCCTGTAACTTCTCCTCCTGGAGCATCAATGTTTTACCCCTCTCTCTGAACTGGGCAACATCATCTCTGATGAGTGGGGCAAGATGGACAAAAAGAGTTCCAGTCAAAAATCCTGAAGCTGTATCCTTTCAGGGAGGAAGAGGTTAAACATTTTGAGTCAGCTCCTTTGGTGGACGCAGCTCTGTTGAGACTAGTTAGATATGTAACTCTTCTTCTGGAAGACACAGTTTCCTTAAAAGATCCCTTGGAGAGACGGATTGACTCTGCTTTGAAGAGGATCTACCTAACAGCGGGCATGGCCTGCAAACCGGCCCTAGCTGTAGCCGCAGTTTCTAAAGCCATGGAAACCTGGGCAGACAGTGTTGATGAGACCCTAAGAGGCATCTCCAGTGATGTGGCCAGAAGTTCTCCTATCCAGGAGATCAGGGTGGCTTCCACCTTTCTGGGGAAGGCTTCCATTGAGGTCCTCCATCTGGTGGTCCGAGTTATGTTGGCAGCTGTCTCGGCACGTTGTGCCTTATGGCTCCGTCCGTGGTTGGTGGATTCGGCTTCCAAGCAAGCTTGGTGCCGAATTCCCTTTGAGGGAACATCTCTTTTCGGCAAGAAGCTTGATAGCGCCATAACTCGGGCCACGGGTGGTAAGTCGGGGTTCCTCCCTCAGGATCGGCGCTTGCAGAACCAGAGACGCACCTTTCCGAGAAGACAGAATACTGACCGAACCAGAGAGGCACGCAGTTATAGGCCTGGCCAGTAGTTTTCAAGATCCTGGAAAGCCAGGCAGTCCTCATTTAAAAAAAATCCACAAAAAGTGGTTCTTCCGGGAACCAGAATTCCACTAAGTCCTTTTGAGGTTGGGCCCGCTCAGGCATGCCAGGTGGGGGCTCGTCTTCTCCACTTACATCATGTCTAGGCGGCCTCAATCCAGTACTTCTGGACCGTCAAAACGGTCACTTCAGGTCACACCTGGGTCTTCAACAGTGTCCCAAAACTCAGATTCATTCTTATGACTCTTCCATGTTCAGAAGAAAAAAAAAGCAGATCCTATTAGCCTATGTAAACTGTTTATTGGAGCAAGGCGCAGCCATTCCTAGTCCAGACGGTGAGCGAGGCAAAGGCATGTATTCTCCCCGGTACAGAAAAAGAATGGCACTATGACTGGCCTCCATCTCAACCACTTCATCCGGAAAGAAAAATTCAAGATGGAGTCCTTAAATTACAATTCAGCAGTCAGTTCATCCAGGAGACTGGTTGGTGTCAATCGATCTGAAAGATGCCTACTTCCACGTCCCGGTGGCAATGGACTTCCAGCAATTCCTCCGCTTTGCGGTAGGTGAACAGCACTTACAGTTCACCTGTCTTCCCTTCGGTCTAACAACATCACCGCGTGTCTTCTCCAAGGTTTTGTTGGCTGTTGTTGCTCTGCTCCGAGTCAAAGGGGTTCATCTTCATCACTACCTAGACGAGCTACTTCTCCTAGCTCAAGACAAAGGTCAACTTTTAGAACATAGGAGTCTGGTCATCTTCAGCCTTCAAGAGTTTGGGTGGCTCCTGAATCTGGAGAATAGCCACCTGGAACCAATACAATCCCTCGTGTTTCTCGGTGCTCTCTTCAACACTGTGGAAGGCACCATCTCTCTGCCCGAGGAGAATTGTGGTAGTCTGAGACAGAATTCGCTCAACCCTCGCTTCGTCTCACCTCTCTGCTCTCCAGTGTCTGAAGGTGATTGACACCATGGCAGCCACCATTCCCATGGTGAAGTGGGCACAATGGCACACACGGCCCTTCAAAAAAGGGTTTCTCCAACAATGGAATTCCTCCAGCAAAAGCCAGCGCATTCACCTTACTCCAGCCATGAGAGTGTCTCTCCTTTGGTGGCTCCAGGGGAAAAATCTCCGCAATTGCCACTCAATTGTTTCCATCTCTTGGGTCATGATAACCTCAGATGCCAGCAACGGGGGCTGGGGCGCTCATTGCGCTCATCGGAAGTGGCTCAGGGCAGATGGAACTCCCCTTCTCTGGGAATTGTGTCCAACATCCTGGAACTGCAAGCTGCCTTTCAGGCACTTTTCATTCCGCCATCTAACAGAGAACTCTTCAGCGATGCTCAGGTTGGACAATACAACCGCAGTAGCCTACATAAAGAAGCAGGGTGGAACTCGCAGCTGGTCCATGCTACAGGAGGTGGAACCAATCATGAATTGGGCTCAAAAGGTATTTGTTCAACATCTCAGCGGTCTGCATTTCTGGGATCCAGAATGTACAAGCGGACTTCCTTTCTCGTGTTCAAATGAACAACGAGTGGTCTCTCCACAAAGAGGTGTTTGATTGGCTCTTGACCCTGGGAGTGTCTCCAGAAGTCGACCTCTTCACATCCCCATGCAACTGCAAGCTGACCAAGTGCTACTTGAGGTTCGTGTGGGATAGAGATTCGTATGGAATAGATGCTCTCACAGACCAGTGGAGGTTCCGCAAGGCCTACGCTTTTCCTCCAGTGTCGGTGATACTCCAGCTCCTTCGGAGGCTCAGAACAGAGATGGTGGAAGACATAGCGGTGATTCCTTTCTGGCCCAACAGGCCTTGGTTTCCCCTTTTAACACTCCTCAGTTATCAAGACCCAGTTCCCCTGCCTTTCAGGCTGGATCTCCTGTCTCAAGGCACAATTCTGCACCCTTGTCCTTCTCACCTGCACCTTAGGGCTTGGTTCTGGAGAGGGGAAGGCTCGAGGCTCTAAGTTGTCCAGAAGAAGCCATTCCGACCCTTCTTAATGCCAGAAGGAAAAGCACCAACAGGGTCTGCGAACATATATGGTCCAGGTTCACAGATCACATGGCTTCCAGGCCTAATTTTTGTAACTATCTGGCAGTCCAGGACATCCTTAGTTTTCTACAAACAGGCCTTGACCTGTCCCTAGCAGTGTGCTCACTTCGGGTGCAAGTATCGGCCATCACGGCATTCACGGGAGTTTCATGGGCGAATCATTCCCTTGTTAGCCAGTTTTTCAAAGGTGCTATCAGGCTTAGACCTCAGAGGAAGCCGAGGTTCCCCAAATGGGACCTCCCTCTTGTTCTGGATTTCCTTTCCAATCTCAGATCAGATCCCGACAAAACTCTCTCAGTGAAAGATCTCACACTCAAGACAGCCTTCCTAGTAGCTGTTATTTCAGCCAAAAGAGTGTCTGAAATCAGAAACTCGGGTTCGAAGGAACCTTTTCTAACTTTTTTCCAGACAGAGCAGTGTTAATTCCCATGTTGGGGGTCAAACCCTATAGTGACCACAATTTTCCTTGAAAATCAAGAGATTGCGCTTCCACCTTTAGGTCAATGAAAAATCAGGTTGTCCATCCTCTTGATGTGGGAAACACGCTAAAAAAATACCTGGAAGTCACAGCTCCGTTTAGACAATCAGAGTTTCTTTTCCTCCTTCTCCATGGAAAAAATAAAGGAATCAGTTAGATCCATTGCTTTTTGGATTGTATAGACCATTCAAAGGGCTTATATGGCGAAGGGCTTGGCTACTCCAGAGGCAGTAACAGCTCATTCAACTCAGAGTATCTCGACCTCTTGGGAAGCTTCCTGACATGTCGCTCCCGAAATAATTTGCAGCGTGGCTTCCTGGTCCTCTATTAACACATTTGTGTCTCACTACTGTGTTGAACCAGCTGCCTTGTCATGCGTTAATTTTGGCTTGCAAGTACTGTGGGTTGAGAGTTTTAAATAAATGTTGTTTTCTTTGCTCAACATTTTGCCCAACCGGTTGTGTAATCCGAGTTATTTCCCACAGATTGCTGCCATGTGAGAAAAATGGAAAATTTCCTATCAAATACTTACTGTAATTTTCCTTTCCTTATAGACTCCATGGCAGCGGGAGTTCCCTCCCAAATGTCTGGAGTAGGCTAGTTACGGAACACGGTTAGTAGTCCAGAGCAAAAATTTATGGGAGAGGTGTCCTATAGGGTAGTTATGGAGGCAGGCCTACCCACACGTTGCTGCCATGGAGTCTATCAGGAAAGGAAAATTATGGTAAGTATTTGATGGGAAATTTTCCATTTTAGATACACTTTAACCAATTAAGGAACGAGCCTTTGAGATTTGGTGTTTACAAGTTAAAAACAGTTTTTTTTGCTAGAAAATTACTTAGAAAAAATATATATAATGTTTCGGGGTTCTAACACCCTAGAGAATAAAATGGCAGTCGTTGCAATACTTTCTGTCACACCATATTTGCGCAGCGGTCTTATAAGTGCACTTTTTTTGGAGAAAATACACTTTTTGAATTCAAAAATAAGACAGAAGTAAAGTTAGCCCAATTTTTTTTATATTGTGAAAGATAATGTTATGCCGAGTAAATTGATACCCAACATGCCACGCTTCAAAATTTGCGCCCGCTCGTGGAATGGCGACAAACTTTTACCCTTAAATATCTCCATAGGCGACGTTTAAAACAATTCTACAGGATGCACGTTTTGAGCTACAGAGGAGGTCTAGGATGAGAATTGTTGCTCTCGCTCTACCGGCTGATTCCGATACCGTTTTCATATGCGGGTGCGGCTCACGTGTGCGTTCGCTTCTGCACGCGAGCGTTTAAATTTTATTAATTTTTTTTAAAGAACAAATTGTGTCACTTTTATTCCTATTACAAAGAATGTAAACATTCCTTGTGTAGTGGGCAACCCACCTTGTAATAGAAAAAAAGCATGACAGGACCTCTTAAATATGAGATCTGGGGTCAAAAAGACCTCAGATCTCATATTTACACTAAAATGCAATAAAAAAAATAAAAAAAAGGCCCTTTAAGAGCTATGGGCGGAAGTGACGTTTTGACGTCATTCTATGCAAGATAAAAAGCCTTCTGTGGGCAGCAGCCCCCCTAACACTTACCTGAGGTCCCTCTGTCCAGCAATGTCCACGAGTGTCTCAGCCGTCTGAGATTCTCCTTCCTGATTGGCTGAGACACCGCAGCGGCGCCATTGGCTAGCTACTGGATTTGAGTGGGTTTCCTGCAAGAAGAAGGGGATCTGGGCTGCTCTGTGCAAATCCACTGAAACTGAGCATCAAGTATAACATTTTTTCCCCTATAAAAACAACATGAGACTTTACAATAACTTTAACTTTAAAAAAACTATTTGGCATGTTCACCTGTGCAAATCTCTTGCTGCTGCTGCATCATGAAGTCATTAGTTTAGCGGCGGTATTACTACCACCATGAAATTACAACTTCTTGCTGAGCTGGCCCCACAGCAGTATTGATTGCCTTTTGTTCGACAATCCCTTCCTTATTAGCCTTGATTTTCAAGATTCACCTTCCATTTACTTCAACAGGGTTTCATTAACATTCACAATTAGAAAATTTTTTTTGAAGAATTTGCCAAACCTCCTGTGAATCAAACCCGAGCAGATTCACTCATCACTAAATCACAACTAAGGTATTTTCAGAACATACCTCACTTTCTCTATTCAAATTGATTAGTGACACAAATTTCCCCTGACATATGGTTTCATCCCCTAATAATCCTCTATGGTTTAATCCTACTCTTCCCGAGTTGTACTCCCTGCCTGACCCACAAAGATGGACCTCTAAAGGGGTTAAATACTTATGTCACCTGTACGATACACAAGGCTTTAGGTCCTTCTACCAGCTACGACTGGACTTTAATTTGCCCCCCACTATATATTTTACTATTACCAACTTGGTCATGCTCTATGAGCGCAATGTGGCTCCCTAGATCAGCGGTTCCCAACTGTTTTGGCACTGGGGCCTGGATGCGTGGAATAAAATTGTGCCAAGGCCCAGGGGTGGGGGTTGGCGTGTGGGGGGGTAAGCGATTTGTCACAGACAATTTGTCGGGGAAATGGCTGGTGTTGATGCTTCAATCATTACAGCACCGTGGTTGATATGGTGTCAGGATGATTGAAGCGCATTATTTCTATTATTACATTGTAATATGAAATAGTTCAACTCACCATAATGCAGAATCAGTGGGAGCCCTAAGCATGTCACACGCCACTGTCGCCTGCCACCAGATGCAGCTTATCACATTGCCTGCCACCAGATGTAGATTGTCACTTGCCACGTCGCCTGCCGTCAGATACAGCTTGTCACTTACCACGTCGCCTGTCACCAGGATGCGGCTTTTCATTTGCTATGTCGCCTGCCTTCAGATGCAGCTTGTCACGTCGTCTGCCACCAGATGCAGTTTGTCACATGCCACTAGATGCGGATTGTCACTTGCCACGTCGCCTGCCACCAGATGCGGATTGTAACTTGCCACCTTGAATGCCAGAGCCACCAGATGTGGATTGTCACAGCATTGGTGGCAGCACTGGTCCATTTAGCACAGAGGCAGGCCTCTGTGCAGTGCTCGGTTCTGAGTGAGGGCAGGAGAGCGGTGGTGCGGGGCAGGCGGTAAAAGATGAAGCCATCTTTCTGCTCCCCATCACACCTGACATTGAAGAGGTCCGGCTGTGAGGGTGGAAGAGCGGTGATGTGATGTAATCTCTGCTCGCCTGCCTGCTTCTCTCATCCGCCCATCCGCGTCTCTCGTCCTCCTGGCTCTCTCATGCCGCCCGCCTGGCTCTTTCATGCTGCCCACCCCCCGCCACACCTGCGACCCAGCTGCAGAGAGGCCAAGGCCCGTTAGTGGGCTGCGGCCAGGTGGTTGGTGACCCCTGCCCTAGATAACCCTATCCAAGTGCTGCCCCTGAAAAAATTGTTGAGACGGCCAAACCCCACTAAACTTATTATTCTGCCCTTATAACAGAAACAAATATAATATCTAATGGACCTCCCTGGATATATCTTTGACAGAGGCGGATTGGCCTGAGTTTAGTGACACCTATAAAATTTGTCTAAGGACAGAATTGTACATTTAAAAATTTTCCACCACTCCCACCTTACTCCCGCTAGACTACATAAGATGGGCCTAACCCCCTCTGCAGAGTGCTTCAGAGTCTGCGGCCAGGTACCTGGGGGAGTGGGAGCACTCTTTTCTTGATGACGAGGATCTACTACCCTTTACAAACTACATCACAATGTGGCGTCGTTATATTGACGATGTTTTTATAATTTGGGATGGTCCCATTGATGCCCTACACACGTTTGTTTTCACCCTCAATAAAAACACCTTCAACTTACAATTCCCCATGTCATTCAGCGACACTATGATTACCTTTTTAGACGTCACTGTCTATAAAATCGACAATGGTGGTCTCTCCAGTGGACTTTTCAGGAAGCCCACTGCAGGAAATACTATCCTCCACACATCAAGCGCCCATCCACAATTCCTCATCAAATCCATTCCTTACAGCCAGTATCTTAGGCTCAAAAGAAATTGTTCTACAGCTGAATCCTTTCAACTCGAGGCAGCGTGTCTGAGAGATCGCCTGCTTCTACGTAGCTACTCCCCTACCTGCCTCAAAAAGGCATATAGATGGGCTTGTAACAAATCTAGATCAGACTTGCTCCTTCCAAAAGAGAAACATATATCTACCAAATCACAACATACTAGATTCATTACAAAATTCAGCAACCAACACCAAAATATTAAAGAGATCCTCACAAAACATTGGAAAATTTTACAGGCTGACCCTATTCTTTGTCAGTATATATCACCACACCCCAATATTACATTTCGTAAGGCCAGCTCTCTTAAGGACAAATTTGTACGTTCTGAATTCATAGGAGAAATCAGAAAAGATCCATGCAAACGCCTTGGTACATTCACCTGTGGTGGATGTACTATATGCCAGTATATGGACACTAGATCTCATATTGTCCTACCTAATGGTAGAGCATTCAAACCTCAACACTTTGCAAACTGCAAGACCTCTGGTGTGGTCTATATGCTACAATGCCAATGTCATAGTTTTTACATTGGCAAAACGAAACTTGAGTTTCGGAAAAGGGCAGGGAGACACATAAAAAGCATGATAACAGCCAATCCAGACTTACCCCTTATCCCAAAATTTCCTTCGTAATCCTCGATAGGATTCATCCTAATGCGAGAGGTGGAGATTGGAACAAATTCCTTCTCCAAAGAGAATCTCGCTGGATTATGGAGTTAGATGCGACCAACGCACCTGGCCTCAATAGCATACTTAGCTATAGACCTTTTCTTGAGGGATTCAGTTCTGGTGTATGTGAAAAGGATATGTAACTTTTATGTTTAAATTGCCTGGATTTGTTGTTTGCTTTTTGTACAAAATCATGTTTTGTAATATCTTGACCAATGTCATTAATTATTATCAGACATTGCTGCTTTGGGGCTTTGGCCAGAAACATTGTCCCCCTTTTTTTCTTACAATTGGGACTTCATAATGTGACGTGTTTTGGTCTGGCCTATTGTATAGCTGTATCATCCCTTGAGGAGGGGAAGGCAACTCAGCCGGGCCACTTGCCCCTTATGGTCCCATGTCACAACCATAACCCTTTTTTTTTTTTTGTTCTTGTCAACTTTCACTTTCATGTCAGCATGCTTTTGCACTGATCTGTACATCCTTTTAGGTCAGGCCTGTTTATGTCGATTCCTCATGCAGGACAAGGATTTTTCCTTATTGATGCCAATCCTCTATGTGGTGCCACCGCGCAACCGCATTGCAGCCACCTTTAACCTCCGATGGTGTTCTTCTCTCTTCCTATTGATGTCCTTAGCAGCGCGGACAATCAGACTGCATACGCGCGCCAATAACACTTACTGAGTTTGCCACGTGCGTGCACAGAGACACACACGTTCTGGACGCACCGCCGCCACCTACATTATCAAGCACGTTCCAACATGTTGCCATGGTTTTGCAGTGTATATATATCAGCTGTTCCCCTAGCTCCACGCAGACGCAGTCAGCTGTTTTCACCTTTATAAAGCCTCAACCAAACGGTCATTGTTGTCGCTGTTTGGTTACGAGATACCGTTTTTTTTTATGTGGTCTGTGATACCCCTGATACTCTGCATCGAGCAGTTTTGATGGTATGTGCTTTGATCCTGTTGCTTTCTCATATGTTGTACATTCATTTCAAATTTGACATATATATCTATACAGACACATACCGGTATTTAGTACACCACTTTATGGCTGCTTAAACCTTTTTTAAGCGTTAGTATACATATTGAAGTATTAATTATCTTCATATAATGAATTTTTTTGGACTGTAATCATGATACATTAAATACAAGAATCTCTAAAAATCAATGCTTTTTTGACTAATTAAAATAATTTTCTAGTCTGCATATGATTTATTAATTTATTATGACAATTATACACAATACTCAATCGATTCTAACATTAACTATTCGAATTCTAGACAATTCATTGATTACATATATATTTTTGTACTTTTTGGTCAAATAGGTTTACCACGTGGTATGCTGAAACTCGTACGATAGTGTGTTGTCTATTCTCACACTATACAGCTTATACAACACATGTGAACCAATCACTGCCACACCTTACTTGATCGCAGGGGATTTTTCAATTTTCTGCTTGGACCCATTCTCCGGTCATTCCATCGGACATCCAACAGCATACACATTTTTTCTGGCATCAGGTTATAGTCTTTTGTCTCTTAACCTCCCTTTTTTTTATCATATTGGGGTGGGCTATTTTTGGGTTGACTTGCCTTTCCATTTTAACGATGCTCCTCACATGCCCGTCTTTAAGTGTTTCCACTTTTAACAGATGCGTTTTTTTATAGATGTATATTGATCTCCATGTATGATAAGCCCCTGAGGAAAGGACAAGCTTCTGAAACGCGTCGGGCTCAATCTTTCAACGCAGGAGACTGTATCTGTTTGTACTTTTATGCCATACCACATGTTTTGTTCTTAATTAGTCAGCTGCATTTATTATATGCACCGACTTTTTAATGTGTTAACAATTAATAAAATACGTTTATATTTACATTTACTTTGGTTTTTCAATTATACTCAGTTGCCTTTAAAATCCCAACCCTCTTGTGGGAGACCCCTGTTGTACAGTAACATTGTGAAGTTTCTTATTCCTAATGCCACATTGCAGGATGGAAGCCAAGGTGTCAGAGGTAAGAGGATCTGCAGAGTCGGGGTAGCCAGTGGGGTACAGAGTCGATCAGCAGCCCTCACGGGGGTTCTGCTACATGTAGGAAAGGATTGTGTTACAATAAAAGAAGTAGATAAGTGAAGCTAATCACCAGAACATAGTTAGTCTGGTTGAAAAAAAAAGACATCTAGTTCAACCAATAAACATGCTTAGCTCTTTTTGTGTTGTGGTGACCATTGTCCCAGGGACAGAAAGTGGTGGCAAATCTAAAATTTTAAATTGCAACCAGAATAGGGATAGAAGGAAAATCTTCCAATGGTGACAACTGTCTAAAAGGAGATTTCCCTTACTTTGTAGAGACACAGTGGGGAGAACAAGTATTTGATACACTGATGCTGATGCTGATTTTGTAGGTTTTCCTACTTACAAAACATGTAGAGGTCTGTCATTTTTATCATAGGTACTCTTCAACTGTGAGAGACGGAATCTATAACAAAGATCCAGAAAATCTCATTGTTTGATTTTTAAGTAATTAATTTGCATTTTATTGCATGACATTAGTATTTGATACATCAGAAAAGCAGAACTTAATATTTGGTACAGAAACCTTTGTTTTCAATTACAGAGATCATATGTTTCCTGTAGTCGTTGATCAGGTTTGCACACACTGCAGCAGGGATTTTGACCCACTCCTCCATACAGACCTTCTCCAGATCCTTCAGGTTTCAGGGCTGTCACTGGGCAATACGGACTTTCAGCTCCCTCCAAAGATTTTCTATTGTGTTCAGGTCTAAGACTGGCTAGGCCACTCCAGGACCTTGAGATGCTTCTTATGGAGCCACTCCTTAGTTGCCCTGGCTGTGTGTTTCAGGTCATTGTCATGCTGGAAGACCCAGCCATGACCCCTCTTCAATGCTCTTACTGAGGGAAGGAGGTTGTTGGCCAAGATCTTGCGATACATTGCCCCATCCATCCTCCCCTCAATATGGTGCAGTCGTCCTTCCCCCTTTGCAAAAAGCAGCCCCAAAGAATGATGTTTCCACCTCCATGCTTTACGGTTGGGATGGTGTTCTTGGGGTTGTACTCATCCTTATTCCTCCAAACACGGCGAGTGGAGACGAAAAAGCTCTATTTTTATCTCATCAGACCACATGACCTTCTCCCATTCCTCCTCTGGATCATCCAGATGGTCATTGGCAAACTTCAGACAGGCCTGGATATGGGCTGGCTTGAGCAGGGGGACCTTGCGTGCGCTTCAGGATTTTAATCCACGACGGCATAGTGTGTTACTAATGGTTTTCTTTGAGACTGTGGTCCCAGCTCTCTTCAGGTCATTGACCAGGTCCTGCCGTGTAGTTCTGGGCTGATCCCTCACCTTCCTCAAGATCATTGATGCCCCCATGAGGTTAGATCCTGCAAGGAGCCCCAGACGGAGGGAGATTGACCGTCATCTTGAACTTCATCCATTTTCTAATAATTGCGCCAGCAGTTGTTGCCTTCTCACCAAGCTGCTTGCCTATTGTCCTGTAGTCCATCCCAGCCTTGTGCAGATCTACAATTTTATCCCTGATGTCCTTACACAGCTCTCTGGTCTTGGCCATTGTGGAGAGATTGGAGTCTGTTTGATTGAGTGTGTGGACAGGTGTCTTTTATACAGGTAGCGAGTTCAAACAAGTGCAGTTAATACAGGTAATGAGTGGAGAACAGGAGGGCTTCTTAAAGAAAAAATAACAGGTCTGTGAGAGCCGGAATTCTTACTGGTTGGTAGGTGATCAAATACTTATGTCATGCAATAAAATGCAAATACATTTTTTTTAAAAATCTCACAGTTGAAGAGTGCCTATGATAAAAAATACAGACCTCTACATGCTTTGTAAGTAGGAAAACCTGCAAAATCGGCAGTGTATCAAATACTTGTTCTCCCCACTGTATCCCTTAACTTCCTTTAGTTTCAATGGGACAGGAAGCGAAAGTAAATTCTCCCCAATGGGTCACAGAAAAAAGAAAATAAATCTTTCCCTGCGCTTTTGTAACACACTACATTTTTATATTCTGTCTTATTTTCCTACTTTTATTCAGCTCATGATTTATGTTCCTCTTACCCCATGAGAAATTCCAGCAATTTAAATGTCAATTTCACCAATAATGGACTGGGCAAAGCACCCTGGAGCTACGCCGATAATTCATACTGCAGCTGAGCGCTCTGGAGCAATGTAGGAAGCTAGATGGCTACATATACCCAGAAGGTTGTGTTTGGCAAGCAAATTAACTTAAAGCCTAACTCCAGCCAAAACTTTTATTTTTTTTTATTTCAGTAGATGAATAGGAACTTCTTGTAAGTTTTTATTGCTGACTGTCTTCATCAGAGATTTGGTGACACCAAGGATAGATAGATAGACACTATATTGTGAATAGTATTGGGAAGCATCCCAGTCCTAGTCCGTAGGGTTCAATATTGAAGCTATAACAGCTTCAACTCTTCTGGGCAGGCTGTCCACAGGGTTTAGGAATGTGTCTATAGGAAAGTTTGACCATTCTTCCAGAAGTGCATTTGTGAGGTCAGGCACTGATGATGTACAAAAACATATTTGGCGGGCACACCCTAAAATGTGTTTAAATTCAAGATGGTGCTGCTATAAGACCAACAAACAGTATAAAACATATTACAGCGCACACATTCAAGAATGACATTTCCTGCAAGGCTAGTTAAAAACACCTGAACATATTCAAAAAATACGGGGGTTTGGTCACACTATATGGTCATATAGTGCTAAGCCCACTTACTGTGACAAAGTACCCCGAATTAGTGGGTCCTAGCCTAGTAATAGAATGAAAGATCCTGTGTCTCAACCATGGGAGCTAAACTCCTCTATGTGGGAGAACTGAAGGGGATTCCTCCTATGCACTGGTGGTCACTAAATAAGAAGTAATGAAGAGGGGGAGGGATGCTCCAGCCCAAAAAAACCTGGTGAGGGTCTATTACAATATACAAAAACATATTTGGGGGGCACACCCTATAATGCGTTTAGGCACTGATGATGGACCGGAAGGCCTGCTCGCAGTATTTGCTTTAATTCTTCCCAAAAGTGTTCTATTGGGTTGAGGTCAGGACTCTGTGCAGGCCAGACAAGTTCCTGCACCCCAAACTCACTCATCCATGTCCTTATGGACCTTGCTTTGTGCACTGGTGCACAGTCATATTGGAACAGGAAAGGGCCATCTCCAAACTGTTCCCACAGAAGTTGGGAGCATGAAATTGTCCAAAATATCTTGGTATGCTGACGCCTTAAGAGTTCACTTGACTGGAACTAAGGGGCCAGGCCCAACCCCTGAAAAACAACCACACACACACACACACACAATAATCCCTCCTCCAGCAGATGATTTGGACCAGTGTACAAAGCAAGGTCCATAAAGACATGGATGAGTGAGTTTGGGGTGGAGAAACTTGGCTGGCCTGCACAGAGTCCTGATCTCAACCCAATAGAACACGTTTGGGATGAATTAGAACGGAGATTGCGAGCCAGGCCTTCTCGTCTGCATCAGTGCCTGACCTCACAAATGCACTTCTGGAAGAATGGTCAAACATTCCCATAGACACACTCCTAAACCTTGTAGACAACCTCCAGAAAAGTTAAAGCTGTTATAGCTGCAAAGGGTGGGCCAACTCAATATTAAACCATATGGGCCAGGTGCCCTAATACTTTTGGTTTTATATATATATATATATATATATATATATATATATATATATATATATATATATATATATATATATATATATATATATATATATATATATATATATACATATATTTTAACCTGGGGGACAGGTAGCAGGTACAAAGCTCCCTCGGATAAACAATCTTTCAGGCACAGATACCAAATCCAGTGAGGTAGCGACAGTGCACTGTACAGCACCTGCAAACAGGTGCCGTACAGTGTTCCAGTAAACAAATATAAACAAAAATAGCCAAACGAAAACCTAGGCGTGTCTCAGCACTAACTGTACAATATTTACAGGTCCTAATTACCAGGTCGAGCGAGTCCACAGCTTGTCAGCTTCCACATACACAGCTCAATAGCTTTTACCAACCTTTTGCTCTCCTAGACAGAAGTTGTCTGAGGTTCCCAGGCCAAAAGCACTGGCTGTCTGTCTCAGGTGAGTTTAAAATTGGTCTGGGGGAGAGGACCCAGATCCGAACTGGACCATGGATCAGAGATCCCTGAACGTGTATGAGAGGAGCCTGGGAGATGTATAAACCCTGAACAGGACTTTTCCCGGCTCTTTCTTGGACGCTCTGATACATATCCTCCCCCCTTGTTTAAACCGCAGGGTTGGAACACCTGTAGCCCAACAGGAGTGAACATGGGACAGGACATCTACATTCCCCATCTCAACGCCTGGCCTATGTTTTACAGTGAAGGAATAATCCTGTAGAGCCAGAAACCACCGGTTCACCCATCTATTAGTTCCCTTTTGGGCCATCCATTTCAGGGAAGCATGGTCAGTTATTAAATGAAACTGGCGCCCTAACAAATAGTACCTAAGCGTGTCTACGGCCCACTTTATAGCTAAACATTCCTTTTCAATGACTGCATAATTTTTCATGGCCATTGAGCTTTCTGCTTAGGTACACCACAGGGTGTTCTTCCCCATTGTGTACCTGTGACAATACTGCCCTGATACCTACATCAGACGCATCCATCTGAACCAAAAAGTCTTTGGAGAAATCGGGGGAGTACAGTACTGGCTGTGCACAAAAAGCCTTCTTCAGGACTTGGAAAGATTCCTCTGCTACTGAGGACCATTTCACCATTACAGTCTTTCCCTTTTGTAAGGTCTGTCAGTGGGGCAGCTATAGTTGCACAATTCGGGATAAAACTTCTATAATACCCTGCAATCCCAAGAAAGGCCCTGACCTGCTTCGTGTTTGCAGGAGGTGGCCACTCCTGGATGGCTTCTATTTTTTTTACTTGAGGTTTTATTATACCACGGCCAATAGTGTAGCCCAAATACTTGGCTTCCTCTAAACCAATGGCACATTTTTAGTGGATTTGCCTTAAAACCATCTTTGAAGAGGGAATGAAGGACAGCCTGGACATGGGGCAAGTGAGACTCACAGTCAGTGCTATGTACCACTATGTCATCTAGATAGGCTTCTGCATACCGTCGGTGGGGTCTTAGGGTCCTGTCCATGGCCCTCTTAAATGTCGCAGGGGCATTTTGCAACCCAAAAGGCATTTTTTTTTATATTGAAAGGAACCCTCCGGGGTCACAAATGCAGTCTTCTCTTTGGCGCTACCAGTCAGGGGTATTTGCCAATAACCTTTTGTCAAGTCCAAAGTGGTCAGATAGTGGGCCTTGCCAATTTGGTTTATAAGTTCATCTACCCTGGGCATTGGGTACATGTCAAACTTTGTCACTGCATTAAGCTTCATGAAGTCATTACAGAACCTCCAAGTGCCATCTGGCTTTGGGCCTAACACGATGGGGCTAGACCAGTCACTATTGGATTTTTCAATGACATCTAGCTCCAAAATCCTTTTAATTTCATCACGGATGTCCTTTCTTCTACTTTTTGGAATTTGGTACGGTTTGAGTCTGACAGAGACCCCAGGTTCAGTAACAATATCATGGTGAACTGCTGAAGTCTTGCCAGGTAAGTAAAAATTTATCTTGATTCCTTATCAGGAACTCTCTAGCTTCCTGTTTTTGGGAATACAACAGGGTGTCTGGAATCATGACCTCAGGGATAAGAGGGGACTCAGTACCCTTAGGCGTTACCAGGAGGGACCTTGCAGTTAATGCCAGTCTATCCTTCCAGGGCTTTAAAAGGTTTATGTGGTAAATCTGTTTGGGCTTCCTTTTACCTGGTTGATATGCTTTGTAATTGACCTCCCCAACTCTTTCAATCACTTCGAAGGGACCCTGCCACTTAGCCAGGAACTTGCTCTCAACAGTGGGAACCAACACCAGGACCCTGTCACCAGGTGAGAAAACAGAGTTGGGCCCCCCTGTTATATATTCTCTGTTGGGCTGCTTGGGCCTGCAGCAAGTGTTATTTTACCATCGGCATGATTGCTGCAATCCTGTCCTGCATTTGAGCGATATGCTGAATGACACTTTTGTGGGGTGTCTGCTCCCCCTCCCAGTTTTCCTTGGCTATGTCTAAGAGCCCCCGAGGGGTGTCTCCTATAAAGCAACTCAAATGGAGAGTACCCCGTAGAGGACTGGGGAACCTCCCTGATGGCAAACATCAAGTATGGAATCAGGAAGTCCCAGTTTTTCCCCATCCTTGTCAACAACCTTTTTTAACATGCTCTTTGTTTTATTGAAGCGTTTCACCAAGCCATCATTTTGAGGGTGGTACACAGAGGTTCGCAGCTGCATCACCTTAAAGGGGTTGTAAACCCTCGTTTAAAAAAAAAAAAAAAATTATACATGTCATACTTACCTCCACTGTGCAGTTCATTTTGCACAGAGTGGCCCGCTCATTCTCTTCTGGGGTTCCTCAGCAGCGCTGGTGGCTCCTCCCCGCATCAAGTGTCCACGTTGGAGAAGCGATCTCCTTGGTGGACACCCATGCGGCGTGCTTCCGAGTCCCGCATCTGTGACCATTTACAAAGAATGCAGGACTCTGCCCTGCCCCCGCGTCATTGGATTTGATTGACAGCAGCAGGAGCCAATGGCTGTGCTGCTATCAATCTATCCAATCAGGACACAAGACACCAGGTAGAGCTGGTGTGTTTGTTCCCGGCCGGAGAAGGATCGGGGTCAAGTAAGTAAAACAGGGGCTCGGGGGGCTGCAGCACCACAGAAGGTTTTTCACCTTAATGCATAGAATGCATTAAGGTGAAAAACCATGAAGGTTTACAACCTCTTTAAATAACTGGCACAGCTCCCTAGTTATTTGTGACATAAATGACAAAAAAATGTCTGTAAGGACCTCCTTAGGGGTCCCAACACGACTGAACACCATGAACAGCTTTTTGCCAATGTTCTTAGCAGATGTGGTGCATAAGGGAACTGCCTCGGGGTAACAATCCATAATCACAAGGATATGTTGATGACCCCAGGCAGACTTGGGCAGTGGGCCCACAAGGTCCATGGCGATCCTCCCAAAGGGCACCACCCATCTGATTGGCTTAGGGACCACCAACTGTTAAACAATTTCATCATTCTTTTTACATACACGATACAATAAATCCTCCTTGCTGCTGAAATAAGGAAAACAGGGCTTGTCCCCTGGTTCGACAGGTACATCATTAATCACTACTACATTTTCCCAGGCCCTGGCAAGGGTAGGGTATTTGCTCAGTACCAAAGTTTTCCTTGTGCACATTAAGGTCAGAAAGCTGTAGTGTAGCCTCAGTCAGACGGCTGTCCACCTTTACTAGTTGTGGGGACTTCCTCAGGCTCCTCCAGTTCTCCTGCCATAACTGAGAAAGGAAGACCTGGGGAACACTGAGAGAAGTCTCCTGAACCCACATTGTCAGTGCTGACCAGGAGTTCAGGCTCTGCTACTGAATCAATTACTGTGACTGGGATCGTCCTGACTCAAAGTTCCCAAAACTCTAGGAAGTCCCTACCAATGATGGCTTCATGCACCAAGTGGGGCTCAAGTCTGACTTAATGGGTCACTTTACCTAAGTCAGTTTTAAAGTTAACAGTGGCTATAGGATACTCCCGGGTATCCCCATGTACACAGATCACAGCAACTTTTTTTGCATGAAAATTCACAGTTTCAACAATCTCAGCTTTAACCAAAGTCACTAGACTTCAGAGTCCAGCAATACCATAATAGGCCTATCATTAACAGTAATTTGGCACATCTGTTTTCCTACACTTGGCGCTGCAGTGCATGAAACAGCAGCAAACAGACTGCCTTCTATAAGATATATCACACTGCATGGGTTCATCTGTCAATGAACAGTTTGCTGCAACATGTCCCAGTTCTTGGCAACGGAAACACCTGATGTTGCCCCAGTTTGATTTGCTGACAGGCAGTGGCTTCCCTTGTTTGAGACACCAAACTTCAGTCCTGGCACCAAAAATCCTCCCCCCTATCTCCTTGCCATGCTTACCAGCCACTTCCCCTGGAACAGTCTTACGGGTTGCTTGGAGAGACCGTGGCTTTGGGTGGAAAGTCCATGTGGCTGTAGGGGTGGTGACCAGGCTCTCTGCAGCAAAGTATCTCTCAACGAGCTCCACCAGGGTGTTTGCCAACTTGGGGTCTCCTTGACTCACCCACTTCTGCAGGGGAACTGGTAGTGACCTCAGAAATTGGTCTATGACCATTCGCTCCACTATTTGTGGCCCAGACAGGGACTCTGGCTGTAGCCATTTCCGTACCAGGTGGATTAGGTCGAACATCTGCGATCTTGGGGGCCTCTCGTCTTGGAAGAACCAGCTGTGGACCCGCTGTGCCAAGGTGACACTGAGTCACGCCAAGATTTCCTACTTGACCTTTTCATAGTCTCCTGCTTCTGCCGACTCCAAATCATAGTAGGCCTTCTGCGATTCTCCAGAAAGCAAGGGGGCGACCAGCCTGCCCACTGGGTTTTAGGCCAACTTTCCCATTAAGCGGTGTGTTCAAACGTTAGCAGAAAGGCCTCTGGGTCATCATCTGCAGTCATCTTGGAAAGAAATTGACCCACATGGATGACTGAGGGCTTGTTTCCAACATCATCAATTTTAGCAGGTGATCACTGTGCTAGCATCTCCACAACCTTAGTCAGGGTTTTCCTATCCGCTTTTGCCTTAGTGGCTAGCTGTTCAAACAGCCTCTGCAATTGCTCCTGTATAATAGCGTTAGTTTGCTGTTGTGCAGCATTGGATAACACCATTTGTTTGAGGATTTCCTCCATCTTTAGTCACTTTAGGTACTGGCCCTTTAAGTAGTAATTTACTACTGCTGGTCACAGCCTCCTCCATATGTAACCTGGGGGCAGGTAGCAGGTACAAAGCTCCCTGGGATGAGCAGTCTTTCAGGCACAGATACCAAATCCAGTGAGGTATTAACAAACAGTGAAGCGTTTATTTGTGATATATACAGGTCCTGTACAGTGTACCAGAAAACAAATAGGAACAAAAATAGCCAAACAAAAACCTAGCTGTGTCTCGGCACTAACTATACAATATTTACAGGTTCTAATTACCAGGTCGAGCAAGCCTACAGCTTGTCAGTGTGGTGTGCATTTGTATTCAGTCCCCCTGAGTCAATAGTTTGTAGAACCACCTTTTGCTGCAATTACAGCTGCAAGTTTTTTTGGGGATGTCTCTACCAGCTTTGCACATCTAGGAAGTGACATTTTTGCCCATTCTTCTTTGCAAAAATAGCTCAAGCTCTGTCAGATTGGATGGAGAACATCTGTAAACAGCAATTTTCAAGTCTTGGCACAGATTCTCAATTGAATTTAGGTCTGGACTTTGACTGGGCCATTCTAACAAGCGAATGTGCTTTGATCTAAACCATTCCGTAGCTCTGGCTGTATATTTAGGGTCATTGTCCTGCTGGAAGGTGAACCTCCACCCCAGTCTCAAGTCTTTTGCAAACTCTAACAGGTCTGTCCCTGCTGGAGAAAAGCATCCCCACAACATGATGCTGCCATGTTTCACGGTGGGTATGGTGTGTTCAGGGTGATGTGCAGTGTTAGTTTTCCGCCACATATAGCGTTTTGTTTTTAGGCCAAAAGGTTAAATTTTGGTCTCATCTGACCAGAGCACCTTCTTCCACATGTTTGCTGTGTCCCCCACATGGCTTCTCGCAAACTGAAAACAGGACTTCTTATGGCTTTCTTTCAACAATTACTTTCTTCTTGCCACTCTTCCATAAAGGCCAGATTTGTGGAGTGCACAACTAATAGTTGTCCTGTGGCACATTCTCCCACCTGAGCTGTGGATCTCTTCAGCTCCTCCAGAGTTACCATCTTCTCTGATTAATGCTCTCCTTGCCCGGCCTGTCAGTTTAGGTGGACGGCCATGTCTTGGTAGGTTTGCAGTTGTGCCATACTCATTCCATTTTGAACAGTGCTTCATGAGATGTTCAAAGCTTGGGATATTTTTTTATAACCTAACCCTGCTTTAAAATTCTCCACAACTTTATCCCTGACCTGTCTAGTGGGTGTGTTCATTGGCCTTGGCCATGATGCTGTTTGTACACTAAGGTTCTCTAACAAACCTCTGAGGGCTTGAAAGAAGAGTTGCATTTATACTGGGATTAAATTGCACACAGGTGGACTCTATTTACTGATTAGGTAACTTCTGAAGGCAATTGGTTCCTCCAGATTTTAATTAGGGGTATCAAAGTAAAGGGGGCTTAATACAAATGCATGCCACACCTTTCAGATACTTATTCGTAAAAAAATTTGAAAATCATTTATCATTTTCCTTCCACTTCACAATTATTAGGTGCCGCTTTGTGTTGGTCTATCACATAAAATCCCAATAAAAAACATTTACGTTTTTAGTAACATGACAAAATGTGGAAAGGTTCAAGGGGTATGAATACTTTTTTTAAGGAACTGTATATATACACTCACCGGTCACTTTATTAGGTACACCTGTTCAATTGCTTGGTAACACAAATTGCTAATCACAGCAACTCAATGCATTTAGGCATCTAGACATGGTGAGAGAACTTGCTGACGTTCAAACCGAGCATCTGTATGGGCAAGAAAAGGGATTTAAGTGACTTTGAATGTGGCATGGTTGTTGGTACCAGACACGCTGATCTGAGTATTTCAAAAACTGCTGATCTACTGGAATTTTCACGCACAACCTTCTCTAGAGTTTATGGAGACCTTTGTCCGAAAAAGAGAAAATATCCAGTGAGCTGCAGTTGTGTGGACAAAAATGCCTTGTTGCGGTCAGAGGTCAGAGGAGAATGGGCAGACTGGTTCGAGATGATAGAAAGGCGACAGTAACTCAAATAACCACTTGTTACAACCAAGGTATGCAGAATACCATCTCTAAATGCACAACACATCGAACCTTGAAGCAGATGGGTTACAGCAGCAGAAGACCACACTGGGTGCCACTCTTGTCAGCTAAGAGCTGGAAACTGAGGCTACAATTCACACAGGCTCACCAAAAAATGGACATAAGATTGGAAAAACGTTGCCTGGTCTGATGAGTCTCGATTTCAGCCACAACATTCAGATGGTTGGGTCAGAATTTGGCATAAGCAACATGATCCATCCTGCCTTGTATCAACAGTTTAGGTTGGTGGTGGTGGTGGTGTAATGGTGTGTGCGATATTTTCTTGGCACACTTTGGGCCCCTTAGTACCAATTGAGCATGGTTTAAATGCCACGGCCTACCTGAGTATTGTTGCTGACCATGTCCATCCCTTTATGACTACAATGTACCCATCTTCTGATGGCTACTTCCAGCAGGATAATGCACCATGTCACAAAGCTCAAATCATCTCACGGATGAAATGTTTGTCGCTTCTGGCGGCCAGTACTGTTAGGGAAGCAGGCGATCAAATAACTTGTTTGATCGGCTGCCTTGTAATGCAGAAGCGGGATCAGGGGTCTTACAGAGTACCTTCCAATGCCCAAGCTATCATAAGGGGTGGTGTTAAAGCGGAGCTCCACCTTCAACAAAAATATTAAAAGCCAGCAGCTATAAATACTGCAGCTGCTGACTTTTAATAAATGGACACTTACCTGTTCCAGGGTCCAGCGATGTCAGCAGCCGAAGCCGATTGATCGCTCGTATCTCGGCTGCCCCCGCCACCATCCTCGGTCAGGGAATCAGGAAGTGAAGCGTTGCGGCTTCACTGCCCGGTTCCCTACTGCGCATGCGCGAGTTGCGCTGCGCGTCTACACTGGTCCCCGTTGTGTTGTGGGAACTGTATGTTTCCCAGAACACAATGGCGGGGGGCGGGCATTTACGGCTAGCTGCGGCTAGCTATGCCCGGAAGTGGGTGCAGATACCTGTATTATACAGGTATCTGCACCCCACTCCCCCCTGAAAGGTGCCAATTGAGGCATCTGAAGGGGGGAGGAATCCGATGAGCGGAAGTTCCACTTTAGGGTGGAACCCCGCTTTAACCCCTTGTGATAGCAATAAAGTTGAATAATAAAAAAATGTAAAAAATGTAAAAGAAAAAAAATACATGTATATAAAATAAAATAAATAATCATCCTGTCCCCCCATGCTCATGTGCAAGTGCAAATGCAGTGTAGATCCCGCATGCTTATGTATGCAGTGATTGTATCACAGACATAAGAATCACCACACATTAGAGTATAAGTCTAGCACTAGAGTTCATGTTTAACTCTAAACTGGTAACCTGTAAAAGCTTTTTAAAGCTTTGACTATGAACATTGTTAGGTACTGTAGCTTGTTGCCATTTCACAGGCGTGCCCAATTTTGAATCTTGACATTTTTTGTATCTATTTACTTAACACAACATCATCTTTTTTATTTGTAGCAATAACTCACGGTGGAGCTGCTGGTTTAAAGCGGGCTGTTACCGTCACCTTCATTACCTCTATATCACCAGAACCGGGTCTAGGGTCCCGTTGAGTTTTAGACAATGTAGGCACCGGACACTTGAGTATCTTTTTCCAATGCTTTAATAAACGTAACTGTAGGAAGTAGCAGGAAAGAGGTAGAAGAAGAGTTGCAGGGAAGTTCAAATACCTTTTCTTAGTGTATTATTAGGAATTGAAATCTTGTAGGAGAATGTACTTTCCTTTTAAAGTTGAATCTTTGCCCGCCTGGATAGGTTTCTCTCACTAACCTAGCAGCCAGTACGCAGCACGAACAAAAGTCTCTGCCACAGACTTGAATAGAACAAAACCCATATGATCCTCTGCCACAGGATGTAATGGTTTACGATGGATAGCAAACACAGCACTAGAACCTTTAAGCCGACCCGGCAGTACTATGCGGTAGGATTACTTTAGAATACGTCCTCCAACTGAGTCACCAGGCCCCTCTCCAGACCAGCACTCTGCATGATCCTTCCATGACGGGTCCTCCCCTGGGATCTTCTCAGTTGTCCAGCTTCTTCCCATAGGACAGACAGCCCAGGACCATTCCCCTGCTGCTGTAGTAGGCCCCAGACAGGCTTCTGGGCCCACCCACAGGCTGCAGCAACGTGGGCCTCCCGATCGGAGGACCACGCGGTAATACTCCTAACACATACCTGTCGGCCAGGAGGGCCAGCAGGCAGAACGAAAACGAACCCTAAAACATGGCGTCTGTCCCATAAATACCCTCTCCCAGAATGCAACTCGGAGGACCACCTCCACCGAGTTATCTCCAGGACAGAGGAGCACTCATACACTTCAGCGTGTTGCCTTTCCAACACCGACCCATGGTGACAACGACACCTACAGGCACAGTGTGAAACTACACGCAACTCAGTCAAGTTGGAATAGAGGCAAATCTGACTATGTATGAACAGATAACCCACTAAATTTACCTATAAGCAGTAGATTGAAAATCTACCAGCACTACATATTTTACCAAAAATTGCGTATTATATTGTGTTTGTGTGCACTAAAACTTATTTAAGTGTATTTTTTCCTGAAAACTTGCGTTTGATAAAAGGCTGTGCAAATGCCATGCAACATAAAAAAAATCAACACCCACCATTCAATCTCCAGGGCCTTTGCTTTCAGAAAATATATAAAGTTTGGAGGTTCTAAGTAATTTTCTATAAAGTAAAGTAACACATGCAAGAGTTGACACAGCTGCACACCCCAAAAAGCATTGCAAAATTACCATAGTGGAAAAATTTCCCCAGGGGGCTTTTAAGCAGCAAAATATTTCTAAAACAATGTTTAGTAACCATGTTTAGTAAAAATATTATTTAATTCAGACATAGAATGCATTACATAAATACAATCAATATCACATACAATTTCCAGTAGTCGACATCAGCAACAACAAAGGACCATCTCCCATGGCAATCAATTCATTGAAAAAGTTCTAATTGTACAGTTACATTGTATCAATACTATCCATATGAATCCCCATGAATACCCCAATGCATTTCGACCCTTTATCCTTTTCTGGTCTTCTTCAGGGGGGTTTTAACTTCTAAAGAGATACATCAAAAAATTCCATCAGGATTTTCTACAATATATAAAAAATAACAGATCATTTTGTGATATTTTGAAAGTTTTTGAAAGTACATCTCCATACATATGGCGAAGTATTTACCATTTGGGAATAGGAAAGTGGGCTTGTGTCGCATAGTTTTAATTAATAAAAACCGTTGCGTGCGGTGGTCCCACAATGTTTGCTCATTCCCTCTGTCACCTCTGGGCGCGTCCATAGTCCACGGGGCTTGCAAGGAGCCACGCATTTGGACCCAGTGGGAAAGGTGTAGGGCGAGGCACCTGTAATTTGATATTTGTAAAAATTAGTATATAGTCAGCGGGTTTCGGGTGGGTGTAAGGTGAGGCATGAAACTATAGAGCTTGTTTAAAGTGATTTTTTTTCATCAAATACTCTATACACTTGGTTCAACCTATCATACATTCACATATCACAATTTAGATCCAAAAATTATTAAAATATGAGCAAAGGGACAATATTAGTCTAGACCACTCTATTAATTGTTTTGAATATTAAGCAGTCTGGCTATATAGGACAATACGCCTACACCTTCCCCACTGGGTCAAATGTGTGGCTCCTTGCAAGCCCCGTGGACTATGGACGCACCCAGAGGCGACAGAGGGAATGAGCAAACATTGTGGGACCACCGCACGCAACGGTTTTTATTAATTAAAACTATGCGACACAAGCCCACTTTCCTATTCCCAAATGGCAAATACTTCGCCATATGTATAGAGATGTACTTTCAAAAACTTTCAAAATATCACAAAATGATCTGTTATGTTTTATATATTGTAGAAAATCCTAATGGAATTTTTTGATGTATCTCTTTAGAAGTTAAAACCCCCCTGAAGAAGACCAGAAAAGGATAAAGGGTCGAAATGCATTGGGGTATTCATGGGGATTCATATGGATAGTATTGATACAATGTAACTGTACAATTAGAACTTTTTCAATGAATTGATTCCCATGGGAGATGGTCCTTTGTTGTTGCTGATGTCGACTACTGGAAATTTTATGTGATATTGATTGTATTTATGTAATGCATTCTATGTCTGAATTAAATAATATTTTTACTAAACATGGTTACTAAACATTGTTTCAGAAATATTTCCTGCTTAAAAGCCCACTCGGGAAATTTTTCCACTATGGTAATTTTGCTAAGTAATTTTCTATTTTTTCTAAAAATGCAGATTTTAACGTGTATTTGAACAAAAAAGATTGCTCTAGAGAGCGAATGTTTAAAGTGCATGTAGCGGTACCCCCGTAGGGGCTGCTGAAAGTTGTGGCCCACCTGTCACCCTGCCCAGCCCAACATACAATTCCCAATCACCTTGGAGACAATGATCGGTCCAAATGCTTGTTTTTGTATTTATATTGAGGGATTTGAACTCCTGGCTGCACACACACCAGTGGTTCCCTCCTGAAAACTTGCTCGGCAGCACTAGGTCCTGCTGTCCACTCTGACTCCTCTCTGTGCCTCCTTTTCAGATCTTCCATGCGTTATTTGAAAGGATCCGTCCTGCCCCAGAGTCACCAGGCCCAAGTTCACCCCCCCAGAAAGGGGAGCGCCCTCAAAGACCCCGACAGCCTAGGACTCCATCCTCAGTTCTTCCACCCCACAACAACTCCCCAGCTGGGCTGACCCTGGGTATATCAAGGAGGCCTGCACCCTGCCAATCCTAGTTGGGGATTGGTCAGGGCTCCCTGAGACACCTCAGACAGCTGCACCTCTCTTCCCCTCCTCTCTTCTAGAGTTCTCTAGAAGCCAGAGGGAGATAACCAAAAGATGATGCTATTTGTGAGTCATCAGCCTACTCTGAGCCACTCCCAGCCCACACAGATCAAAACAACAAAAAATTAAACTGCTCTCACAAAAATCCTAACTCTAGCACCTACCTCAGTAGAGGGTGCTACATTCACCCCCCACCAGAATCCATCTGGTCCCTCAACTGGGAAATTTACAAAAAAAAGGGCATCTCATAAGATAAAGTGGAAGGGGGAAAGGGAAACAACTTGAATGGGGAACTGTACAAATAAATTACGTACAAAAATATATGTGTAAATTTCTGATGAGTATTTACATTTGTACAGAATGGATAAGGCACTCCTGACTAGAGGTCCCTGCAGCTAACAGTATGTGCAATCTGGACCAGAGCATCTCTCTGTCAGAAACCATGAAATCAGACTGAGACAGAAGTACAGTTAAATCACACTTGTTAAATAATAAAAGTAAAATAGAACAAACGTAGTTAAAACAGCCAAAGTTCGGTAACTGGAGCGGATAATCAGCCAAGCCAGAAGGTCAGGGATCAGTGTAGTGGAACAGCAAGCAGGGTCTGGAGCCAGAAAGGATGTCAGCCAAGCAATTCTTTAAACAGGAATGCAGTAGATAGTCTCTGTGATGTTGACCAAGGCAAAGGCAGAGATCATCTGGGCTGAACGGCTTAAGTAGGTAGGACTGACGAGCAGGATATCAAAGATAGGAGCTGGCAATTAGCAATTAGCCGACAGCTGAACGGCCAGCTCCAAAAAGGAAGGGCTGAGCCCAGCCCTGACACTCTCCCTCTAGAAAGACACTCCACCTGCAATGAAATTCTTGACTCCAGCCGGAGGGGATGGACAGCTGTCCCATCTCAGAAGATCATTAGAGAAGACAAACAACAACATCCTACACTTTAGATCTAACTGTACACTGTACACAATTTCTGTCCGGAGGGGTTAGCATCCTGCCAACAGAAATGTAACACAAAAGCACACACATTTTTTTCTGTTTTGTTCTGCCAGAAGGGGGCTATAACCTTCTAACAAAACAATAGGGAAGAAAAAAAACATATATACAGATGTGGATGTTCCTCTTCTGGAATTCATGATGGAAGGGGCCCCTCCCCGAACCAGCAGGCTCCTTAAAGAGTTAATATGGGAACAAACCTCACCCAAATGTCCTTGGGACAGGAAATTCTTTTTAATCAGGCACAGGGTGGCAGGCTGGTCTGTCCCTGCAAAATCAGGGAAAAAGGAACACACGCTGCAACTCTCCAGCAGTCCATGTGGCTCACTTCGTGACCACTCTTCCTCAGATCTCACTGCTGGCTCTGGCCCATCTCCACTTTCAAGGACTTGGGATTCCCCAGTCTCCCACTCCTCTGCTGGCAACAATAAAGATTTTAGCCAATGTCCCACTGAAGGGCACTATCTCAGCACAGTCCTGCCCACAGGCACCCGCAGGTTTACCCCAATCACCCCAGGTAACAGTAGACACTTCCAGGCACACTTTGATGTCTATAGCAGGAGTTTGGAGCAAAAGTTCAAGATGCCCAGCATTTACAGAGTGCTGGGCATATTTGTAATCCAGTGAGAAATGTCCAGCATTTGCAGATCGCTGGACATATTTATAATCCATGGATGCAATCACCCGCCATGGTTGCCACGTGTGACAGCACATGGTGAAAAGTAATTGAATTGCAGGATTAGTATAAATGTCCGCTCCAGCGCTGGTTGGGGCAACTGGGTAAACAGGCAGCAGCAATTTTTAATGGCTCCCACTGGTTGCTATGGGCAAAGGCAATTATTTTTGCGGTACTGAATAGCATGCAGAGAACATAAGTCCTTCCCCTGGATTCTATTTCTCAATAATGATGGAACAAAGCACAGTTCCCCGGCTCGCTCAACTTCGGTTGTTAGGGGCAATGGCTAGCAGGTTACCCATGAACAGGTGATCCAGGACAAGCCCCCAAATGTAGCGGTCCCCCAGTAGGGGCTGCTGAAAGTTGGGACCCACCTGTCACCCTGCCCAGCCCGGCATTCAATTCCCAATCACCTTGGAGACAATAAACAGTCCATATGCTTGTTTTTCAATTTATATTGAGGGATTTGAACTTGAACTTTGAACTTGGATAGGGATGGGAATATATGGGATGCCCAGTAGAATTATAGAACAGTCAATTTGGGACAGAAATATGTACACTCCTTGTACACAACATTTCTTCAAACTCCTCCTGCACACTTGCTTGCAGACTATCACTCCCTCTCTCCTGCACAACACTTGACTCCAGGCACAGCTAGCACATGGTTAAGCCCAACACTGACTCAGTCAGGCCCTAGAAGTTGCCATTAGTAGGCAGGGACTTTTGTGTAGCAAAAATAGAAAGCTTTTAGTGCTAGGCCTCCTGGCTGCAGCTGCACTACTCCACTGCCTTTGACATTGCAATCCTCGCTGGCTCCACACCCAGCTCTGGCTGTTTCCTCACAGCCCTCTCTGGCATGACTCTCCAGTACTCCCGATAGCACATGTCACTCACAAGCCCTCCTGGCTGCACACACACACTGGTGGTTCCCTCCTGAAGACTTGCCAGGCAGCACTAGCTCCTGCTGTCCTCTCTGACTCCTCTCTGTGCCTCCTGTTGAGATCCTCCATGCATTCTTTGAAAGGATCCATCCTGCAGGTCCCCAGGCCCGAGGTAACCCCCCTCCCCAGAATGGGGAGCGCCATCAAAGGCCCCCGACAGCCTAGCACTCCATCCTCAGTTCGTCCACCTGACAACAACTCCTCAGCTGGGCTGACCCTGGGTATGTCAAGGAGGCCTTCCCCCTGCCAATCCTAGTTGGGGATTGGTCAGGGCTCCCTGAGACACCTCAGACAGCTCCACCTCTCTTTCCCTCCTCTTTTCTAGAATCCTCTAGAAGCCAGAGGGAGGTAACCAAAAGATGATGCCATCTGTGAGTCACCAGCCTACTCTGAGCCACTCCCAGCCCACACAGATCAAAACAAACAGGCCTGGCTTCCAGCTAGGCCTGCCTAAATTTACCTGCTCTCACAAAAATCCTTTTGCCCCGTACACACGATCGGACTTTCTGCCAACTAAACCGTGGATTTTTGTTCCAAGGATGTTGACTCAAACTTGTCTTGCATACACACGGTCACACAAATGTTGGCCAACAATTACGAACATGGGAATGTACAAGACGTACGATAAGCCGAGCAAAAGGAAGTTTAATAGCCAGTGCGGGTCCTTCTGCTTGATTTCGAGCATGCGTGAACTTTTGTGCATCGGACTTGTGTACACACGATCGGAAATTCCAACAAAAAAGTTTTGTTGGTGGAAAATTTGAGAACCTGCTAGCCAACATTTGTTGGCGGAAAGTCCGACAACAAATGTTTGATGGAGCATACACACGGTCGGACTTTCAGCCAACAAGCTTACATCCAACATTTGTTGTCGGAAAATCCGAACGTATGTACGGGGCATATCTCTCGCATCTACCTAAGTAGAGGGTGCTACATGTATCTAAACCCCAAAACAAAAAACTGATAGTCTTGCAGCTTTCCTGTCCTTAGATATAGTAGTTGAAGTGTTGGTCTGTTTTCACACTTTTAATTTCATTTGGTAATCCTGCCATTAATACCCTTCCTGTCCTAGGGTGACAACTGTACTAAGCAGCGTTGCCAGCCTAGGACAGGGAGTGTGTTAAGACTACATAATATTGTGTTAGGACTACATACCACTTCACTCTCTTCTCCATAACAGGAGGGCTGTTTTGTAGTCCACAGAGATAGCGCTGAATAATGCTAACTAATAACAGTCGAGAAACAGACAGCACAGGAAGTTATTAGATCACAAGATTTCTGGCTGGATGAACAGCTAATTTTTTTGCACTTTCAATGGTATATTTAACCACTTAAGGACCACCCAGGCGCAGATATACCATAGCTCCCAACTGTCCCCGATTTCGAGGGACTGTCCCTCATTTGGACCAAAGTCCCTCTGTCCTTCTTTCCTCCTCATTTGTCCCTCGTTTTGATCTGATCTATATAGCTATATATGAAATGCACTATTTATCTATAAAAAAAGTGTTTCCCAGTGCTAAACCTTTCATCCAATTTCTAAATTGCTGCATTTGTAAATTCCAAAGGCCAATATAACGGAATAGTAGTGGTAAAAATGAACTTGTGGGTTTAACCCAGTGAGGGCGAACCTTGGCACCCCAGATGTTTTGGAACAACATTTTCCATGATGCTCAACTACACTGCAGAGGGCATACGCATCATGGGAAATGTAGTTCCAAAACATCTGGGGAGCCAAAGTTCACCATCACTGGTTTAACCAATCATTTTTTTGTACAATTCTCTTTTAAGGAGGGCGTGGCAGGGGGGTGTGTCCTTTGCCTACATACTTTTGCTAATAGGTGTCCCTCATTCCCATTTCAGGAAGTTGGGAGGTATAATATACTCCTGCGTGTGGGGGGGGGGGGTCCTTGCGCAGGAGGGTGGTCCTGTCCTCTTGCACAAAATTACATGCAGTGGGTCTGGGGCGCGCGCACGCTGCCGGTGATCCGCTCCAGCTGTGATTGGACACAGCAGGAGCCAATCAGCCAGTCCAGAGGCTGTGATGGCTGCTGGCCACCCGTTATTGTTCACAGGAGAGGCAGAACAGCGGTCTGCCTATGTAAACAAGGCAGGCCGCCGTTCTGTGCGGGAGGAAGATGGAGATCTTGTGTTTCTGCTAAGCAGAAACACATATCTCTGTGTTCCTCCAGTTACAGCATCCCCCACACAGTTAGAAAGTACTCCCTATGAGCACATTTAACCCTTTGATCATCCCTGTTACCTTCCCTGCCAGTGTCATTAGTACAGTTATGCCCTGTATACACGGTCGGATTTTCCGACAGAAAATGTTTGATGGGAGCTCATTGTCGGAAATTCTGACCGTGTGTAGGCTCTATCGGACATTTTCCATTGGAATTTCCATCACACAAAATTTGAGAGCTGGTTCTCAAATTTTCCAACAACAAAATCCTTTGTCGTAAATTCCGATCGTGTGTACACAATTCCGACGCACAAAGTTCCATGCATGCTCGGAATCAAGCAGAAGAGCAGCAATGGCTATTGAACTTCATTTTTCTCGGCTTGTCTTACGTATTGTACGTCACCGCGTTCTTGACGTTTGGAATTTCCGACAAGATTTGTGTGACCGTGTGTATGCAAGACAAGTTTGAGCCAACATCCGTCGGAAAAAATCCATGGATTTTGTTGTCGGAATGTCCGATCCTGTGTACGCGGCATTACAGTGCTTATTATTTAGCACTGATCACTGTATTAGTATCACCGGTCCCCCAAAAAGTGTCAAAAGTGTCAGTTGGGTGTCTGATTTGTCCGCTGCAATGTCGCAGTTCCACTATAAGTCGCTGATCGCTGCCATTACTACTAAAAAAAATAAAAAAAATTAAAATTACATAACAATATCCCATCTTTTGTAGACGCTATAACTTTTGTGCAAACCAATCAATATACGCTTATTGGGATTTTTTTTATACCAAAAACATGTAGCAGAATACATATTGGCCTAAACTGATAAAGAAATTATATTTTTTATGTTTTTATATTGGGTATGTTTTATAGCATAAAGTAAAAAAATGTGTTTTTTTTTTTTCAAAATTGTCTTTTTATGTTTATAGCGCAAAAAATAAAAACTGCAGAGGGGATCAAATACCACCAAAAGAAAGCTTTATTTGTGGAAAAAAAAGGACATCAATTTTATTTGGGTACAGCGTCACAGGACCGCGCAATTGTCAGTGAAAGTAATGCAGTGCTGTATTGCAAAAAATGACTTGGTCACGAAGGGTGGTAAACCTTCCGGGGCTAAAGTGGTTAATAGACCAGAAAGGAGCAAACAAGAGAAATGTATTGTTAGACATTACATATGCTTTAAAGAAATAATAAAAAGTGGAGTCTACGTACTATACATTAAGAATTCTAGAATGCATTACATCGCAATGTCATAATATCAGAACAATATGAGTTATATCATCTCGGACCATGCAGTCAGAGGCGGCTCTCTAATTAGGCAAATTAGGCGGTCGCCTAAGGCCTCGCACTCACAGGGGCCTCGCGGCCTCCTAATTTGCCTGTTCTCAATCACTGAAGTTGACGTCGGCGGCTCCGCATACCCCCACAGGACATAATAGAAGTCTATATGAAGCCATGGGTAACCCGCCAAAAAAACACTGCGCTGCACCCACGCTGTGGCCAAACCGTAGCACTGTAGTGTAAAACGGCCCTAAGGCAGAACATCAGTGCACATGTTAGGTGCTATTAGGTGCAGAAATGCACATAATTCCAATGGTGTAATTGCATGACTGTAAAAGCAGGGAATTCTAATACTACCTAATAAATAGCTTTAATTAAATTATTTGGATTTCAATCAAACATTTGAATGAAGCAGCTTTGTTTCTAAATGTTCACACGTCTAGCACTTTCTATGATTTTATTAAAACAAAGTTAATTTGTAGATTTTTATGTAATTCACGCATTATTTAATCATTTTCACTGACCTTCTCTTATTTTGGAATTATTTATTACTCTATAATTAATAGTGTGACACTGTTTCACCCCAGGTCCATGAAGTTCATTATTTTCTTCTCCTGTATGGTTTCCTAATGAGACACATTGACCTACATTTCTCTGAGTTTTACTTTATCTTCTCACTTAGACAGTACAAAACTTGCCTCTGGATTATTGTGACATGGTTTAGTAGTCTATAGTGGAAAAAGGCTTGAAGAATATCTAGAAAAATGTCAAACTAATTTTTTACCGATACTAAAAAAGGGCTTTTAAATATATATGTACCGTATTTTTTGCTCCATAAGACGCACCTGACCATAAGACGCACCTAGGTTTTAGAGGAGGAAAACAAGAAGAGAAATATTCTGAACCAAATTGTGTCCATTGCCATAAATGTAGCCTGACTATTGCCATAAATGCAGCCTGACCATTGCCATAAATGTAACCTGACTATTGCCATAAATGTAGCCTAACCATTGCCATAAATGTAGCCTGACCATTGCCATAAATGCAGCCTGACCATTGTACATAAATGAAGCCTGACCATTGCACATAAATTCAGCCTTTCCTCATGTCATTCCATCCTCCTGACAGAAGACAGAGCAGCCCGAGAAGCCGAATGCTCTGTCTTCCTGTCTCAGCAACAATGTCAGGCCCAGCCGGGGGATCGTCCGGCGCTCACAGGGGCTTCAGATGTTTGTCCTCTGCTCTCTTGCTTCTCTTCTGGCGGCGGCGGCGGGGGGCGTTGCCAGCGGCGGCGGTGCCGTCGGTGGCGCGGGGGGCCATGCCTAGCATACATTCTCTCCATAAGACGCAGGAACATTTTCCCCCATATTTCTGGGGGAAAAAAGTGTGTCTTATGGTGCGTAAAACATGTTATGTGACTGCTTGGCACCCAGACTAGGTGTTTCCTTCTGCCAATCCGTGCTTTCTGCCCTCCAAACCATTCCAAGCAGACCGAGAGCTAATACCCCAAACATTGTACACAGACAAGATGTGAGATAAATTCCAAAGGAATAACTGTTTATTGAAACTCAGACACATACTTTATACCCCACAGGAGGACATTCACCTCTTTATCATGTTACCCTAACAATCAAGGCAGTCTTTAACGGGGCACATGCCATGGGCTCAATCTTTGTTGGGGGTCCCAAAGCAGCTGCCATTTGAGCCTGCGCTACCCGCAAATTGGGCCCCAGATGACGGCATTGCAGAGCACAGTCTTTAACGCAAGGCAAATGGGGCACCTGCCCTGGGCCCAATCTTGTTGGGGGGCTCAAAGCACCTGCCCTGTTCCCAATCTTTGTTGGGGGGCTCAAAGCAGCTGCCGTTTGAGCCCGCGCTACACGCAAATTGGGGCCTAGATGATTGCAGAGCGCACAGAGGATACGGGAGGCTACATTCCCGAACCAGCCAGCAGAGAGGGGGTGGGGCCGAGAGCTCCACTGGCACTCTGACCCCGCCCCATGCAGACTGTATGCTCGGAACAGAGCTGCTGAAGTGAGAGCAGTGATCAGAGTGGGAGCATCAGTGGAGCTCCCGCCCCCTCTATACTGGCTGGGGAGTACAGAAGTTCGGGGGTGGGGCCGGGAGCTCCACTGACGCTCTAACCCCGCCCCATGCAGCCTGTATGCTCGGTAGGGAGCAGCTATAGGGAGAGCAGAGAGTGGAAGCCCCACCTCCAGACCTCTGAATGCATATAGTGAGCTCAGCTGGCAAGGTATGTCTTTACACCCATAGAATGCCTGACTGCTATCCTGAAACCCTGAACTGTGTTGTTCAACTGTAAACCTGTGCATTGCTGAAAGTTTTGACCGTCTCCTGTGGTATGTCTGCAGTCTCAGATAGTCTCCTGTGTCATGTCCGCAGTCTCAGATTGTCTCCTGCATCATGTCCGCAGTCTCAGATTGTCTCCTGTATCATATCTGCAGTCTCTGATTATCTCCTGTAGTATGTCCGCAGTCTCAGATAGTCTCCTGTAGTATGTCCGCAGTCTCAGATTGTCTCCTGTATCATGTCCGCAGCCTCAGATTGTCTCCCGTAGTATGTTCGCAGTCTCAGATTGTCTCCTGTATCATGTCCGCAGTCCCAGATTGTCTCCTGTAGTATGTCCGCAGTATCAGATTGTCTCCTGTAGTATGTCCGCAGTCTCAGATTGTCTCCTGTAGTATGTTCGCTAGTAAGTCTGCAGTCTCAGATTGTCTCCCGTAGTATGTCCGCAGTCTCAGATTGTCTCCTGTATCATGTCCGCAGTATCAGATTGCCTCCTGTTGTATGTCCGCAGTCTCAGATTGTCTCCTGTAGTATGTTCGCAGTCTCAGATTGTCTCCTGTATCATATCTGCAGTCTCTGATTGTCTCCTGTAGTATGTCCCCAGTCTCAGATAGTCTCCTGTAGTATGTTCGCAGTCTCAGATTGTCTCCTGTATCATGTCCGCAGTCTCAGATTGTCCCCTGTATCATGTCCGCAGTCTCAGATTGTCTCCCATAGTATGTCCGCTAGTAAGTCTGCAGTCTCAGATTGTCTCCCATAGTATGTCTGCAGTCCCAGATTGTCTCCTGTAGTATGTCCACAGTCTCAGATTGTCTCCTGTAGTATGTCCGCTAGTAAGTCTGCAGTCTCAGATTGTCTCCCGTATTGTGTCTGCAGTTTCATATTGGCTCCTGTAGTATGTCCGCAAGTAAGTCTGCAGTCTCAGATTGTCTCCCGTAGTATGCCCGCAGTCTCAGATTGTCTCCTGTATCATGTCCGCAGTCTCAGATTGTCTCCCGTAGTATGTCTGCAGTCTCAGATTGTATCCCATAGTATGTCCGCAGTCTCAGATTGTCTCCCATGGTATGTCCGCAGTCTGAGATTGTCTGCTGTAGTATGTCCGCAGTTTCAGATTGTTCAGACTATGGAACACCTATGCTGGCGGTTTGGTATATGTCTGGGGTGCAGGCGAGTGTATATGTATATACTATCTTCCCAGCCGAGAGGTGTAAAACAGTAGATCTCACCGCTTTCCCGACGACCACCACAACCTCTGCACCGGTGAAAGGCTGACTCCACATTTGCAGTGAGCTCTGGGAATGGCTTCCATCAATTCCTCAGTTCCTCCCATTCTCCAGGGTCCCGGCAGTGGTACTGGAGTCCCTTGGAAGGTAAAGGGCATGCGCAGCCATCCTGGAATTCCGATGGCTCTCACGAGTGTTACGAAGATGTCCGAAGGGGGTTCGTTGGCTTGTGGTGGGACTGAGTCCTCGCTACATGGAGCGTAATGGCGTCATGTTGACGCTCGTGGCCCGAGTTTCTTCAGAGCATATGCAGACACCAGTCGGATATCCTTAAATAGCGCAAGCGCCGTGCCATGTCAGCGCTTGGTTAAACAGGTGTCCACATATCAAATTAACAGCCATACAGACAATAACAGGTACAACAGTGATTAGGCGGGCCGGGCTGGGAGTGCGGGGATCCCATTAGTCACACAGAATAAAGAGGAAAGAGAGAAAGAATGTAAATCAATATAAAGAATAAAATCAAAACAAGAAAAGAGGGGAAAAAATGAAAATCAAAATTATAAAAAATATACTAATACAAAGCTACAAAATTGGAAAATAATAAAAAATGAAAATATTGAAACAATAATAATAATAATATTGTCAGTAGCCATAACACCCGTTGAGGCAGAAATAGTTAATTGCTGTATGCCCAACAGGATAGATTACATTAATGGGTATTGAGTAGGGAATAGTAATGAAATAAAATTCATATAGACAGCAATTTAACATAAAACAGAGAGATTAGTAAAATGGGGAATAAAAATGGAGTGAAAGGACACACTGATGAAAGACCTTTCTTTTCATATATCACTGTATTACGATAAGATAAATCAGGGAATATATGTTACTGAAACTACTGGAGGGAAGTAGAAAATACTTCCCGAGTAAATGCCCATTCTTAGGTACAGAGACCATGAATGGGCAGGGCCTATTGTCTATAATCTATGGTGTAAGGAATACAGAAAGGTTACATTTGTCATTTAACCCCATAGGTTGCATACTGTTCAAATTGTATATCCACATTTTCTCCTTCTGACATAGAATCCTGTCAAAATGGCCACTTCTAAGAGGTAAATTCAGCCTGTAGATACCCTTGAAAGAGAGTCCGGTGGGGTCACCATCATGAAAATTGATGAAGTGCAGGGCAAGTGGACGCTCATCATCCCTTTTGACAATGCTGTGGATGTGTTCACCGACTCTGATTTTTAGCTGTCTTTTAGTTTTACCAACGTAATTCTTACCACATGGGCAGGTCAACATATAAACCACCCTAGTGGTATTGCAGTTGATAAAGTTGTTCATTTTAAATTCCTTCTTCCCATCAGAGTCAGCGAACACGTCCGTCCTGTCCACATACTTGCAGGCCATGCATCTGCCGCATCGGTACATCCCCTTCAAAGGTGGCAACTCAGACACCCAGTTAGAGGCAGCTGATCTCTGGTATTCTGAATGAGTAAGGCTATCCTTGAGATTCCGAAATCGTCAAGCAGTCAAAGAAGGACGGTCACCAACAATCTCTCCAAGGACAGGTGAATCAGTGAGAATAGGCCAATGGTGACTGAGTATGTTCCTAACCTGGTCCCACTGGGCACCAAATTTGGTGATGATTCTAATGGGAGCCTGTGGCTGACTCAGGGGTTGGGGACCATGGGTCTTGTCAAGGAGGAGCCGTCTATCCACCTGCATGGCATTCTTTTTGGCCTTCCTAATGCAGTGGTGCGAATATCCTCTTTCCCTGAATCTGTCATAGAGCTCCCTAGCCTCAACAGCAAAGTCTTGTTCTCATGAACAGTTCCATTTTATTCTGAGGGACTGACCAACAGGTATTCCTTGTATGAATGATCTGGGATGATGGCTAGTGGCCTGTAGCAGCGTATTAGCTGCTGTTTGTTTTCTGTTTCCATGTGATCAGTTTTGACACCAGCTATTGGGTGGTTTGACAGCTTGGTTGAGAACACAACCAATGGGAGTGTTACATTCCCGGCATGTGCCGGAGATTAAACTGTTTCATGGATGGGTTTACTTTCGCTTTAAATATATTATATGTAAGTATGTGTCACCATCTTTTATATTAAAGTCTTCCACTCATAAAGGATCAAACTGCTTGTATTTCTGTATTTCTTGTATATTGCAAAAAGTACCCGGAAGGTTAAGGGTACTACTATAGCTCTTTGTAAGCTCTGTGTTCCAAATATATTCTCATGCCGATCTGACAGCGCTGGGTGCCTGAGCATGTGGGCAGCTGGACGAGAGCCTAATAGCATGAACCTTGGCTGGAAGACTTAACTAATGTGTGAAGCCCCTTTATGATTGCTTGGGGGAGCACTCCAGTAGCGTGGCCCTTTGTCGTTGGATCCCTCCAGCTGTTCGCTTGTGTTATCAGAGCTAAAATGGATTGTGACCGAAACTGTTTGTGAGGATAATTAGAAGTAGCTGTGTTCTGTACTGTTTTACTGAAGTAGTGATTCTCATTTAGAATCTGTTGTTAAGCGGTATTATAGAGATTATACTCTTTAACTACATATTACCCTGATTGGGCCACAAAGACATAGTTGTGAAGAGTCCACTTTTGTGCAACTTTTATATTCTGTTTTGCATTATTCTTCAGTGTATGCATGCTCTTTGCCATGATAAAATTGGTTTGCATTTTTGGTTCTAACTTTGCACCTGTTTAGTAAACTACATGTTACAGTTACTTCTTGTCTGATCATTTGACTGATTACCTTTTACCTTTTCACTGCTAAAGCACCTTCACGTTTCATCGTCAGACAAACTTGCAATTGATACTTGAAGACCAGACCATTGAAGAAGTTGAAGACTATACCTACCTTGTAAGTGTGATCTCGATGCAATGGAGGTACAGTACGGAGAAAGGCTCTTTTTTGCAAACCATCTTCACGTTTTGTTCATCAGGGTCCAGCATATTCTCCTTCATCAGGGTCCAGTATATTCTGCCTCATCAAGGTCCAGCATATTCTCCTTCATCAGGGTCCAGTATATTCTCCCTGATTGCTGATGCTGGACAACTGATCTATATTAATGATTTACAGGTTAAAACATATTCACTTTACAGTACATGTTTATTGTTGAACCTTGTTTCACCTGGAATTCTTTTTATTATGTAATGGTTTCCATGTTTTCCTTTTTTTTTATTTTATTTTTTTACTTTAACTTTTTTTTATTAAGAAAACATTATTCCATAATAACACAGTCAGCTATAATTATAATAATCACAAAACAATAATCTCCTGACCAGGGGATTATAATCAGTCTGTTTACTACATATCCTTTTCTTAGTCATCTTGATTCTTTCCCTCTGGTCTTGTATTTAACGTACTCTGACCCCATATTCGCGCTTCCTCAAACAAGTAAACCCCCCAAAAATATTATTAACCGCCACCCCAAAACAGTGTCCCTCCTCATAATCATAAAAATAATATTATTAATATCTCTCCTCTCCTCCCCCCCACCCCCCCCATCCCCAGGGACCCGCAACCAGTTACGGGCATCACTCCCCATCCCAAGGTCCAGACAGCCGAAAGCTGTAGTTCCCATGGGCGTCCGCAGGTAGGGGCAAGGGGGGGCGCGTGACCCCCCTGGATTGGCAAGGGTCTGCCGTGGCCCCATCTGTAGCTGTGCTGGCTCCACAGCTGCTTCAGATCAGTGTCTCCAAGCTTACAAAGCTCTTTACTGCCACCTCTGACTGCTTCCTGTATGTGCGCCCCTCGTGTTTGCTTTGCTGCCTGTTGTATTTTTACAGGGACATGTGGAAATAGGACTTGGGAGAAGGAAGACCACCTTACAAGTGAGGGCTGTGAGTACAAGTGAAGGGAGGAGGCTGTTTGTATATAGGGGGGGGGGGGGGGGCAGAGCAGGATGTGTCTGTGTGCTTACAGATGTGTGTGGTGTGGGAGGCCTGACATATATACAAATGGGGGGTGGGCACCTGAGTGAATACAGGTATGATCAGTGAAGGGGGGTGCTAGATATAAGAAAGATCATATAATTTGTCCTGTATACAGCTATATACACCCATCTTACTTTCTGTATTCCTCCATCATCACTGACTGCAAATATACATCATCTGTCCTGTATATATAGCTGTATACAGGAAAGATGATGTATATCTGCAGTCAGTGATGATGGAGGAAGGTCTCTATATACAGGTAGCTGTATACACCCACCTTCCTTCCTGTATATAGAGACCTTCCTCCATCATCACTGACTGCAAATATACATCATCTTTCCTGTATACAGCTATATACACCCACCTTCCTTCCTATATATATATATATATATATATATATATATATATATATATATATATATATATATATATATATATATATATATATATATATATATATATATATATTAATACCATCCACCCCCTATATATACACACACATACTGTACACCCAAATTGTACACGCTGCGCTTATCAAAAATAAAAAATAAGAAATTTCCACTAAAATATTAATAAAGTGATATTGTGCCTAACATATACAAAATCTATTAATAACTATTATTACTATACTATACGTTAATGTGCAATAAATTTCAATGAATGAATAAAAAGGTAAAAGTGCTCCAATAAGCCTGTGTTTTGCAAATATTCCACAAAGCTTGTGCAATTTTAAAACATTAATAGATAATTCAACACAAACATCCATGCGATTTAGTGTTGCATCCAAGCATATCAGTACTGCATCTATGCAATATGGTGTTAATGCAATGTTCGAACAATAAAAAGTTAAAAAATACAAAAAAAGCATCCATGCGATTTGGTGCTACATCCATGTGATTCTATTCAATTCAGTGCTGTGTTGCTGTGCAATGATTAAATTAACAGTCCGATTTAGTGTTGCATCCATGCATTTCAGTGCTGCATCTATGCAATATGGTATTAGTGCAATGTTTAAACAATAAAAAGTTAAAAAATATAAAAAAACGCATCCATGCGATTTGGTGTTGCATCCATGTGATTCTATGCAAATCAGTGCTGTGTTGCTGTGCAATGATCAAATTAACAGTCCACAGATCTTCCACAATCCATTCATGTGTTATGGTAAACACAAACTAAAGTGCTGTGCGCTGATACAAGTGCTCCAACCCAGGTGATAGCCCCTCACCTTAGGGCGTGCGACCTTGCAATTAAGCTTGCTCAGAATGCGCCTTGGAACCTCTCTGGGTTCGATGTTATATGCAGGGTCCTGGATAGATTTGCACTGGTGCCTCTGTTCCTCACAGCAGTCCCGTTTGTACCTCAATATATCAACATAAAAAGGACTTCATGGTGCAGTATGTACTAAATTTATTAAAATCATAAACAAATCCCGCAATGGGTACTCACAGTAACAAGGCGCTTAAGGGCGCCACACTAAAAAAGCAGAGATGAACTGGCAACAGCGGCCGGTATGGGGTGGCGTGCTAATCTGTCCCAACAGGTTGTATGTATAATGTTCCATCCTGTCCCCTTCCCCTACGCGTGTTCGATACAAGGGGTATTTCGTATCTTCATCAGGAGGTGATTTGATTGGACGGTGAACCTGTCAATTAATATATCCTCTCCGTGGCCATTTTGTTGTGGCCTGCTGACAATCTAGTAAGCAATCAATGTGTTTCTATGGGAAAAACGTCTATATGCAAAAATAGATGGATACAAATGGCAAAAGATAATAGCCATGCATTCCCCATTTTGCCTGATATATGTAGTAAAAACATTTAACAATGATATTACTACGTTAAACTACTCAGAACGGATATGGGACGATTAGATCGGCACCCCCTATGTAAACCAGTTGCTGTGAGAGATGTAACATAGTAAATCTACAAAACGACAATATGATATAGAATTACATGTAAGAGGTAAAAAATTAAGAATAATCATAACAAATAAAAAAATATAAAATAAAAAATATAAATAAAAATCCAAAGCTTATACGAATAATAACTCGTCTATATGAGCATACATAATCAAAGTTTAATACATATACTTAAAACCACAATAGAAAAAAAATATATAAATAAAAAATAAAATATATATAAAAACAGTATATTGCTAGCAAACACTGGTTAAACATTATATTGTACAAAAAGGTATATACCTAACCCATAAGATAGTGTTATCACTATGGATTTTAACAGGATATGCTCATAAGTGGTTGTGATAGCCAACAAGGGGCAGTATATACTCCTTGGCTTCACCATTCCTATGTGTGTAGTCATACTGGTGTGACATGATGTTGGGATATATTAAAAATATATATGTGCTCAATGGTTACTTAAAAAACATCTAAGATCAAAATCTTTATTTAACCCTCCAGGGGCCAGAGAGCCCAACTGGTGTATCCACCGTGATTCTCTTCTACTGATTTCCCTAACATAATTGGACCCCCTCCAGTGACATTTGGGTGCCTCAATGCCCCAAAATTGCATCCCTACTGTACTCTTGTTGTGTACATCTCTAAAATGTACAGATAAAAAATGCTTATCAAACCCCTTTTTTATATTCCTCACATGTTCTTTAATACGCTCTTTTAATGCCCTAACCGTTCTACCAACATAAATTAAATTACATGGGCATTTGACTGCGTAAACTACACCAACTGTATCACAAGAGATGAAGTCCCTGATGGTATATGTGTGGTTGTTGAGTGGATTGACAAAATCTTTTACTTTCCTAACATTAGTAGGAACTCTGGTGCAACTGTAGCAGCGACCACAACTGTGGAAACCTATCATATCCCAAAACAACTTGGGTTTAGGAGGGGGAGGCTCTACTACATTGTGCACCAGTAGGTCACGTAGACTAGGTGCTCTCTTGTATACTATCCTATGTTTTTCTGAGAGACTCCCTTTTAAATGGACGTCTTGTTTTAAGATGTTCCAATATTTATGGATAATTCGCTCCACGTCTTTATTCTGTAGATTGTAGTCCAGAACAATACAAGTACCCATATCATTGCTGGTGCTGGTTTGTCTGACGCTATCCTTGAGTAAATCCTCCCTATTTAGATTCTTAATTTTATTTTTCTCCTTTTCCAGGAAATTCTTACCGTATCCTTTCTGTTTTAACATAGTGGTTAACATATTAGATTGAGTTTCAAAATCTTCTACCTGTGTGCAATTCTTCTTAATTCTCATGTATTGGCCTCGAGGAATGTTATCTAGCCAAGGTCTGAAATGACAACTCATAACAGGAATATATGAATTGCGATCTGTCGCCTTAAAGTATGTTTTTGTTTCAATTCCTTGAGATGTATTGCTAATTTCCAGATCCAGGAAGTGTACCACACTTTTACTAATGTTCCATGTCAGATTGATATTCTGATCATTGTTGTTCATTATTTCAAGCTTTTCTGCCAGGTGATCCTCATTTCCTTTCCATATGATCAGAAGATCGTCTATGAAACGTCTATAGAGCACAATATTGGGATCTCTATTGTACAAAATACCTTCAGACTCCCATCTGGCCATATACAAATTGGCGACGCTTGGGGCGAATTTATCGCCCATCGCGACGCCTTTAATAGTGATGATGGAGGAAAGTCTCTATATACAGGTAGCTGTATACACCCACCTTCCTTCCTGTATATAGAGACCTTCCTCCATCATCACTGACTGCAAATATACATCAACTGCAAATATACATCATCTGTCCTGTATACAGCTATATACACCCACCTTCCTTCCTATATATATATATATATATATATATATATATATATATATATATATAAATACCATCCACCCCCTATATATACACACACATACTGTACACCCTCCGTACTGTACAGGCCACATTTGATGGGCACAATGAGCCTGCAATTGATTGGCACATGCCTGCGCTTTATGTGATAATGACTAAGCCCCTCCCCTTCATGACATTGTCAAAACGGGGCGGAGTATGGGTGATCTAAAATGATGCCCCCCCCCAAAAAAAAGTTCTACGGACGCCCATGGTAGTTCCTGGTGACGTGGTTTTGTATCCATATCCACAACTATCTACCTAATTTATTACCTAATTTAAAGCGCACAATGCACCTTTGCTGAATAATTGGAGCACCATATGTTGCATTTTTCACTTTTAATAGAAAAAATCCGTCACCAGTCACAGTTTTTATTTAACCTTTTGACACATACAGGTTTTAGAAGCAATTCTTTAGGAATAAGGTCACTAGGTAACACATTTACTACCAAGAAGAAAAATATCTTTTTGTCTCCATAAGGGCAGCGCCATACTACTCCTGCTTTTTTACCATTTTCTAATACTTTCCACTTAGGTGGTATTGTATGTGTAGAGGCAGCAGCCATATCCACAACTAAAATACCCAATTCATTGCGCGGATTTACCCCATACACCCACTGTAGGGTTGTCACATCATCCCTTCCTAATCCAGGACACATATTAATTACACAGGTTCTGAGGCTGATTTAATGCAGATAAGGCACCAAGTGAGTTTAATTATCACCTTAATCAGCCACAGAACCTGTGTAATTAATGTGTGTCCTGGATTAAAGGGATGATGTGGCAACTCTAGTCCACTGTCATCTGTAGTTCCTCTAAGGCAATAGGTAAATTCAATTATTCCTGTACCATGCTTGTTAAGCCAGGCATACCAGATAATATTAGGTATTCATCTATTGTCGACTGGTCAGGCAAATCCTGTTGCAGATTATAGACTGAAGAATAAAAATCTGCAAATTTCTGGGCTATTTGTTTAGGCAAGGTGGGTTTTCTTCCCTCCACCCCCATAATAACTGGAACATAGGTCATTGATTGCTGCTCCCGCAGTGCTTGAGCCAATAGTTTGCCACATTTATTACCCGATTCGTAAAATTGTTTACGTCTAATCTGTATGGATTTTTGAGCTTTATAAAGCAGCAGATCCGTGACCTGTCTACGTGCCATCAAAAGGTCTCTTTCTACCTCTGAAGAATAGGTATGTTTATGAATAGTTTCTAATCTATGTATTCCCACTAATATAGATGTTAATTTTGCCTCTCTTTCACCTTTAATCCTAGCCCCACGTTTAAACAGGACACACCGAATGAGCCTCCCATATCACCCCAGGGGCAGATTCTGGTGTATCATTGGACTAAAAAAACCATGCCACCTCCCTTCTAACGTTCTCTATAACCTCTTGATCCTGTTAAACACTTTTATTAAGTTTCCACGTTATCGGATTACAGTGGCTAGAGCCAAAAATATTATATTTCATGAATATTGGCGCGTGATTCGACCAGGTGATTAACCCAATCGTGGTTTCAATTACAGAATGTAGTTGACTATGGGGGTAAAAAAAAAGTCAATGAGAGAGTTTGACTTATGTACTGCAGAGAAGAAAGGATAATCTCTCTCCCCAGGATGAAAAAGGAGCCATACATCTATTAATCTAGTGATTGAAGGATTAGTTTCCATAGGCTCAAAGGCACTGACGATGAACCTATTGTTGTATCCTCTCTAGAAACCAGAAAGACATTAAGATCTCCTCCCCATAATCAACTGACCCTTTGAAAATTCCATAAGTTTGCCTTATAGTATTTCTTAAGAATAAGTGTTGTTGTGTATTCAGGGCATAAAAGGAGGCCAAGGTCACGCTGATCCCTCCTATTGTACCTTTAAAAATAGGTATTGACCCCCTACGTCTATATGGGACTCCATGCATATCCATGGTACTTTACTCGAAATTAAAATGGACACCCCTCTAGACTTGGAAACAGCATTAGTGGCGTGGTAAACCACCAGAAAAAAACTGTTTCCAAGCATAGGGAGACCTTGCCTTCTCTGAAATGGGTTTCTTGGAGAAATGCAATGTCAACCCGCTGTCATTTCAACTCCTGAAGGAGTATTCGTCTCTTTTCAGGAGTGTTTAGTCCCCTAGTGTTAAGGGACAATATAGAGAGGTTATCCATTTCCTATAGTTCACCCCTGGGTACCCTGCACCAAGAATAAATTCAGAAGCAGAGGGCGGGGGCACAGTCCATGAGGGAGGAGGAGAGAAAAACAAAACAAAAAAAAAACAAACTAATTGTGGCGCTCTGGGGTGAGCTCCGACCTATAGCTCCCCCATGGGTCACTTAAGCAATTTTGCTTTAAACAACCCGCCTTCTAAATCTAGGCCCAATCTAGCCCAAGAACGGCCGGCCTGGGGAGTGCTCCCGGTAATCCCTGCCGGCTCCCATACATATCAAAATAACATAACATAATACATTTCGTCAAAATAATCAATACATAACATATTTTTATCAGAGAGGGGGGAGAGAGAGAGAGAGAGAGAGAGAGAGAGAGAGAGAGAGAGAGAGAGAGAGAGAGAGAGAGAGAGAGAGAGAGAGAGAGAGAGAGACCTGATGGGAAGAGGGAAGAGAAAGAGGAAAAAAAGGGGACGGGGGAGGGAAGGGGAAGATTATTCATTGACGGGGTGAGGTTATTTCTTCCTGTATTTGTTTGGTATTTGAGTGTATTATGGATACTTCAATTTTATAAATACCAGATACTAAATCCTTCTCTGGTCCAGGTACATATATTGACTAAATAGGAAGGAACAGTGATAGGGAGAGAGAAAGGGAGAGAGGAAAAAAAAAGAAAAATAATCAAAATATTATAGTAAAAATAAAAGCCCCTAACCCCAAACTACAAAGTGTCTCAACTCAAATGCAAACATATCTCATACCATCCAGTTCACCACTCATTCCTTAGTGTCCATTCCCCCCAAAAACCTTTTTTACCCTAAATCTAGTGATTGTTGAATACTGGTGTACTATAGTGATTTTATTCTCTTTATGGGCATTGTGCCTTGTATGTACTGTATATGCATCTTCATACCCTTCCCACCCTCTTCTACCCCCCCATTCCCTAATTATTGTTGAGTTCATGGATCTTATTATTTATTACTTGTGTATACTGGTTTACTTTATTGCTCTGTTTGAGTGTCCTTCCCAGTGAGATATTAGTGTTATGGTGCCATATTACCCCCTAATCCCATTTGTATGTGTTGTTCATATACACTTCTTCATTCCCTTCCCTTTCCCACCCTCTTCCCCTATTATCTCCCCAGATTGCTATTTTGTAGTGCATATTCCATATTTGTTGGGTTATGTATCCCACTATAGTGTCAAAAAAATAAATAAAAATAAAACACCCCTCTCCTCTCTCCCATCCGACAACTGGCTATCTCCTAGCCTTCCATCTCAAAAAAAGAAAAGATATTTAATAATTCCGCTTTATATATTCTTCCCCATCTTGTTCTCAATCTGTAAGACTGTATCCCCTACCCCCCCCCCATCTTCCTTCCCCTATCAGTTCGATCTGTTCATGTTTCCCTCTTCTCCCTCCATTTCTCAAATCTACTCTATCACCTGTTAATCCTCTACTAAATATAAGTTGGTGATGATCACTTCCCATCTAGTTTTCCTTATTTGTTTAATTCCCTTCCATTTTTACCACTGGGGAATGATTTTAGGGAGGATAGTTGAGGGAAAGGGTACTTAAGGAGGACAATAGGGTTTCTAATCAAACAATATATCTATATCATATCATAGTCCTATTCAATCACCCTCAAACGTCAAAAGAAAATTCCATATAGAAGCTACAAACATCCTATTGCCCCCTCCCACTTTAATAGTTCAAGACTGGATAACCCCAGTCCTTGATTCTCTCCCCTCCCCCCTATTTCCCCCCCCCCCGCCCACCGGTTCATACGTCATAGATAGTAAATCAATTAATTGCAGTAGTCAAAACATATTGCTACAGCTATATATTCGCCGGAAGTCCAATATTTCAAGATATGTCTAATCTAATAGCCTCCATCTGGTGTTGTAATTTTAGTTATTTCGGGAGCGTATACGCTTGGGGATGCATTGTCCTAGCCCTTAAACTCCTGATGTCCGTGGGGGCCTCTTCCACCCTGTAGATGAGTGCTTCTATATCTTTCCTCGTAGGTATTGCCTGTATCAGTGTCACATAGTTACATAGATAGTAAGGTTGAATAAAGACACCAGTCCATCCAGTTCAGCCTGAGTGAGTACACACTCACATCAGTCCTACCCTCAAGGAGCCCACAATCCAAGGTCCCCAACTCACATTCATATACTAGGGCCAATTTTTGGACAGAAGTCAATTAACCTACTAGCATGTCTTTGGAGTGTGGGAGGAAACCGGAGTACCCGGAGGAAACCCACGCAGGCACAGGGAGAACATGCAAATTCCAGGCAGGTAGTGTAGTGGTTGGGATTCGAACCAGCGAACCCTTTTTACTGCTAGGTGAGAGTGCTACCCACTACACCACTGTGCCGCCCGCTCCTCGGATCTCCCCCCCCCCATACGGAGTGGTATCACGTTTTCTTGCTGTAGAGAGAGCCGTCTTTCCAGTGCTGGAATCTGCTGTGTCTCCGGATTGGGTTCTATTCCTGTCGCAATGGTAGATGTGATAGATGTAGTCTGTGTTGTCTGTAAGATAGGCATCCCAGTTTCATGACCCCATGGATTCACCATCTTACTGCCAGATCCCTGTCTGTCTGCTACCGAGAAATACTGCTGGATCTCGGCTTGTGACTCCCCTGTTTTGGCTGCTTTGCGGGATGTTTTAGTTTCCCGCTGCTTAAGCGACTGCATACTGCTCTCACCCCTATTTAACAAAGCAATTACTTGCTCTAGAGCGGGTGAGTGGTATAATAGTTCAGCCAACGGGCGTATTACTATCTCCACCACTGCTGGAGTACTACTGGGATATTCAAAGACAGATCAAAAAAAAAAAAATAGGAAAAAGCCAGGAAAGTTCCAATCATTCAGTTGCCATATGGGTTGCAGTCTGCACTATTGCAAAAGGGATCACACAGTCACTATGTTCACAACGGTCTAAAGTCAAGTAAGGCTCAGGTAAAAGCTAAAAGTCTAATTACCTTGTATGCTGCTATTTTCCCCTTTCACTTTCACTATTGCTGGGAAGATTACAAAAAATCTGTGACCGGGGAAGATTAAAGCGCTCCGCTGCTGTGTGTCACTGTATGTGTCACTGTCCACGCTTGTCTTCCCTTGTTGCTAGCGGGATCATAGTATCTGGAGTTAGATGGGACTCATCCATCTGGCTGCCGTATTCACCACTACCCCTGCCACCATTGGGTTATCAGGAGTCGGGAAAAGTCCGGGCTCACAACCACCGTACGCCACTCCACGCCATTTCAGCTACTTCCAGGAACACCGCGGGACCCCAGGTTCCAACGCTTGGTAAGCTACAGCTAGGATCCAGAGAGGAAATAAGGGCGCTCTGGTGGAGGTGGATAGCTGGTTAGAGGCCACTTTGGTTAGAGGAGAAGCAACTCTGAAGATATAAAAAAGGAAAAGAAAGGCGCCCCTAAGTGCAGTATGCAAAATTTAATAAAGTGCACAAAGGGTTAAAAGCACTTACAAGATCGTTGAATGTTAAAAGACATGATAAAATCAGGAGTCCAAATCTGTGGCATGTGTCCATCCTCAGCATGGTGGTGGAGAGCAGCGTAGAGTCGTCCAGCAGCTGTAAAGTGTTCTCATACGTGTTGGAGAGAGGAGGCAGCAGGGAAGCCAGGAGGAAGTGGGAGCTGGATGCCTCTAAAAAGAGGGCATTCGCTCCCTCCCCCCCAAAAAAATGACAGGCCAAATGTGGCATGTCAGGGGGTCACCATCACTTTTGGGTGGAACTCCTCTTTAAAGTGTAATAGGCTAATATTTTTCAAAACAAAAATTAAACTCTTTTTATATATTCCATTATTATTTTAATGAGCTTGGTAGGCCCATGCGATGATAGGCTATAATATGATTTTAATGAATGCCCATGTTGAAGCTTGTGAGAATTCACCAGCGTTATAGCCTTCTAGGAGATAAGTCAAGCAGACACAGAGTTAAGGAGAGCAGACTGTCTGGGCTGTAAAAAGGTCCTGCAGGTAAGATTTATTATTGTGCGGATATGCCTTAGACTGCAGTGCTGCACAGGCAGAAATACTGCGCTTCATATAAAAGGAAAATTGTTTTCCACAATAAATGGAGAAAAGTTCTCTACTAAGCTGAAGGGGAACTTTTATTTAACTTTTCTTCAGTTCTGAAACTGAAAAGTGCTTAAGTGCTTCGATTGTACTTTGAGGTTTCAAGAGAAAAATAAGATATTTCATTTAATAAATGTAGTTTAAGTCAAGTAACCCCCATTAAATTTTTTTTAATTTGATTTATATATATACAGTATATATACCAATTGCGTGACATTAAGGCCTCATGCAAACTGGACGTTAAAAAAACGTTATAAAAACGCCAGTAGCTTTGCAGTGAGTTCTTCAACGTTATTTAGCGTTTTTGCAATAGCGTTTTTTAGCGTTTATTAGCATTTTTAGCTTTTTTTTATGGATCAAAAACGTGAAAAAAAACGCTGGTGAGCCCCGTTTTTGAGCGTATATTGGCGTTTATCAGCTTTTTTTTCCCTCTTACCTTTTTTTTTTAAAGGCAAAAAACGCTCCAGCCAAAGACTGCTAATAACAGCCTATGTGTGCATGGACACATAGGATAACATGATGGGGAGTTTATTGACTGTAGAAAACAACATTTGAAGCCAAAAACAGCTGCTATAAAAACATCCAAAAACGTCCATTGTGCATGAGGCCTAAAGCCTTGTACACACGATTGGATTTTCCGCAGACAAAACCTTGAAATTTTGTCCGAAGGCGTGTGCCTGGATTTTGTCTGGCATACAAATGGTACACAATTGTCGGCCAACAAACACAAACGTAGTGATGTACTAGAAATACTATGTGCCAAAAAAGAGGAAGTTCAATTGTCAGGCGCCACCCTTTGTGCTCCTTCTGCTAAGTTCATGTTAGTAGAAGTTTAGTGAGCGTTGATTTGCACTTTTCATTTCGCAATTTTCATTTCACACTTTTCATTTCGCACTTTTCAGTTTGTTTCTGAACGGCCATTCATCAACCAGCCATGTTGCTGAATCGGAGGAGATAACGTGTTATTTATTATTGGCTTTCGAGTTATTGCTTTGACCCAAGTCCAGGAACAGGAGGAAGAGGATTTCTTGGATGAAAAATTGGTTGCTTTATTAATCGTGACCAATTATGTCATATGCCTTTGCTGCGGGAGCTCCAGGAGAATAATCCAGATGATTTTCGGAATTATCTCCGGATGACGGACCCTTACTTTCACCAACTCTTGGCATTGTCGACCCCCTATATTAAGAAGCAGGACACGTGCATGAGGCTTTTATTTTATTTTTTGGTTGAATAATGATTTGATTTGGTATATTTTCTATATTTTTGGATGCATAGAATGCACTTTTGGTTAAGTCCTATTGGCAGATAGCATGTCTAATTGTATTTGTTTTCTTTTTTTAATGCACAATAAAAAAATTGTGGAGAGCAATACTTGGCTATGTGTTTTACTTCAAATGACAGTTTGGAAGTAGGCAGTTACATTTTAAAAAATACAATGTAAAATTAACAAGGGGCAGCAACATAGTTGTATCTTTGATCCTAAAAACTACAGGATAATGGTGTTGTGGTAACTTGCAGCAAAAAAAAAAAAAAATCATAAAAAAAAACCAAGCATAATAATATTATTCTTGATATCACTAGTAGGGATGAGCCGAACACCCCCCTGTTCGGTTCGCACCAGAACATGCGAACAGGAAAAAAATTCGTTCGAACACGCGAACGCCGTTAAAGTCTATGGGACACGAACATGAATAATCAAAAGTGCTAATTTTAAAGGCTAATATGCAAGTTATTGTCAATAAAAGTGTTTGGGGACCCGGGTCCTCCCCCAGGGGACATGAATCAATGCAAAAAAAAGTTTTAAAAACGGCCGTTTTTTCAGGAGCAGTGATTTTAATAATGCTTAAAGTCAAACAATAAAAGTGTAATATCCCTTTAAATTTCATACCTGGGGGGTGTCTATAGTATGCCTGTAAAGGGGCGCATGTTTCCCGTGTTTAGAACAGTCTGACAGCAAAATGACATTTTGAAGGAAAAAACACATTTAAAACTACCGCGGCTATTGCATTGCCGACAATACACATAGAAGTTCATTGATAAAAACGGCATGGGAATTCCCCACAGGGCAACCCTGAACCAAAATTTAAAAAAAAAAATGATGTGGGAGTCCCCCTAAATTCCATACAAGGCCCTTCAGGTCTGGTATGGATATTAAGGGGAACCCCAGCCAAAATTTAAAAAAAAAATTGACGTGGGGTTCCCCCTAAATTCCATACCAGACCCTTCAGGTCTGGTATGGATTTTAAGGGGAACCCCGCGCCAAAAAAAAAAAACAAAACGGCGTGGGGTCCCCCCAAAAATCCATACCAGACCCTTATCCGAGCACGCAACCTGGCAGGCCGCAGGAAAAGAGGGGGGGACGAGAGTGCGGCCCCCCCCCTCCTGAACCGTACCAGGCCACATGCCCTCAACATTGGGAGGGTGCTTTGGGGTAGCCCCCCAAAACACCTTGTCCCCATGTTGATGAAGACAAGGGCCTCATCCCCACAACCCTGGCCGGTGGTTGTGGGGGTCTGCGGGCGGGGGGCTTATCGGAATCTGGAAGCCCCCTTTAACAAGGGGACCCCCAGCTCCCGGCCCCCCCCCTGTGTGAAATGGTAAGGGGGTACTTACCCCTACCATTTCACTAAAAAACTGTCAAAAATGTTAAAAATGACAAGAGACAGTTTTTGACAATTCCTTTATTTAAATGCTTCTTCTTTCTTCCTTCATCTTCTTCTGGTTCTTCTGGCTCTTCTGGTGTTTCCTCCGGCGTTCTCGTCCAGCATCTTCTCCGCGGCGTCTTCTATCTTCTTCTCCTCGGGCCGCTCCGCACCCATGGCATGTTGGGGGAGGCTCCCGCTCTTCTCTTCATCTTCTTCTCTTCTTCATCTTCTTCTTCATCTTCTTCTTCTTCTTCTCTTCTTCCTTCTTCTCTTCTTCATGTCTTCTCCGGGCCGCTCCGCAGCCATGCTGTGGCATGGAGGGAGGCTCCCGCTGTGTGACGGCGTCTTTTCGTCTGACGGTTCTTAAATAACGGGGGGCGGGGCCATCCGGTGACCCCGCCCCCTCTGACGCACGGTGACTTGACGGGACTTCCCTGTGACGTCACGGGGAATGCCACAGGGAAGTCCCGTCATGTCACCATGCGTCAGAGGGGGGCGGGGTCACCGGGTGGCCCCGCCCCCCGTTATTTAAGAACCGTCAGACGAAGAGACGCCGTCACACAGCGGGAGCCTCCCTCCTTGCCAAAGCATGGCTGCGGAGCGGCCCGGAGAAGACATGAAGAAGAGAAGAAGGAAGAAGAGAAGAAGAAGAAGAAGATGAAGAAGAAGATGAAGAAGAGAAGAAGATGAAGAGAAGAGCGGGAGCCTCCCCCCCCATGCCATGGGTGCGGAGCGGCCCGAGGAGAAGAAGATAGAAGACGCCGCGGAGAAGATGCTGGACGAGAACGCCGGAGGAAGAACCAGAAGAGCCAGAAGAACCAGAAGAAGAAGAAGATGAAGGAAGAAAGAAGAAGCATTTAAATAAAGGAATTGTCAAAAACTGTCTCTTGTCATTTTTAACATTTTTGACAGTTTTTTAGTGAAATGGTAGGGGTAAGTACCCCCTTACCATTTCACACAGGGGGGGGGGGGCGGGATCTGGGGGTCCCCTTGTTAAAGGGGGCTTCCAGATTCCGATAAGCCCCCCGCCCGCAGACCCCCACAACCACCGGCCAGGGTTGTGGGGATGAGGCCCTTGTCTTCATCAACATGGGGACAAGGTGTTTTGGGGGGCTACCCCAAAGCACCCTCCCAATGTTGAGGGCATGTGGCCTGGTACGGTTCAGGAGGGGGGGGGCGCACTCTCGTCCCCCCCTCTTTTCCTGCGGCTTGCCAGGTTGCGTGCTCGGATAAGGGTCTGGTATGGATTTTTGGGGGGACCCCACGCCGTTTTTTTTTTTTTTTTTGGCGCGGGGTTCCCCTTAAAATCCATACCAGACCTGAAGGGTCTGGTATGGAATTTAGGGGGAACCCCACGTCAATTTTTTTTTAAAATTTTGGCTGGGGTTCCCCTTAATATCCATACCAGACCTGAAGGGCCTTGTATGGAATTTAGGGGGACTCCCACATGATTTTTTTTTTTTTATTTTGGTTCGGGGTTGCCCTGTGGGGAATTCCCATGCCGTTTTTATCAATGAACTTCTATGTGTATTGTCGGCAATGCAATAGCCGCGGGTAGTTTTAAATGAGTTTTTTCCTTCCAAATGTCATTTTGCTGTCAGACTGTTCTAAACACGGGAAACATGCGCCCCTTTACAGGCATACTGTAGACACCCCCCAGGTACGAAATTTAAAGGGATATTACACTTTTATTGTTTGACTTTAAGCATTAATAAAATCACTGCTCCTGAAAAAACGTCCGTTTTTAAAACTTTTTTTTGCATTGATCCATGTCCCCTGGGGCAGGACCCGGGTCCCCAAACACTTTTTATGACAATAACTTGCATATAAGCCTTTAAAATTAGCACTTTTGATTTCTCCCATAGACTTTTAAAGGGTGTTCCGCGGCATTCGAATTTGCCGCGAACACCCCAAATTGTTCGCTGTTCGGCGAACTTGCGAACAGCCAATGTTCGAGTAGAACATGAGTTCGACTCGAACTTGAAGCTCATCCCTAATCACTAGAAAAAAAAAGCCTTGGAGTTATTGCAAACAAATTTTCAATCAGTATCACCAGCAAAGCAGCTTCATTATTATCCCATCAAAGAATAAGAGAATGTGCGCTGCATTTCGAGATTTCATAATTTGCCGCGGTCATATTTTCCGCCAACAGCCTGTCATCACACATTTCCCATCGGAAAATCCAATCGTGTGTACGCAGCTTAATGCCCCGTACACACGGTCGGACTTTGTTCGGACATTCCGACAACATAATCCTAGGATTTTTTCCGACGGATGTTGGCTCAAACTTGTCTTGCATACACACGGTCACACAAAGTTGTCGGAAAATCCGATCGTTCTGAACGCGGTGACGTAAAACACATACGTCGGGACTATAAATGGGGCAGTGGCCAATAGCTTTCATCTCTTTATTTATTCTGAGCATGCGTGGCACTTTGTCTGTCGGATTTGTGTACACATGATCGGAATTTCCGACAAAGGATTTTGTTGTCGGAAAATTTTATATCCTGCTCTCAAACTTTGTGTGTCTGAAAATCCGATGGAAAATGTGTGATGGAGCCTACACACGGTCGGAATTTCCGACAACAAGGTCCTATCACACATTTTCCGTTGGAAAATCCGACCGTGTGTACGGGGCATAAGAGTCCTCCTTCCCCTCTACTTCCTTGGGATGTAAGGAGGTTCCCAATGCTACAGAGATTATACTGATTGGTGCCGCTCTCTGTGACATACCTGGGAAAGGGAAGGCAGGATCTCCGATGCCCTGGGCTCTCAAATGGTGGGTAAAATAGCAATGGCAAATATTTTTTATGTTTTGCTTTAAGCTGAAGTTGACTTTTGAGGATAACTCCAAGTAAAATTTTAAATTAAAGGCTAAAAATATAAACTCATTAGCTATTGGAGCCTAGGTTCATACTAATTCAATGTGGGGAACCCTGCTTATTGTGCTTGTTTCCTACACCGCATTCAAATCGCACTGCCCTTGAAACCTGCAGCAGGTGTTAGCGCAATCTTAGCACAGGTCGTAAATGCAGTGCATTTTCTGCACCGGATCACATGGTACAAAACGAGCATGAGATCCACTAGCAGTGCGGTTCCAAAATTGGTGCATGCACGACTTTGGTGCTATGTGGTGCAATTTGAGCCCTCTCAAATTGCACCACAAATTGCATGGGCTCAAATCACACCGCACGGAATCGTATGTGAATTGAACAGGGATGTGGTAAAGTTCCTGAGCGATTCACATGTGGTTCAAAGTGTGTATCAAGGCTAAGTGTGTCTATATTTTGCTCAAGGATATATTTGTAATAAAAAATAATGGGTCACATGTTTTGGTTGGCATCAATAAAAAATATCTCATACATGTAAGCTACTAAAAAAAATAGCCATTATATGTAGCGCTGGTAGATTTGCGATCTACCATATGTTAGGTAAATTTAGTAACTTGTTCGTTAAATAGGTTAGGTTTGCCTCTGTTCCAGCTTGGCTGACGTTGCGTGTGTTTCCATACTGGCTGGTGGGTGTCGCTGTTATCACTGGTCAGTGTTGGAAAGTCAACGTGTCGAAGCGTATGGATGCTCTTCTGTCCCGGTGGAGGTGGTCCTCCGAGTTGCATTCTGGGCGAGGGTATTTATGGGACAGATGCCATATTTTGGGGTTTGTGTTACAGCCACCTGCTGGCCCTCCTGGCTGACAGGTATGCGTTAGAGAGCAATCTCGTGGTCCTCTGTTCCGGAGGCCCACATCGCTGCGGCGCAGGGGTGGGCCCAGAAGCTTGTCTTGGGCCTACCACAGCAGCCGCGGAATGGTCCTGAGCGGTCTATCCAGAGGGAAGAAGCTGGACAACCGAGGAGATCCCAGGGGAGGACCCGTCATGGAAGGATCACGCAACGTGCTGGTCTGGAGAGGGGCCTGGTGACTCGGTTGGAGGACGTATCCTAAAAGTAACTATACAGCATAGTGTTGCCGGGTTAGCTTAAAGGTTCAAGCACTGTAACTGACGTTCATTGCAGAAAACCAATACATCCTGTGGCAGAGGATCGTACGGGTTTATCCCAAACAAGTCTGTGGCAGAGACTTTTGTTCATGCTATGTACTGGCTGCTAGGCAAGTTAGAGAGGCATATCCAGGCGAGCAAAGAGTGTGTCCCACGAGGGGAGCGCATTTTATTATAATATCTAAATTCTACCAGGACATTTGTCAAGAATCTTACAAGAAGATATTTGAGTTTCTTCTGCAGTTTCCCTTCTGCCTCTTTCCTGCTACTTCCTGAGTAAATTGTTTAATAAAGCATTGAAAATGTACTCAAGTGTTGGTGTGTGTGTCGTCCAGAGGTAAACTCAACGGAACCCTAGACCGGTGCCGGAAAAACAGAGGGAAGGAGAGTGAAGGTAACAAGCCCGCTTAAACCAGCAGCTCCACCGAGAGTTCTTGCTACATATATATAATGAAATTGCATCCAAGAGTGAACCTTATTTCGTTAACAGCTGCAGTGGAGCAGCACCATTAAATGCCTCTAAAAATGTCCTTTAAAACCACCATTTCAACATAAAAGAGGTACAGTTAGTTGCAAAATGCTTACCTTTCCTTTACAATTCTGATAATCATGATTTTTGGATCATGTTATTTAGTTCTTTACATTCATAAATTGCCTTCTAGCCATTGCATCTCCATTTTCTGTACCAAGCTATTATGAGGAAAAATATCAACAGTGTTTTCAAAATCCAGATATAAATATGATCTTCCCACACATGTTGATTGTTTTAGTTCCATACATTAAACCTTACTCAGATCCAGGGTCTTCAAGCCTTTTTTCTCTGATTGTGAAGGTCATCAGCTGCTGCTTGCAGGCCTCCTGTTGTCTTCACACTACTGAATGGGCAGGTGGGGCAGTCCACAAAATTTGATCTGTCAAGAATGTAGAGGTCAACAGATATTAGGGTGCCTTGACAAGGCTCTGTGGCTTACGCATGCATTTGCAAATGCATGCGGACTAAACCCCTGTTTTTAACGCGTACTGTTAGACAGGTTAATTTGGTTGTCTGCGAGCTGGTGGTAAGTAGGCTTTGGTTTTTTCCCTGGGCATTCCCCAGGCTTTATTTGCATAAGAATGTAGAGGTGCCCTTACAAGAGTTGACATTTTCATGCCCAGTCCCCTGCTTAGGCTTTGTCAGCCATTGGTGCCTCTCTATTAATCAATTGAGGATCTCTAAGATCTCTTTGATAACCAAAGTTTTCTGCAGGCCACACCAGCTGTAGCCATTGATTGTTGTCAAACTGGGTGCAGGAGAGCGGGCATGAAGATGTTTGATTATCTTGCCCATTTACGGGCACCCTTAGGTGGCCATTCAAACTGTCAACAAGTGTGGTGCATGTTCAAAAATCAGAGGACTAAGAATACACAAAGCTGCATCCCTAGTCTGCAAATTTGTAGATCTGCACTGATGTGTGGGACGCTAGGCGGTAACCACCGTCCATCATTGTAATCAATAAAGACAGCTCAGTTCAATCTTGCAGACTACTGTGCAAACAGCAATTATAGAGATGGAGAACTACAGCCATGATTATTTACACACAAAAACTAATAAAAAGCAAGTGCTCTTTTTACATTTCATAAATTACCTATTTTCATCTGCCATTTCAATGCCCTCCACAAGCGTTGGATAATGATTTCTCTGAAGTTAAAATTTAAACTTTTTTTCATCCCAAACATGTTTTTTTTTTCTACACACATCTACATAAATATATCATGCGTTGTTTTCCAGCCTACAGCACTGCAGCAAAAATTACTGTCTACAAAGGTTGAATTATGTGCTTGTTAGGAAAATTACAGCAGTCATGTCATATAAACATGATTTCAAAGAAAATGAATAAGCTATTGCTCTAAAGAGAACACAACTGTCATTTAATGGGGCACATAAGAGGGCCTGGGGAGTGGTAGGGAACACAAGGTGAAGCGGATGCAGCTCCTCTCAGATTAGGTCTTGAGATCCTAATGCACATATCGAAAACAAACACGAGGGGGAGGCTCCATCTAGGGGTAGTGATTCATTAAAAATGCACTCACACGTTAAAAGGGACTTGTCCTAAATATATATAGACCTCCATAGGATTACTGTGAGGCTCTGCAGGCATGTGGCTAGCTGAAGCAGAGTTCTTGATGAAAGTACAGCTGTCAGGCTTCAGGCTGAAACATGCACATCAGCAGCTTCCAGACAGGAGTGCCCCTTTATAAAACCATAGGAAATAGTTTTCCTATGGTTTGATAAAGAGGCACTCCTTTCTGCCCTGAAACATGTAGCCACACCCCCTCCACTTCCTGTTATCGTCACCCAGGTGAGAGAGCCGCAGCCGCCTTGCTACTTCTGGAAGCTGCTGATGCTTATGTTCCAATCTGAAGCCAGCTGTACTTCCATCAAGAACTCTGCTACAGCCAACCACATGCCTGCTGAGCTCTGCAGCCTCACGGTGATCCTATGGAGGTCTATATGGTTCTACGACAAGCCTTGATCCACTTTTAACTAGTGAGTGAGTTTTTATTGTTTTTTATTCTTTTGACTAAATTGCTACACCTAGATAGAGGCACCCTCTTGTGTTTGTTTTTTATAAGTCATTTAAAATGTCCCTCCCTACATAGATTGTATTTACCATATCCGAAAAATGGATTTACATATGTGGAACAATATGATGTATACTGAGAATGCATCAGAAATTAAAGCAAACATTTTTTTATTAAACTGTATATCAGGTGTTTTCCAGTTTTAGAGATTCTTAGACTTGATACATTAAAGGGGTTGTAAACCTTCAAGGTTTTTCACCTCAATGCATTCTATGCAGGAAGGAAGGGTGGAAGGGAGGAGGAAGGTCTGTTGCTCCTCGCTCCAGCTACTCCTCACTCCGGGGCCATTGCTTCTCTTCCCAGCCGAACAGGAAGTGGGTCCTGAGACCGGAGACGGTAATCCTAAGACTCTCTGGCCAATTGGGTTACAGGACCCACTTCCTGATTGTCCGATAGGAGAATCAGGACGACAATAGCAAATATTAATTCGCTATTGTCTCACAACTGGGTGGGCTCAGGGCGCTGTCCTCTGCCTCCCCCGAGCCCACCCTTTCACCCTTTTTTGAAGCCAATTAGAGCCTCAGGCTCTAATCATGTGCTTAACCTTCTTAGCGGTATTCCCAAGAGTGGCTCGGCGTGAATTTTCCATACCAAAAATGGTAACCCCGAGCCACACTCGCAGTATCACATCGCAGTATCCAGGGAAAGTTACTTACCTTATCCCCAGGATCCTGCAATGTCTCCCCACTGTGTGTGGCGGCTGTGTCTTCCGCCCAATGTACTGTATGCCGGGCTCCGTTACCTGCGAGCATCGCAACGCACGGGGACGGAGCCCGGCCGGAAATTCAAAAAGTCCAAAAACAGAACACATAGAGTACACTAAGGAAATAGTGGAATCTGTGCTGAGGATAAGAACGGGTTGCAGCCCCCCTATTAGGGTCCTGTAGGGAGCTTACAGATAATGATAAAGGAAGAAATGGGGTAAGTCGCGCTACCCTAGTGTATGAAGGGTGATGGTGCTCTATACCCACATTCGTGTACCACCCACACCTTACTTAAAGCCAAGGATAATGGGTGATCATATGTGACAGTATAGGTATGAGTGTATGAAAGATATATGCCAAATATCAAATAATGTAAAGTCAATAATGTGTTGTTGAAAAAAACAAAAAATATATATATATAAAAACAAAGGAATATTAATTCATAGTCCCACATATAATGTGCAAAAAATGTGCAAAAAATGCTGTAAAAAGTGTGTGCAAAAAAATGCTGTAAAAAGTGCCAACGATTCCAAGGTGAGCACAGTGCTCAGCAGATCAGGTGACTCCTGTGCTCCCCTTCAAGGGTCCCCACTCACCAGCTCCCACTACCCCTTCAGGGGTGATTGGCATGTGTAGATAACCGGGGGGTTAGATGTCCCTTGGTGTGTCCTCCAACCGATTCACCTGTCGAGGTGTCTCCTGATAGCTCATCTGGTCCGTCCTCCAAATCAAAATCTCCAAAGCCGACCTCCTAATCAGAGCTCTCTAACTTTCTAATGAATTTCCAGGGATTGATCCAGGGCTGTCAGTTCTGCACCAATCCGTTCCCAAGCTCACAGTTGTGTGTGTGTGTATATATATATATATATATATATATATACACACAAAACAAGAAAAAATCTATTTTGAGGCTGCACTGATGAATGCTGATAAGCTGCACTGATGGGGCTGCACTGACGGGCACTGATAGGTGGCACTGAAGGGCATTGATAGGTGACACTGATAGGCAGCACTGATAGGTGACACTGATGAAGAGGCACTGATGAGCACTGATTGGCAGCACTAATGGGCACTGATTGGCAGCACTGGTGGCCAATGTTTGGCAGCACTGGTGAGACTGCACTGATAAACAGGAGACTGATAATCGCAGATTCGGCGATCACAGGGCACGCTGCAGAGGACGCGCGGGAAGCACGATCATGGGAGGACGTCAAATAGACACCCTCCAGGCAGGCCCACGCTGTAGCCGTCATTCTGCTATAGCGTGGGCGGCAATTAGTACATTTTAATTGACAGCTTAGGTCTCATGCACACTGGGCGTTTTTTTTTTTTTTTCCTGCCTCTAAACGCCTCTGCATGTTAGCCTATTGGGTTGATTTACTAAAGGAAAATAGACTGTGAACTTTGCAAAGTGCAGTTGCACTCTACAAGTGCAGTTGCTCCAGAGCTTAGTAAATTAGGTAAAGCTTCACTTTGCAAAGAATACCCAATCACCTGCAAGGAAAAAAAACCTGCTTTTTTGATGCTCATTTACTAAGCTTTGGAGCAACTACTCTTGCAGAGTGCAACTGCATTTTGCAAAGTGCGCAGTCTGCGGCAAAATATTTTTTAAATCACCTTTTCAATATTTTTTCGCAGTGCTTCTTGGGAAGGGGGTGGGGGTGGGTGGTGTGTGGGTAGTGTCAGTAGTTTTTTAATTTTTATTAATTGAGTTTTTTACAATTAAATTTTTTTTTCTTAATTTTTTCACAATGCATTTTGGCTGGATGGGGCAGTGGACAGTGTTGATAGGGCAGGGAAGAGTGGTGTCAGTCGTTTTTTATTTTATTTTTTCACACTTTTTCATTTTTTAGAATTTTTTTACAATTTTTTTTTATACTTTTTGGGGGGCTTTGGTGAGATGTCAGGGGTCTAAACAGAACCCTGACATCTCACATTTGAGACAGACAAAGGAAAGGGGACACATTCCCCAGTCCCTTTCTCAGCACTAATCACGAATGAACAGAAGACAGAGGGGTTTATTTACTAAAGGCAAATCCACTTTGCACCACAAGTGCACTGCAAATGCACTTGGCAGTGCAGTCGCTGTATATCTGAGGGGGACATACAAGGAAAATAAAAAAACAGCATTTTTGCTTGTACACTATTGGATGATAAAATCAGCAAAGTTTCCCCTCATTTCAGATCTTCCTCTAAGATCTAAAGTGACTGCACTTCCAAGTGCATTTGCATTGCACTTGTAGTGCAAAGTGAATTTGTCTTTAGTAAAACAACCCCCGAGGCTCCTGTTCATTCATAAACTAAACAATTATTTGTTTAACTAATTCATAAACACAGTTTACTCTGTTCAGTAATCACAGGACACAGGAGCGAACTCGCTCACTGTGTCCAATTACTAGTTCCCCCCGCAGTCGGCGAGAGAGGAGAGGAGGGGAGCCAGAGGAGGACATGGAGGGGGCCAGAGGAGAACGGGGGGTGGAGAAGGACACGAAGGGGGCCGGGGGAGGAGCACACAGAGCAGCTGGTAATGATCGATGTGCAGCAGGAGGGAAAGCTGTGATCACCGATCTCCCTGTATAGCTTTTTAGCTGACAGCCGGGGGGGGGGGGAAGGAGAAGCGGCTGTCAGCTAAAAATCGATACAAAGGAGATCGGTGATCACAGCTGTTCCCTGCCACACGGATCATTCCCAGGAGATCGGGAGGCGCTTGCGCGTGTGCGGGAGCCACCGCAGAAATGCCGGCGCCTCTCGCACCTCGCGGGGGACTTGAGATGCCTGCATCTTTGGGGCGGTTCGGAATCGTTGTTTACAAGCGTCATTCGTTTTTTCCTGTCAGGAGGAAAGGTGTTTAGGAGAAATAGCATAAACGTTCAGTGTGCATGAGGCCTTATTAGGACTGAATACCAGGAACATTTCCATGAACATTTTTCAGTCAGAAATTTCAACCAGGATTATCCCTAGAAAGCATTTTTTTTCATAAAGAACATAATGTGGTAATGCTGAGAAACTCAGTTATATCCAGGGGCCCTTTCCTCACTTTATATTATAGAAAATGTGGTTGGTGTGGCTGGGGCAGCACTAAGACAATTCTGCAATTCTCTACATATTTATAAATGAGACGCTTGAGGTATAATGTGTCCAGTGACCTGGGGCAGCTGAGGAGGCCGCCACAGGCTTACAGCAAATTTTTACACAAGGTACATTGTGACCCTGTGATGAGAAATACTGCCAAAACACACAGTGAAAGCAGCTACAGTATGTTTTATTTTAAAGGTTGTGGAGGGATGTGTTTATTAAAGATACTGACGGCTACAGTAAAGTGGAAGCTGAAGATTTATTCATTTGTCACCCTGGAAATTTTACATACAGCTGTAATGATAGAATATTGTGAAGGATGATTGTTGTCAATAAAGTTTGAACAATGTCTGCTGACTGAGGAGAATCACAGCAGCAGCTGACAGGAGAGACACGGTGAGCTCAGGTGGCACCACACACATTATGGTTAGGATAGTTAGTATTATGGTTAGGTAATTAGAATTATAGTTAGGCTAGTTAATATTATGGTTAGTATTATGGTTAGCTAATAAGTATTATAGTTAAACTAGTTAGCATTATAGGTAGGTAAACAGTATTTTGGTCAGCATAGTTAATGTTATGGTTAGGTAAACAGTAATATGGTTAGGTTAGTTAGTATTATGGTCAGGTAAACAGTAAGATAGTTACTATACAAGAACAAGCATGTTTTACACCTAATATACAGCCGTGCTTAAGAGTCTTTATGGTTGGGGAATCAGGGCTAGTTAGTATTATGCTTAGGCTAGTTAGGTTAGGTTTAGTTATGCAGAATAAGTGTTAGAACTATTGTAGTTTTTAGGTTTAGGGTCCTAGAGATGAAAGGACACTTAAATTAGAGCGGAAAGTAAGGGAGGGTTATAACCCCTGTCAGATTATTTTTTGCCATCTGTCTTCCATTGGGGAGATTTCCCTTCACTTCTTGTCCCATAGCTACAACAGGAAGTAAGAGGAAATTCCTCCAAAATGAGGGAAATCCTTGGGGTCACCAGAACTATTGCCCCCTTTGGAAGATTTCCCCTCTATTCCTGTTCTGGTGACCACTTTGGGATTTTCTTTTCCTTTCTGTGATAACAGATACCGGGAAAAACAGATGACACAGACAGCAATAAAAACTCGAATTGCCCTAATCCCTCTCCAATCTAAAGCTTAAAAAAAATGTTTTGCCTTCAGTTACACTTTGAAGAGAACTTGTGTTGAGAGAAGTGCAGAGGCTGCCATTTGTTGTTACCAGGGGAGGTCAGGCTGGTTCCTGCTCCCCTGTACCTTCCCACAAATAAAACCTTACATTCATGCAAAGCACAGCAGCAGAGATTGGAGTTCTGTTTTCTCAAATTGGTCATTTTTGAGATGCACAGAAAACTATGCAGCCAGTGCACAGAATTATGTAGGCAGCGGACAGTGCAGAGAATTATGTAGGCAGCGGACAGTGCAGAGAATTATGTAGGCAGCGCACAGTGCACAGAATTATGTAGGCAGCGCACAGTGCAGAGAATTATGCAGCCAGCACACAGTGCAGAGAATTATGCAGCCAGCGCACAGTGCAGAGAATTATGCAGCCAGCGCACAGTGCACAGAATTATGCAGCCAGCGCACAGTGCAGAGAATTATGCAGCCAGCGCACAGAATTATGCAGCCAGCGCACAGTGCAGAGAATTATGTAGGCAGCGCACAGTGCAGAGAATTAGGCAGCCAGCACACAGTGCAGAGAATTACGCAGCCAGCACACAGTGCAGAGAATTATGGAGCCAGCGCACAGTGCAGAGAATTATGGAGTCAGCGCACAGTGCAGAGGATTATGCAGCCAGCGCAGAGTGCAGAGAATTACACAGCCTGCGCACAGTGCAGAGAATTATGCAGCCAGTGCACAGTGCAGAGAATTATGCAGCCAGCGCACAGTGCAGAGAATTATGTAGGCAGCGCACAGTGCAGAGAATTTTGGAGCCAGCGCACAGTGCAGAGAATTATGTAGCCAGCACACAGTGCAGAGAATTACGCAGCCAGCGCACAGTGCAGAGAATTATGCATCCAGTGCACAGTGCAGAGAATTATGTAGCCAGCACACAGCGCAGAGAATTATGCAGCCAGCGCACAGTGCAGAGGATTATGCAGCCAGCGCACAGTGCAGAGAATTATGTAGCCAGCACACAGTGCAGAGAATTACGCAGCCAGCGCACAGTGCAGAGAATTATGCAGCCAGCACACAGTGCAGAGAATTATGGAGTCAGCGACAGTGCTGAGAATTATGGAGCCAGTGCACAGTGCAGAGAATTATGCAGCCAGCGCACAGTGCAGAGAATTATGCAGGCAGCGCACAGTGCAGAGAATTATGCAGCAAGTGCACAGTGCAGTGAATTATGCAGCCAGCGCACAGTGCAGAGAATTATGCAGCCAGTGCACAGTGCAGAGAATTATGCAGCCAGCACACAGTGCAGAGAATTATGCAGCAAGTGCACAGTGCAGTGAATTATGCAGCCAGCGCACAGTGCAGAGAATTATGGAGTCAGCGCATAGTGCAGAGAATTATGGAGCCAGCGCACAGTGCAGAGAATTATGCAGCAAGTGCACAGTGCAGTGAATTATGCAGCAAGTGCACAGTGCAGTGAATTATGCAGCCAGCGCACAGTGCAGAGAATTATGGAGTCAGCACACAGTGCAGAGAATTATGGAGCCAGCGCACAGTGCAGAGAATTATGCAGCAAGTGCACAGTGCAGAGAATTATGCAGCCAGCGCACAGTGCAGAGAGATATGCAGCCAGCGCACAGTGCAGAGAATTATGCAGCAAGTGCACAGTGCAGTGAATTATGCAGCCAGTGCACAGTGCAGAGAATTATGCAGTCAGCGCACAGTGCAGAGAATTATGCAGCCAGCGCACAGTGCAGAGAATTATGCAGCCAGCGCACAGTGCAGAGAATTATGCAGCCAGCGCACAGTGCGGAGCAGTTATGTGGCCAGCAAACAATGCAGAAAAGTTACACATCCAGCGCACCATGCTAAGAATTATTAATTCAGTGCAGTGAAGTTATGGAGGCAGGAATTACACAGCCAGCACTTTATACAGAGAATAGTAATCTTATGCAGTGAAACTATGGATAGAACTGTGGTGTACAACATTCACAGAAAAAAAAAAAAACTATTTAAAGCAGAACTAAACCCATTAATGTAGCGGTTTCAAAAACAGTTACATTCCCAGCATGCCCGAAATGATAACTGTCACATTGGCTGTGCTCTCAACCAAACCTCCAAATGTCTGGTGTCATAACTGATCACACATGCAGCACCATGGCAGTTGCAGATGAAGCAGAAGCTAATATAACAGCTTCCTTGGCTGAAAAGGAGAGGAGGGTTTAGTTCCACTTTCAAAGTTTCAATTTACAATTGTTTTTTTGTAAATTTAGATTCGAATCTGATTGGCTGAGGGTGCTGCTCGGTCATACAGTTTTTTTTTTTTTTCAGGTAAAAACGTTTATTGAATATTGCACAGAACAGTAAATACAAAAGCTACAGTCAGTAGTAGTGTAATCAGTAATACATAGTCTTCCAACAAAGAAAGACTATAATCCAAGCAATAAAGGCAATCGCACAATAAGCTACAGTTATCATACAATTATTAGAGCAGTGTGTACAGATCAGCCATTATCATTACCCCCTGTCATCCAGTTTTAAATAAATTACATAAGGGCCTGTTTACACTTGCGTTGTCTGTGAAAAGGGATCTGTGGTGGATCACTCTTTAGGGAGCAGCGACAAGGGGGCAGCTAACAGGAGTTCAGAAGGTGATACTGATTTTTTTTTTTCTTGACAGCCAGAGAGTATCTTTCAATGTGAACACTGCACCACAACTGCGAGCATAGCAACAGGGAACATTCACCTGAATGGATCACATTTTGCAGCAGCACTGCCCCTCCAATGCAACAGAGGTGGAGTTTTTTTTACACCCCCCGTCCGGCTGCCTTTGCAACTTAGGTGGGGTAGTTTGGCAATTGTAAAAATGTGGCTCAACAAACATATTTTTAGCCCCCCCCCCCAAACATAAGTAGAAAGTAAGCTGGTGGGTCATTTCATAAAGCTAACACGCTAGTTAAGTGAGCTATTTCCCTTTTGCGTTCGATGAGATTTTAAAATTAGTCACATGGGTAAAATAAAGTTTATTTTCCTTGTATCACAACTTGTGAATTAAGTCTATTGTGCTTTTAGCAGATGCATCTAAAATGGAAGTTTTTATGTTAGACGCCTTCTAAAAGTCTCAGGATGTAGTAAGTGTCTAAAACAGACCACCCTTTCCCCAACTTTCCATAATTTTACTCCTGTTACCCCCCTCCGCCTCACACAATCACACTTTTTTTTTATTATTATTATATTTTAATGCCCTTTTGTAACTGCCCCCTGCTTGTGGATTTCTTGCATAGGCGAGAATGACTTTTCCAGCTGCCCGCAGCCTTCTGAGATACTCTGGTCACGCATCCCGGGAGGCTTCAGAGTATTCTACAGCACATGCGTCATGGTGTCTCCTTCTTGTGCTTGAAGCCAGCCTCCTAATGGTGTGGCACTATGTATTCACGTCATAAGGGCGCTGGATTTCATACCCAGGAAGTGATCGTTGTCTCCTGATAACATCAGAAAGGAAGATGGTGGCTCGGGACCAGGTGTACAGCAGAGTAGAGGATCAGAATGAGCTCACCGCTGGGTTCACTGGGAGTGTGAGTATATTTATTGAGCACAACCCAGCATAAAAGGTAAAATAAAAATTAAAGAAGAGGGTTAAAGCTCCTCCTTAAAGTTGACCTGCTTTTGTTTCGTTGTATTTAGAGTCTTTCAGTTTTGGTTAAAATTTAAAGCCACAACTTTTTTTTTTAACTTTTTGGACCACTGATTGGTTTGGACCACTGAGGTTTTATTTGTTCACTGTGTTCAGCCAGGGGGATTTCTTTTCATTTTCTGTCCAGGGACACAGCAGAAAGTGAGTGGAAAGCTCCGTAAAGTGTTTTCTGTTTCTGTGACAACTGAAAAAAGGAGGATCACAATCTGTACTGGAGACAGTGGTCTCTAGGACCAGTAATACATTTGAATGTTCTCAGCAGGGACAAAGACAGCAATAATAACCCAGTAGAAGTTCCAACCCTTCCACATTCTATTCAAATAAAAAAAAAAGAAAATTGGGCTTTACATATATTTTATTAAAGGCTAGCATAAATGTATGTGGTTTTATGACTAACCTTTGGTGAAGTTATGGTCCTTTAAGTGACCCCCCCCCCCCCCACACTGGGTGCAACCCAACTGATACAACTTTAACCTTCCTCCCCATTACAGTCTCCATGCATCATGACCCTATTTATTTATATGAGTGAACTATACCCGAGTGAACTATACCCATGTGACCTCCGGCCATCCATTGTAGTATGGTTCACCTATAGTAATGAATGGGGCTATGTGCAAAGGAAGCAGCCAGGACATTCTCTTTGCAAAGGATGTGCAGGACCAGGCACAGTTACACAGTGTACTTCACTGAAATGAAGAGGAAGGTAAGTTTAGGTGCAGGTGGGCTGCACACAGGATTTGTGTGTGTGTTGCCAGGGTGGAGGAATATAAGGACAGGTTCATTAATGGTAAAGTTGTGCATTAAAGTCCAACTATAGCCAAAATGTTTTTGTTTAGCCTATGTCAAATTTTTATTGCTGTTTGTGATCCCATTGGAGTGATTGAAAATCTCTCCAATGGGAACACACATAAAAACAAGAACACGTTTTAGAAAAGTGTGTGATTTACTAAAGGCAAACCCACTCTGTACTACAAGTGCACTTTTAAGTGCACTTGTAAGTGCAGTCACTGTAGATCGCTACAGATCCGAGGGGGAGCTCTGAAAATAGGGGAAGCTCTGCTGATTTTATCATCCAATCATGTGCAAGCAAAAATGCTGTTTTTTTATTTTCCTTGCATGTCCCCCTCAGATCTACAGCGACTGCACTTACTAGTGCACTTGCAGTGCACTTGTAGTGCAAAGTGGATTTGCCTTTAGTAAATCAACCCCAATGTCTTTATTGTTGTCTGTGCCTTCCTGTCCTTATGATACCTGCACCCCCTATTTCTTTCGGGGAAGAAAATGAGAAAGAATACCCCAATGGGAGTCACAGATGATTGAAAATCCTAACAAAAATTTTAATTCAGCTCCATTCTATCCTGAATCTCAAAACAAATTGCTGGAGTTAGGCTTTATTAGTAAAACATTTAGTAACCAAGGTCACATCACGTACTGAGTAATGAAAACTATCAAATGCTCTGGTAATATTATTGGATCAGCTAGATTTCCACAGCATTTTATTTGTCAAATGGTGATCATTGAAATGTTTTCATTTAGACATGTTTGTGGTTCTAATTGCTTTAAATGGGAGCGTGACTACGTTTTAATTGACAGTAAAAGTCTAAATTGGTTCTGCTTATGAAAGCACTTTCCTTAACAAAAGCAAGAAATAAGAAATAAATGTGGCATGACTCACTTGAAAAACCACTTGTATTTACTGCAGATTTTAATGGTTTTATTTTTAGAAAGCAAGAAAAGCTTAAGGAGAAATTAATACAAAATTTACTGAGGGTGAGGTTAAACATGCACACCACATTTTTTTACAGTCCTTGAAGGTTTACCCATTCTGAGCTATTCAGTGTAATGTAGGGATGTCTCCTAACAACCTTGTTGTATTTCAGATCTTTGCACCCAATGCTGATCTGTATGACATCACATGCCAATCATTCTGTGGAGGAGCCTCCAGAGTCCTGTGTCAGGTGTGGATACGGAGAGTCCTGTCTGTTTTGACAGCTAGCCAACCTGTGGTTGTGGTGAACTTGTCATCAATGATTTGGACCTAGCTTTGACAAAACAGGAATGCAATGTTCTGGAAAATCCTTAGGCTCAAGTGAGAGGGAGATACTTCAGCTCTCCTTCTTCTGGCCAATACTGTAGGTGCTCGCTTTAGCTGGCTGTGTAGTTGGTTTTAGGCCGCAGGGCTGGAGCCCAAGAAGACTATGGAGTTTATTTACTAAAGGCAAATCCACTTTGCACTACAAGTGCACTGGAAGTGCAATTAGGAAAATAAAAAGCAGCATTTTAGCTTGCACATGATTGGATGATAAAATCAACAGAGCCTCCCCTCATTTCAGATCTTCCCCTCAGATCTTCAGCGACTGCACTTCCAAGTGCACTTGCAGTGCAAAGTGGATTTGCCTTTAGTAAATAAACCCCTGTGTTCCTGGTTTTTGAGGCCCCAGGGCTGGAGCCCACATAGGGCTTAAGAAGATTTTTGCTGCTCGAGTCATCACTAGAGCAGATGTACACTCAAACATCTTGCTTTGACGGGCTGTGTCCACCAGTAGAAGTTCTGCATGATGCTTCTGGATGCTGTTACCCATCCAGTGACTGCTAGTCAAAGAGCTGTAGAAGCCCCATATGAGTTTAGGGTATTCTACCTCTTTTCTCCCCATGACCTACCTACAAAGTTCAAGTAAAGCATTAAAAAATGCATTCAAGTCTGGACCTGTCCTTCTTTATAAATGCAAGAGTATGTAAGTGATATATCCTTGGGACAAGGTATTCCTAGCAGCCCCTCTTACAAGCTGAGGCTCTTCTAGGTGTAGGCACTTATGATTTACAGTAGGAGCTACAGGTCACTAGATAGTAAAGCTCCCACTTAGCATAGGCTCAAGATCTCCTGGTGCCCAGGTGCTGTTACAGCATGGGGATGTATTGGTTGCAAAGTAGTGGATCATCTTACATGACCCCCCCCCCCCATTCCCCATTAATCAATGTTGCAGTAATATATGGTAACTTCTTTGTATATTTACATTGATTTTAATGTTTTGCTGCCACAAGGGTACCAGGTATAGTCACTTTCTCCAAATACTATATGCAGAGCTACTTTGGACTCAAATGGGGAGATTTACTAAAACGGTAGCACAGAGAATCTGGTGCAGCTGTGCAAAGTAACCAATCAGCTTCTAACTTCAGCTTGTTCAATTAAGTTTTGCAATAAAACCTGGAAGCTGATTGGATACTATGTACAGCTGCACCAGATTCTGTGTGCTCGAGTTTTAGTAAATCTCCCCCAATGCGTCTTCATTTGCTTGTGTGACAGAAGAAAGCTGTTTAGCTTGTCATGCCACTTTGGAATACAATCTGTATGTAGGAATTTTTCCTTTACATTCTTTCAATATAAACCCTTATGTGACCAGAGATTGTTGATGTCTGGATGCTCAGGCCAAGTTTAGTAGCCTCAGTATGCATCAATTAACTTGATAATAATTGTATAACTAATTTTCCAACTTAAATTGGGACATATACGACTCGCTGCTAGCTCTCCCATATTATATTACTGTATCCTCCCAAAAGGGGAATATGCATGGGAACATCAATATGCAATTATAGGTATGATGAGGTTAAACAACATGTCAGCCATTATAAACATTTAAAACCAAAAGCCCTGCCTAACAGCAGGTACCATAAGTAGCTTGCTATTATCTTTATTAGTCCAAAAATACTCACCCTTCTGCTGCGGTTTTTAATTTTTTACTAGGGGTGTAACTTCTGGGCTGCGCCTTGACTAACAGCCATTCCTCTGTCACATGACTGCGCTTCAGAAAAGTACAGCAGGTGGAATTGGCAAAACTCAGAACTCAGGGAAGGCAGGTCTTCAGTATTAAAGAAAAAAATATCCTTACAGGTAAGCACAGTTGAGAGTGTTTTGCCTAATAATAAATAGAAAGAAGTGTGTGATATCTGCCCTGAGGCACAGCATATAGGTAAAATGTCTGACATTTTCACTTCAAAATCAGAATCGTGAAATAAGTTTTGATACATTAATGCTAGGGCAAGTGAATATATAGCGAGGATATAAGAATTTAAAGTAGATCTCAAACCAAAACGGTAAATGAACAGTTAAAACATAGGCATGTGAACAGTTTTGTTTAGCCAAAATATTTGTAATTCACACTACCTGCAACAGAACGTTTTCAGCGCAGTGACTGAGCTGAGTTTATGAATTTTGCCTAGAGTGTTTCTTGAGGCTAAATTCACACAGTCATATTTTAGTATGTCCCTCTTCCACCAAAAATCTGGATAGGACAGCACGTAAGCAGATGCAGTTAGCTAGTCTGCACTAGGTGGTTCTGTTTCAGTGTCTGGATACAGAAAGTAGTGTCATCAGGTGCTAGGCACCCTTCAGTTAGAGCCCTCCTGTATTATTATTTTTATTATTATACAGGATTTATATAGCGCCAACAGTTTGCGCAGCGCTTTACAACATGAGAGCAGACAGTACACTTACAATTCAAATCAATACAGGAGGGTTCAGAGGGCCCTGCTGCCGAGCTTACAATCTAGAAGAGCTTACAATCTAGAAGAGTGATGTCATAGGTGAGTCAGTGCCCACATATAAGCCGGGCTGGGATTAGCCCTAGTGTAGTTGGGACATGGGAGCCAGAGACCCCACCATCAGGCAGATGTAGCCAACAATTGAAGGCACTAGACAGGGCTGCAGGAAAGGGAGAGGTAGACCTGCACCCAGAAGAGCCGGCTGTAGACTTCCTGACCCTTATGTAGGTAGGGGTTAGGGTGGGTTGCAAAAATGCCTTTTAGACCAGGCCAAGAGTTACCTGGAGTGAGCCTATTCCCCTGCAAGTTCCTGGGAGAGATGTACCCATGGAGGAAGTGACTGCAGAGATCCCATCTCAGTGAGAAAATGACCCCGGGTGGAGAGAGACTGTTTAAGGCAGGGGTCTCAAACTGCCAGCCCTCCAGCTGTTGCGAAACTATAAGTCCCATGAGGCATTGCAAGGCTGACAGTTACAAGCATGACTCCCTCAGACAGAGGAATGATGGGATAGTTTTGCAACATCTGGAGGGCCGCCAGTTTGAGACCCCTGGTTTAAGGGAAGATGGCTTACCGAAAGTGTTGTATGATGCTTTTACATATGAGTACTGTGGACCGTCCACTACATGTGATGGACAATAGACTGCCAAGTGACCCCTGTTTATATGTCAATGATGCGACTGTTTTTACTATCTTCCAAGTTCGATCAGTAAAGTGCAACAACCCTGTCTGTGTGTGAATATTCCTTCCTTTGGGGATATAAAAGTTAACAGCTGGGAATGTCAGGAGAAGGCCTCTGGCAAGGAGTGGGCACAAGATGGTGGAGGGTTAAAGCCTCAAGCAGGTCAGGAAGTGGGGCAAGGGGCACAATTGGCACACAATTCTAGCCGTTCATAAGCCCCCCTTACAACTACACAAAACTATTGTTTTGTATGTGTAGCACTTACCCCCGAAGGAGCTGCTGGTTTAAATTGGGTCTTACCGTTCCTGTACTGTTTCAACATATCCGTCATAGGGGTCCCATTAAAGAGTTCTTTTTAGTAATTTCAGCTCCAACACACAGTCTCTTTCTTAAATGCTTTATTTAAGAAGGATTTTTGCAATAGAGGGATAGAGGGTTTAGGGAGAATTCAGATACCTTGAAATTGCAGATCAGGAACACTCTCTTTGATCCAGAGGGCAACAGCATCCACAGCTGGATTCAGCAACCACCGGACAGGCCTCTCTCACTGACCTAGCAGCCGATGTGATGCTCGGTCATAGTCTCTGCCACAGACTTTAAGATTCGGTGTAACTGTTACACAATCCTCTGCCACAGGATTGGGTAATTAGCAACTTGTTGCAATATCAAAGGCTTGATCACACAATACCGGTTCCCTTCTTCTGAACTTACGGTACTGTGTGGTATGTGACCCGGGATGCATCCTCCAACTGTGTCTCCAGGCTCTTCTAGAGGCACCGGCCTTATCGCGCAGTCCTCTCCTGAAAAGTCCTCCCCTGGATTCTCCAGTCGCTTGGCTTCTTCTCGCAGGCAAGACAGCACAGGAACATTCCTGGATCGGTAGGCCCCAAGACTTTTGGGCCTACCTTCAGTAGCTACGCCTCAGGCCAGCCGGCCCCGAGACTAACTTGACAGCAACGACACACCTTAGGCCAGGAGGGCCATCAGGTCTGAACTCTTCTCTGTCATGGGGTCTGTCCCTTAAGTACCCTCTCCCAGAAAGCACAGCAGGTAGACCACACCCACTGACTGTTTTCCGGGCAAGTAGGCACTCAATACACCCAGCTTGTTGCAATTTCCAACCTTGGCCAAAATAATAGGGTGCCATCTCCAGGCCAAGGGGAAAACCACACAACCAGCCAAGCTGAAACAGAACCAGAATTTATAATAATCGCAGTCCGAGTTAAACTACAGCCTCAGACAACTAAATTTTTACCTATAGCGTCTGTATTAAAAATACCAGCGCTACACATGCAAAAAGTACTGCACACACAGACCATAAATGAAATGAGCATATGAAAAATGCCAAGAAAAAAATGTAGATAAAGATACTGGATTTTTTTCTAAGGTTTTTAGCTATGGTTTATGCACCCCTAGGTATGGACTGAGGGCCATATCACGCTATCGATCCTTTTCCAGTGGCAACTTGTCAGCAACATGATGGCTAAGTGAGTACTCACCTGTTTCTATGATGCTGCTTTCTTGTTGGCCAAACCAGACAGATGCCGCTCTTTTGCTCTTCCCTCGCTAGTGACCTTATTAGTGTTTCAGACTGCAAATGAGCGATGCCCTAGAAGCAAGTGGGTGCTCAATGTAGAGTTACTGGCAGCAACAGGAACACTACAGTGACACAGCTCTATCTACTATTGTAACAAGAAGAATAGTCTTGTAGTTAAAACACCTGCTCTTTTCTTATATCTTCCTGAGCCTTCGTTGACAAGATTTCCCTGAAGTTACCTCCTTATACTACATAATAAAGACTTCACTTTCTTACAGCTGGGTACCTTAGTTATTTAGTTGTTGCTATTGAAAATCTCTAGTGAAAAGTGATACTGCTGTTTGGCTTGTGATTGATGATTCTAGCTACCATGCTGAACTGAATTTTTAGTTTTGCATGGTGTTGGTCAACTTTTTATTTTCATTAAAGCTTATCTATGGCAACATACAGTACGCTGACCTTGAATATAATGCATGTTCACCATAGGGAGAACGAGTTTGACTAGCCAACTTTGCAGACCTACTTGGCCTTACTGCTTTCACTGTTCCCCAAGCCTATTGTCCCTTCACCTTCCTAACCCTACCATTCCACTCCCACCCCCTTTCTATTTCCCGTTGCTTCCACCCCCTTCTTATTTCCTGTTACTTCTCCCCCACTCTTGTTTTTTCTACATCTTTTACCCTGTCCTTACTTCTACTTTCCTGTGATCTCACCACATTCAGACAAGTTTTTCAATGTCATTGTTTCAAAGTATACGTGAACCCTTACCTTGTCAAACAACCCATTCAGTTTAAAATAGAAATGAAAGGCAAAAAGGCAATATATATATATATTCTGGGTATGGTCAAATTTCAATAACAGTGGGAGGGTCTTAAATGGGCATCTGTACTGTACCCTGGGCACCTGCATCTTCCTTACCCCCATCTTGCACTCAATGGGAGCCATTGGGAGACAAACTGTCACTTGTAAACACAGAAGCCGGACTTCTGTGTTTACAAGAGATAGAGGTGAACAGGAAGCAGAGGGCCCGAGCCAGAGGTGGTGAAACTGAGTTCCACCAAGTTCCAGCTGAAAAAAAGCCATATATATATATATATATATATATATATATATATATACCGGTATATATATATATATATATATATATATATATATATATATATATATATAAAAATACCCCCTTTTTTCTTTTTTTATAAGTGATCACATAATCCCTGTTCACAGCTGCATAAGGGGCTTAGGAAACCAGGGATGGAGAACAGGACACAGATCATCTCAGTAATGGCTGTGGGGGGGGGGGGTGTCAGCACAAGTCTGATAAGTGGAGGAAGGGCAGGCTGAAATTGACCACACTGAAATGGATGTGCTCTCATGCCTAGTGTAGTCAGTTTGAAATAGGGAAGCAGGTGGACTGGCAGGAACAGGATACTTTCTCATACAAGTACATGGTACAGCAGGCACATATCAGGAATATGAAATGTTTGGGTAACATATTATTTAAGTGTTATTACATGAAAAAAACATAATTTTCACTAATCACTGTTACATTAGTTTTATTTGTTATACCTGTATTTTGCATGTGCCATCTTGACTACGACCTTTCCATGCTGGGTCTGACTATATACCTAAATGGCTATATAAATAAAAAATAATAAACCTATTTTATCCTGTTCTGAAAATAAATTAAAATCCTTTCAAGTGGAGCTACACAAAAAGTGCAGCTGCTGAATTTTAATAAACATACACTCATCTATCCCAGGATCCAGCAATGTGCTCACCTGAACCGTCTCTTCCCACGCGCTTCTCTCCCTGGTGCCGGCATTGTAACTGTGCGCACCCGGCTGTGACAGCTTGCGCTTTCAAAGCCGGGTGCCCAATGCTCATGTGTGAGTTGCGCTGTGCCTTTTGATGGTCTGGTAGTCTTCAGGGACGTGTGACGTGTTCCAGAAGACTGCACTGAGGAATGGGGAGAGGAGAACTTCTGCTCAGATTGCCTAGGGGATCCGAACGGAAGTTGGAGCGGGTACCTGTGAAAACTAGGTACCCGCTCCCCCCCCCCCCCCAAAAAAAATGACATGCCAATTGTGGCAGGGGAGGAGTACTTACAGTAAAACGGAACCTCCCCTTTTGGGTGGAGCTTCGCTTTAAACAAAAAGTATATCTAACGCCAGAATTTTTTTAACATTTTGGATACAGTAGGTAATAGTTAATATCACTGATATGATTTTTTGTCATCTGTGTCCCATTAGGGATATTTTTTCCCTCACTTCTTGTACTGCAGACACAATAGGAAGTGAGAGAAAATCTCTTCAAAGTGAGGGAAATCCCCTCTTGTTCTTGTTCTGGTGACTTAAAATTCTATCACTTCCCATCTCTTTCCATCGCAGTGGCAGTGATCACAAATAGAGAGGATGAATATCTCTAGCGGAGGCACAGACAACAACAAAAACCTGACAGTGGTCAGGGGTAACCCCTCTTCATTCTATTATTAAAATATTTTGACTTTAGATACACTTTATCAATGGGTTCCTAATATACAGTAATATCCTTTATCACTAATGCAAGCCAGTGATTGAAATTAGGTCTTTCAAAACGTATGCTTTTTTATCTTGCTTTGTGTGCCACCGCAAATAACCTCAAAAATGAAATTGTAATTCATGTGGAAAATATTTATTTAGTTTGTAGGATGCCAGGTGTAAAAATGTAACTATAGCACAATTATATTGGTTTAACTTACCAACCCTGACAGATGTTCTTTCTGTTCAACTCAAAATGTGTGCATTAGGCATATTACTCTTCACTGTCTTCACAACAATGCAACGATAATTTGAAAATCATATGCTCTATTACTAGTGCAGACTGAATTCTTCATTAATAAAGATATTTTCTTTCCAGTTCTTGTTTCATATTCCTTGGATCGAAACCCAGCAGTTTTGTAGAAAGTCAGTGACATGAACAGAGAAGAGCAGTCAGACACAGAAATAATTCGCATATGGCCTGGGCAGAGAGAGCGCACAAGGACGATGCAGTCTCAGCAGCTACAGCTGGGCACAAACAGAGGCACTTCAGGAGCAATCACTGCTCAGACTAAAGAGGAAGCAATATGCCAGCCAATAAACGCACATAATCCTTGCTCTGCAGTGTGTTACAAACCCAGCACAACTTCTTATGCTGAAATGAAAATTGAAAAACAACAAAGGTCTTATAGACATAATGGAAATGAAGCCTCTGCTCTGCAATTTAAAGTGGTTGGATTATCGCTAGAAAATATGATTGTGTCTCAAACTGACATCATTTGGGAAAGTTACCTTGTAGCAGCCTATAAAACAAACCGTACATATGGCAGATTAGCCTATGCTGATATTTCCACAGATGATGCCAGAAAATCACCCTCCTTTGTGTTGATTCAAAAGGAAAAACAATTTCATGCAAGGAATAATCGATCAGTTGCTGCTAAAAGTTCATGTAGACCTTGTTCTAAAGAGAGCATACATACAATGAAGGAGATTAGGGATTGGGAGATAGCCAGTAAAATTGACAATCAGAGACCATTTAAAAGGAAGCTATCAGTTACCCTGAAAGAAAATGAAGTAGTGAGCGCAAAACAGGCTTCTTACAGTTTCAGTAAAAGCTGTGATACTCCTGACCTTTCCATGCATGTCAGTCAAAAGGAAACCTTTGGTGAATCAAAGATGTTTTATGGCCGTTTTAAAAGTTCTGACAAATGTCTAGAATTTGACTGGACCACAGGCTCTACTGATCTGTGCAGTGTGGAAAAAATATATCCTGTAAAACAATTTTATTCAGAAGAAGCTAGTTCTTCTTTAAGAAATGTTAACACTCCACAAATATGTAACTGTACCAGAGATGGTTATGAAACATGTAGTGTGAAATGTAGACTGAGATCAGTGCTGAAAGACTCTTTTCTTGGTGAAATAGATGTTTTCACAAGCATTTTTATTCCCGAGACTGACAGTACGGTTGATTATACTGTGCCATACACTGCTTTGACGCAAAAAGGACACTGTAAAGCTCAGACTTATTCCGAAGAAGGCCTTTTTTTGAAAATGAGCACATACAGCAGGATTAATCCACATGACAGTCTTTCACTGCATCCTCAAATGACTTCAAATGTTATTTTTAACAAAGGGGATGACAAGCCCATCAAATCACAACGCCAACTAGTTTTTGAATGGGCATCTCATGAAAAAAGTACAATTTCTGCAAGCATGTTAATAAGCTGTCCAGTTTTGCAAAAAAACGATTTGTCATTTATTGATAAGAAAAACTGTCATGTTGGCAGTAACTTGTTTTTGTCAACAGAAATATCATTTCCAGCATTGCTCAGTCACCACAGAAAGTGTAAAAAACAATATTTTCTTCCCAACATCAGCACTTTAGCAGATTCATTCATCGGTATGCCTATAAATGACTTTGCATATTCTCAAAGCAGTATTTCTGAGGTAGGATCTTTTCCACAAAATGGATTACAAATCCTGCAGAATTTCCCCAAAATGAATGGCATTAAAGCCAAAGAAATGGAAATGGAGGTTGCACTTGGCAAAGAAACAATGTTTAAAAGCACTGAAAGTGCTCATCTGGCCTATACAACTGCACTTAAAAATCAAGGCTTCTGTTTTCCTTCACACCTTCTGGATGCTGCTCAGAATTCAGAAGATACTCTGAAAAGGTTTACAGAGGCAAGTTGGATGCAATCATATCCAGAACCGGTGTTTCATGAAATGTTTGGGAAAATCAGTTTGGATATGTATATGGTAGAACTACAGAATAATAATTCAGCAGAAGCAAACCGTTTACTCCAAAACCAAGCCATATCTAATAGTAGTGTTCTGATGGAAAGTGAGTTTAAGAGCTGCAGCAAAGAATGCTGTAGTGCAACTACACTACACTTTAATGAACTTGATGTGCCAGATGCAGTAAGAAAAGTATGTAAGAAAGAAATTCAATCTGTCTCTGAAAACAAGGAAATTGTGGGCAACTTTTTACAAGACAGCACAACGCATGACATATATTTCTGTGAAAATAACATTCAAAATGGAAGAGAACAGAAGAGTTCAGATATAATTTGCAAAAATAAGTCTAAAACTGAAGAGCACAATGAAAGCCTGAAATTATACTTATCAAACGAAGCAATAAACCTGAAGAATTCATGTTTTCCAATTGATACTACCAATGGTTTTCCTTCAGGGACCATCTTGAATGTAGTTACAAAGGCAGAGTATGACAACATTAACGAATTACAAGTTGAAGGGGCATGTTCCTTAGAAAATACTGAAAAATCCAACTGTAATTTATTAGATGCTTCTTACTCTCTAGAAGGCAAGTCTGCCATTGGTGTTACCAACACCAGCATTGTAGAGCTTGCTGGGCTTACCCTTCATGCATTTGAAATGAAGGCTCAGTTTGACTTGGTTCTTGAAGAGCTGAAATTGTTCCATTCAATTGGACAGACTGATGGAAAACCTTTCATATCAGACAACAAGAAAGGAATAGAACAGATGTGCAGCACTTCGGTAGATATGCCAGATATTTTAACTGAGGATTTACCCTGTGAATCATTAATGGATAGCGATGACTGTGGGTTGAAAGACCAGACTTTGATTCAAGCAAGAGAGCAAGAAGTACCTCAAGGATCTTGCTCTGCTAGTTCAGGTGACGAGGAATCACTGTATTCTACTGTTAAAGATGGTGAGTTAATAAAATGCCCATTTCCTTTTCCTTTACTGTGATTATACATATTCTTTGCACCTTCAAAGAAGGTGTCACCAGCCTCCTCTCCACCTCATCCAATCGGAGAACGTCTTGTATTCATTCACAAAATACAAGGCGTTTGTTAATGGCCATGGTGCTGATCACTGTAGTACAGTACTACTACAGTGATTGTAGCCTTCCCCAGCGGTCCCTCAAGTATGATATATGCATACCTAAATTGGTCCAAGCTGTGCAATAAAGATCATACCTAGAATTCAGCTAAAAAACAAAACTGAACAACTACCTTTATTTGCCTTTTCCATTAACTTCATTGCATTTAGCCAACATGATGACATTTTGCAAAAATTTCACTATTTTTAAACTATTTTGGTTCATAGAATTTTTATCAAATCTCCTAAAAAAAAGGTTGTATATGGGCAGCCTTATAGTCTAAAAAACACATTTATTCTTGGAAGAATCTAAAATAAGAATTGCCTGTATTGCCCAGAGCAACTAGTTAGTCTTTCTATTCCTTGTTCTAGATAAGACAGATTAAGGAGAGCACAGCAAGCTTTCACTACACTACACTTCAGTAAAGAATGAATTCCTTTAAGGGTATTTCTAACAGCTTTCTCAGAAGGACTCATGACCTAATAAGCAACTGCCTAAAGAATACAATTTCACTATAGTAATGGTTGCCAACTTTAAAGGTATAGGGGCCTCAACTGTGATCTGTAATGCTAGAGAGGACCATTAGAGACTGCAGAGGAAATGATGGTCAAAGACCATGGACATAATACAGGTTTGATTGGAGTCTGTAGACATGCACCAGAAAAGACAAATATTTTTATAAATGTGCAGCACTACACTTAAAATATCTTTTCAAGTGATAATCAGTGTAAATCTATGTGAACACTCCCCAGTGATTAGCAAAACAAGTATAATTCACAAAAAACTTCTTATTACAAAAAACAAATTATAAAATATATATAGGTAATAATAACAAAATCAAGTCCTTGAACAATATCCTAAGTGCACTGTGTGCATAGTGAAATGTTTGCACTTCAGATACCGTATTTATCGGCTAATAATACTCACAGGCATTAAACATGCACCCTAATTTTAAGGGGAAGTTTCAGGAAAAAAACTTTCCACAGATCTCTTTACATTCCAAAGCCCCCTCCCCCCGCACATTACACAGATCCCTTTACATTCCAAAACCCCCTGCACATTACACAGACCCCTTTACATTCCAAAAACCCCTCTGCACATTACACAGACCCCTGCAATTACACTACACAGACCCCTCGCACATTGCATAGCCCTTTTACATTGCACAGTGCTCCTGCACTCCCAGGAGACCCCCAGTCTCCTGGGACAGCACTGCCAGCGTACTCTAAAATTAAAAAAAAATCAATGCCAGTCCCTTCTCATAGATTCTTCCTACACTGTGTCACTGTCATTGTAAACCAAAGCTTGCAAATACCTAATTAGCTCCATTCTTTCCGGCTGGTCACATGATTGCTCTCCTCCGATGTTTCACTCGGAGGAGGAGCGGAAGGAGGAGAGCGGCCGGAAAGAATGGCGAGAATGAGGTATTTGTGGGCTTTGGTTTACTATGACACTTACATAGTCTACAAAGGATCTATGTGAAGGAGCTGGCAGTGATTTTGTTATCTTTAGAATATGCCGGCAGGCTGTCCGAGGGCCAGGAGAGGTGAGGTGGCATGACATCTTCCCCAATGTGTGGCACCCGGGGCGGACCACCCGATCTCCACCTCCTGTTAGTAAAAAAATAAATATTGACATATAACACGCAGGCACTGTTTGTCCTCTGTTTTCAGGGGGAAAAAGTGCATGTCATATGCTGATATGTACGGTAATTCTTGTGAGCACCTCCTTCAAAACACCTCCGTGCAAAAATGTGTGTAGATCTTCTTACCTCTTACATGACCTCCAAACTATAAGAGGTCAAAACAGGCATTAACATACAATCCATTCAAGGTAATCCTCTGTGCCTCTACCTATGATGGATAATTCACATATTCTTGCACCACCTCAATGGAATGTTTATTTTGAATATGGCAATGTACTTGCTTATAGCATACTTTAATGGACAAATCGTACCAATAAAGGGAAAACAGACACAGTTGAAGGAGAGCTGTGGACTGTGCGGTTACTAAACTGCACTATGAAATAACAATAGAGAAATGTTGCATAGTGTTGTTTAGTGACCACACTGTTTGCAGCTGTCCTCCAACTGTGAATTATCCATTTAGCCTGTTTTAAAAAAGAGGGGTTCACACTTACAGTAATGTAGATAAAAACAAGCTTGTTCTTTAAAAGTGTAGAGCATTGCCATGAACGTCACCCAACGCGTTTTGTCCTAATGAACAAAACCAGATGATGTCCATTAGGACGAAACGCATTGGGTGACGCTCGTGGCAATCGCTCTTCATTTTCAAAGAACAAGCTTGTTTTTATCATGTAAGTGTGAACCCCTCTTTTTAAAAAATAAAAGATCTTACGGTATTATGCTATGTGGATCCATTTGTTTTTCATGTTCAATGAAAATGGAATGACCTAATACTTGCTGTATACTTTGGAGTTTGTTTGTCTGAAGTACGATCTTCCATCATCTACCCTTGAGGTCCACTTTCCATCCACTGCTTCACTTACAGACCACTACATTGAGGCAGAGTCCTCATCATGCCTGTTTGACCCATGTGCTGTATGGCACATGTGTCCACCCCATCTGGTAAGCGTGCCAACCTTACTTTTTTTGACTGCACTTCATGATCAAGCACTTTCTTCAAGATTTGTCACCTTAGAGTTCACACTTTTGTTGATGTTTATTCACACTGTCAGGGTATATTCAATCAAGATGGACTGACATGTTATGTTATTTTCTTTATACCATTTGTCTTAGTAGTGTATTTCAAAATTTTTTAAATTTTTTAGGTTTTCATAATTTTTGAGCACTACACTATTATTGTTATATCTGTTGTTTCACTTTGTGTCTAGTGGAGTGTTGGCTGCTCACCCATTTTTCTATACGCAATTTTTTTCTTTTGTTTCTCCACCGACTTACTGTCTTTTAACATACAGTACATACACAGAAGCAAAACAAAAAAAAAAAGAAGAAAGACTGACCATTGCTATTGGAAACCAAAAGGTTAATCACTGAGACTTCATGCAGTTTGAGATTAGATAACTATAGAGGGTCGCCCCCTGACTAGTTGTTTATTGGCCTAGCTGGCAAAAACTGCCTTTACATTTCCTGCCTATCTCCTTTGTAAAATATTATTTAATCTGAAATTACAGGCACACTATAAGTTTTGTTGTAAATATGGGCCTGACATACTGTATGCACATGTGCTTATTTGTGTCTGAAATGTGGCTTTGACGTAACGGTCCGAGAGAGTAAACTGTGAGAAAGAAATAATATTTTTATGTGGTGATGGCAAGTAGATTGAACATGAAGGCAAGAACATGTGGGCAAGAAGGTCTGCCTATCACATTTATGTTTGTTCTTTTACATATTTTATTCAACCAAAATAACATGGACTGCTTTCTTAAACAAAACTTCTATAAATATTCTAAAAGTAGATATTTGCATAATCATTCATAATTCCACAAGATTAATCATTCATAATTATACAAAATTGTACCAACACAGCTGTTGTTTGTGATTTTGCTTGGTAAATTTTAGATTTTATGGCTATTGGGATCTATTTTCATTAATTATGAAAAAAGTGTGTTAAAAAATTGGGAATTCTTGCAATGAAAGAATCAAAATATGTTTATATTTCAGTCTAATACTGTGGTAGACATCTGAACTCTATCCTTTAGATCAGTGGTACCCAACACTTTTAATATCTGGCCCTTGAATGAAATTGCATTATCACTTGGATGCTAGTTTACACTTTTCATTGTGCTTGAAACTGAACTCAGGATCACATCTAATAACAGTGAGATCCACAGGCTGCATGCATAGGATTTAGTTGTTAGTGAGGGCCTGTTTTAGGGATCATTCAGGCTGGGTTCACACATGTCCGGCTGCAGTTTGCAGTCCGGAGTCCGGTGGGTTTCTGTTCCCTGGTTAAGGTGCGATTCAGGTGCAAATTTTTCCCTGAATTCGCACCTGAACCAGACACAAAAATGCACAGTACCCTTTTTCAAACCACACCACAGCCGCCTCGGACACATGTGAACCGGCTCCATTGAAAGCCATTCACATTCACATGTTATGCAAATTGGATGCTGTTAAAAGCTAATCCAATTCTCATATATGTGAACCCATCCTTACTGCTTGTTAAAATATTCAAATACTTAAATATCCATAGGGTTCACTTTGAACAATTATCACTTATTTTTTAAAATCTTTATTAAATCCCCCAGGGGACCAAGTGCATTTAGCACTTGGATCCATTCCCATGTGTCCTGTGGTTGCTAAGCAGTGTAGTGGACACCACACCTACCCTCATTCCCCACTACAGTTGTCTGACCATGCTGCTAGCAAGGTGTCTAATACATAATAAGGGATGATTGACAGCACAGTGGAGACGAGAGACACCTTTTATTACACCAGGGGGTAGGGTCAGCTCCCTTCACATAATAAGTAAAAGATCTGTCAGAGCTGGGTGGCTGTGTGTGAGCTATCTGCTGCCGCGGAGTATGTTTACTAGCAGCCAGCAGATATATCACACAGCCCTGCAGACTGATTTTTTACTACCGAATTTGTAAATGAGCAATTATTACCGTGGGGCTGGGTGATAGATCTGCAGACTGCAGCTGTTAGTAAACATACACACTGCAATGGCAGTTCTATCACACAGCCCCGTATCGCCATCTGTTCATCCACAATTTCAATAGTATTCAGTGATTGCTGCAGTACATGTGATAGATCTACTGGTGCTGTGTATGTTTACTAGCAGCTGCAGATCTACCACATGTCCCCATCAGCACTGACTGTTTATTTACAATAGTAAAAGATCAGCCAACGCTGCAGAATTGTGTGATGGATCTGTCAATATACTGCACAGTTAGATCACGCAGCCCCTCAGCACTGATTGATCATTTATTATTGAATTTGAGAATGAAGAGACACCTCTGTACTGATCACAGTGCGAATGTTAGAGAGAGGCCAGTGACTACAGTGTCGATGATCCCTCATAGGAACGCCCATAAATTGGCCTTCAACCTGTGGTGGAGCCACAGCCAGCACTAACAGAAATATAAATGTGTTTTTATTGCACAAGGGGCTATTGGTCAGCACAGGATCAAGTGCTACATGCACTTGGTCCCCTGGAGGATTTATTAAAGATTTTAACAATAAAGTTACACTCAACTGGACAAAGAAAAAAAAACAGTTTTCAAAATTAAAGTAGTTTTAGTAGTTGTTTAAGGTTCCTGAATAACGAACCAAAGAAGCCAATCCAGTTTTCTGTTTAATGAGGCTCATACTTCTGGATTTCAACTGGGCTCTTTCACAACAACTGTATATATTGTCATACAAAATGTACAGTCTTGCTGTCTTGCCCTTCAGCAGATTTCAGTTTTGTAGGATAGAGCAAGCTGTTTTCTCTCCCCCAGTCTGGTCATACATCTGTCTCTGGAAATTTCTGCAGTCATGCTTGAACTCTCATTTTACTTTAACTCATTTTCTACAGTGTTTTAACACAGCAGGATATCAGTCTCCATATACATAATGAGTACTTCTTTGTAAAAATGGAACTCCAGATACTTCAGACATCCTTGGTGAACCCATCTTGCTGAATTAGTTTTACCTTTTGTCAAAGTGCAAAGAAACCTGTAATGATTGCACAAATCTCTACAGCATAGCAGCTGAATGCAACTACTTCTAATCAAAGGAAGTGGGTTGGTGGGAATAGCAGGATGGGTATGGCACACACGTGTTTGGATGATATGTCGCCCTATAAGCTGTATCGATAAAGTGCTGGTGGTCTGGAGTGGTACACGTTCCCAACGATGCACATTTATGAGTGTTTTAAATTTAATCAGCTGTTTTTAGATATTTATTCAGAAAGTACTAAAGTACTAGCATGATAGTCAGGCAACTAAAATTGGCTAGGCTTTATATTTTTTCAGTACAGATTTCCCTTTAACATCCAGTTGTCTGCTGTGGAATTTGGAGATATCAAGCTTTTTCTTCCATTGATTGAACAACCCTCTCCTATCTGACACCTCAAGCCCCTTCCACACCCTTTTGGGTGAAGAAGGGGATGGGGCCTAATAATGGCACATGTCAATATGTTTGTAATATTTGTGGTATGCAATGAAACAGTACAAATGTTTGTAGTACACTACAGGGAACTGAAAATTTTAAGACCGTTTTCCAAATATTGAGCTAACAGTGGTGAAGTAAAAAATGTCCTTGGGTGGGTGATGTCAATGAAAGGAAAAAATTGTTCCTGCATCAGGTGTGTCACTGAAAAGAAAAAACATGTGGATGGGGTAGTGGTGTCACTGGAAGGAATAATTGTCCCTGAGCTGGTGGTGGCGCTGGAAGAAAAAATGTACCATAGTTGGTGGTGTCACTGGAAATAAAAAAATGTCCTTGAAACGGTGATATCACTAAAAGGGAAAATTATCCCTTAGTTAGCATTGTCACTGGAAGAAAAAATGTTTCTGAGTCAGTGGTGTCACTGGAAGGAAACAATGTCTCTGCATTAGGGGTGTCACTGGAAAGAAAACATGTCCCTGAATCTATGGTGTCACTGAAAGGAAAAACAGCCCCTTTGTTGGTGGTGTCACTGAAAGGAAAAAAACGTCCCTACGTTGCTGGTGTCTATCCTGTCAGTTAGAGGCAGGGCAAAAGGAGCACCTGGAGTGCCCAGTGTGCCCCTCCCTAAAGCTGCGGCACTTGTCCCTTCTGCCCCCCCACCACCTTATCCCGACCCTGGCGTCATCTCACTTTACACTTATGCAGATCATGTCTATGAATTCTGGCAAACATTTGTGCCTATGCTTAAAGTCTCACTCTGGGAAAAATATGATATTAATGTAAATTGTATTTTAAATAGAATTAAGAAATATGCCAATGAGCAGCAACAGTGATTTACCTCAACAGCTCAAGGAACTCCCAGCAACCTCTGGAGGAACCCTTGGTTCCCTAGAATTTTGGTTGAGAATGGCTGACTTAGAGTGGCATTCTATGATGCTACTGGGGACACTGATGAAGTATGGCCTTACCCTGGCCTGCTTAAAATACAAAATAAAAAAAATCCTGAAGGAAAGCCATGTGATATGACATAGGACCAGCTCTCTGCTGCTTCAATCAGTTTTCTCTGCTGCATCAATCAGAGAGAACTCCCTAGGACACAGTAGGCTCAACATCAAAGCCTGCATTTAATGAATGGGCTGCAAACGGCAGGCTGCAATGTTTACCAACACTGCGGTGTTACATGGATGGCAATATCTGCTTTCCATTATAAATGGGGCCCTAAGTGACAGCTGCGCATGGCATACCTGATTCTTCTACATATATAATGGCCCATGAATCTAGGTAATGGGCCAACATGTTGGGGTTGATTTACTAAAGCTGGAGAGTGCAAAATCTCACTTCTGCATAGAAACCAGTCAGCTTCTAACTTCAGCTTGTTCAATTAAAGCAAAATTCCACCCAAAAGTGGAACTTCTGCCTTAAGCACTCCTCGACCCCTTACATGCCACATTTGGCATGGCATTTTTTTGGGGGTGGGGGAGTGGGTACCTGGTTTTGACAGGTTCTTCCTGTCCCACTTCCTCCTTCCATCTTCTGGCCGCCTAGGCGATGCCTCCTCTTCCCCTTAAGGCTCCTCCCTCTCTGCAATCTTCTGGGACACGTCACAGGTCCCAGAAGATTGCCTGGTCACTAGGAGAGTGCAGCACGACTCGCACATGCTCAGTGCGCGGCCGTTTGTGAAGCCGCAAGCTGTCACAGCTGGGCACCCACAGTTGCAATGATGGCGCAGCAGGGAGGAGGGGGAGATGTGAACGCAGCCTTAAACCCTGGAAGCTGATTGGTGTCTATGCAGAAGTGAGACTTATTTTGTACTCTCCAGCTTTAGTAAATAAATCCCTGTGGAGGTGTGCAAAACTAGGGTAAGCATTAAATAAAAAGTTTTTACGATAAACTTTATTTGCATTTTTTAAAGTGTGCATACTTTTAGGCGGATGTGCTTTACTTATATCAAGCATCTGACATTCCTAGAAGTGTGACCAATACTTATCTCTTGTATTCCTTCTTCCCATTTAAAATGGCAGCTGGGAAATGATTTGTTCATATTACGGTACCTAACTTTATTGAAGAAGTGCTTTATAACATTTCTTTATTTGTGTTTATTGATAAGTTTAACAATGATAATATACACTTTAGTGTATGTGCGTTTTTTGGTGACAGGTAAATACTGTAAAGAAGAAAACTTTCTTTCTTGTGACTATCTGGCGGTCCTGCAGCTTTTTGCATTATCAGCACCAGCTGCAGACATTTCTGCAAGTGTAAAGCCAAACATGTTTTACAGATTTGCTGAATCGTAAAATTTAAGCATCTGACTTACTAGCCACATTAAAAAGAAAGGGTTACCCAGCGCATGGCAGTGAGAAAGCCTGTATTGTAGTTCAGCTTAATATTGTCTTTTTTATTGGAATTTGTCCATATAAGCTCTAAAAAAGGTTCAGGTGCACCATACCCTAATGAAGAGGGGTCTGTCCTGGGGGGTCTGTACTAATGGAGGGGGGGGATCTGTCTTGGGGGGTCTGTACTAATGGAGGGGGGGGTCTGTCCTGGGGGGTCATTACTAACGGAGGGAGGGTCTGTCCTGGGGGGTCATTACTAATGGAGGGAGGGTCTGTCCTGGGGGGTCTGTACTAATGGAGGGGGGGGTCTGTCCTGGGGGGTCTATACTAATGGAGGGGGGGTATGTGCTAATGGAGGGGGGTCTGTACTAATGGGGGGGTCTGTCCTGGGGGGTCTGTAGTAATGGAGGGGGTCTGTACTAATGGGGAGGTCTGTCCTTGGGGGTCTGTACTAATGGGGAGGTCAATCCTGGGGGGTCTGTAGTAATGGAGGGGGGTCTGTCCTGGGGGGTCATTACTAATGGAGGGGGGTCTGTCCTGGGGGGTCATTACTAATGAAGGGAGGGTTTGTCCTGGGGGTCTGTACTAATGGAGGGGAGGTCTGTCCTGGGGGGGTCTATACTAATGGAGGGCGGGTCTGTCTTGGGGGGTCTGTACTAATGGGGGGTCTGTCCTGGGGGTCTGTACTAATGGAGGGGGGTCTGTCCTGGGGGTTCATTACTAATGGAGGGGGGTCTGTCCTGGGGGGGTCTGTACTAATGGAGGGGGGGTCTGTACTAATGAAGGGGGGTCTGTCCTGGGTGGTCTGTACTAATGGAGGGGGGGTCTGTCCTGGGGGGTCTGTACTAATGGGGGGGTCTGTCCTGGGGGGTCTGTACTAATGGAGGGGGGTCTGTCCTGGGGGTTCATTACTAATGGAGGGGGGTCTGTCCTGGGGGGGTCTGTACTAATGGAGGGGAGTGGTTTGTCCTGGGGGGTCTATACTAATTAAGGTCTGAGTAAGGTCTGTACTGAGGGAGGGGTTTATACTTAGTGTGGGTTCTGCACTGATGGAGGGGGGTCTATACTTAGTGGAGGGGGGTCTGTACTGAGGGGCGACTATAGTTGGTGGAAGGGGGGTGACCCCAACCCTAGTGACGCCAATGCAGCCGCGGGCTCTTCTTTCCCCCCTCCCTCTCCCCCCTCCCTCTCCATCTCGTGCGCGCTGCTGTACTAGTGAGCGGTGCCTGCCAGCACAGCTGCCCACTATGTATCTTCCCCCGCCTTCATATGCCCAGGGAAGAAACAGAATAGAAAAAGGAGCAGAGAAGAGGATTGTGGGACATATAGTCCCGAGGACTGGCAGCCCCACTGTAACACAGAAACTGCAGCCTACACAGGATGCTCAGCTGAATGGGAGAGAGAGAGAGCCAGGAGCCCGGGAAAGCTTTCAGGGAAGTACACCCAGGACTCCAGAGGGAGAGGACAGTGCTGAGGGAACACCATCAGAGAGAGAACCCCGCTGCCCTGCGCCACCAGAGGGAAAGCCACACAGCCTGGTGCCATCCCTGGCGGAGAAAGGAATGGAGTCATTGCCAGAATACAGATCTGGGTGCTACCCAGCGGAATCACCATGGGCAATTTAGAGTGAGCTGACTCCTGATCAGAGGAACCATTGCCGTATCGCTGGGTCAGGTGAGAGGGCCGATCGGCCATTATCTACTAACGTCCATAGGAACTGCAGTCTCTGATCATCTCCTGCACTATGTCTGCAGTCTCTGGGCATCTCTAATTTCCTGTCTGCAGTCTCTGATCATCTCTTATATCCTGTCTGCAGTCTCCGACCATCTCCTGTACCATGATTGCAGTGTCTGACCATCTCCTGTAATATGTCTAGGGGCTCTTTCTAACAGACTCTCTAACAGAAGCCATCTCTGTGTGCATCAGAGAGACTCCCTCCAGGTCTCATTAGTGTACTCTCTTCCTGTATTTTTTTATTGTTAAAAGATCGTGGGAGGATCCCAGGGTAACAAAGAATATTTAGCGGAGCATCTCTGTGTTTGAGTCGTTGCCATAGAAACATTTGTAAAGAGGAGGAGTTGGTAAGATGACCACGCCCATGTGGGGGCGCCAGAAATATTTCTGCACCCAGGCGCCTGTGACCCTAGGATCGGCCCTGACGATACATAAAAAACACCCGGGCGGCAGCTGGAGAGGAGAGGACAGTGTGCAGCCGCGCCGCCCGGGTGGAGAACAGAGCAGTTCATAGCAGGCAGCAGGAGTGAGAGACACAGAGAGGAGGAGAATGTATCAGGCACGGACCGCCCCCCCGTGACATCACTGCGCGGCTGGTCTCTCTCCACACAGAGACCAGCCGCTCTGACTCCATTCTCATCTCCGGGCCGGCTGGCTGTTCTTCTCTGACAGGAGGAGGGAGGGGCTTGAGCAGTTAACACAGCGGCGCCTTTCTTCTTAGAACACCGGCGGAGAGGCGCCGCCGGACACAAACAAGAGGAGGAGGAGGGAAGGGAGCACTCTGGCGATTCAGCGCCCCCACCTCTCTGGCGCACTGCACCCCGTGCACCCCGTCTGGGATCGACCCTGAGGTGCAGGCCATCCCCAGAGCATATCCAAGGTACTCTGTGAGCAATGAAATAGAGAGAAGGAGGGAGGCGCACCTAAGTGCAATATTAAAAAGTTATTTTAATAGCGCAAACATAAATGCACTTACAGAAACAAAGACATCACAGGCATATCTGTCATGTATGGGGTCCTCCTTGAGGGGTGCCAACAATCCAGTTTTCCCCAGCGATCAGCGATGTTTTCTCATGCACAGGATGCTGTTTCCAGAGCAGGAAGTGAAGGATATCCAAGGTTGCCTGGCGTGGACCGCATGGGGGAAATGACGTCACCCGGTGGGCGAACATCGATGTGTGGAGGACAGGAAAGAAACAAGGCTACGCGCTCGGAGCATACAGCTCCTTCTACTGACCTGTCAGTGTCTGTGGTGGAAGCAGATTAAGTGCAGTCCGATCGTGACTTTGGGACTACAAGAGCCAGCGGACCAAACGCATATGTAAAAAGCAGTATCAAAACACAAATTTGAATGGCAATCGTAAAAGTTATAGAGAAACATAAGTATTAAGAAACATCAACTAATTTGGAAGTAACTATTTTAAAACATTGAGAATGTAAAAAATATCCGGACGGGTGAACACATAAAAAAATTATTAAATATGAGAAATATACATATACACACACAGGGGAAGGGTACATGGAGAGCGGAGGAAGGGTAAAAAAGGGATAATGTACTGCCTAATGTTCCATTTTTTGTGTACAAAATACATATATATATATAGATATCTATCTATATATATATCTATCTAAATATACACATTTATCTCTCAAATTATCCACAACACACAAATATTGATGAAAAAACACCTTCCCTAGGTATCACACACACACATATATATATATATATCCGTATATACACACAAAACCTTTAGTCTTTAAGCCTTAAGGGAAACAAAAAACGGGGGGGGGGGGGATTAGAAACAAATAATAAAAAATAAATAAAAAAGAGAGGAGGGGAGGGGCAAAGGGCATTTATACAGTTTACTCTATGGGTAGTTTACTTACTACTGATCTTAGAACCACCACCCCCAGGACAGAACTATAAAATACAAAAAGAAAAGTGTCCCATGAAGCATCCCACGACCCCCAGATCCCAGCCCCCCCCTGTATGAAATGGTAATGGGCACAAATGTACCTCTACCATTTCACAAAAAATGTGTGAAAATGGTAAAAAAAACACAAGACACGGCTTGGGACAAGTCCTTTATTAAAAAATAAAAAAGTAAAATTCATCTTCTTCTCTCGCTCTGACGGACCGAAAAAGAAAGAAAAAAAAAGCCGCATGCTCTGCCTCTATGGGAGGCACCTGCCGTAATGACCGGTCTCTCAGGTGACAGCTCTTTTATAACTGAGGGCGGGGCCACGCGATGACGTTGCCGGGTGACCCCACCCCCCTCTGAAGCACGGGGACATCCCTATAGCTTTCCCGTAGTGTCAGAAGGGGCGGGGTCACTCGGTTACGTAAGTTATAAAAGAGCTGACACCTGAGAGGCCGGTCATTACGCTGGGTGCCTCCCATGGAGGCAGATCGGTGGTGGCCTGCAGCTTTTTTTTTTCTTTCTTTTTGGGCCTGTCGAAGCAAGAAAAGAAGAAGATGAACAGACTTCGTGAGACACTTTTACTTTTTTTTTTTTAATGTCTCAAGCCGTGTCTTGTGCTTTTTTACCATTTTCACACATTTTTTTGTGAAATGGTAGGGGTACATTTGTACCCGTTACCATTTCACACGGGGGGCTGGGATCTGGGGGTCTCCTTGTTAAAGGGGGCTTCCAGATTCTGATAAACCCCCTGCCCGCAGACCCCCACAACCACCGGGCAAGGGTTGTGGGGATGAGGCCCTTCTCCCCATCAACATAGGGACAAGGTGCTTTGGGGGGGCCGCTACCCCAAAGCACCCTCCCCATGTTGAGGGCATGTGGCCTGGTTCAGGAGGGGGGGCGCTCTCTCGTCCCCCCCTCTTTTCCTGCGTTCTGCCAGGTTGCATGCTCGGATAAGGGTCTGGTATGGATTTTTGGGGGGACCCCACTCCATTTTTTAAAAAATTTTGGCGCTGGGTTCCCCTTAAAATCCATGCCAGACCTGAAGGGTCTGGTATGGATTTTGAGGGGGACCCCCACGCCATTTTTAAAAAATTATGGCGCAGGGTTGCCCTCAATATCCATACCAGACCTGAAAGGCCTTATGTTTTGGTACAAAACCCCTGATGTCATTCGCAAATATGATTCCACGGTTTCGTCACATTGCTGGCGCTGCGGGACTGACAAAGGTTCCTCATTTCATATTTTTTGGCAATGTTCCATGACACAGCCCTTTTGGCATGAAGTGGGGCTCCTAATACAAAAGGACGTGTCCCTTCTGCTTGATCCCTTAAATTATCTATTTGGTCTTCCTTTTTCAGGCATAACTAAAAAAATCAATCGCCTAATTTCCTATATTTTGCTAGCTGCCAAAAGGCTTATTCCGTTGTGCTGGTTGTTTAACACACCTCCTCCGTGGTCCAGATTTCTCCACCTGGTGCCTGAGATTCGGAGGATGGAATATCTAACGGCCTCTGTACATGATACTATCTCCCATTTTAATAAAGTCTGGGAACCTTGGGATCAATTGGAATATGGAACCCCTATGCCAACTGTCACATCATAAATTGCATTAACATTGTACTATCCCTGATCATGTCGCCTCCCCCCTTTGTTTCTATGTGTGCCATTTGGTACCTTCCTGAGTCTTCCGTTTCTTATCATATACCCTCTACAAAAACCCTTTTGTCTTTTTACTTTTATGAACATTCTTTGTTTTTTGATTCCTACTACTTACCTGTGAGCTGTGCAGATCACCCCTGTGCTCTGTATGTATGGACATTGTTTATTGGTACCTTTTATTTCTTTGTTTAATATCATTATGCCTTTTGATATTCGTGCACTCTACACTATGTAACAATTTTATATCTGTTCTTTTAAAAACTCAATAAAAAATACAATTTTGAAAAAAGAAGTCCTTACAGACCAGGGCACCCCATTTATGTCACGAATAACTAGGGAGTAGTGGAAGTTATTTAAGGTGGCGCAGTTGCGAACCTCGGTGTACCATCCTCAAACGGATGGCTTGGTGGAACGCTTCAATAAGACACTAAAGAGCATGTTAAAAAAAGTTGTTGACAAGGATGGGAAAAACTGGGACTTCCTGATACAATACTTGGTTTGCCATCAGGGAGGTTCTCCAGTCCTCTATGGGGCACTCTCTATTTGAGTTGCTTTATAGGAAACACCCTTGGGGACTCTTAGACATAGTCAAAGAAACTTGGGAGGGGGAGCAGACACCCCATAAAAGTGTCATTGAGCATATCGCTCAAATGCAGGAGAGGATTGCAGCAATCATGGCGATGGTAAAAGAACACTTACTGCAGGCCCAAGCAGCCCAACAGAGCATATATAACAGGGCTATCAGTCATCATTTATTGATGAGGAAATAACGCGGGTCTCCCTTATAGACCGACGTACGCTCACTGCAGAACGACCTAAAACAACCCCTGATAACAGGTTTAAATGGTCTCTGGTTACTCAGTTTTCGGTTCAGCATAAACAGGTTAGGAGCATCTTGAATCGCCATTGGAATGTCCTGAAAATTGACCCAATACTTGGCCCTGTACTCCCCACCAAAGCGGGTATTATTTTTAGGGGAGCTCCATCTTAACGTAACCAAATTTCTCATAATGTGATTGATGCCCTCACAAAACCAACTTGTTTCCCTGAATCTAAGGGTTACTATCCTTGCAAAAAATGCAATGTGTGTATACATAACCTCTATGGACGAAAGAAATCCGAGTCGTTTCAATCTACAGTTACCTCTACCGTCTACCACATGAAACATTTTACTACATGTACCGCCCGATACATAGTCTACCTTATTACATGCCCTTCTAATAAGCAATATGTGGGACGCACTATAAGATCATTTGCAGTTAGAGTAAACAAACATATTACTTCCATCAAATTAGGTCGCACCAATCACAGTGTCCCCCGGCATTATTTACAGTTTCAAGAGTGGCACTAAATTTCAAATCATTGACAAATTTATCCCACATTGGAGGGGGGGACCACGTACCAGAGGGGTATCCAAACTTGAGACCTTCTAGATATACCAGCTTAAGTGCTACTCCCCCCATGGGTTAAATATTGAATGGGACATAAATGCGTTTATTAATAAATCCTGATATGAGCCCTATTGGTCTGTCTCCCAGTCTCTTTCCATTTGCAGTATTTTACATATACTTATGTGGGCATTCATTTTCTTACACTTCCATTTATCTTTTCCATATATGATATATATTTATAGTTTTCTTGAAAGACCGCATTAGGATCTTTCATTTTTGAGCTTAAAGAGGTTCTCCTTTCTGTTTTTTAATTTTTTATTTTTTTATTTTTATTTTATTTTTTCAGGCTCCTGCTTTCTGGATGCCTTTTTTGAGATGTATTTGTGGATGACTGACATCCGATCTAGTCATTGTGAGCAGAACTGAATTCCTTGCACTTTATGTATTACATATATAACCCTTTTAGCATATATTTTTTGTTTCTATTTTTTGTTTGGTTATATATGTATCTGTACTAGTTTACATAGTTATATGAATTATTGTATTTATATAGCTTTTTACAATTGGTATACAATTTTCATCCATATGGATATATGTATAGGATGATCCCTATGTCCATACTCCACTCTACGATTATGTACATACTTCTTTTTTATTATCTCATTTACTACTGCCTAGCCGAGTCTGTAAATGCACTTCCGTAGACACAGGGTGTTATCAAGCTATGAGCGCTCTTTTCCGGTGCGCAATGACGTTTACACCTGAAGAGTGGGTGGGGTTATCTCATTCCTAGCCTTACAAGCATACAGGCTGATGCTTGTAACTAAAATGAGGCTTGGAGCGCAAACGCCGGTGCGCAATGATGTAATCTACGGCAGTGCTATCACGTGATTGCAGTCTGAGTGTGTTTAGAGCGGTTATTGGGTTATATTATCATATGACCTAATGACGAGGAGTTTGCACATACTGACGATCCTCGATTGGCTGTTGTGTCTGCCCAGTGTCAGCGCACACAGCTGATCGATGTTTTATTCCAATTTTAATGAGTTCTTATATAGCGTGGTGCCAAACACGAGGCTGTTTGCCCCAATTAAAGGACTATTGTCCGAAACATGTCAGGTTGCTGAGCCTTAGTGCCTTGTGACACCACGCAATTTTAGTATATTATTTATGTGATCACTATTTGTACTCACCTGGCCAGGTGATTGTACTTTTTTTCTTGGCATTTTTAAATAAATCATTTTTCTCCATTGGATTCATGCACTATGTGGAGTCTTTTTTCTCTTTTTTATGATTTGATATGCCGCACTGCGGAGTTTGCATACTTTATCCAGCTGACCATCTTATGTGAATGCAAGCACATCCACCTGTTGGAGACCTGACCACCACCATCCATCCATCATTGCTCTGGGTGAGGTCATTGAAGTGCATCTCTATACCATCATTATCTTCTATCAAGTACTCACAGGATTGATTGATCCAAATGCCTGATTGATGCACCGCAGTATGGGGAGTGTGTCCACCCTTTGTGGTAAGCTTACCCATTTCTTCTACTATTACAGCTGTATGTCGGCTTAGGCTACACGAAGAAAATTGTCCCACTGCACCCATTGGTTGAAAAGGCATCGCCAAATTACATCTTTTTTCCTCATGATTCTTCTCTGTATCCATTGAGGATTTTTTTTCACCATGGACACCATTTTTGTTTTTTAATATTGTAGATTGACTTTTCATATATATATATTTATTTATGTTTGGTACATACTTGCTTGTATTTTATTATCAAGCTATCATTAGTTCCACATTATTTTTGAGTGATATGCTGTCACTTTGTTTTGTTTATCACACATTAGTGCTGCATTTATAAATATATTTGTTTTTCTTTGCACAGTTCGCTATACTGTTGATGCTGGCTGCTATTATATTGTTTTTTGTTTTTCATCATTATTAGTAGCGCAACTTTTTGTTTATTATATAACAGGGGGGCCTAACTCTGTGTTTTCTCACCTGGTGACAGGGTCCTGGTGATAGTTCCCACTGTTGAGAGCAAGTTCCTGGCTAAGTGGCAGGGTCCCTTTGAAGTAATTGAAAGAGTTGGGGAGGTCAATTACAGGGTATATCAACCAGGAAAAAGGAAGCCCGAACAGATTTACCACATAAACCTGTTAAAGCCCTGGAAGGATAGACTGGCTTTAATGCGAGGTCCCTCCCGGTAACGCCTAAGAGTATTGAGTCCCCTCTGATCCCTGAGGTCACGATTCCAGACACCCTGTCTTATTCCCAAAAACAAGAAGCTAGAGAGTTCCTGATAAGGAATAGAGAGAAATTTTCAGAGTTACCTGGCATGACTTCAGCAGTTCAGCATGATATTTCTGAACCTGGGGTCCGCGTCAAGCTCAAACCGTACCGAATTCCTGAAGCGAGGAGAAAGGACATCAGCGATGAAGTTAAAAGAATGTTGTAGCTAGATGTCATTGAGGAATCCAATCGTGTTAGTCCCAAAACCGGATGGCTCTTGGAGGTTCTGTAACAACTTCAGGAAGCTTAATGCAGTGACAAAGTTTGACACGTACCCAATGCCCAGAGTAGACAAACTTATAGACCGACTTGGTAAGGCTCGCTATCTGATCACTTTGGACTTGACAAAAGGTTATTGGAAAATACCCCTGACTGGTAGCGCCAAAGAGAAGACTGCATTTGTGAGGGTTCCTTTCAATATAAAAAAATGCCTTTTGGGTTGCAAAATGCCCCCGCGACATTTCAGAGGGCCATGGGCAGGACCCTAAGACCCCACTGACAATATGCAGCAGCCTATCTAGATGACATAGTGGTACATAGCACTGACTGGGAGTCTCACTTGACCCATGACCAGGCTGTCCTTGATTGCCTCTTCTTAGAAGGTTTTACGGCAAATCAAAAAAAAAATGGTCTAGAGGAAGCCAAGTATTTGGGCTACACTATTGGCCGTGGTGTCATAAAACCTCAAGTGAGGTCATCCAGGAGTGGCCACGTCCTGCAAACAAGAAGCAGGTCAGGGCCTTTCTTAGCATTGCGGGGTATTATAAAAGATTTATCCCAAATTTTGCAACTATAGCTGCCCCACTGACAGACCTTACGAAAGGGAAAGACTAATGGTGAAATGGTCCTCAGTAGCAGAGGAATCTTTCCAAGTCCTGAAGAAGGCTCTTTGTGTACAGCCAGTACTGTACTCCCCCGATTTCTCCAAAGATTATTTGGTTTAGACGGATGCGTCTGATGTTGATATCGGGGCAGTACTATCACAGGTACACAGTGGGGAAGAACACCCTGTGGTGTACCTAAGCAGAAAGCTCAATGATCATGAGAAAAAGTATGCAGTCATTGAAAAGGACTGTTTATCCATAAAGTGGGCCGTGGACGCGCTCAGGTACTATTTGTTAGGACGCCAGTTTGAGTTAATAACTGACCATGCTCCCCTGAAATGGATGGCCCAAAAGAAGGAGACTAATAGACGGGTGAACCGGTGGTTTTTGGCTCTACAGGATTACTCCTTCACTGTAAAACACAGGCCAGGTGTTGAGATGGGGAATGTAGATGCCCTGTCCCGTGTTCACGCCTGTTGGGCCACAGGCGTTCCAACCCTGGGGTTGAAACAAGGGGGGGGATATGTGGCAGAGCGTCCCAGAAAGAGCCAGGAAAAGTCCTGTTCAGGGTTTATACGTCTCCCAGGCTCCTCATTCACATTCAGGAATTTCTGATCCATGATCCAGTTCGGGTCTTGGTCCTCTTCCCCAGGCTAATTTAAGCTCACCTGAGACAGCCTTTGCTCTCTGCCTGGGACAACGCTGGTCTGTGAGAGCAAAAAGTTGGTAAAAAGCTGTTAAGCAGTTTATGTGGAAACTGACAAGCAGTAGGCTTGCTCAGACTGGTAGTTAGGGCCTGCATAGTGTATAGTTAGAGCCGAGACATGGCTAGGTTTTTGTTTGGCTGTTTTGTACTGTTTGTTTTGTTTTGAACACTGTACAGCACCTCTGAAGACTTGTAAATATCACCATTAAACACTTCACTGTTTATCACTACTGCACTTGTTGTGGTATCTTTGCCTGAAAGCCTGCTTGTCCCAGGAAGCTTTTTTACCTGCTACCTGTCCTCCAGGTTACAATATGTATATTTCTCATATTTAATAACTCTTTATGTGTCCACCCGTCCGGATATTTTTTACATTCTCAATGTTTTAAGATAGTTACTTCCATATTAGTTGTTGTTTTTTTAATACTTATGTTTCTCTATAACTTTTACAATTGCCATTCAAATGTGTGTTTTAATACTGCTTTTTACAAATGCGTTTGGTCGCTGGCTCTTGTAGTCCCATAGCCACGATCGGACTGCATTTAAGCTGCTTCCACCACAGACACTGACAGGTCAGTAGAAGGAGATATATGCTCCGAGCGCGTAGCCTTGTTTCTTTCCTGTCCTCCTCACATCGAGGTCCATCCACCGGGTGACGTCATTTCCCTCATGCGGTCCACACCAGGCAGCCTTGGATCTCCTTCACTTCCTGCTCTGGAAACAGCGTCCTGTGCATGAGAAAACATCGCTGATCGCTGGGGAAAACCGGATTGTTGGCACCCCTTAAGGAGGACCCCATACATGACAGATATGTCTGTGATGTCTTTGTTTCTGTAAGTGCATTTATGTTTGCGCTATGAAAAAACTTTTTAACATTGCACTTAGGTGCGCCTCCCTCTTTCTCTCTTTTGACTTACTAGCCAACTGTCCCAGATTTCTTCGAGTGGGTCGGTCTGGACGTGGAACTGTTATCTTGACATAAAAAGAGTTAGTAATGTAACTGAATGCTGTATTCTACAGCAGGAAAGAAAACATTAGATATTAGTTTTGTCAAGTAATCATTGTATTTTTTCATATGCATTCTTTGACATTACAGAAGGATTGGAAAGGCTTTTAAACCAATAACATCACAGCAATAAAAAGCATTTTAAAGTTGCGCTTATACCCTAAAGCAGTGATTTCTAGTTAGTGGCTTGTGAGCCACATGTTGCGCTTAGCTGCCTTTGAAGTTGCTTGCAGCAGAATCTCACCGGGTGCTCACTACCTGTAAGGTGGGATCAAAAAGAATGCTTTAATGTCTTCTGGATTAGCTGTTATGGTAACCTAGATGTTGCAAAATGAGACTATATGAAAATGAACTGAAGCAGATAACAACACACCACTAGGGGCTGACATCTTAAAGGTTTGCTGGCCCCAAAAAGTAGTTTTCATGTTAAATGCATTATAAGGTTATTTCACACTATTTATGTGTGGGTAACCTGTTTCTTTTTCTGAGCTTCAGAAACCCGTGTACTGCAATTTAAAACCCAGTTCCCTGTTGATAGATCAGATAACAATGATTATTTTTGTAGGTCTACTTCTGGATTAGATCACGCAGTCTGCAGTGGCTAGCGTGGTCCTAAACATTTACAAACACACTCCTATGTTGCTAGAAGGTCTTTTGATTTTTAGTTTTGAACTATTTGCTGTCAAAAATAAAATGCAGACACTGGTAATAATAATATCTACTTATGTATTGTAAAAAATTGCCTTTCATTCTGCTTGAAGTGAAGACCTGATCTTGGGAGCCTTCAGTAAGATAAAGGACCTTATTACCAATTATAAATTTAGACTAGGTTCATATTACTGTGGCTACGATTTGATCCGTTTTTTCGTGATTATGTAGTACGACTTGTGTTTGTTGTTTGTTTGTTGTGTTTTTGACACAATTCTGCTGCATTTTGAGATTTTCATGCCTCTCCCCTTTTTGTTTTGGCAAATGATGGGGGAAACAAATTTCTGAAATTACATCAAAAACACACTGAATCATATGTAGATTCAGTGCCAGATTTAGACCTTGGGGGGCTGTGCACTTCATGTTCGGGGGCCCCTTCACAAAGAAATTAAATTATATGACAAATAAAAAAAGTGAGCTGAAAAGTGAAAAAACCACATTTGTTCTAAAAAATTTATAGTTTAGGGTTCCGAAGAAGACACTTGTCAGATTTTTTTCTCTTATTTTTACTGACTGTAAGAATACACATTACACAGGTAATTGGAACTGGCAAGTCATACATCACAGTTATGCATCACACTACAATATTTACAAAAAGTATTTTTTCCTGCACTTAGAAAGCTCATTAACAACCTGGAAACATATCAGTAAGCCCTTCATCATGTAATAAAACTGCCAGTTGAGATGGAGTGAGACGTGACTGGAGCTTGGCAAAGGCTGCAAACTGGACAATTTCCTCAATGAACACACTACTGAGATCTTGAGGGAAAATAAGTTTCATTTTTTTTTTAAAGGAAGCCTGGGGCCCCCATTGGCAGGGGGTCCGTGGCAGTTGCTTCTTTTGCCCCCTTATTAATCCGGCACTATTTAGATGCATTTTTGGTGCACCTCCATTGAAGTCTATGGGCCAAAATCGTGTTGGAATTGCACCAAAGTGGTACAGGACCCTTTTCCAAAATCGTGTTGTGCTGTGTTGTATTGATGGGAACGGACACCATTGGAAACAATATGACCTCCATTGTCATGCAAATAAAGTTCAAAATTGCACTAGTGTAACCTCTGCACTGATTCACATGACAGGGGAAATAACATTGGTTCCTATGGAGCCTGTTCACATCAATGCAGCACAGCTGTGAACTGACTTTGGGAATGGGTTGTATGCTTCTTTGGTGCGATACCGTGGGATTCTGTGGTCCATAGACTATAATGTAAATGCTTTCAAATCACTTACAGTATCTCACAAAAGTGAGTACACCCCTCACATTTTTGTAAATATTTTATTATATCTTTTCATGTGACAACACTGAAGAAATTGCACTTTGCTACAATGTAAAGTAGTGAGTGTACAGCTTGTATAACATTGTACATTTGCTGTCCCCTCAAAAAAAGGCAGCACACAGCCATTAATGTCTAAACCGCTGGCAAAAAAAGTGAGTACACCCCCAAGTGAAAATTTCCAAATTGGGCCCAAAGTGTCAATATTTTGTGTGGCCACCATTATTTTCCAGCATTGCCTTAACCCTCTTGGGCATGGAGTTCACCAGAGCTTCACAGGTTGCCACTGGAGTCCTCTGCCACTCCTCCATGATGACATCCCTGAGCTGATGGATGTTAGAGACCTTGCGCTTGTCCACCTTCCGTTTGAGGATGCCCCACAGATGCTCAATAGGGTTTAGGTCTGGAGACATGTTTGGCCAGTCCATCACCTTTACCCTCAGCTTCTATAGCAAGGCAGTGGTTGTCTTTGAGGTGTGTTTGGGGTCGGTATGTTGGAATACTGCCCTGCGGCCCAGTCTCCGAAGGGAGGGGATCATGCTCTGCTTTAGTATGTCACAGTACATGTTGGCATTCATGTTCCCTCAATGAACTGTAGCTCCCTAGTGCCGGCAGCACTCATACAGCCCCAGACAATGACACTCCCACCACCATGCTTGACTGTAGGAAGACACACTTGTCTTTGTACTCCTCACTGGGGATGAGCCAAACACCCCTCGGTTCGGTTCGCAGCAGAACATGCAAACAGACAGTTTTTTTGGGAGCAGTGGTTTTAATAATGCTTAAAGTGAAACAATAAAAACTAAATAGTCCTTTAAATATCATGCCTGGGGGGTGTTCTTAGTACTTTTTTCTACCATCTGAACTAAATAAGTTTATCCTGGTCTCATCAGACCACAGGACATGGTTCCAATAATCCGTGTCCTTAGTCTGCTTGTCTTCAGCAAACTGTTTGCGGGCTTTCTTGTGCATCATCTTTAGAAGATACTTCCTTCTGGGACTACAGCCATGCAGACCAATTTCCTGTTAAACCGCTGTATGGTCTTTGCCACCGTGCTGCAGCTCAGTTTCAGGGTCTTGGCAATCTTCTTATAGCCTAGGCTGAATTTATGTAGAGCAACCATTCTTTTTTTCAGATCCTCAGAGAGTTCTTTGCCATGAGGTGCCATGTTGAACTTCCAGTGACCAGTATGAGAGAGTGAGAGCGAAAACACCAAATTTTAACACACCTGATCTCCATTCACACCTGAGACCTTGTAACACTTATGAGTCACATGACACCATGGAGGGAAAATGGCTAATTGGGCCCAATTTGGGTATTTTCACTTAGGGGTGTACTCACTTTTGTTGCCAGCGGTTTAGACATTAATGGTTGTGTGTTGAATTATTTTGAGGGGACAGCAAATTTACACTGTTTTACAAGCTGTACACTCACTACTTTGTAGCAAAGTGTAATTTCTTCAGTGTTGTCACATGAAAAGATATAATAAAATATTTACAATAATATGTGGGGTGTACTTACTTTGGTGAGATACTGTATCTGTCCTATCTTCATAAAAAATCACACCAGAATTGCATTAAGTTGCACTGCATCAGTGTAAACCTAGCCCAGTTCCCTGTAAAGAAAAGTGTAAATACCTCCTGCCTGCACTGCTGAATGCTGCTCCATTTAGATGGAATTGTCCCTCAGAAGCTACAACAATTACACACAAAATTTAAAGTTACAAGCTTTCCTTTTAATGAGAAAGAACATAATATTTTGTCTGTGGTCATTCCTGAGATTGGGGGCAGAGCTAGAAGCATGCAGCGCCAAGTTTTTGGTGTTGTCAAATTATGCTAAGGGCTGGTCCACACCAAAAAAATGCACGCAAGATCCATTCCGGGTGCATTTCTGCATGTGCGTTTTTACTACGTTTTTGATTCATTTCCGGATGCATTTTAGATGCTTTTTTTCTTCTTTTTCCCTTTTTTTTTTTACTGTACCTAGGTCCGATGCCTTTGTGATGCATATTTGATGAATTCCAGTGCATTCCGGTGCTTGTGTAATGCATATTTTATGCATTCCAGTGCATTTTTGATGTGTTTTACAGTGTTTCAGTACAGTCCAGTGCAGGAAAAATGCAGCATGTTCTACTTTTTTTTCTGGAACTGGAACACCATGAAACTTACTGCACTGGTGTGAACTATGCCTTTGGAAACCATATAACCTACTTTCCATGCGTTTTTGATGCAAAAAAAAAAAAAGCACTGGACTGCATGTGGTGTGAACTGGCACTAACAGTGCACGGGGGTTTAAAGAAGAAGTCTAAAGACTATTCAATTAATACCTATAGTGCACCTGGCCTCAACCTATCCACCATTCTAATGATGTTTCAGTGTTAACTGTAAGTGGCAGCCAGGTGCACTGTCAGCTTCACTGGAATTGTGGATAGGTGGGGGCCTGGTGCAATGTGTATGCACTATTCCAGTGACACTGACAGTGCACCTGGCTGACATCTACCTACCCCAAACCATTTAGGTGAAAATTTCAGTGTATCTGACTGCCACCTGGTAAGTGACCTATCTCCTTGGTTCCCTTGCTGGCCAGCCTAGACCCTCCACCTGCCCACTCTGACCACCTCTTGGGCTTCAGCAGGCTTTCCTCACTTGCTGAGCTCTTATGTTGTTACTTACAGTGCCCCCACTTCCTCCAAATGGGAAGGGTTACTGGTGGCAGTCAATAGCGGTCCGGCTATTAGAGGCGCCTGGGCACCGCCCCCTCTCTCCTCGCCACCCCCTATATGCAGTGGATAGATTCATGCCTTGCATGAATCTATCCGCTGCTGCCCCCTATTCATGTGTCCGACCCCTTTCGGGTCACCAGACACATACATTACAGAGGGCGGGGTTTTTCTGGCTCTAATCAGGTGCTTAAAAAAAACCCCACCCTCTAATGTATGTGCCTGGTGACCCGAAAGGGGTCGGACACATGTGTTGCAACAGCGAATGAATATCCTCCTCCCGGCCAATCGGGAAGCAGGTATGAAATCCGTTTCCCGATTGGCCAAAACGTCAGGCGATCCTTTTGGACACCTAGCGCCGGGAGGAGCAGAGAGGGAAGGACTCCAGGAGAGGACGCCGGAGCACGCCGCGCAGTGGCTCCGACCACTGCTCTCACTGCCCGCATCCACGGTAAGGACAGCGGGTGGTGGAGGGGGGTGTTAGTGTCGTTCCGCGCTGTGCCATGGGGGGGGTAGCTGGCAGTTGTGCTAGTGCTGCTCCACCAGTGGTGGGGAGTATTGTTTGCTGCCCCCCCTCCAAAAAAAAACACCAGACGCCACTGGCACTGGCAGTACTTCCAGAGACTTCTGGCCACCTGCACTGCACCCTTCCCTCCTCCTCTTCTGGCTTCATGTAATTGCAGAGCGCAATGTGTCTGGCCAGCAAAAATAATGTCACGTATGCTGCCTGTATGTTTTATGTGGACCCCTCCTTCACTTCTCCCTTTAGCAGCTTTAACCCACAGAACAGAATGCATGACTTAGATAAATTACTTCATGAACGTTGCACTTTGTTTACATTTCTGGAATATGATTTACACAGATTTAATCATTCTGGTAATGACTCGGCAAATGAATCAGCATTCCGGTATTGTAGGATCAATTCCTAGAAAGTTCCCAAACAGTGGCGGCTGGTGCTCGAAATGTTTGGGGGGGCGGAAACAAACTGAAAGATTCTGAAAAAAAAACAATTGCAGCCTCACTGTGCCATCAATTGCAGCCATTGTGCCCATAAAATGCAGCCACTGTGCCCCATAAAATGCAGCCACTGTGCCCATCATATGCAGCGCCTGTGCCCATCATATGCAGCCTGTGCCCATCATACAGCCCCTGTGCCCATCATATGCAGCCTCTGTGCCCATCATATGCAGCCTCTGTGCCCATCATATGCAGCCTCTGTGCCCATCATATGCAGCCTGTGCCCATCATATGCAGCCTCTGTGCCCATCATATGCAGCCTCTGTGCCCATCATATGCAGCCTCTGTGCCCATCATATGTAGCCTCTGTGCCCATCATATGTAGCCTCTGTGCCCATCATATGCAGCCTCTGTGCCCATCATATGCAGCCTCTGTGCCCATCATATGTAACCTCTGTGCCCATCATATGCCGCCTGTGCCCATCATATGTAACCTCTGTGCTCATCATATGCAGCCTGTGCCTGTCACGGAACGTCCCACACTCCGCTTGAGTGCTTCCGTCATATACCACTTCCTCCCAGTCTGTATACAGATATCCCAACCTCTCTGAGCACAAACAAGGCGACACTTGCTTGTTGCTACCAAGAACTGACTTTATTCAGAACCAGAATACAGTCTTATATACACAGGAGAAGATTACTCTAACAATACAAACGTTACCTAATTAACATGAGCTAATTATCTAATCCTTTATACAGCCTAGGTGACTGAGACATGACCTTTCGCCCAGACTTGTGGTCACCGAGCTTCACACAGTTATATCAACACAATGGCAGTGGTCCCGTCTCCTACATTGTATAGAGGACAATGTCATTAGCTCATTCAATTAACAGGTTGAGTTCAGAATCAACAAAACCAATAATAGTCTTTACATACATCCTGGGAGATATTGTGGACAAATATTACTGTCCCATTTTAAGTAGTCCAAGATATATTTTCTCACTCACCCTGTGCCAGGATGGCACAGGGTGCCTTAGACATAAGATGTATTCTGAGTTCCACGGGCCCTCCCGTCACATCTCTCCCCTTTCTGCAGAAGACTAACATAGGAGGAGACCCCAGACGGGTTGACTCCGAAGTTAGTAAGTAGCTCCAGTCCTCTAATGCCTGTACCCACACAGTACCCCAAATAAATTGTTCCAAACAAAGCATTACTCAACCAGCCAACCTCTGCCTCTCTCAGAGAACATATCTGCCACTGGGGAGAGGCCTGGACTGGCCCTTCTCCCTGGAATCCTTTCTGGAGAGAAGACAGGGTGTCTGGGCTCACTCTGTCATGCTGTTGGGGATCTGGGCCCACTGCCCAGCATCCCTGGGGTATACAGGTGGAGACTGAAGTCCCATCCACCTTCACAAGAAATCCATCCTCTGTTAGTTGAGGGCAGAGTATAGCAGTCCTCGGCCCTGTTGCCAGCCCTTCTGCTGGAAACCCCACACCATCTGTTCCGGCTAACTGTTGGAGAGGGAGGCCGACTGCCCCGCCTCCCTGGAACTCTGTAGTTGTTGCTGGTGCTGGGCAGAGGTTGGTAGCACTCTGCCCTGTTGCCAGCACTTCTGCTGGGGACTCCGCATCCTCCGCTCCGGCTAACCGTTGGGGCAGGAGGCTGGCTTCCTCCACTCCCAAACTGTGTAGCTGCCATTGGGGAGGTGAGCCGGCTGCTTCCTTTTCCATTCCCTCATCTGGCTGCTGGGACGACATGTCGATGGTACTGTCTCCCAGGTGCATGGATCTTTGCTGGGGAGGAAAGCCCGCTTCCTCCACCCTGGCCAACTGTTGGGGAGGGACAACACACACCTCCCCTCCCTTCTCCCCCTGTATCTGCTGCTGGGAAGTGATTGCCATCTTCTCACCCTGAGCCTCCACAATTGCTGCAGGTGTGGGGCAGAGGTCTTAGACCCTCTGTCCGGTTGCCAGCACTTCTGCTGGGGGTTTGCCAGGTGGTTCCTCCTCTACAGAAACGTCTATTAAATCCCCAGTCTCTGGAATTGGTAAAAGTGTGGAGCAGAGGTCTTGGACCCTCTGTTCAGTTACCAGATCTTCAGCTGGAGAAGTTTGTTTTAACTCCATAGATGCTGCTGGCAGAAAATCACATGTCCCTGTCAGTGTTGTGGGAGAAAGGCCGACTACCTCTTCTCTCAGGAAGGCCGAAGCCACTGTTGGTGCTGGGCAGAACACAGTGAACTTTGGCCCTGATAGCAGCTCTTCTGCTGGAGGCTCATCAGGTTGTTCTTCCTCAGCAGAAAAGTCTATCAAATCCCATGTCTCTGCAACTGATGTCTGGGGATAGAGGTTCACCATCTCCTGTCCATGGAACCCAGAAGATGCTATCATTTTTGGGCAGAGGTTAGCAGAGCTCTGCCCTGTTGTCAGCACTTCAGGTTTGGGGACGGCAATCTCCGGATTTTCCACTGCCGATTCTCTGGCATGCTGCTGAATGTGTTCTAGCAGTTTCCTGTATGCCCTTTCCAGATGCTGTTCCTTCCTTAGCAAATGGTCCAGATCAGGTTTGAGCTCTGAGACCCCTGCAAGACCGAGCATAGACTCTCTATAGTCTCTCAGGTCCTCAAGGTCTGGTTCCCCTTCATCGCCAAACATAAAAAGATCTGTAAGGTTCTCCCACAGCAATCCAGGGCCGCCAAAGTCATATCCCTCCGGAGAGCATTCTGTTGTCTCCCCTAAATACCCCTCCTCTGCGTGCCATTGCAGAGCCCGATAACGATTGTCCAGCTCTATCTCCTGCTGGACCAACCTGTCCAACTCAGTCACCCATTGCTCCTGGGGCCGCTCTCCCAGGAATGCCATCCGCAATGCCCGTTGGTCACTGGCCCGTTGCTCTTGGGTTGGAAAGCACTTGCCCTGTTTTATACCAGCGAGACGGAGGGCTGCAATCCAGAGCTCCACCCGAATCAGCTGCCTGAGCTCCAGGTATTCATCCTCAGACACAGTCCTGGTGTATGTTGAAAGGATGATCCGCAGCAGCCCCGGGAACTCTGATGTCAGGTCCATATCTCCGCTGGGGTGACTGAAGTCTGCTATGCTGATCTTGGATCCAGTTGGAGGTTTGGATGTCCCAGACTTCAGGAAGCTTTCCCGCTGCTTGCCACCAATGTCACGGAACGTCCCACACTCCGCTGGAGTGCTTCCGTCATATACCACTTCCTCCCAGTCTGTATACAGATATCCCAACCTCTCTGAGCACAAACAAGGCGACACTTGCTTGTTGCTACCAAGAACTGACTTTATTCAGAACCAGAATACAGTCTTATATACACAGGAGAAGATTACTCTAACAATACAAACGTAACCTAATTAACATGAGCTAATTATCTAATCCTTTATACAGCCTAGGTGACTGAGACATGACCTTTCGCCCAGACTTGTGGTCACCGAGCTTCACACAGTTATATCAACACAATGGCAGTGGTCCCGTCTCCTACATTGTATAGAGCAGTGTTTCTCAACTCCAGTCCTCAAGGCACCGCAACAGATCATGTTTTCAGGATTTCCCTCTGATGAAACAGCTGTGGCAATTACTAAGGCAGTGAAACTGACAAAATCACCTGTGCAAAATAATGGTAAGCCTGAAAACATGACCTGTTGGGGTGCCTTGAGGACTGGAGTTGAGAAACACTGGTATAGAGGACAATGTCATTAGCTCATTCAATTAACAGGTTGAGTACAGAATCAACAAAACCAATAATAGTCTTTACATACATCCTGGGAGATATTGTGGACAAATATTACTGTCCCATTTTAAGTAGTCCAAGTTATATTTTCTCACTCACCATGTGCCAGGATGGCACAGGGTGCCTTAGACATAAGATGTATTCTGAGTTCCACGGGCCCTCCCGTCACAGTGCCCATCATATGTAGCCTGTGCCCATCATATGTAGGCTCTGTGCCCATCATATGTAGGCTCTGTGCCCATCATATGTAGGCTCTGTGCCCATCATATGCAGCCTCTGTGTCCACCATATGCAGCCTCTGTGCCCATCATATCCAGCTAGTGCCCATCATATCCAGCCAGTGCCCATCATATGTAGCCTCTGTGCCCATCATATGCAGCCTGTGCCCATCATATGTAGCCTCAGTGCCCATCATATGTAGCCTGTGCCCATCATATGTAGGCTTTGTGCCCATCATATGTAGGCTCTGTGCCCATCATATGCAGCCTCTGTGCCCATCATATGCAGCCTTTGTCCATCATATGCAACCTCTGTACCCATCATATGCAGCCTCTGTGCCCATCATATGCAGCCTGTGCCAATCATATGTAGCCTCTGTGCCCATCATATGCAGCCTGTGCTCATCTTATGCAGCCTATGTGCCCATCATATGCAGCCTCTGCCTATCATATGTAGCCTCTGTGCCCATCATGTGCAGCCTGTGTCCATCATATGCAGCCTCTGTGCCCATCATATGTAGCCTCTGTGCCCATCATATGCAGCCTGTGCCCATCATATGTAGCCTCTGTGCCCATCATATGCAACCCGTGCCCATCATATGCAGCCTCTGTGCCCATCATACGCAGCCTCTGTGCCCATCATATGCAGCCACTGTGCCAATCATATGCAGTCTGCGCCCATCATATGTAGCCTCTATGCCCAACATATGCAGCCTGTGCCCATCATATGCAGCCTGTGTGCCCATCATATGCAGCCTGTGTGCCCATATGTAGCCTCTGTGCCCACCATATGCAGCCTATGTGCCCATCATATGCAGCCTGTGCCCATCATATGCAGCCTGTGCCCATCATATGTAGCCCCTGTGCACATCATATACAGCCTCTGTGCCCATCATATGCAGCCTCTGTGCCCATCATATGCAGCCTCTGTGACCCCCCCCGCTCGCCTTCCGACCACACTTACCCCATCCTGGTGGCGGGTCAGGCAGCGGGTGACGGCGGCGAGCCCCTGTGTCCTCCATAGTTCTCTGTCCTGTGTATGTCTTCTTCCATTCGTTAGGCGTCCAATTGGGGCGCCTGTGCCTTCAGCCAATCAGGTAACGGGCGTTAGATACGCGCCTCCAGATTGACTAAGAGGCGGTTCAGTGTTAGCAAAGCAAATATTAATTTGCTTTGCTAACACACCTGGGTGGACTGTGAGTGTAATGTTCTGCGCTCGCAGTCCACCTTTTTTAAGCCTATTAGAGCCTATGGCTCTAATCAGGTGCTTCAAAAAAAAAAAAAATCGCCCCTGCCACTGAAATTCAGGTGCCTGGAGTCCGAAAAGGTGCCATACACCTGAATAGGGGGTGGCTACAGCAGTCATGGATAGATTCATGTTATGCTTGAATCTATCCATTCTACACAGAGGGGGTGGTGTGACAGAGGGGGCGGTGCCCGTGTGCCCTTAATGGAGGCACCGCCACTGTTCCCAAATATGTCTATGGCCTGATAATTTCATATGATCAAACACAGTGCTTTAGGGTCTGTTTCCACCTCTACACTACAGCATGAAGTACCTAAGTAATGCTAGTAAATGCTAAATGATAAGCATACAGTTAAATACACAATTAAAATCCATATATATGGGAACTGTTTCACTTGACAAAGGCATTGTATTTTTGTCCACCCAGTCTTGAGATTTACACAGGTTTACCATACAGTATAGTCAACCTTTTACTCTTCTGCACATAAGAATTAAAGCTAGATAACCTCCCTGCCCCCAGTTTGTGACTGGAGAGTAGCTGAGCAACCTATGCCACTGTCACTCTGCTTAACTTGTCAGCACATGTGCATGCAACACAAGCTGATTGGTGGCTAGCTTTGACTTCCTTTGTTTTGAGTTAATTTTTGTTTAATTAACACGTAACTGCATGCATTTGATGTTTTTTTTCAGATTTCTATTTTAACTTTTATAATAATTGCTTTTGTATCACAATAATTTTATGCTAACATACTACCTTTTTTAGGGAATGCTACAAAGACAGTCCCATGGACACCATCCTTCACAACTTATGGAGACAGAACCATTACGCAGCACATTAAGAAAGGCAAGTTGAGGCCTACACAACAATATGATGAAATGTGGAAACTCTTTTGTCATTATTTTATTATAATGAAAACAATACAGAATATTCAAAAGCCAAAATATGTTCTGGTATTCAAAAGTCTGACAGGCTTAAAATTCCTGGCTTTTGAGAGCTTGTAGAGACTAAACTAGTCAACAGAAAAAATGCAAATCAGCAGAGTTCGAAAAAGTCAATGCTGGAGTCCATACACAGTCAGCAGAGTTTATTTATTAAAAATCAAGAGGTCCATTATATAGCAGAGAGCTAACGTGTTCCAGCTTACAAAGCCCTTACTCATAGCTCAGCAGAGTTGTTAATGAAAAAAAAAAAAAACTTATAAAGGCTAGCAAGATTTTATCTTAAAGGCAAATACAGCAGCCATGATGGAGTATGCGTTAGACCCCATACACACTATTAGATTTTCTGCAGATTTTTGTCTTCAGATTTACCAAAACCATATAATATGAGGTCAAATAAAGTTTCAATTTGTATGCAATCAGGCAGGCCCTTCTAATGCCGCGTACACACGGTCGGACTTTTCAGCTACAAAAGTCCAACGGACGCTGACGGACTAAAGCTGGCTGGTAATCCGATCGTGTGTGGGCTTCTCCGGACTTTCAACGTACTTTTTTAGCCTCAAATCCGACGTACTTTAGATTTGAAACATGCTTCAAATCTTTACGTCGTAACTACGACGGACCCCGAAGTCCGCTCGTCTGTATGCTAGTCCTACGGACAAAAAAACGACGCATGCTCATAATCAAAAACTAAACGGAAGCACTCGGTCTAGTAAAACTAGTGTTCGTATTGTAGGTAGCACATTCATCACGCTGTAAAATCTGTGATCGTTGAATGCAGCGCATTTTATTTCTTCTTTACGAATGTTCTAAAGAACGAAGGTGTTTTGCTGTTCATAATCAGAGTTCTCCCAAACTGATTTCTGGATTCTTTTTCTCTTTGATCTCATGAATGATATAGTATGCTTTTTAAAAACAATGTTTCCATACTACTTTTTCCCTTATATTTTTTTTTTTTAGGTTTGTAAAGTTACCACAAAGAACCCATTATTCTATTTTTTTTTTCTAGTGATTATTTTTTAGTTTTTAGATAAAGTTAACCCAAAGCACCGTTTTTGGTTATGTAGATTTTTTTATTTTCAAGACTTACCACTTGAACATTATTAACATTAGTAATGTATTTTTGGTGTGTTTTTTTCAAACTCAATGAGATTGTTGTCCCTTGTTAATTTAACATTGTGTGTAAAATCAATGATTTAAAAGAAAACACATAAAGTCTTTTGCTAAACTCAAAAAAGATCCATTTATTCATGGTCAAAATAAAATAAAGAGGAAGTCAACGCTGGAAAAAGTCGGTGTACAAGAAAATTGGGATCTTGCGGAGTCCATATAAGAGGGAGCACAATCTGGTCCAAGAATCCCAGAGATCAACAGCACCAGCAGATGATCTAGATGTCCCCAGACTGTGGTCCTACAACAGCCTGCGTCTTCTGTCAGACCAGACTGAACCCAGGTCATCACTTTCTTCTCTTCCCTGCAGCCTTTCCTCCACGCTGCCCTGCAGCCTTCCCTGCAGCCTTCCCTGTAGCCTTCTTTTGAGGCTGTGGCTCTGGTGTTTCAGTTGTGGCAGGAGGAGGAGGAGGAGGAGGAGGAGGAGGAGGAGGGGGGGCTGCCTCATGTAGTTGGGTGTTTTGTGTTAGCGTGCCCTGCAGCCCCTTATGGATTGTTTCCCCAAATAGGCGCTCACAAATGAGGCGCTGCTCCCAATCCATCTGAAGAAGCCTGCTGGCTAAGTAGCAGCCATAGGATTCTTCCGCTTCGGGGGGGCTCGTTAAAAAACGGGTGGCCTCTTGCATGAGGCTCAGGGATGCGTCCTGTGTGACCATCCCCTTCCTGGCCCTTTTTTTGGGAAGGTGGAGGGGAGGCACTTGGGATTGGGTCAGGCTCCTACTGGGCCCAGCCACCTCACTTGGCCCAGCCACCTCACTGGGAGCAGCCACCTCCTGCCTGACACTGGGACCAGCCTCCTCCAGGATGATGGTGAATCCGGCCTCCTCCAGGCTGTCCATGGGCCCGGTCTCCTCCTGCCTGCCACTTTCCCCACATTCCTCCTGGATGGACTCATCCTGTGTATAAAAAAAGGACAATAGTTTTAGTATATTTTTTTGGGTTCATCAATGACACACAGTTTGCTTCTCATGACTAGCAAATTCAATGTGAATACATCTCTTTAATAAAAGAGTCTAATCAGACACCCTAATTATTTCAAGCAGGTGCCAAACATATTTAGCCACTACTGTCATTTGATATGTATACACAATTTTGAGTGAAAAATTATTTTAGACAATTATAACATCCAGTTAACATCATTAATATTAGTACAGTAAATATTTGTTAAAATAATTTACCTGACTCCAGATGGTCATATCCGGTTCATCCAGGATGGAAGACCCAGCTTGCTCCTCATCAGCCTCTGCTGGGGTGGAGGGAAGGGTGGAGGGAAGGGTGGAGGGAAGGGTTGAAAGTGATGCCCTGGCTTCATTCTGGTCATCAAGAAAACGGAGTTGATTGTAGTACCACAGCCTGGGTACATAAACATCATCTGCTGATGCTCCTGATCTCCTTGATTCCTGGATCTTCCTATGCTCCCTCTTATACATGTTCCTCAAGACCCCAATTTTCTTGAGCACTGTCTCCATTGTTGCTCCCGGGATGGTCGCCTGAAAAAGGACAGAAGTCTCTCCAGCGTTGACTTCCTCACATGCTTTGCATAATACTGAGGGTGTTTCACCTCCCACAAATTCCTCATCTCTCGATATTTCGAAATAAAAGCTGTAAGGAACTCTGGATCCTTAAATAGGGGATTCATTATATCTGGAAAAGATAAAGTCACAAGACCAAAAACACTTATTATAGGTTTCTGCTAACCCCTCATCATCTTCTCCCTATGTAGGCCTCATCAATCTATCAAGCCATATAGGCCGCTTGCTACAAAGTCATGACCATAAAACCCCCCAAAAAAAAAAAAAAAAAATTTAAAATTACCTTCGTTTTGTAACGTCCTGGTCCACTATCACCTACGCACAGAACGTACGTACGACACGTGCGCAAGGCCCCTCTTTATACACTACGCATGTGTGAAACTCCGCCTGCGTCGCCCGCTCCTGACGTTCGAAATTAACTCATGTTCTCCGCCCCCTAATTCGACGCACAGAACGTACGTACGACACGTGCGCAAGGCCCCTCTTTATACACTACGCATGTGTGAAACTCCGCCTGCGTCGCCCGCCCCTGACGTTCGAAATTAACTCATGTTCTCCGCCCCCTAATTCGACGCACAGAACGTACGTACGACACGTGCGCAAGGCCCCTCTTTATACACTACGCATGTGTGAAACTCCGCCTGCGTCGCCCGCCCCTGACGTTTGATTTTAACTCATGTTCTCCGCCCATTTTTAGTTACGGCGCGTAGTGGGGTAAATAATGGCGGAGACACCTGACATGTCCTCAGGTAGTGGAAAAAGCCCGGAGGCTGGAACGTCAACCAAATCTGTGAGGCCTAGATTTAAGGCCTCCAATATGAGTTTTAAAGAAATGGTGGAGATGGTGGCCATTCTTCACAAAGACGACTATGATGGGAAGTATGGGCCGTACGCACGGCCAAATTTGCGCAAGGCCAAAATAATGGCGAAGGTCGTGGACACTTTGCAGGCTTCTTTTGGGGTACAACGCTCCCGAGATCAACTTAGAAAAAGATGGTCTGACCTGAAACTCAGGGAGCCGGATCAATATAGACGGATCCGGAAAGTGCTTAAAAAAAGTAAGTACTTGTCGTGTTTTTCTCTTGTGTTTATTACCTTGTATACTGCTCCATGTGCTTTTCCTTCCTATACGATTTTTTTTTTCATCTTTTACAAAACCTCGTTACATATCTATAGATAGATCTATCTAAATATATATATATATCTAAAAATATATATAAAAAAAAAATATATATATATATATATATATATATATATATCTAAATATATATATATATATCTAAATATATATATATATATATATATATATATATATATAAAAAAATATATATATATATATAAAAATATATATATATATATATATATATATATAAAAATATATATATATATATAAAAATATATATATATATATATATATATATATATATATATATATATAAAAATATATATATATATATATATATATAAATATATATATATATATATATATATATATATATATATATATATATATATATATATATATAAAAATATATATATATAGATATAGATAGATAGATAGATAGATAGATAGATAGATAGATAGATAGATAGATAGATAGATAGATAGATAGATAGATAGATAGATATAGAAATGTAAAACATTCTTTTGGAATATTTTAAGTTATCTTTTTTTATTTACATTTAGTTAGATATTTATAGATTTTGTTCCAGATATAGAGAGAGAGAGAGAGAGATCAAAAGATTATTAACTATATTTTGAGATATTGATATCTAGATATCTATCTATCCGATATGTCTTTATAATTTTAAATATTGAGGTAAAATAGGAACTCTACACAAACCACTTCACTACAAATGTTGGAAAATGACTATGTACTAAAATATCTGTGTGCTAAGTAGATTAATAATTTTTTGTTTCACATAGGGGAAAAATCACTCAGCCAACAAGAAGACAGTCCACCCCAAGCCAAACATGATTGGGAAATCAGCCCAAGCCCCACTGAGGATGTGGAGGAAGGAGAGGTGGGCGACATGGGCACCCCACCAGGTGAGTGTCTGACACACCAGCTTACGGTAATCTATGCATGGCTGCCTTTTGTTTAATGTAATTTTTCTACTCTATTTTAGGGGATCTGGTTGTGCTTGATTCAAGCAACAGTGCCACCCCCGAGGATGTGGAGGAATTAGGCTACATGGGCACCCCACCAGGTCAGTGTCTGAGACAACAGCTTTATTATGGTAAGGTAAACTATGTATGTGTGCATATTTCTAAATACATTTTTTGGTTCCATTCCACTTTAGGTACACGAAGTGACTATTTCACTTCAGAAAGTGCCCAACGGCTAATTGGTCAAATAATGGCCTGGAATAAGGACATGGATGAAATGCGGAATCGGCTGGATCGTATGCAGCAGGAAATGAAGGACATGATTGATGTTTTGGGTCGAATCTAAATGCCCTTTTTGAAACCCCAAAACATCAATCATGTCCTTCATTTCCTGTTTTGCTGACCCCATTCTGGGCCTTCTCTTTATTTTTTTGGCTGAACATAAATGGCTGTTTTACCTAATTTAAAAAAGGAGGGCTGTTTCTCGAGAATACATAAAAAATCCACAAAAAAATAAAACTTGATTTTCAAAAAAAAAAAAAAAATTGATTTTAAAACAAAAAAAAAAAAAAATTGATTTTCTCAAAAACCAAAAAAAAATACAAAACTTGATTTAAAAACCCCAAAAAAAATTAAACTTGATTTTCCAAAAAAAAAAATAAAAAAAATAAAACTTGATTTAAAAAAAAAAAAAAAAAATTTATTTTAAAACCAAAAAAAAAAATTGATTTTAAAACAAAAAAACAAAAAATATTGATTTTCTCAAAAACCAAAAAAAAAAAGAAACTTGATTTAAAAAAAAAAAAAAAAATTGATTTTAAAACCAAAAAAAAAAAAAAAAAAATTGATTTTAAAACAAAAAAACAAAAAATATTGATTTTAAAACCAAAAAAAAAAAAAAATTGATTTTAAAACAAAAAAAGTAAAAATAAAAAATTGATTTAAAAACCAAAATAAAAAAAAAACTTTATTTGAAAAAAAAAAAAATAAACAAAATAAAAAACTTGATTTTAAAAAACGAAAAAAAGTAAAAAACTTGATTTAAAAAAAAAAAAAAATATTAAAAAAAAAGCCTGTTTGCGAAAATCAAAAAGCCAAAAATATTTTTTTGTGGATTATGTATAAATATTTAAATATAATTATATTTTTCGAAATTATTAAGATATCATTATATTTTTGTCTATGAACATTTTATACTAAATGCAGAACTGAATGCATAACAACCATTAATAAAAACATCTCCTTATAGGAATTAAATAAATGTGTGGTTTGTTATTTCAATGCTCAGTATCAGTTTGGTTATAATTGTCAAAAAGTTGTTTACAGTGGCAATGGAGCTTTTATTTAGACATTTAAAATGAAAATACAGTTGGCACTACAACTGCTCGACCATAACCTAGGAGAAAGCCCAAAAGAAAGGCAAGCAATAAATATAATTCAAGATTTCATCCATATTTTTTTTATTGTAAAAAATTAAATATCCTGGCCCATTGCAATGGCCCCCCTACCCATAAAATAATTAACACATTGCTGTCTAACTTGACGGGCACTTTGGGGGGCCAAGCCAGTACGGACATTATCCAGGCCCGTAAGGTTGTCATCTATAAGTCCGGCCTCAGGCCCAACTGTGCCTATATAATTCTGAGAATGTTTGTTTAAAAAGTTGTGCAGAATGCAGCACGATAAAATGATAAAATTAAGTTTGTATTCCGCCAAATTAATGGCTGTTTGAAACAGGCGGAACCGGCTGGCCAGAATTCCAAACGCATTCTCAACCACTCTTCTAGCTCTGGCCAGCCGGAAATTAAAAACCCTCCTCTCCGGGGTGAGGGTTCTTTGGGGGAATGGCCTCATGAGGTGCTTGCTCAGAGCGAAGGCTTCATCGGCAATGAAGACAAAGGGGAGTCCTTCCACATTATCCGCATCAGGTGGCAATCCCAGGCCACCACTCTGGAGACGCTGGCAGAACTCCGTCTGGGCAAATACTCCTCCATCCGACATCCGGCCATTCTTCCCCACGTCCACATATAAAAATTCATAGTGTGCCGACACCACCGCCATTAAAACAATACTGTGGAACCCTTTATAATTGAAATAGTATGACCCCGAATGGGGTGGTGGCACAATGTGGACATGTTTCCCATCTATAGCCCCTCCACAATTGGGAAAGTCCCAACGGCTGGCAAAATGGGATGCCACAGTCTGCCATTCCTGTGGCATTGAAGGAAACTGGGGAATCAAACAAGAAAACCAAAATCAATTAATTTGGAAGCTAACATTGCAATAAAATTATACAATTAAAAACATTATTCCCCAGCATCAGTATAACATTAAATAATTTAATTCTTCTGGAATAACTAATATGGAAAGGCACACTTATCAGATTGCTCACCCCCTCTGATGGAACATTGATTACATTTTAGGGGGTTGTGAAATCCCTAAAAAAGATTACTTTTAGGACACGCAGGAATTTAGGGACTAAAAAGGCTACAAGACTGCAGTTGTCGCACTCTGCAGTTGCAGTTGCTAACCAGCTTACAGTAAATGAGGTAATGTAAAAAGGCATTCATGTTGCAAGGAGTACACAATCACATGCAAGGGCAATTAATGAAAACACTTTGAGGCTTGCATATGATTTGATGATGGAAATCAGCAGAGCTTCTGCTCATTTACTAAAGCACTGGAACAAATGCACTTGTAGAGTGCATGCATTTTGCAAAGTGCAACATATATTTGCTTTAGACAAATCAACACCACAGAACATTCAAGCAAATTTTACGAGGGTGGGGGGGGGTTGGGAAATCTAGCTAATTGCTAATTAGCAGCACACTATTTGGAGTGAGTTTAGGTGGGGGGGGGTTGGGAAATCTAGCTAATTGCTAATTAGCAGCACACTATTTGGAGTGAGTTTAGGTGGGGGGGGGGTTGGGAAATCTAGCTAATTGCTAATTAGCAGCACACTATTTGGAGTGAGTTTAGGTGGGGGGGGGGGGGGGTTGGGAAATCTAGCTAATTGCTAATTATAAGCACACTAAATACACTCAAACAAAATACATTCAAAATGAGTAGACTAGGTGGATATGTTCCCATCACTGCATGCTGGGGAGGTTATTGAAGGAAAATATACATGCATGACAAAAAATAACAGGAAAAAAATCCAGCATGTGTGAGGATAAAAAGGGGACATTCACACTATATTGCAATGATGGTAAGTAGTGTTTGAAGCAAGAAATACATTACATTATCAAAGATTACATAAAAGAACATGTGATGCTAATAAAAGAAAAATATCTTACCTTAATATAGTCCTTCTGCAGGACCTGGATGATGGCAGAACAGGTCTCTGGGATAATGATCCCCAGAGCCTGGGGGGAGATGCCTGTCGAGAACTTAAGGTCCTGCAGGCTTCTCCCTGTGGCCAAATACCGCAAGGTAGCGATCAGCCTCTGCTCCGGAGTGATGGCTCATGCAGGTATCCTGCCTGCTGATATAGGGGGTCAGCAAAGCCACCAAACGGTCAAAAACGGGGTCCGTCATCCGGAGAAAGTTCCTGAAATCCTCAGGATTATTCTCACGGATCTCACGGAGCAATGGCATGTGACAGAACTGGTCACGCTGGAGCAACCAATTCTTGGTCCATGAACTCCTCCTCGCCCTGTTCATGGACTGGTCTTGGGCTGAAGAATAAACTACAGCACCAAACACATACAATGCACGAGCTCGACGACGAGTACGTACAGGTAACATGGTTTCAAACCGGTCGGCTGGTCAGAACGCACTAAACAGAACGCACTGAAGAACAGCAAGGCCTGTGAAGAACGACCTGAAAATCAGGAACGAGCGGCCAATAAAACAAAGATTTCTCAATGCCAACTGACCAAACGCACTGAAAAGCAGATACAAACCTCACAAGCACAGACTGAACAACAGTTAAAACGAACTGAAAAATACGAGTCTCACAAGCGCGAATCGTCTCTCTCACCAAACTTCTACTAACACGAGATAAACACGAGATTAGCAGAAGGAGCCCAAAGGGTGTCGTACGGGCTATTGAACTTCCGTTTTATAGTCTCGTCGGACTTGGTGTACGTCACCGCGTACTAAGCTGTCGTACTTTTGTGTGGTCGTGTGTAGGCAAGTCCGTTCGTAAGAAAGTCTGCCGCAAGTCCGCCGAAGGTACGCCGGAAGTATGTCGGACAGGCTGTCCGACTTTTGTAGCTGAAAAGTCCGACCGTGTGTACGCGGCATAATAGTGTGTATGGGGCTTATACTACCCTCCATCTTTTTCCTAACAACCTGCCTTACATTCTCATTAGGCATGCCGTTCAAACCAAAACTTCAGCTTTTCTTCTGGTCATTGGTAAGCAGAAATAATCTCTAACTAGAAATTTTTGATGTTGTTAGAGACTATCATGTACACAGGCTTTAAACAGAGAAACAAGTCAAATGAAGTATGCCTTTAGGTGCTCAGAGTTGCTTTAACTTGCCTTAAAGAGGAGTTCCAGCCTGTCAAAAATTAAAAGTCGTCAGCTACAAATACTGTAGCTGATAGCTTTTAATATAAGGACACTTACCTGTCCAGGGATCCCGCGAGGCATCGGCGTCTTCACTAAGAGAAAATGGAAGTGACCAGACAAATTTCGATCCCTTTATGGTCGGCTATGATCTGCTTTTCTCAAATGGGGGCAGTTGAAAATGTTTTACTTGATAAGCACATGCAGCCAATTGGGAGTCCCAGCTGTCAGAATACAATAGCACAGCAGGGTGGATTCCTCCTTTCACCTAAGCTGGCTGATCAAAAAAAGACGATACATCTATGGCCAACCTTTGAGTTTCTCAAGTATTTGCTGCAAACAGTTTTTGATTTACTTCAGATTGCTTTTGCATTTACTTTTACTTTGGCCACCAGCTGACTGCCAGGAGGAGAGGTAAGTGAGCCATCAGACTGAGGCAAAGCAAAGTCCTTAGTGGGGTGACTGGGGTTGAAATTTGTGAACAGGGGGTATTTGTGAAGTGTGGGGGGGAGTTATTTGTGGAGTGTAGGGGGTAGTGCTGGGGTTAATAATGTGTCCACTGACACCAGTACTGGGGGTTAATAGTGCGTCCGCTAAAACACCAATGCTGGGGGTTAATTGTGCGTCCGCTAACACAAATGCTGGGGGTTAATAGTGTGTCCACTGACGCCAATGCTGGGGGTTAATGGTGCGTCCGCTAACACCGGTGCTGGGGGTTAATAGTGCGTCCGCTGACACCAATGCTGAGGGTTAAAAGTGCGTCCGCTGACACCAATGCTGGGGGTTAATAGTGCGTCCGCTGACACTAATGCTGGGGTTAATAGTACGCCCGCTGACACTAATGCTGGGGGTTAAAAGTGCGTCCGCTGACACCAATGCTGGGGGTTAATAGTGCGCCCGCTGACACCAGTGCTGGGGGTTAATAGTGCGTCCGCTGACACCAGTGCTGGGGGTTAATAATAGTGCGTCCGCTGACACAGTGCTGGGAGTTAATAGTGCGTCCGCTGACACCAGTGCTGGGGGTAATAGTGCGCCCGCTGACACCAGTGCTGGGGTTTAATAAGGCGTCCACTGACACCAGTGCTGGGGGGTAATAGTGCGTCCGCTGACACCAATGCTGGGGCTAATAGTGCGTCCGCTGACACCAATGCTGGGCTTAATGGTGCGTCCGCTGACACTAGTGCTAGGGGTTAATAGTGTGTCTGCTGACACCAGTGCTGGGGGTTAATGCTGACACCAGTGCTGGGGTAATAATGTGTCCCCTGACACCAGTGCTGGGGGTTAATAGTGTGTCCGCTGACACCAGTGCTGGGGGTTAATAGTGTGTCCGCTGACACCAGTGCTGGGGGTTAATAGTGTGTCCGCTGACACCAGTGGGGGGGGTTAATGCTGACACCAGTGCTGGGGGTTAATAGTGTGTGTGCTGACACCAGTGCTGGGGGTTAATAGTGTGTGCGCTGACACCAGTGCTGGGGGTTAATAGTGTGTGCGCTGACACCAGTGCTGGGGGTTAATGCTGACACCAGTGCTGGGGGTAATAGTGTGTCCGCTGACACCAGTGCTGGGGGTTAATAGTGTGTCCGCTGACACCAGTGCTGGGGGTTAATAGTGTGTCCGCTGACACCAGTGCTGGTGGTTAATAGTGTGTCCGCTGACACCAGTGCTGGGGGTTAATAGTGTGTCCGCTGACACCAGTGCTGGGGGTTAATAGTGTAGGGTGACCAGACATCCCCGGTTTCTGGGGACAGTCCCCGGATTGAGGACACTGTCCCCGGACCAAGTCTGTCCCCAGTTTTGTCCCTGGATTGGATTTGAACAGGGCCCCCCCCCCCCATGCCGCTCCTACTAGCTTATGGGGGTTTATTTTTTTCCATTATCTGTGCCCCTTTCTGATGATCATGTGCTGGTCGGAGCGGAGGGACTATTTCTTCAGTTTCGGGCGCATGCCCATTCAGCTTCACTCGCACGTTCTTCTGCCTTGGCTCAAGTCCCGGCCAGCCGCCTGCCTGCTTATCTCCTTGCCTTCCCTGGTGGAGTGCTCTGCTCCCCACCCAGTAGTAGCCGGGGCCCGAAGAGTAAAGCCCCATACAGACTATCAGATTTTCTGCTGATTTTTGTCTTCAAATTTACCAAAACCATGTAGTGCAGGGGCCTGCCTGATTGCATACAAATTGAAACTCCTAAGGTTTGACCTCATATTATATGGTTTTGGTAAATCTGAAGGAAAAAATCAGCATAAAATCTGATAGTGTGTATGGGGCTTTAGACTTGACAGGCTGTGAGGCGGGCGGCGGCGGCGGAGACGGCCAAAGAGTTGTCGATTGCTGCCGTTACTAGTAAAAAAAAAAAAATGTCCCTGGATTTCATTTTAAAAATCTGGTCACCTTATAATAGTGTGTCCGCTGACATCAGTGCTGGGGGTTAATAGTGTGTCCGCTGACACCAGTGCTGGGGGTTAATAGTGTGTCCGCTGACACCAGTGCTGGGGGTTAATGCTGACACCAGTGCTGGGATAATAATGCGCCCCCTGACACCAGTGCTGTTTTTGAAGTTTGAAAATTTGGGATATGAAAACTTGTCTTGTGGCCCTCAGGTAATTTGGGTTTGAGACCCCCTTGTCTGGAGTCTGTTCTAAACGGCAGAGGGGGAAGATGCCTACATTTTTTTTCCCTTTCTTAACTTTATTGAAATGTCACAAGTGACATTTCATTTATTTCTATACAACTCAACTGGGAGAAAATGTACTTGAATACAAGCCCAGATGGATGAATTGGCAACTCTGACATTTGCAATGAATGTTAATCTACAGTATCTCAGAGAATGTGTGGACTTTGTAAGCTCCTTCTGCTTCTTAGCTTGAATTATTTGGTAATAAAATATCAATATCTGCTGGATTCTTTAATGTGGTTTTAGGCAATTTTGCCGCCATTTGATTAAGATTTATTAAAAATGAACAGTAGTTATTACATGCAAAGATAAGATTGAGATTGGTTAAAATGGCTTTCCTGTTTAGAAATGCATTCTCTAAACATATTTGATTTACGGAAATGCTATCAATAAACTGATCAATCAGAGTACAGAGCAATTACAATGCCAAAGATATCTTGTTCAAAATCATTGCATGACTAGGCTAAAATCTTAAAAAATGCAATTAACATTTGCAATATGAATTGCTATTGTTCCTCTAACTCCTGTCTGTTTTCACTGATATCTGCGGTTCTGTTAAAGAGATTTTCCTTTAAAAAAAATGCTTGATACAAAAATAGGATGGTGGGGCGCAGGACTTCAGTAGGTATACAGAGTAAGTTTGGAGATGCTCAAAATACATAGGCAGATCTCTGATGTTCGATGACCGTCCGTAAACTTGGTCCATGAGGTAGAATCTTCAAGTAAAGGTGATGAGGGAGCCACAAGTCCAGAAGCAATTTATTAGTTACCAAAATACAATAAAACAATTGTAACATATAATAAAAATTCTCTAAAAGTAACTGCAAGGTTAAGCTTAAGTAAGGATAAAATGTTCATTTCTGTCTAGAGTACTGTTAAAATGCAGTTTTAGCTTATCTCTCTTCCCCCTGGCAACTGGTGCTTTTTTTGTCCCCTCAAAGCTCCAGGTTTTAAACAGACCCTTGCATCCTCACTTACAATGCAGGACTGCTGTTCCTGCATTGTATGTGATGACATCAGAGTGCCACTGATAGATGGAGCCCCAGGAAGCTTCGGGGGACTGGTTGCATCAAGAGCCTGCAGGAGAAAGGGATAAGGTAGGTAAAAATTTTTTTTTTCTGTTCCCCTAGACAAAAACAAGTGATAGGTGATGGGAGCCCCACTGCAAGGGTAGCTCTAAAATATTCCTGAAAATTCAGCTATAACTGTATTTGTTAAATCTTGTAGCATTCTCATCTCCTTTACTTAACCACTTGCCGGCCACCTAACATACTTGTACTGGTCAGCTCTATTGCGCGAGATCACGTACCTGTACATCATTTCATGGAATAGACACTGGGGGGGGGGGGGGGGGGTGCGCATGCACTGCCTGAGGCGTGGTCGCGTACTGATTGGACAGAGAGGGAGCCTCTCTGTCCAAATAAAAATAAATAAAAATGCCATAAAAATATAAAAAATATCCCATAGTTTGTAGACGCAATAACTTTTGCTCAAACCAATCAATATACACTTATTGGGATTTTACATTTATTTTTTATTGGATATGTTTTATAGCAGAAAGTAAAAAATATTGTTTTTTTTTCAAAATTGTCGCTCCTTTTTTTTTTATAGCGCAAAAAATAAAAACCGCAGAGGTGATCAAATACCACCAAAAGAAAGCTCTTTTTGTGGGGGAAAAAAAGGGCATCAATTTTATTTGGGTACCGCGTCGCAATTTTCAGCTAAAGTAAGGCAGTGCCGTATCGCAAAAAATGTCCTGGTCATTAAGGGGGTAAAACCTTCCAGGGCTGAAGCGGTTAAAGCAATAAAAAGCTGACAGGGATTGTAGCCTAATAATTCGAACACACAAACACCATTAAAGCCTATAAGACACAATTGCGAAAAATCAAAAGTGCTAATTTTAAAGGCTTATATGCAAGTTTTTGCAATAAAAAGTGGGGACCCGGGTCCTGCCCCGGGAGACATGTTTCAATGCAAAAAAAAGTTTTAAAAACGGCCGTTTTTTCGGGAGCAGTGATTTTACTAATGCTTAAAGTGAAACAATAAAAATGAAATATTCCTTTAAATATTGTGCCTGGGGGGGTGTCCTTAGTATGCCTCTAAAGTAGTGCATTTTTCTCGTGTTTAGAACAATACCACAGCAAAATGACATTTCTAAAGCAAAAATGTGATTTAAAACTACTCGCGGCTCTAATGTATTGTCGGGTCCCGGCAATATAGATGAAAATCATTTTAAAAAATGGCATGGGTCCCCCCCCCCCCAGTCCATTACCAGGCCCTTTGGGTCTGGCATGGATATTAAGGAGAACCTTGCACCAAATTTAAAAAAAAAATGGCGTGTGGGTTCCCCCATGCAATATATACTCTGAACAGCGGTATATATACTATACGGCCTGCCCTATATACTCTGCAGAAAATTGGGCCTTAGGTGTTGGTGGTACCAGAACACTGTAAGCCCTCACAGGAATGAGCCCTGCTGTGAAATACTATATCAAAAATTGTAATTACATGCCCCTGTTAAACAGGGGCAGAAAAATTGGGCCTTTGGTGGTGGTGGTGGTGCCACAACGCTGTAACCCCTCACAGATACTCTTGTTGGGCTCAGGAACAGGCCCTGCATTGAAATATTATATCAAAAATTGTAATTGCATGCCCCTGTTAAACAGGGGCAGAAAAATTAGGCCCTGGGTGGTGGTGCCACAACACTCTAACCCCTCACAGATACTCTTGTTGGGCTCAGGAACAGGCCCTGCATTGAAATATTATATCAAAAATTGTAATTACATGCCCCTGTTAAACAGGGGCAGAAAAATTGGGCCTTTGGTGGTAGTGCCACAACACTGTAACCCCTCACAAATACTCTTGTTTGGCGCAGGAATGGGCCCTGCTTTGAAATATTATATCAAAAATTGTAATTATGTGACCTTGTTAAACAGGGGCAAACAAATTGGGCCTTGGGTGGTGGTGGTGGTGCCCTAAACCAAAAATATTGTTGATAGCTAGCATCATCAAGATTGAGGAGGAATATGATAGTCAGCATAGGCAGTCATTGAGGGATCCCACATCCATAGCAAATTCAATAAGTTACATCAGCATCAGGTACTTGATAGCTGCTGATCCAAGATTCAATTTTATGAATGTGAACCTATCAACGGAGGCTGTGGACAGGTGCACTCTTTGATCCATTACAAACCCTTCAGCAGCACTGAATGTGCGTTCAGAAAGCACACTGGATGCAGGACAGGCCAGTAGCTCAATTGCATATTGAGCAAGTTCTGGCCAGAGGTCCATCCTCAAGACCCAGTAACCCAGTGAATGCTCTGTTGGAAAGGTCTCCAAGTCTGCTCTTGCCCCTAGATATTCCTGCACCATGTAATGCAGACGCTGCGATGGTTGCTTGAACCGATCAGACCTTGGCACTAAGGACTGAAAAATTGTTTAAAGGCATTGGTCAGCCAGCCACCTTCTCCACCGCTCTTCCTGTGACTGAACGAAGTAGGGTTGGAGATCCCAGATGAGGAGCAAGGAGAAGAGCGCCTTTTTCTTTGATGTGGGTCTTTCAAGTGCTGTTGCCAACGGACTGCATGGCAGGTCGTCATATGTCTGGTCTGGTCAAGCATGTGGTGCCCAAGCGGCTGCTGTTCTGGCCACGCTTGATCCACTTCAGACATAGGTTGCAAATAGCAACGGTGCTACCTGCTGTACACATGTCGAAAAAGGCCCACACCAAGGAACTTTTAAATGTCAGCGGGGAGTCATCAGTGCCCTGCACCTGCGGAGCTCTGTGGTGTGATGCAATAGGGTTGCTGCCCTTAAGCTGCCCCCTAGAGGACATCCTGCCTCGTTGGAGTTGTGCCTCCTCCTCCTTCTCTGTTCTCTCAGGCACCCAAGTACAGTCAGTGACCTCATCATCCCCTTCCTCCTCATCACTGAAGCAAACTTGGCAGTATGCTGCAGCTGGGGAACATGACTGCCAGTTTCTTATCCTTCTTGGGCACCCCCTCTCTCTAGGCTCACGTTACTCCTTTCCACAATCTGGGAACCAACATCGGAGCCTTCAAAACGCTGCGCATCCTCCAGCAGCATGTACCCGACACTGTGGTCGAATATTTCTGGGGACTCCTCCATGCATGTTGGTGGGGCTATGGAAGGAGTGACTGTAGACAAGGAGCTGGTGGAATAGACCGATTTGGCAGCTGCGTTGGAAGGCAAACTACTCTGAGCCTGGGTGACAGAGGATGAGGAGGATGAGGACGGCTTTGTTATCCACTCCACCAACTCTTCTGCATGTTCTGGCTCAATAACATGGCCAGCAGCAGAAAAAAAAGGCAAGCGTGCCCCACGGCCACCTGCAGAGGATGCACCATGTCCACGACCAGCACTGTTGACTGTAGACACAGAGGCTGCTTACCCTCTTTTAGTGGCCTGTGAGCGGCTGCCTCTTCTTGGTGGCCTTCCGGTTGTTTTGCAACACCACACTACACTGTATTAGATGTGTGTGTACACCACCAGAAGTGTATTAGAAACAGTACACCACGGAATGCACTGTAGATATAGGTTACACTGGATGCAGAGTAGATATACATATATATATATATATATATATAGGAATATAGAGTAAACACTGAATATATAGTGTATGCTAAATGCAGAGTATATATATATATATATATACAGTATCTCACAAAAGTGAGAACACCCCTCACATTTTTGTAAATATTTTAATATATCTTTTCATGTGACAACACTGAAGAAATGACACTTTGCTACAATGTAAAGTAGTGAGCTGTTTTAACAGTGTAAATTTGCTGTCCCCTCAAAATAACTCACAGCTATTAATGTCTGGCAAGAAAAGTGAGCACACCCCTAAGTGAAAATGTCCAAATTGGGCCCAAAGTGTCAATATTTTGTGTGACCACCATTATTTTTCAGCACTGCCTTAACCCTCTTGGGCATGGAGTTCAGCAGAGCTTCACAGGCTGCCACTGAAGTCCTCTTTCACTCCTCCATGACGACATCATGGAGCTGGAGGATGTTAGAGACCTTGCGCTACTACCTTCCATTTGAGGATGCCCCACAGATGCTCAATAGGGTTTAGGTCTGGAGACATGCTTGGCCAGTCCATCGCCTTTACCCTCAGCCTTGGAGGTGTGTTTGGGGTCGTTATCATGTTGGAATACTTTCCTGCGACCCAGTCTCCCAAGAAAGGGGGTCATGCTCTACTTCAGTATGTCACAGTACATGTTGGCATTCATGGTTCCCTCAAAGAACTGTAGCTCTCCAATGCCGACAGCACTCATGCAACCCCAGACCATGACACTCCCACCACTATGCTTAACTGTAAGCAAGACATACTTGTCTTTGTACTTTTCACCTGGTTGCCGCCACACACTTTTGACACCATCTGAACCGAATATGTTTATCTTGGTCTCATCAGACCACGGGGCATGGTTCCAGTAATCCATGTCCTTAGTCTGCTTTACTTCAGAAAACTGTTTGCGGGCTTCCCTGTGCATCATCTTTAGAAGAGGCTTCCTTCTGGGATGACAGCCATGCAGACTAATTTGATGCAGTGTGCGGCGTATGGTATAAGCACTGACAGGCTGACCCCCCACCCCTTCAACCTTTGCAGCAATGCTGGCAGCACTCATATGTTTATTTCCCAAAGACAACCTCTGGATATGATGCTGAGCACGTGCACTCGACTTTTTTGGTCGACCATGGCGAGGCCTGTTCTGAGTGGAACCTGTCCTGGTAAACTGCTGTATGGTCTTGGCCACCGTGCTGCAGCTCAGTTTCAGGGTCTTGGAAATCTTCTTATAGCCTAGGCCATCTTTATGTAGAGCAACAATTTTTTTTTCAGATTCTCTGAGAGTTCTTTGCCATGAGGTGCCATGTTGAACTTCCAGTGACCAGTATGAGCGAGTGAGAGCAATAACACCAAATTTAACACACTTGCTCCTCATTCACACCTGAGACCTTGTAACACAAATGGGTCACATGACACTGGGGAGGAAAAATGGCTAATTGGGCCCAATTTAGACATTTTTACTTAGGAGATGTACAGGCATACCCCACTTTTAACCGGTTCCCGACCGGCGCACGCCAATGTACGTCGGCAGAATGGCACGGCTACGCAAATGGGCGTACCTGTACGTCCCTGTGAGTTTGCCGCCATGCCAATCGCGTACGCGTACGAGCCGCCAGCTCCGTGAGTAGGCTCGATGTCCGCGGGGATACCCGTGATTGTCTCACAGAGAGGAAGAACGGGGAGATGCTGATGTAAACTAGCATCTCCCCATTCTGGCTAGTGACACTGTCACTGATCATAGCTCCCTGTAATCGGGAGCTATGATCAGTGATGCGTCATACATAGCCCCTCCCCCCACAGTTAGAATCACTCCCTCAGACACACTTAACCCCTACAGCGCCACCTAGTGTTAACCCCTTCACTGCCAGTCACATTTACACAGTAATCAATGCAATTTTAATCGCACTGATCGCTGTATGAATGTGAATGGTCCCGAAATCACGCCAAAAGTGTCCGACGTGTCCGCCATAATGTCGCAGTCATGATAAAAATCGCTGATCGCCGCCATTATTAGTAAGAAAAAAAATTTATTAATAAAAATGCCATAAAACTATCCCCTATTTTGTAGATGCTATAACTTTTGTGCAAACCAATCAATAAACGCTTATTGCGATTTTTTTACCAAAAATATGTAGACGAATATGTATCAGCCTAAACTGAGGCAAAAAAATTTTGTTTATATATATTTTTTGGGGATATTTATTATAGCAAAAAGCAAATAATATTGCTTTTTTTTCAAAATTGTCGCTTTTTTTTTTGTTTATAGCGCAAAAAATAAAAACCGCAGAGGTGATCAAATACCACCAAAAGAAAGCTCTTTGTGGGTATTTGTGGGAAAAAAAGGATGTCAATTTTGTTTGGGAGCCATGTTGCACGACCACGCAATTGTCAGTTAAAGCGACACAGTACTGGATCGCAAAAAGTGCTCTGGTCTTTGGCCAGCCAAATGGTCCAGGGCTGAAGTGGTTAAGTACACAATGGGGTTTATTTACTAAAGCTGGAAAGTGCAAAATCAGGCTCACTTCTGCATAAAAACCAATGAGCTTCTAACCTCAGATTGTTCAATTAAGCCTTGGTAATAAAACCTGGAAGCTCATTGGTTTCTATGCAGAAGTGAGCCTGATTTTGCACTTTCCAGCTTTAGTAAATATTTCCCATTGTGAACTTAAAAGTGGGGTATGCCTGTACTCACTTTTGTTGTCAGTGGTTTAGACATTAATGGCTGTGTGTTGAGTTATTTTGAGGGGACAGCAAATGTACACTGTTATACAAGCTGTACACTCACTACTCTACATTGTAGCAAAGTGTCATTTCTTCAGTTTTGTCACATGAAAAGATATAATAAAATATTTACAAAAATGTGAGGGGTGTACTTAATTTTGTATGATACTGTATATACTAGACTGACTGTGTGTGTGTATATATATATATATATATATATATATATATAATCTATATCAAATACACTCCCACTAACTGAATAACCTGCCTGCTTAATCTAAATCATGCTATCTCTCTGTCCACATCAACAACACTACACACGGCTGTCGTGTAAGCAGCCTTATATAGTGTGGGGCGTGAACTTAGTGCCCCTGAGCCATGATTGGCCAAAAGCACCCTGCCTTTGGCCAATTATGGCTCTTTTAGCAGAGGGCGCTGTGATTGGTCAAAGCATGCAGGTCAGGTGCATGCTTTGGCCGATCATCATACAGCAATGCACTGCGATCTCGCAGTGCATTATGGGGCGTTCTGCGGTGCTCGAATTTGCTGCGAAAGCCCCATAATGTTCGCTCTTCGGCGAACGGGCAAACACCCAAATGTTCGACCCAAACGTCAAGCTCATCCCTACTTAGGATGGCTGTACACTTCAGTTGTCTCTTCTAGGTGTGGAAATACACCCACAGTGTACGTATGCATAGGTGTGTGCAGCCTATTGCATTAGGGTGTTCACACCAAAGCTCAAACACACATACATGTGTGTGTGTGTCTACATATACAGTATATGACCTTGACACATTAATCTCCCTGCCGGCGCAGTGAAAAGAAAGTGCATAAGCACTTCTCTTATGGCAGACCTGATAAGAGGGAGATTTTCCCCATCTCCCCATCCACACACACAGAGTGGTTTATTATTTACTAAAGGCAAATAGACTGTGCACTTTGTAAAGCGCAATTGCACTCTGCAAGAGCCTTTGCTTCAGAGTTTAATAAATGACCAGAAGCTCTTCTGACTTCCATCATTCAAGTTCCAGGCAAAAATGCATTTTTTTTTTTAATTTCCTTGCACGTGATTTGTTATTCTTTGCAAAATGAAGATTTACTACATTTACTAAGCTCTGGAGCAACTGCACTTGCAGAGTGCAACTGCACTTCACAAAGTGCATAGTTTATTTGCCTTTAGTAATTCAACCCAGGGTGATAATGCTAATGCACACAAGGTGATTAGGGTGTGCCCATGCACACCCGCCACACCTTGTGCGGCCACCTATGTACGTATGTCTTATGCCTCAAACCAGCCATTTGCATGAGGCCATCAGCTGGCTCTGTGTTAAGATGTCTGAAGGATGGCACTTAGCATATTCTTCCCTGTATTCTCTCTTAATGTCCTAGAAATAGGAAAAATATAATCCAGTTTCTATGGGCAACTAGGACATCTTGTCATTCAGACATGTTTATTTATGGCACCTTACTGAAAGCAACATTCACATTCTATATTCTCTGGTTAAATATAGCAGTAATGAATATTTGCCCTACAATAACCTCGAGAACTGAGGCATATGAATAGCTGGAAATGGTACCTCTGATTTCCTTTTACATAATAATCATAAGCGCTCGGCCCCAGCTGGTCAACTGTCTGTCAGATGGAACCAGGCACCTTAAACAAAGCCTGGCATTGTTATCTGTTTATTATTTCAGGAAAATGAGAATATCATTACTGAACTGAGCAGTTTCTATCTTCCCTGCACACGATGATAAGACGTCTTATCTTTTCCACAGAAGTGACATTTTCTCATGGGATTGGAAGAGTGACACCACTCAAGACGCGCCCTGGCCCTCTCAGGATTGGCCTGTCAAAGAAAGCAAAGATTAAACAGCTTCATCCTTACCTCCGATAGTAGATTAAAATATCAGAGATGGCATAAATACGATTGAATTAATTTATTACCACTGTCATGTCCTTACAGGCATACTACAGGTTTGAGTAGTTCAAAGACAGAATAATTGTATTGAAATGTGTTTGCAGTATTTTTGTGTTATAAGCATTTCAATTTGTTGCAGGTTTTAAAGGAATTCTGTCAGAGACTGTAAAGATGGAGCTTACACGCTAGGGGAGAAGTAGTTTCAGCCCTCTAATGCAGGGGCCATTCTCCAATCTCTAACCCTCCCATTAGGTCAAGTTACAGGTTCAGCTTCACTGCTCTAGAATTAGTTTGCTGTCTATCAAAAGATTGGGAACATGGTGGGAGTCGAGGATTTATTTATTGCATTTATATAGTGTCAGCATATTACGCAGCATATTTCAGAATACAGAGAACAGTTCACATGCACATCTGTCTTGACCCTCCAAAGGTAATCACAATTTAATGAACCTGCCATGGTCATTGATATTAGGGACACTTTGTTAGAAAGCCTATTAACCCACAAATATACTTTTAGTTTGTGGAACTATGCAAACATAGGGCGATGTACAAAAGTATTACAGATAGTATAGGCTATAAATTGGAATTTTTACTCCCATGGGTAAGCTCTATTGTAGACAAATACCTTTAAATGTTTAAAGCATAGTTCCAACCTTATGACAAATGTAATAATGTAACTCAGGCAATAAGGTAATAAATAGCATTCACACAAAAAAAATTCTGGCCTGTAAACAGAATTTGTAGTGGGAGTTTACAACTGTCTGCAGTGTTCTAGTGTTCTACTAAGGCCGGCCATAGACAGTTGGAATCTCGGCCAGTTCAACAAGCTGAATGTACCAAGTTGATCGATCGATCTTGGGTACAACCAGCCTGCTGGATTTTACTTGCGATTATTGCTAGCAACTGCAATAGCTTCTCTCAATAATCACTATCTTCTTCCTGTGGGGGCAGCTTTCCCCGCCTCCCTTCCGGGAGAATACAATACCTCAGCAGAAGGGATTCCCCTGCCAGCACGGTCTGTGTTGATGGGGGTAATCGTGCAATTTTCTTTCCTGTGATTTCGCACCCTCTATGGCCTTCCTGAACAATATACGTGTACAGCCAGCAGACCACGAGCCAGACAACAAATGTGAATTATTTCTTACTAGGCACATTGAATACTTGTTAAGGAACTAAATACAAACCAGCTAATGAATACTATTTACAACCCTGATTATTTCATCCTGCCTTACTGAATGTCTCCGGAACTGTTGAAAAGGTGTATTTTGTGCTTTAGAGTTGACCTCGGGTTAGTTTAAAAATTACCCATACAGAGGTGCCCCCCTCTTACAGCAAGGGTTGAATGCTTATTTTTGTCTAGGGGTGATGGATACGCAGTAATACTTACCTTATTCGTCACTCCCTGGCAGCTGGAGCACTTCTCCACTTTCCAAAATCCTGGGATGTGGACGTGCCCTCTGCATCCTCATGTAAAATGCAGGGCTGCTGGTCTAACATGATCATGTTAGAGACCTGCGACTGGCTGGCCAGAGAATTAGCTTCAGTGGACCGGTCTTATGTACAGGAAGAAGCATACAGAATGCAGAAATAAGTTAAGGATTTCACTTTATTCATCATCCACCAGACAAAACATGCATTTTACCCTTGTAGTGTGGAGGGTCTGCACCACTGCAAGGAAATGTTTTTTCTGTCAGAAGTTGGGCTTTATGATGTGTTTCTGCAATTCTCACAATGGTTTTAAAGTTTAGTGCACCTATTCCTTACATACAGTGGGGATTGCCATTTTTGGACACTGAGCCAATGTTCACATTGATGTAGCCCTTGTCACAAGTAACCAATAATCAGTAATTCTGATAAGCCATTCCACTGATGTAGAATTGATTTATTTCAATGATCAGCTGGCTTTGTTAAAATCTCTTAGCAAAAAGCCCCTTTTCATGGGGCAAATTCTGTTCCAATCATCAGGGGTCTTGTGAGCTGATCCCTTGCTGATCAGAGTGGGCAGGTGCCATTTCCATGTCTGCTCAGTTTCTGCAGAGTGGACATGGACAGAGCCCTCTCTACACTATGGGTGGCCAGGAGTGAATTGCTCCATTGTCCGTTTACACCCTACTACCTTCGATCCTCTCCACCTCTCCCCTTCTGTGTTTTTTTTGTAGCGGACCCATTTGAACCTACAGGTAGGTGGGTGTAAATGGAAACAAGTCGGTTTACACCCACCTGTCCATAGGAACGCATGGACCTTCTGATCAATACTTGTGTGAAAGGGGCCTAAAATTTCCGTACCATGTAGAGATTCTATCATACAGATGAAAGGCGGCATTATCTTGTGTTAAAACTTGTTGCATAATGTTTAGCTAGTTGATCTGTGAATTGAAACAAATAAATAAATGGATACATGTTAATGTTTTATGTTTCTTCTTTACAGAACTCCTACAGAGCAGAAAAGTGGCATTTTCTGTATTGTGTTGAAGTCCCATTAGAAATATAGTTTGTTAAAGGATAAGGAGAAAAAAAAATGAGTAGTACTACATTTTCAATTGCTCTGGTCCACTGATGATTGTCAATATGCTTTTCTCCAGGAAATAGCTGCTGACAATATATTTAGATATCTGCTAACATTACACTTCAGGGACCTGTTTATAAAACATTATAAAAAACAAAATTTGCTGAATGTCTCAGCTGTCATGAATTGTTCCTGTAATGTGTCTAATATGTCCTCTGCTGCTCAGCTCCATCTATTGATCATAATGCAGTATTTTCCTAAATACTTTAAAGCGGTTGTGTACAGCTGGATGGCACAGGGCTCTGGATGAACGGCATTGGTGATGTCACTGGCTTCATGCAATGTAAATATCTCCTAAACGGTACATGTTTAGGAGATATTTACACTACCTATAGGTAAGCCTTATGCAGGGAGCATAGATAATTTCAAAAAACTGGGACTTGTTGGACTTGTGTCTTTTTTCAACCTCACCAACTATGTAACTATAGGTAAATGTCAACAGAAGTTTACTTCCTCTTTAATCAGAAATTTGTCTTATTATGGCTACTAGATGGTAGCAGATGATCATTGGAAATAAACATATTATCAGTGACAGCTGTGCAAATGCTCACAGTAAGGTGTTTCTAAATAGACCGACAAGTGTTTGCACAATACTTTCACTGGGTGTCATCGATGATTAATAATGTAGTCTTTTTTTTAGGCACCTGACATTAACTTATTCATAGGACAGTATACTTTTCAAAATGATACCAAACATTAGTTACCAGTTACTTGGGCACAGTCATTTTTTGCAGAACATTATCAGGCAGGAAGAGTCTAATCAGCAACTAAATATTCATACAGCCCTGGCCAATCCCTTGAGAGGGTCACCCAGATGGTAGCTGGGAGAATGTGTAAATACTTAGAGACACAGAGCATCCAGGTTTGTTTTTCTTAGAAGGAGACCACATCCTAAGGGGGGCTGCTTGCCCCCTTAGGCCATCCTGTCATGCGGCTCTGGTGTTTCAGGTGGGTGACCTGAGGGCCTGCTTCACTGGAAGCTGCAGAAAGATAGCTAAGGGACTGTCATCTGAGGATCTAGTCAGGTATTACAGGGAGAAAGTGTTGCATGAATTTTGGAAGGGGGCAACCAATTTTCCAAGGACATTTGTGTGTACAGACTGGAGAAACAGATCCTAGAGACTTTGGGCTAAGGCCATTCTCTTATTGGTCAGCTGCATGCATGTTGTAAAGGGCACATAGTGTCCAATGTCCTGAAGAGCTTAGTCTATTAAATTCCTTGTAAAAGCACTTTGCTTGGACTGTCCACCAGAGGAAGATTCATCACCTCAAGTTTGCTACAGGTTCTATAGTTCTATAGAAGATAAGTGTCCTCCTATTTTTACATGGAGCTGAAAAGTGACTGCGACTGTGTGCCTGGCTGCAGGGCAACTGTTGGGAAAAAAGAACCCTGGACATCTTTCCAGCAACTGTTATGGGGATACTTCTCTATGGCTCCTTTGGGAATGACTATTCTATTGAAGTCAAATAATTCTGCAAGAAGTAACTTCTGAGTGTGGTGCAAGCACATAAAGGTTTCTAAAAGTTTACATTTAGAGCTTGTAAGGTCCTGGCTGGCAGTGCTTTAAAGAATAAAAGGAGACAGTACCGTTACAACACAATGTAAAACAAGAGGGATAGAAGGGCACTGCTCGAAAAAGCTTACAATCTAGCCAGGCCTAATTAATTGGTCAGCTGTCCACATGCCTTTATATATGTGAGCTGATTGATGATCAAGGCTCTCTCTCTCACTGTGAAAAGGCTATGTGCCGACAGACCACTAAAAAAATGTAAAAGTGCTGCCTATTTGTTTTAGGAAACACTATAGCGGGCACCCTGTCAGTCAGGCTGTGAACTGAGTTTGGTTAGTGGCTTGTATGTTTTATGCTATGAACATGCTGTTCACAGCCCTCCTGCATTGAACTGAGTTTGTTTACTTGATAAATCTTGATAAATAAAAGAATAAGGACAAATTACTATTTGGATTGTTCATGGGAGTCCATATCTAATGCATGGTTTACCGCTGCCACTACCAGTTAAGACTGCCCACTTTATGCGTCACAGCATTTATTAAATCAAATCAAAATACACAGCCTACCCTATCATCATTTCTTGCATGGTACATATAAAAACATGCTCTGTTTACATGATCGGGTTTATATTGCATTGTTTAATACAATAAGAGCCCAGGAACAATACACAGTTAAAAATGAAAAGCATGTCACTGTGTAATTTGCCAGAGATTTCAAGGAAATTACAGTTATCTACATTGAAATGCGTAGATAGTGCTTAGTAACATTCAAGAGAATGTGTGAAGGGGCTCACCTACTTAGTGGTGCGAGCAATCACTGAATAAAAGATAAAAGCCAAACCAGAGGCTTCCTTTTTCCACCTTTTTCCTGCATTTACTTGAAAGGTAAATTTTTTTTAAGATTAATGAAATCTTCCTCGTGCAAAGGATTAGCCATTTTCCTTAACACATAATAAGACAATATTAAAGTATGCAAAATGCAAATGTTGCACATGGAAAGACAGAGGTACATCACTTGTCAAAGGAAAAATGTTAAGCGGCTTGCAAGAGAATTTGATTAAACCCTTCAATATTGCATAAGGGTTCCTTGTTCTACTGCCAAGTAGAAGGTGTTAGATAAAAAGGTATAAAGAGGTTATAGACTAGGAAACAATTTATAGAAGAGCACCAAGCTGCTAGGTCACACTCAGAAGATGTTCAGAGAGAAAACCTTTATTATAGAGATGCGTGCTAAGCACTTCTTTAAACATTTATCCAAACAAAATGCCTTCACATGGACACGGACGGACTTTCTTAGTGACTAGAAAGGAAAAATCAGAATGGTGCACAAACTAAGCAATACTGTGCCTGGTTCGCTCAGAGCTCACATATAAAGGCATACAATCTAATATTTAAATCACATGTTCAATCATTTTTTTACAATTATTATACCTATAATTTGTTTTGTTAAGCATTTTCTTTAACCACTTCAGCCCCAGAAGGTTTTACCCCCTTAAAGCGGAGTTCCACCCAAAAGTGGAACTTCCGCTTATCTGTCTCCCCCCCCCATCTGGCACCTTTCGGGGGGGATTGGGTATCTGTTTTTAACAGGTACCCTGTCCCCAATTCCATCGGAAATCCTGTAGAAATCCGGCCCCCTCTCCTCCTTCTACTGTCAGGCCAGTAGGAGAGCACAGCCGCACTTCGCGTATGCGCAGTAGGGACCCAACCATGAAGCTGAAAGGCTTCACTGCTGGGTTCCCTTACTGGCAATGGCGGCGGCACCACCTGACAGCCGATGGAAACATCAGCTGAGGTACCGACATCACTGGACTCCAGGACAGGTAAGTATCCTAATATTAAAAGTCAGCAGCTACAGTATGTGTAGCTGCTGACTTTAAATTTTTTGAGGGGAAGGCGGTACTCCACTTTAATGACCAGGCCATTTTTTGCGATACGGCACTGCATTATTTTAACATACAATTGTGCGGTCGTGCCATGCTGTACCCAAATAAAATTGATGTCCTTTTTTTCCCACAAGAAGAGCTTTCTTTTAGTGTTTTTTGATCACCTCTGCAGTTTTTATTTTTTGCGCTATAAACAAAAAAAGAGCGACAATTTTGAAAAAACAAAACAATATTTTTTACTTTCTGTTATAAAACCCAATAACATTTTTTTTTTAAAATCGAATTTCTTCATCAATTTAGGCCAATATGTATTCAGCTACATATTTTTGGTAAAAAAAAAATTCCCAATAAACGTATATTGATTGGTTTACGCAAAAGTTATAGCGTCTACAAATGATGGGATATTTTTATGGAATTTTGATTTATTTATTTTTTTACTAGTAAAGGCAGTGATCAACGATTTTTAGCGGGACTGCGACATTGTGGCGGACAAATCGGACACCCAACTGACACTTTTGGCACTTTTTTGGGACCAGTGACACTAATGCAGTGATCAGTGCTAAAAAATATGCTCTGTTAATGTACTAATGACACTGGCATAGAAGGGGTTAACATCAGGGGCTCAGGTTGGGGTATTACTGGAGTAGCCAAAAGTCAGACTTTTTAGGCATGGAAACAATGGAGAAGTGACAAAAATAATATTCAAATTGTTTATTGAAAAAAGTACATCATATGGACACACAGTGTTCAAAAAGAGATAAAAAACATGAGAATAATACAGTCTGTACAGTGAGCCCTTGTGTGTCTACGCGTTTCGTCTTGAGGCTTCTTCAGGACCGATCAAGGTTCAGAGACATAACAAAAGAGAAAAAAAAGCAAGTCTTACTGTCTTCAATTTAGTTAGGCCTCATGTACAAAATCCCCGTGACCGGAAATTCTCCAAAATATGGAATGTTTATAACAAATAGTGTGTAGACTTCAAAACATTGCTACAGCAGGGGCAAGTCTTGTCTTGTATCCTGGAAAGGAGAGACCATCAAGATAATGTTACTGAAAGGTCCAGCATCCAAACAAGGAGAAAGGGATGTAAGTGAGAACACACCCAGCAGTTACTAGTGTTGCTATGAGTTGCATACAATTTTAACATTTGGATGAAAAGGTTATTTTTCCATGTCTCAGTTCTCACAAACAACAAAAAGAAAAGAAACATCATCATATTTTTTTCAAAGGATATCATCACTTCAGGATTTTCTTGCAGTGACCGGCCTGAATCCAGGTGGGCTTTCCTTCCAACTTGACAGGGGAACCGGTTGTCAAAAGCACCAATTGTGATCCATCAAATTTTGCTTCTAGCGGCTTTCTGACGTGTCGCTTGACCACTACCCAGTCACCTGGTTGTATTCTGTGAATACCTGAAACAGAATCTGGGTCGAGGATAGATTCATAAACACCTTCATGTATTTTATTCAATGTTCTTTGCAAAATCTGAACATATTCTAACAGACTAGAGTGAGAAGCCTGCAACTGTTCGTACAGAATATAGGGCTAATGGCAAAGCTTCCACCCATCCTTCTCCTGTATCTGCTTTAATTTTTGGACATCTGTTTTTCAAAATTCCATTAAGTCTCTCAACTTTACCACTACTTTGTGGATAAGGTGTATGGAAAGCTTTCTGTATGTGAAGGGCTTCCATTACCTCTTCCATTACTTCCCCAGTAAAATGGGTTCCTCTGTCACTCTCAATAGTTTCAGGAACTCCATATCTACAAACTATTTCATTCAAAATTTTCTTTGCTGTTGTTTTTGCATTTGCTTTAGCTACCGGCCATCACTCAGGCCAACCTGAGAACATGTCAACACACACTAAAGCATACTCATAGGTGTCTATTCTGGGCATCTGAATGTAGTCTATTTGAATTCTTTGGAAAGGGAAATCTGGCTTAGGAGAATGCCTTTGGGGAACATGGACAGGCCTCCCTGCATTGTACAGAGCACAAGTGAGACATGAAGCACAAAACCTGGCTGCAAATGCACTAAATCTAGGTGCTATCCAATAGCAGTCAGTAAGAGCCCTTTCACACTGGGGCGGTTTGCAGGCGCTATTGCGCTAATAATAGCGCCTGCAAACCGACCCGAAAGTGCCGCTGCCTTAATTCCAGTGTGAAAGCCCCGAGGGCTTTCACACTGGAGCGGTGCGCTAGCAGGACGGGAAAAAAAGTCCTGCTAGCAGCATCTTTGGAGCGGTGAAGGAGCGGAGTGTATACCGCTCCTTCACCGCTCCTGCCCATTGAAATCAATGGGACGGCGCAGCCATACCACCAGCAAAGCGCCTCTGCAGAGGCGCTTTGCGGTGGTATTTAACCCTTTCTCGGCCGCTAGCGGGGGTAAAACCGCCCCGCTAGCAGCCGAATACGACGGTAAAATGCCCCTAATAATAGCGTCGTTTTACCGCCGACGCTGCCCCCACCCCAGTGTGAAAGGGCCCTAAGTGCCACCATTGCGCCCTTAGCAAGATGACTGACGCCATGTGCCAGTTGTGCTAAAACTGGGTACAAAATCCTGGGTAGACACCACCTGTTGTCAGCGCACCACAGGCCCTGCTGATTTTGGGTGGCATTACATTTGATCCACTTATCCTTCTTTATCAGGGGCCTGGTTCTGCAACTGAATTAGAGTTTCTACATCCCACTGCTCTTGATGAGGGGAATCTGTCCCTGCTACCTGGATGACCCCTACAGTGGGTGTGACTCCAAATGCCATAAGGGCAGCATCCTTTGCCACTGGGTCCGCTAAAGCATTTCCTCTGGCTGTCATGTCATTTCCCCTTGCAAGTCCTTTTACCTTCAAGATGGCAACTTCTGCTGGTTTCTGAAAGGCCTCAAATAGCTGCTCTATAAGTTTTGCATGTCTCACTGGCTTCCCTGCACTAGTCAGGAAGTTCTGTGCTTTCCAAATAGGCCCAAAATTGTGAGCTATTCCAAATGCATATCTGTTGTCAGTGTAAATGTTTCCCCTTTGATTCTCTAGGACAGTGTTTCTCAACTCCAGTCCTCAAGGCACCCCAACAGGTCATGGTTTCAGGATTTCCCTCAGATGAAACAGCTGTGGTAATTACTAAGGCAGTGAAACTGATCAAATCACCTGTGCGAAATAATGGAAATCCTGAAAACATGACCTGTTGGGGCGCCTTGAGGACTGGAGTTGAGAAACCCTGCTCTAGGAGATGACATGCTTTGACTACAGCCCACAACTCCGCTTCCTGTGCTGACATCTGGGGTATCAATGCTTCCTGATGTAAAATGGTGTCTGTAGTGGTTACAGAAAACCCTGTGTGTGGCTGACCATCATCAGTGTAAAATCTGGAACCGAACCATCTACAAATAAGTGTGTGTCACAATCTGATAAGGGCTCATCTTTTGCTGGTGTGACAGAGGCCCTTTCTACCTCCATCAGAGCCATACAATTATGATAAAAACTCTCAGGTTCTACATCAGTACCATTTGTTGCATCTTCCTCATCAATTATAGGAAGAAGAGTAGCCGGATTTAAAGTAACACATCGTTTGATTGTTAAATTCGATGGAACAATAAGAGCAGACTGGTACTTGTCAAATCTACTGGCAGACACATGTCTGGTATTTACTTGATTCATGATTTCCTGTACCGCATGTGGCACATACAGGATCAGAGCAGAATCTAGTACAAGCTCCGTTACTTTGTCGAGCAGCAAAATGCAGGCTGCTATTGATAACAGAGTCTAATGAGGCTGATACATACATGACAGGCCTCTGTTTGTCCCCATGTAGCTGGGTGAGTACACCTGCAGGAAATCCATTGACTTCATGACAGAACAACGAAAAAGTCTTAGTATAGCCAGGAAGTCCAATGATGGGAGCTTCAGACAAAATTTTAATAAGCTTCTTCATCTGCAATTCATTGTCCCATGTGAGTTTGAAAGGGTTTCTAGTGGTAGCCTCATATAGAGGAGCCATAAGTTCTGATGCATTTGGAATCCAGTCCCTACAATATCCCACTAACCACAGGAAGGCACGTGGTTGCCGTACATTTCTTGGCTTTACAAATTTTTGTAGAGTTTTAACTCGATCTGGGGTTAGGTAACGGATTCCATGTGAAATGCAGTGACCCAGGAAGATCACTTTCTCTTGGCAGTATTGTAGCTTATCTTTGCTAACTTTGTTGTTACTGTTATAGAGAAACATGAGAAGGTTTACTGTTTCTCTGCTTCAAATGTCCTTTGTATTAGAACAAATAAGCAAATCGTCTATGTACTGAAGCAAAACTGTGTTTGGGTGTGAGGGGGACCATTGGTCCAATGCTTGCTTTAACGCAGTATTATATTCAGAGGGGCTACTCACACAGCCTTGGGGCAATCTTGTCCATGCTAACTTTTGGGCATTATAGGTAAATAAAAAAAGGTGCCAGCAATCTGGGTGCAGAGGCACCGAAAAGAAAGCGTTTGCAAGATCACTGTAAAGCAGGTGCTGGAGGCAGGTATTCCACTTAGTAAAGTGTGGGGGTTGGGCACAATCGGGGTATCTGCCTCAATTATATTGTTAATGGCTCTCAAATCATGCACCATGAGGTATGTCACCTGCCCACACTTCTTGTCTGGCTTCTTTGCAATTGGGAATAGGGGTGTATTGACTTGGGACTTAATTGGTACAACAACCCATGCTGCTTTCAGTTGAGTGATTTGATCCTTTATCCCCTCAGTCTGAGCAATACTCAGTGGGTACTGTTTAATCTGTGGGAGATGGGCTCCTGGTTTAATTCTTATCATGACTGGTGTGCAATCCAGCAGACCTACATCATATTTGCTGGTGGCTCATAATTCAGCGGGAATCTTTGTTTGCTGTCCTAGCCTGAGTTTAAGTAGCTTGGACTCAACCAAATCAGTAGAGGTCCCGGTTAGGCCAACACCAGAGCTAACATTTGTAGATAATAATCCTGGAGGTAAGTCCTCTATATTAAAAACACTTCGGCTTGCACCAGTATCGATTAAACAGGTTAATTCTGTTGCTCCTCCAGGATAGGGGAGTTCTTGCAAAAATACTTTTACTCTGGCCTCGGGACCATTGTCTCCCCTATTTAACATGATTGATACTGGCATGCCATTTTCCTATGCCTGATCCACTGCTTTTGGCAGAGAACTGGGATAAGCATGAGGTGCCTCTAAGCTCTTTTCCAATCTACGGTCAGGAAGATGGCAGAATGTGTCCTTCCCCATTACAATTGTAGCATATAATTGGTCCCCGATTGCCATGATTTCTGAAATTGCCTTTGCCTCTTCCTCTCTGCTTCCACATATACATAACCTTGGGTTTGCTGTCTTTTTGGTTAATCCTGTTTTCTATGGATAACGGGATAGGCAGGACGTCTCGAATAAACATATTGCCTGCCTCAGGCCTTGCTGTGAACAACTTTTCTTTCAACTGGGGTATTAAACCATCAAGAAACCTTTGTTTCTCCAGTTGTGTAGATGGACTTGCGGTTTCTCCTGCCTTCTCTTCCTCTATTTTAATGCCTGCTTCCTCAGCCATATCGCTTAACCGCCTCCAATAAGCGCCTGCTGCTTCCTCTTTCCCTTGCTTAGCATTCATAAATTCAGCATGTATGGTTTGTCCATATATTTGGGGCAATTTTTCCTTCAATTTCTCACAAACCTCCCATCCACTAACTATCTTACCTAGATTTTTGACGTCTACACCACATTCTTTAAGTATATAGCCAGACATGTTGCTTCCCACTGCTTTAATAAGAAGCTGATGAATGTCAGTAGCAGAAGCCTCATATGCTTCCTGTGAAGTGCTAAGTTTGTTTGCAAACCCAATTGGATTCTTTCTAGGATCTCCCAATCCCTCTAATATGGCTCTCCTATCTTGGGGACTAAAAGGTACATGCCATTTAATTTGAGACTTACTGTCAACAGCATTACCTTCAAAAACGAATTGGGTTCTGACAGGATAAATTGCAACAGATTGCTCTGTGCCAGGGGCAGAAGGGGTGACATCTTCCTTTCTTCTCTCTTCATCTTGCTGCCACAATTTGGAAATTATGGTTTGCTCCGGAAGTTCAGACTCTATATTTCTTTCTCTGGCCAAAGCCTTAAGTTCAGAGAGATCTAATTTTGCATATGTGCCTTTTGATTTATGCCAATCATCTGTTTCTAGGATACGAGCCAAATCCCTCTTTGTAGGTTGATGGGGAGCTGTTAAACCTCTGCTCTCTACTATATTGCCCAGCTCATCTTTTGTGTTTTCCATGTAATCTAATTCTTTTGCTTTTGTGCGTGCGCCCCTTAAAGCCAAACTGAAAAGGAACAAAAAACGAGCCAAAATGGGACTTTAGATGAGGTGAAAGAGATAGGCACACGTACACACAAACTACAATAAAAATTGATTTATTGATACAAAAGCTGTATAAACAAATGGGAACAACATTTACCATATATAACACCAACTTTCCATCATTATTGGTGCAAACTTTTCTTCACATATAATCTAGGTCTTTTTCATATCACATGTTTTTCGTTTTCTTTCCTCTTTGTCCCTCCTGCTTAGTTTTTTGTTTTCACTTAATTGTGATTACGGTCCCCTTTAACAATTTTCATAATTACATCAGTAGTTATTTTTTACACATACAGTATATCCATTTAGTTTAACATGCAATTCCCATTGGTCATCCCTCATTTTTCGAATCCGTTTTTTGATGCTCATTCGGTTTCAATACATCCCTTGAGACTCATGCATCTTTATACTTCCTTTTTTAGACTGGCCTACGAACACATTTCGACCACAGACCAGATGTTTTTCTGTCAGTCCGTGCCGTGCGTCCTGGTTTCTTGCCGCTGCGGTTCCGGTTGCAATGCCCCCTCAGCCCCCAAACCGGCACTGCTCGTGGTCGCCATTTTGGCATCCAGTGTTTTGGTGACCCAGCCCAGTTTTTTGGTGAGTATGAGGCCTTTATGCAATTGACCTTGCTTGCCAACCACCTCCTTTGCCCCGATCCATCCAATGATTCATATATACTTATTACTTTAATATCTCTGTTACAGACAAAACCCAGTTTGCATCTGCCCCTGATGAGCGAGAACAGACTCGCAAAATGCGTAGGGCACCACCGATGCTACCCGTATGTCCACTCTGCTGGGCATCCGCAGTTGGCCACATCATGTGCATATACTGCTTTCACTTATGTTTGGGGACCTTTAAATGTCAAATGATGTATATGTATTCATTAGTTTTAACGTTCATCATGGAGTTCGTTATCGTTTATGGATGTATAAACTGATTGCAGTGTAATTGTATCTGTTTTTTACTCAGGCTGTTAACTAGGCTACTATACCGGGTAACGCACATTTATTGTTGTTCCCATTTGTTTATACAGCTTCTGTATCAATAAATCAATTTTTATTGTAGTTTGTGTGTACGTGTGCCTATCTCTTTCACCTCATCTAAAGTCCCATTTTGGCTAGTTTTTTGTTCCTTTTCAGTATTGGCTAGTTTTTTGTTCCTTTTCAGTATTTAGGGATGGAGGTGTCAGAGGGGTCTCTCCAGACCAATTCCAACTTTTTCTTAAAGCCAAACTGGCAGCCACATAAGGTGTGGGGTCCTCCTCTACAGAGTCTTCTGGCCAAACATAGTAAATTTGGGTAGTACTTTTATTAATCATCTCCGTCAAGCCAGTTTGATTTGTTACTTTAGCATCTGTCTCCCATGTGCAAGCTATTCTCCATGTTCCTTCACTGCACAGTAGTGGGCCATAATTGTGCAGAAAAGTTTGCCATATTTTTAAATCAAAAGTCTCTTTTTAAAGGTTTAGCTGTTCCCTTTGGTTCCCTAAAGGTTTTAAAGGATTTTAAAGGCTTAGCTGTTCCCTTTGTCCATTCTACCCATTTATCTAGGGGCTCAGTATAGGCGGAACCGTACCTTCGGTTCATATATTCTCTAGCGCTTGTCTTGCGCTGGGCATTTTATGAAGGCCTCTCACCCTTCATTCCCTTAATTCATTTAATGCCCATAATGACTGGCCAGTCTTCTCTACTTGTGCCTATACCCTCTTGCCTCTAAAACAAATAGACAGCAAATCTGCAGATTTACAAAAATAGTCTCCACTTATCTATGTGGATAGAAGGGGTTTATGACAATAGACAAAACACTCATTAAGAGACCCTCCTTGTCTCTTCTCTGTGAGTTTTATCTGACCCTACCATGCGCCTCTGACCCAAGTCGCCCGCAAGGAGTCAACGCAGGGAACTGCAGAGGATTCTCCCTATCCACACACAGTCCAAGCCGTGAAGGGGGACACAAACACATTCACACACACACGTTACCCAACCAGAAAGGTCTGAGAGTGGTCTGGTTTCCTTGAGAACCGACAGATAGGATACATAGGTAAGGCAGAAATATAGCAAGCTTAAGGACAGCTTACCTAGCCGGCATTTAGAGGTCTGCGTTCCCAATGATCCCGATCAAAGCGTGGTTCCTTCTGGAAACTCTGCCAAACTCCTGATATCTGACTCAAAACTGTTATGACTAATTTCTGATTGGGACTCTAAAACAAAAGTTTAAACGGCAGCTGCAGGAACAGATTCACAAGACTCAATCACTGTGTTTAAAATGTCCGTTCAGTGTCAAAATGTATTATTACATGTTATTTTTAGAGCAAGAACGCCTAAAAAGCACCCCAGGGTGAAAGGGGTCTAACTTTCTAATAGCACTGAACAGAGCCCTGTTCTATCTTTCTCCACGCTGACATCACACTGAAAATGGCCGCTATTGAGAGAATACTTTTATAGTGTGAGGCGGGATTAACAACAAGGAGCCATGATTGGATAGAGTCATCATGAAAATGTCCAATCATGGCTCTGACAGTGCTCTGTGCCCTGATTGGGCAAAGCTTTCATTGCTTCAGCCAATCAGGGCTTCCTATGTACTGTGCCGCGGCACAGTACATTGTGGTTGTCTGGCCGGCGAACAAACGGTCGTACGCCCTGATAGTTTGGTTGATTGGCGAACAGGCAAACAGCCAATGTTCGGCCTGAACTTCTGCTCGGGCCGAACCGTTCGCCCATCCCTAGTGGCCACAGTGGAGCACTGGTGATTGTAATGCGCAGTAATGCTAAGGTTCCTGTGTGGGTGGAGCAGGTGTCATATGCATCTAATGCTGGACTACACACTTGAGGGTGTACTCTTCACCCTCTTCAAGGCCGAGAGGCATATGGCACAACTGCAAACCTACCAAGACATGGCCGTCCACCTAAACTGATCGGCAGGACAAGGAAAGCATTAATCAGAGAAGCAGCCAAGAGGCCCATGGTTACTCTGGAGGAGATGCAGAGATCAACAGCTCAGGTGGGAGAATCTGTCCACAGAACAACTATTAGTGGTGCACTCCACAAATCTGGCCTTTATGGTAGAGTGGCAAGAAGAAAGCTATTGTTGAAAGAAAGCAATAAGAAGTCCTGTTTGCGAGAAACCATGTGGGGGACACAGCAAATGTGGAAGAAGGTGCTCTGGTCAGATGAGACCAAAACTTTTTGGCCTAAAAGCAAAACGCTATGTGTAGCGGAAAACAAACACTGCCCATCACCCTGAACACACCATACCCATCGTGAAACATGGTGGTGGCAGCAGCATCATGTTATGAAGATGCTTTTCTTCAGCAGGGACAGAGAAGCTGGTCAGAATTGATGGGAAGATGGATGGAACCGAATACAGGGCAATCTTAGAAGAAAACCTGTTAGAATCTACAAAAGACTTGAGACTGATGCGGAGATTCACTTTTCAGCAGGACAACAACCCTAAACATTCAGCCAGAGCTACAATGGAATGGTTTAGATCAAAGCATATTCATGTGTTAGAATGGCCCAGTCAAAGTCCAGACCTAAATCCAATTGAGAATCTGTGGCAAGACTTGAAAATTGCTGCTCACAGACGCTCTCCATCCAATCTGACAGAGCTTGAGCTAGTTTTCAAAGAAGAATGGGCAAGAATTTCACTCTCTAGATGAGCAAAGCTGGTAAGAGACATCCCTCAAAAGACTTGCAGCTGTAATTGCAGCGAAAGGTGCTTCTAAAAAGTATTGACTGAGAGGGGGGGGGGGGGGGCCTGAATACAAATGCATAATGCATGCCACACTTTTCACATATTTATTTGTAAAGAATTTTGAAAAACATTTATCATTTTCCTTTCACTTGACAATTATGTGTCACTTTGTGTTGGTCTATCACATAAAATCCCTATAAAATAACATTTCAAGGGTTATAAAAACTTTTTCAAGGCACTATACTCCTGGAGGTTGATTCCATAGTAGGTAAAAGGGATTGTGTATCTGCAGCTTTAATATTATTTATTTATTTACAGGGTCATCCACCCCTGCCGGAGAACCTTCTAGGCGTCACTACATCTCAAAATGAATTTTAATGTTATGTGGCAATTGTGGAGCTTGTCAGTAGAGCTCAGGCCTGAAAAATAATCCCACATTTAAGGGGGGAGTTACTAAAACCGGAGCAGACAAGATCTGTAGCAGCTGTTCATAGTAACCAATCAGCTTCCATCTTCAGCCTTTTCAGTTGAGCTTTGAAAAAGAAAGACATGCTGATTGGTTGCCACGCTTAGTTACTCCAGATTCCGGTTTCTCCAGTCTTAGTAAATTCCCCATACTGCGTCACATGTATTGAAAGGCCAAATCAATAGCCTGCTAAAAATAAAGGAAAATATACTGTGGGTTGATTTACTAAAACTGAGGAGTTCAAAATCTGGTGCAGCTCTAAATGGTAGCCAATCAGCTTCTATCTTCAGCTTGTTCAGTTAAGCTTTGACAAAAAAATACCTGGAAGTTGTTTGGTTTCTTTGCAGAGCTGCACCAGATTTTGCACTCTCTAGTTTTAGTAAATAAACCCTTTTGTGTCATCACAGCCCTCAAGAACTCCATGTCCTCAAAAAATATATGTGTTTTAACTTTTAAGGAGAACAGTCATGAGCCTGTGCGAATTGTAGCCTCAGTTTCCTATTCTTAGCTATCAGGAGTGGTCTTATGTTGCTGTAGCCCATCTGCTTAAAGGTTCGATGTGTTGTGTGTTCAGAGATGGTATTCTGCATACCTTGGTTGTAACCAGTGGTTATTTGAGTTACTGTCACATTTCTATCATCTCGAACCAGTCTGCCTATTCTCCTCTGACCTCTGACAAGGCATTTTCCCCCACACAACTGCCACTCATTGGATATTTTCTTTTTTTAGACCATTCTCTGTAAACCCTAGAGAAGGTTGTGCATGAAAATTTCAGTAAATCATCAGTTTTTGAAATACTTAGACCAGCTCGTCTGGCACCTACAACCATGCTGCCATTTAAGTTGCTGCCATGTGATTGGCTGATTAGCAATTTATGTTACCAAGCAATTGAACAGGTGTACCTAATAAAGTGGCTGGTAAGTGTAGTTTTCATGTCACAGAACAATTTTGGCCAGCAAACTCTCTATGAATTTGTTTATAGAGAGTTTGACTATGCATTAGGCCTCGGCCTCGTGCACATGGATGTTTAGCAGCTCCTGTGTGCTGAAGTGCTAAATTGCTGGCGCTTTCCTGCACTGGGAGTGCCACATGTGCTGCATACAGCCACCAACACAAGCAAATTGCTGTATTGGGTAGAGCTCCAAGCACACCGGGAATTAAAGGCCCAGTGCATGGAGCTCTGGCGGGCGGAGGATACAGGTATACCATGCAGTCCCACTGTCAACAGCCTGGAAAACTCTATGAAAGGCTTATAACTGCCGCAGGTGGACAGAGCTGGGTGGTGCACTTAGCAGTACCTACATTTAGCGCAGTATGTGCCTGAGGACGATTGCCCAGAAGTCAAGCAGTCTGCAATCTGGGCATTAGCCCCTGGGAGCACACCGCTCAAAAAAAAAAAAAAAAAAAAAAAAAAATATATATATATATATATATATATATATATATATATATATATATATATATATATATATATATATTTATATGTGTCGTCCTTCAGCATAGAGGTCCCCACTATGGGGTCTGTGGGCTGCAGTTAATCTTTGCTATAATGACATTTTGAAAGGGCCCCTTCCCAGCAGGACTCTTATTGTGTTCTTGGAAGACATTTTTAGGGTACAGCATTTTTCCTTTGCATCAGTGACTTCTTCACTCTCTGTACAATGTAGTGTCACACAGGTCAGAGTTAAATGGCCTTCATATTGATTCCATTGCTTTGAATTAATGAAGCCAAAGGCGTGCTGAGCGAGACCTACAACATGTCCCTATACACAACCCATACAATATAAGCATGAATAGTATGAGATGACATGAAAAGCATGCTGTTAAAGACAAAGTAAAAAAACAAAACAAAATGAATGCACATTTGTTTCAGCCTAAAAATTGAATTCCACTAAACATTATTTGGGTCTAAATTAATCACGTAACATGGGCTACACAGTGGCTTAGTACTTAGCACTTCTTCCTTGTAGCAATGGGGTGCTTGGTTTAAATTGGAGGTAAGACACTATCTGCATAGAGTTAGTGTGTTTTTCCCTGTGCTTGGTTTTGCTCTAGTTTCCTCCCCCACATTCCAAAGACATGCTAGTGGGTAAATGGGCCCTAGTGTGTGCATGCACAGTATGTATGCATTTGAGATAGGGACAATAGATTGTAAGCTCCTGGAGGGCGGTGACTGATGTGAGTGTACAGAATGTGATGTGCTACATAAATTGTTGTCGCTGTGTAAATGCCTATGATAACACAACACCAGAGTGTGTGTCACTACCGTCGGTGTATGTAGGTCAGTGTATGTATGTCAGGTAGGTCAGTGTGTGTCAGGTAGGTCAGTGTGTGTCAGCTAGGTCAGTGTGCGTCAGGTAGGTAGGTCAGTGTATGTATGTCAAGTAGGTCAGTGTATGTCAGGTAGGTAGGTCAGTGTATGTATGTCAGGTAGGTAGGTCAGTGTGTCAGGCAGGTGAGTTTAGTGGTCAGCATTGATGGGCACCGGTAAGCCAGGCAGCAACCAGCAAGTGAGCTTACCCGCACCACACAACCACACAACCCCACCGCCCAGCCAAAAAACCCCGCGCCACTTGCGGCCACTGGTCCTGTTTTTTTTTGTTTTTTTTTGCAGCTTGGAAATGCCTATGCCAGTTACAGCTCCTAAAAGCCTATGTGTGCAAGGACACATAGAATAACATGGAAAGGTGTTTTTAAGCTGTAAAAAAAAAAAATAAAAATGACTGACGCCCTTAGGAGCAGCTGTAAAAAGGTCCTGTCTGCATGAGCCCTTGTACTGCCCCTACAGGAAAAAACAATACTAGGCACATAGAAAACTGAAGTTCATCCCCTTGGCCCCTCCCACTTCACATCTGCTCAGTTACATTTTAGTGTCCTCAGGAGATTATATTTCTCCTTCCTTTCTGCTGCAGTTTTAGCTTGTATATCAAGATTTACTTTTAACTAGTGGTAGACTCATTTTGGATATTGGATATCCTGGAAGTGTAAAAGCACAGGTTTTACAAGTTAATTAAGTATGCTTATCTCTATTGACCATTGACTGACACAGCTTTATTGATACTAAACAACCAAGGGTTACACTGCTACTTACAGGAGAAATTGCCACTAGACGCATAAAAAACATGAAAACTGTAGCATTGACGTCCCGGCATTGGACCGGCGTTATGTTCATCATAAGATCCGGGCCAAGTGGCGGGACTGGGCGTGACGCCGAGCTGAGTACACAGGAGATCCGGCTCTATTTCGGCAGCGCTCATCCCCTCCTTTCCCTCGGCAAGGCTGCAGATGGACACTGATCAAGCTGCAGGTGCACACTCATTAGACGGCACTTATTAGACTGCAGATGAGCACTGATTAGGCTGCAGATGGGCACAGATCAGGCTGCACTGAAGCTCCAGATGGGCACTAATCAGGCTGCATTAATGCTCACTGACCATTACTTTGCTTCAAAGTGGTTTAATTTTTTTTAAAAAGTTTTTTTTCCTGAAACTTTAAATCGGGGTGCGTGTTAATCGCAGATAAATACGGTAAATGCACACATTGCATCTATGTATTAATTTATTATTCTTTTTTGTGACTGAGTAACCTAAAAAGAGCAGAAAGAAAGGATTTCATTAGAATGTAAAGTGGTATCAAACCCAAAAGAAGACCTTTATTATATTGCAGCTTACCAATTCTTATGCCCCGTACACACGGTCGGACTTTGTGCGGACATTCCGACAACAAAATCCTAGGATTTTTTCCGACGGATGTTGGCTCAAACTTGTCTTGCATACACACGGTCACACAAAGTTGTCGGAAAATCCGATCGTTCTAAACGCGGTGACGTAAAACACGTACGTCGGGATTATAAACGGGGCAGTGGCCAATAGCTTTCATCTCTTTATTTATTCTGAGCATGCGTGGCACTTTGTCCGTCGGATTTGTGTACACACGATCGGAATTTCCGACAACGGATTTTATTGTCGGAAAATTTTATATCCTGCTCTCAAACTTTGTGTGTCGGAAAATCCGATGGAAAATGTGTGATGGAGCCCACACACGGTTGGAATTTCCGACAACAAGGTCCTATCACACATTTTCCGTCGGAAAATCCGACCGTGTGTACGGGGCATTAGATGTGATGGCTGCATTTGGTTTATTTTAGGCTTTCTTTCTTTTATCTTCAGATGGAGATACTGCCAGTAAGTCCGTTTTTAAAAACAACAAACTGTCCTGCAGTTACAGGGCTGATGTTTCTCTTCAAAAGGTTGAGCTCCCCTGTCCTAGGTGCTTGACTGTTTAATATTTGAGATCTCTTCATGTTGCTTTGTCATAGAAATCTCTATATACAGTTTTCTTTTTAGTAAACATGTAATTTATATTAAAAGCGAACTCCAGCTCAAGCTGAACCCAGAGCCACTCCACTTTACACTGCATTTATTCAAGCATTCTGTACATTTGTCCTTATTTTATTTTAATGTAGCAAAATGACAGAAAGCTATGCAGATACTTAGATTTGTGTTTAAAAGGAAAATTGTACATAACATTTTTTTTCGTATTTCAATTAGTGATATACATCAATGTAAATGGATCTGTAGCTTTAAGCAAAATCAAATTAAAACAAATCAAGTTTTATTTATTTTTTTAGCTTAAAAAAAAATCAAATGTCCAAGTTGTTAACCATGTCAGAAAACATATTTCATCTGCATCTTTCACTGATCCAGAGGAAGGCAAAAACCATTGCAAGCATATACCAATTTTCTCCAGCAGGGAAAACATACTACTGACCCTACATTAAAAACTGGATTATTGAATGCCTTGAGACATTTTTTTCTGTTTTGTTTTTGTGTGGAAGGGATGGATCCCCGGTCAGGTTTTTCTTCATCATTTAGTGGCGTGTTATACCTGGTTTTGCACACTCATATCACCCCCCCCCCCCGGTTCTTCTCTGTTTTTACTCTACCTCTTTCCTATTGGGCACTCTAGGCTCCTTTTTTAACGTTCTTTTGGAAATCTCACTTGATTTTAGGGTCTTGGTGCGCCTAGACGCGCTCCTAATGGAGCGCATTCGGCGCAATACAAATCCCATATCAAATCAAATCAAAAATCAAATCAAATTATGAGGTCTACTGGTTGAGTGCTGGCCTTTTCTTTTTTGAGATAAAATATTATATTACTGTTACCCATTTACACTTGTGCAAGTAAGGCTCAGTTGCCGAATGGAATTGATACAGGTTTTTATTCATGTCTGTACTCTGGGAATGAGATATCTTCTAAGTTTAGGTACTGGTGAGCAACGTTTAATTCCATCCAGGAAAAATTTATATTTCAGCACATTTTATTTGGGGTCCAGCTTTAAAGCAGATATGTGATCTTTCCCCTCTGCCACAGAGTTTTTCAAATGTTACAGGCCCTTATAGGTGCAAAAGAAAAAGAAACTGGAGCTTGTCATTAACTAGGTGGGAATGACTCATCTAAATGACATATTCTATAGATAACTATGGGTTCTGTTTATAGAATTAACCATAAAGGTGCAAGAATCAGCTTCCTCTGTGCTGCATGGATTTCTATGGAAAACTAAAATTTACCTTTATTGTTTAAATCACTACGCTAATCACTGTCTACTTGACAGGTTCACTTTAAACAGCAGGCCTCCACATTCACTCAGTGTCTGTATTAATAAATGCAATTCAGGTTGATTCAGTATGGTGCTAATTACTGTTCAGGAACAAGTAATTATCTTCCCCTAGAGCAACTGTCATTCTGTATTTCCCTTATTCGTTGTTCAGCCCACCTGGTTATAACCTTCCTAATATCCCTGCTTCCCACTCTCTTCTTCTCCATAAGACAAGGTAAGAAGAGTCATATTTTGGAAAGCTGAGTAACCCACAGCTTTTGCAGCCAACAAGTTAAAATGTATGTGTGAGCAACATCTAAAAACACATACTCAACCTGGCTCTCCAGTACATACTGCTTCCCATGATTTATTCCCTTAAAGTGATACTAAACAGAAGTGGAACTGGACTAAGTGGTGCGTTAAAAACCAGAGTTGAAAACAGGAGGTTATAACAGGGGTCATAGTACCTGTGTAGTTTGCAGTGGCGGCCCATCCATAGGGAGCGCATGGGCGCCGCCCCCCCAAGATATTCACAAAATAAAAAAGTCACTTTAAGTGTGACCAGGCGCCGGACACATGGCAGTCTATGGGAAGCTTTCCAGCTTGCAATCAGCTGATTGCAAGCTGGGAAGCTGATTTGCCCTTGTTTAGGGAGTGTTCAGGGCACAAGTGATGCGCCCCGAACAATCCCCACTATACACTCATTGGTCTCTGTCCTCCTTTCCTATCTTTTAGTTGGTGGGGGACAGGAGGATGGTAGTCAATGAGCGGTGCTTTTTGTGGCACCGCACAGCATCACTTCCGGTTTCCGGGCTCACTGCTGTCCTGTGTTTTCCCTGGGCTGTGTACCCTGTTTCGAAGCACTTGGGCTCCCTTCAACCCTCCTCCATCAGGCTTATTGGCATGCTGAGATCGGGAACCTGATTGGCATCCCCCCCCCGGTCCGCTATCCCTGGTCTTGCACAGTGGCAGGGTATGTGACAGCCATCCATCCCTCCGGGACTGCAGAGGACAATGTGCTGGCCGTGAGTTACTGTGCTTCCTATATACGTTCCACTTGATCATTTGTTTATGTTTATGAATGAATACAGACACTGTAAGGGGGTCCCAAGACAGCAGGAAAGGTTTTTTGGTCTGGTTTATGTAGTGGCCACAAGGAGGGTGAGTTCCAGCACAGCGTGCACTCAACTCACTTCCGGCACTTGGCTCCAGTGACTGTCTCGCAGCTTGTAAAGGGTGTTTCAGGTCCCACACGCTGCAGTTACTCTGTAAGCCAGCTGCATCTGTCCCTCTGTCCCCCATTTCTCCCCCCCTCCTGTCTCACACTAACACACACAGACTGAAGCCACCTCCTCAGTTTGGGTGTCTTCCTATACACAGACAGGAGGGGGAGGAGAATGGACACAGCATCAACTGGACATGCTGATCTGAGATTAGGTCTGAATGCAATATACCACATGAAACTTGCAGGGGAAGGGGGGAAAGTTGTTAAAGAAAGATACTCACAGTGATGGGGGGTGGGGGGGTAAGAGGATACTGTATGTGCTAGGGGGCACTTTGCGAGGAGAGAGGATTTGTGCTAGAAGGGGGGTAGAATATAAAATTAGACCCCCCCAGCACAAATCCTCTCTCTTCCCAAAGTGCCCCCTAGCACATACAGCATCCTCTTTCAGCCCCCCAAATCACTGCGAGTATCCTTCTTTGATAACTTGCCCCCCTTCCCCCCTCGTTCAAAGAGATGCTGGCTGCTATTAAGGAGACAATCATGGTGTCTGGGATCAGTGGGCACAGTGGCTGTGATTGATGACACAGTGGCTGCATTTTGATGAAAAAGTGGCTGCATTTTGATGACACAGTGGCTGCGTTTTGATGACACAGTGGCTGCGTTTTGATGACACAGTGGCTGCGTTTGATGGCACAGTGGCTGCGTTTGATGGCACAGTGGCTGCGTTTGATGGCACAGTGGCTGCGTTTGATGGCACAGTTGCTGATTTCACAGTGGCTGCGTTTGATGGCACAGTGGCTGCGTTTGATGACACAGTGGCTGTGTTTGATGGCACAGTGGCTGCGTTTAGCACAGTGGCTGCGTTTGATGGCACGGTGGCTGCGTTTGATGGCACAGTGGCTGCGTTTGATGGCACAGTGGCTGCGTTTGATGGCACAGTGGCTGTGTTTGATGGCAGAGTGGCTGCGTTTGATGGCACAGTGGCTGAATTTGATGACACAGTGGCTGCGTTTGATTACACAGTGGCTGCTTTGATGGTACAGTGGTGGCAATTGATGGGCACAGTGGCTGCATTTGATGGCACAGTGGCTGCGTTTGATGGCACAGTGGCTGCGTTTGATGGCACAGTGGCTGCGCTTGATGGTACAGTGGCTGCAATTGATGGGCACAGTGGCTGCATTTGATGGCACAGTGGCTGCGTTTGATGGTACAGTGGCTGTGCTTGATGGTACAGTGACGGCAATTGATGGGCACAGTGGCTGAGTTTGATGGCACAGTGGCTGCAATTGATGGTACAGTGAGGCTGCAATTGATGTTTATTTTTAGAATTTTTCAGTTTGTTTGCGCCACCCCAAAAATTTTGAGCACCAGCCGCCACTGGTAGTGTGAATACCTGAGAGTTGTCTGAGTAGTGTGTGGATCGTTAGTACTTGTGTATTGTGTACTGTGTACTGTGCATTTTGCTGACACAGTGGCTGCGTTTTGATGACACAGTGGCTGCGTTTTGATGACACAGTGGCTGCGTTTGATGGCACAGTGGCTGTGTTTGATGGCAGAGTGGCTGCGTTTGATGGCACAGTGGCTGCTTTCACAGTGGCTGCGTTTGATGGCATAGTGGCTGCGTTTGATGGCACAGTGGCTGCGTTTGATGACACAGTGGCTGCATTTGATGGCACAGTGGCTGCGTTTAGCACAGTGGCTGCGTTTGATGGCACAGTGGATGCTTTTGGCACAGTGGCTGCGTTTGATGGCACAGTGGCTGTGTTTGATGGCACAGTGGCTGCGTTTGATGGTACAGTGGCGGCATTTGATGGGCAGAGTGGCTGTGTTTGATGACACAGTGGCTGCTTTGATGGTACAGTGGTGGCAATTGATGGGCACAGTGTCTGCATTTGATGGCACAGAGGCTGCGTTTGATGGCACAGTGGCTGCGTTTGATGGCACAGTGGCTGCGTTTGATGGCACAGTGGCTGCGCTTGATGGTACAGTGGCTGCGCTTGATGGTACAGTGACGGCAAGTGATGGGCACAGTGGCTGCGTTTGATGGCACAGTGGCTGCAATTGATGGTACAGTGAGGCTGCAATTGATGTTTTTTTTTTAGAATTTTTCAGTTTGTTTGCGCCACCCCAAAAATTTTGAGCACCAGCCGCCACTGGTAGTGTGAGTACCTGAGTGTTGTCTGAGTAGTGTGTGGATCGTTAGTACTTGTGTATTGTGTACTGTGTACTTGTGTATTGTGAGTGCACGTAGGTCTACGGGTGCACATAGATCTGCGGGTGCACGTAGGTCTGCGAGTGCCTGTGTATTGTCTTGTTGAGTATTAGTGTCAGGAAGCTAGTTGTTAGGTAATTTGGACGGGGTATAATCCCCAATCCTCATTAAATTTAAAAGGTAACAATGCCCGGCGGCTGTGGAGACGTGACTCGTTGTACATCTTGCGGCATGTATGCTTTCCTTGATCGATTGATTGTTTCCCTGGAAGCCAAGGTTCTGAATCAGGGGAAGCAACTGTCAGCACTGAGAAGTCAATCAATACTAAAGGAGAGACAGGAACATACACGGCAGGTGACGGCAGGGGCCAGCACAGAGGCGGGTGGAGACAAAGAGGTGCAGGCACTAGGAAAGAGTAGGTGGGTGACAGTCAGGAAGGGTAGAGGGGGAAGTGCCAGGGAGGCCGATCCAGGGCTGGAGCATCCCAATATGTATGCTCCATTGAGTGACATTGGTGAAACCAGTCAGGGACCAGCACTGCTGGAGCTGAGGAACTCAACGAGCTGCCAGGGGAAGAACTCCTCCAGTGAGAGTGGGAGAGGGAAGTGAAGGGAAAGGAAAGACAGATTCTGGTGGTAGGGGACTCAATTCTTAGAAGGACAGAGAGGCCAATCTGTAACAAAGACCTGAAGCGCCGAACTGTATGTTGTCTACCGGGCGCTCAGGTTCGGCACATCACGGATCTGGTGAACAGATTACTGGGAGGGGCTGGGGAAGACCCAGCTGTCATGGTGCACTTTGGCACCAATGACAAAGTCAGAGGCAGATGGAGTGTCCTAAAGAACGATTTTAGGGACTTGGGAGCTAAATTGAGGAAAAGGACCTCCAAGGTAGTATTCTCAGGAATACTACCGGTACATCGAGCCACACCAGAAAGGCAGAGGGAGATTAGGGAAGTAAACAAGTGGCTGAAGAGCTGGTGTAGTAAGGAGAGGTTTGGGTTCCTGGAGGACTGGGCCGACTTCTCAGTCGATAACCAGTACTATAGGAGGGATGGACTGCACCTAAATGAGGTGGGTGCAGATCAGCTGGGAATGAAGATGGCCAAAAAGTTAGAGGGGTTTTTTAACTAGGCGATGGGGGGAGGGTCCAGAGGTAGAGATAGTCAGCGCGTAACATATTCCGGAGGGTAGTATTGTGGGCAGTAGTGGTAGGTTGACCAAAGCACATAAACCCAAGGTAAGTATAGTAGCAAGTCCTAGTTGCAATCTCGGAACACCCAATAAGAGGATAATATGCGACCGGTCTAAATTAACTCACATTTCATAGGTGCTACATTCCCCCTGAGGAAGATACGTAATTTCCTGGTATCGACACACCTTGGAGAGGAGACAGGATGGTGTGTGAGAAGGCGGAGCGTTCTCAGCAAAGGAAGGGACACATCAGCTCAGCACTTTTTATGATTTCTGACTTGTATAGAGTGGTGCACTGTAGCACACATGAAATGTGAGTACCGTACCATAGGGAAGATTATTATCTTCTAATAAATATATGAAAACGGTATCACACTATCCAGTTTCCTCTGTTGTATTTTATATGGATAAACGTGCAAGCAACCAGCCAAGAATCTGAGTGCAGCATTAAACCCAGAGGTGGTTTAAAAAGCGTGTTCTGACCAAGCGTAGGTGCGAGATTACACGCTCTAAGGTGAGCGCATATACCAAAGGGGAGCACAAAAGTGGACACGAGCACTGTTGTTTTATCATCTTTAATAGGAATCAGAAGAATGGACTAAATAGGAATGGACTTTATGTTGCGTTCCAATAAGGGCACATTAATGCATGAAAAATTTTGCACAAGTGCACTTTAAAGCACCATATGTATCTGTGTAATATTTAAGCACTTTAATACTGTTTACATATCTAATCTGGATGCACTTATAGATTTATGTATAGCTGCACATGTTGTCACATGATGTAATTGCATAGGATTGCAATATTTGTACAAGACATAATCAAATAGGATTGCAATATATGTATAAGATATAATCGCATAGGATTGCAATAAATCTATAGTTTTTTTGTAATATTTTATTATAGATAACATTATCAGTATTGCGTGTGGTGGTCACATGACAGAATTTGGATAGCGCAGCATTTTATTCGATTATCCACTGGGTCAGCACGAGCATATGGGACGTGATCAGTGCTAGCAGCTGTCCTTAATATCAATTTGAATATTCACATGGTAGCTCGCAAGAATTTGCTTGTTTTTTAAGCTCCCAATAAATCTTTATTGAACAGAAAATGTGTATTAATAATATGGTGTAGGCACAGTCGGAGATGATTGTTACCAGCTTCCATTATGTTCAGCTGGCATCTGCAACCAAGGCTCTTTTTTACTTTACAGGTATTAGCAATTACATTTGATATATAGTGGGTAAAATAAGTATTGAACTCGCGACCATTTTTATAGGTAAATATATTTCTAAAGGTGCTATTGACATGAAATTTTCACCACACGTCGGTAACAACCCATCCAATCCACGCATACAAAGAAACCAAAACAAATAAGTTCAGAAACTTATGTAATAAAATGGAATATATAATGCAATCAAAAAACATACATTTCACAGCAGCGCACTAGAGTGCATCACCAAGCAAAAAATGCTCAAAAAAAAAATGTATAAAGTGTCCATACAATGTACTTCAGTGTCCATAGGAATGTGAAACAATATCTTGCAGTCTCATGCAAAAATCATTGACCCAAATCTACTCCAATGTGATTAAATAAGTGCAACAAATTAGTGTTAAAACACCAATAATCATCCACCACAGTGATGCATGCCACTTCCACTCCCTTAAGAAAAAAAGCTCACCAGATGATGTTTCCATTCGTGTCTGGCAAATCTCACTTATATGTTATATTGAAAAGCTGCTAATGGACACCAGACTCCATCCAGATACTAGCTTCAATCTCCACATGTAGGGATAAAACTGAAGACAGAGCCTCCAATAGTGTAAAAACACCTTAAGGTAACTCATTTATTAGAAAGTATTGCACGTACATCCTATAAAACTCAAACAAGCCTTTATATTATAAATTGAATCATACCGGGTGACACAGTGCTGCGATCTCACTATCCATTTATTCCGGCATCAGAATACAGTAGCCATGTACCCACGTGGCTACACGGCAACTGTATTGCGAATAAAGGGACGGTGAGATCGCAGCACTGTGTCACCTGGCATGATTCAATTTATAATATGAAGGCTTGTTTGAGTTTTATATGATGTACATCCAATACTTTTTACTATCTTAGTTACCATAGCCTCCCTGGTGGTATGATTATGTCAGATTTTTGCGCCTCAAAGCGGTACAATTATTTTGCATAGAAGTTTGGCGTTTTTATATTGTAGGCCTGTAATTCTTAGCAATAACACACTTAAATCTGTCCACCAAGAGTCTAGTAGATATCCCGGGTATGATGAAGTTTGAAACACAAAAACATAAATTATAATATAATAAATAAATATAAATAATTATAAAAAATATTAATATATTAATAAAATTAATTTCCCCACAATTCACTTTCGCTCAATTCTGTAAGTGTTCTCTATCTCTGTTTTCTAGCTGGTCTAAAACCACTTTTGACGTAAAGGGACACTTTTTGGTTGCTATGGACAATCTCAAGTTTCTAGGCAGAAAGAACAGTATATATAATATAAATCTGCATGCGGGGCATTGGACAAAGCACTGGGGACAAAAGGGATGTGAAATAATTTCATACAGTAATGCAATCTGTAAGATTACAGTGTACTGTATGTATTAGGATTTTTCACTTTTTTGAATTTGCCGCCGTGCGGTGCAACGCTCGAAGGGAACGGAGCCCAGCACAGAGAGACTTCGGGCGGAAGACAGAGCCAGCGGACACAGTGGGGGGACATCGCAGGATCCTGGGGACAAGGTAAGTATACCACACCAGGATCCTGCAATGCAATGCCGAGTGTGGCTTGGAGTTACCGCTAATGGTGCTGAAATTTAACCCCGAGCCACGCTCTGGAAAACCGCCAGGGAGGTTAAATCTGAGTTCCAGACATTTCTGTGTTTATTAAAGTTAGCAGCTATAAAAAGGTTTGACCTCTGACTTTAAATAAACACACACTCGCCTGTCCCATGGCCCAGCAATGCGGCCGCCTGAAGCCTCGCTTCCCTGCCTCTCCTCTCTGTGGCGCTGGCATCACTACTGTGGGCACCCGGCTATGACAGCTTGCGGCTTCATAGCTGTGTGTGCACTGCACATGCACGAGTTATCCTGTGCGTCCTGAATGGCCAGGCAATCTTCTAGGAACTGTGATGTGTCCCAGAAGATTGCAGGGAGGGAGGTGCTGCCTAGGCAGCCCGAGTAGAAGTGGGAGCTGGGTACCTGTCAAAACTATGTATATGCCCCCCCCGCCAAAAAAAAATGACATGCCAAATGTGGCATGTCAGGGGTCAGGATTTCTTAAAGCGAAAGTTTCACTTTTGGGTGGAACTCCGCTTTAAGGTGATTTTACACTGTTGGGGGCTCTGTCTTCACTTTTATCCCTACATGTGGAGATTTAAGACAGTATCTGGATGGAGTCTGGCGTCCATTAGCGGCTCTTCAATATAACATATAAACGAGATTTGCCAGACACGAGAATGAATGGCAACACCATCTGGTGAGCTTTTTTCTTAAGGGAGTGGAAGTGGCACACATCACCGTGGTGGAGAATTATTGGTGTTGTAACACTAGTTTGTTACACTTATTTCATCACATTCGAGTGGATTTGAGTCAGTTATTTGCATTAGACTGCAAGGTATTGTTTCACATTTCTATGGACACTGAATTATATTGTATGGACACTTTATATATTTTTATTTTTTGTGTGGTGATGCACACTAGTGCACTACTGTTTCGCAACAATAAGGCTGCAAAGGTCTTGAGAGGGCTCTTTGCTTTTACCCATCATTAGATGTTTCTTGTGTGACACCTTGGTAATGAGATACCTTTTTATAGGCCATCAGTTGAGACTGAACCAGCTGATATTAATTTGCACTGACAAGGGGCAGGATTGCTTTCTAATTACTGATAGATTTCAGCTGGTGTCTTGGCTTTCCATGCCTTTTTGCACCTTCCTTTCTTCATGTGTTCCATACTTTTTCCCTGTGTCATTCCATTTTGTTACACATAGCTTAATTTTTTAACTTTATTTGTTTTGGTTTCTTTGTATTTATGGATTGCATGGGTTGTTACTGACATGTAGTGACAATCAATAGAACCTCTAGAAATATATTTACCTAGAAAAATGGCAACATGTTAAATATTTACTTTACCTGCTGTATATAATACTGATCTTTAATAAAACTAAGCATTTATTGTGAGTTTCTGATTGAATGTATTCAATCAGAATACTTTATTCCATCCCCACAGTGTTTGGCAATAGGAGGACATGGAGGAGGAGGGAGTGAGGGGAGTTTCATTCACCACTGTGTATATGCCTACATGTGTGACTCTATAGTCACATGGTGAATAATATAAAATTTAAACTCGCGCTGAATGGTGAAAAAGAAAACTAAAGCAGCTGCCACACACAAAGTGCTACTCACTAGAAATGTAAAATTATGGAAATGTAGCGCTCGAAAATGTTATTAGACAAGTGTAGATGAGTGCAGATGTGACTATACAAAGCAAAAAACATGTAAATAAAGTCCAAATAAATGTGCTGAATATTCTGATCCCCAATGGGAAAAAAACTTTTGAAGTGCAATGGACCACAGACGCTCCAGGACTTTTCAGGTGCAGAAACACCACCCCCACATGTGTCCCCACTCACTAAATGGCGATGACCCCCAGCTTTGCAGTCTGGGGATCACTTCAGGCTTATGTGATAGCATCCAGAGAAGCTCAGGAGTGGTGTTGTGCACATCAGATCAAAGGATTTCTTGTTGGAATTTTTCAGCAGAATCACCAGACACCAAAAAAGGAAAAAATGAAACTAATAGTGAAAAGTACTGTTTGAAAAGGGATTTATTCCATATGCAAATGGGTAATTACAAAACAGTTGATAAAAACAGGCATGTAAAGGGATTATAGATGTATCCGGACGCTGCTCACGGCGTGGGTTCCAGAAACCAGGAAGTGCGTTCCAAGGAGCAGGGAATGACGTCAGTGCCACCGGAAACATGTCGACATGTTTCAAAGGGCGTTATCAAAGACCTAATTCCCGGCCCACTCGACCATCTTAAATAGAGGAAAGAAGGAAATATCCCCCACACAGAGAACTAATCACCATCCACATGGAAACCATGCTGATGATGAAATGAAAAAAGGTCACTCCCACAGGCAGAGCACAGCCGCTGAGAGAGACCAAAAACATGCAAATAGCAATCTGCAAAAATGATTCCAAGGACTAAAGACGTCAGTACAGGCTAAACCATGGAGCTCACTGGGAATACATTTACATGCAAAATGAAATAAATATACATACAAGCCGAAAAATGAAATATAAAAGGAAAAAACTAATATAGAAAATAAAAATGAAATAAAAATAAAAATAAGAATAGAAAAAAAATTAAAATGGAAAGAAAAAAGAAAAATACAATGGATAAAAAGTTCTATATTGTTCTAAAAATTCGACAGGAAACAGTTCAGATCCAATTCAATGTTTAACCCTCGGGGGGCTCATCATTTTTAAACGATGGATCCACTGGATCTCAATACGAGAAATCGCTCGCTTAAGGTTACCTCCTCTCCAATGTGTCATGGTTATGCAATAGAGTTTGTTTGTCAGCTTACCTGTCTCCATGTGTTCATCTCCAAAGACCAGCTGTCTCTCACCTGACTGCTTTTATTAACTCTCCTCTAGCATGGCTCCACCCCAGCTCCTATCAGAGAACTCTATATTAACCTCTGCACTGCAGGTCAGCCCTGCTGATCAACCTTTGTGTGTTTGGCTTCCTGTTCCTGCCTGCCGTGTGCTCTACGTTTATTTCTGTTACCGACCTTGGCGTGTTCTATACTATTCCTGTCTGCTCGTGACCCTGACCTTTGGCGTGTCCCCGACTATCCCTGCTGTACTCTGTTGTCCTTGTCTGCTTATGGCCCTGACCTTGGCTTATTCCTTTACTATTCCTATCCTTCTGTTGCCTACTGTGGGTATGAGCTCAGGGACCCTGGGGGTCACGACCTAGAGCCAGTTGCAGCCCAGTCCATCCTCACCACTAGAGGCTCTGGTGAACACCTGCTGGCTCTTAGACTCCGCGCCCCAGGGAATCCTACGCTCTTACCCCGGTGGGATCCGTGTTGGTGTTCCAGCGGTCCTGCCTTCCTTATACCCGGACTCCCATCTGCAGCAGTCAGCCGTAGGGTCCACTGCCTTGCGGTGTACTCCTGATCCCAACGGTGTGCATCTGTCATCTAGCCTCAAGGTGACCTGACAGTTTGATCAGCCATGGACCTGGCTGACGTGCCGCTTCCTGCAGCCGATCTATTGCAGGGCATAGTTCGCAGACTCGAGACCCAGGAATCTATTCAGACTCAGGTGATGCTATTCCTTAAGGATCTGGCTTCCCACTTCGAGCAGCTCCAGGCCTCCTTGGGAAACCCGAACCTGCAGCCTCAAGTACAATTAGCAGCTGCACCTATCGCACCAGTCGCAGCCACACATTCATATTTACTGCCAGCTCCGGCTCCAGCTTTCTCTGGGGACTCCAAGACCTGCAGGGGCTTCCTCAGCCAATGCACCATTCATTTTGCGCTCCAGCCTCAAAACTTTCTGTCTGATCGGGCTAAGGTAGCCTATATCATTTCCCTCCTCTGTGGTGAAGCTTTAGTTTGGGCTGCCCCCCTGTGGGAGAAGAATGACCCGGTGGTTTCCAGCCTGTCCAACTTCTTCTTCTTTTCGTAATATCTTCGAGGAGCCAGCTCGGGTTTCTTCAGCGGTTAGTACCCTTTTACACCTTCGCCAAGAATCTTGTTCAGTGGGACAATATGCGTTCAGTTCCGTATCCTAACAGCTGAATTGAGCTGGAACAATGAGGCCCTGGTCACAACCTTTTTACATGGCCTCTCTGACCGAGTGAAGGACGAATTAGCAGGAAGAGCCATCCCCGCTGGTCTGGACGATGTATATTCCTTGTGCAATCAGTATGACATTCGTTTCCAGGAGAGGTCCCTAGAAAAAAGATGCCAGCACCCTCTAGGTCCTAGTCAGCCAGAACTCTTCCCCCGTCGCTCTGTGGAGCATCCTCTGCCTGCTGAGGAACCTATGCAGCTGGGCCGGACTAGACTAACCCCCGAAGAATGTGCTAGACGCAGAACTCTAGGCTTGTGTCTTTATTGTGGGGGCAAGGGTCGTTTTCGTGACTCCTGCTCGCTTTGTCCGGGAAACGCTTGGGTCTAATACATTTGGAAGGTGGAGTATTGGACCCAGAAACATCACCTTCTCGTCTTCTTCTTTCGGTGTTCCTCCATGTAGGCCCTTCTTCCCAATCGGTCCTAGCATATCTGGGCTCGGGGGCTTCCGGCAATTTTTTGGACTGGAGAACTGCTTCTTCTATGAAGCTTACCCTTTCTCCCCTCGCTACACCACTGGTAGTCTCGGCAATTGATGGCACTGTGCTCCCAGGGGGTCTTATACGTTTCCAGACGCTACCTATTAGAATGTCGGTAGGGATACTCCACCAGGAGTGGATTTCCTTCCTCATTCTACCCAAGGCCTCTACCCCCATTGTATTGGGCCTTCCTTGGCTACAGCTCCACTCTCCACATGTGGACTGGGTCTCTGGGCAGATCCTAGCTTGGGGTCCTCCGTGTTTCTCGTCCTGTCTTCTCAAGGTGGTCCCAAGGAGAGACTTCCCATTGCTACCACATCCATATCTTCTGATCTTCCCACGGCATACAGCGATTACAGGGATGTGTTCTGTAAGAAGTTTGCTGAGGTGCTTCCTCCCCACAGATCTTTTGACTGTGCCATTGACCTTGTCCCTGGAGCAACTATGCCCAGGGGTCGTACCTACCCTCTGTCCATTCCAGAGACCCAGGCCATGTCTGAGTATGTCTCTGAGAATCTGGCGAGAGGTTTCATCCGGAAATCCTCGTCGCCTGCAGGAGCAGGGTTCTTTTTCGTTGCTAAAAAGGATGGTACCCTCAGACCCTGCATCGACTATCGAGGGTTAAACGCAGTGACCATCAAAAACCGATACCCCTTACCTCTAATATCTGAGCTATTCGACAGGTTGAAGGGGGCTTCCATTTTCACCAAGTTGGATCTCAGAGGTGCATACAATCTCATTAGAATACGGGAAGGTGACGAATGGAAGACTGCATTTAACACTAGGGACGGGCATTACGAATACCTGGTTATGCCTTTTGGTTTGTGTAATGCTCCAGCCTTGTTCCAGAACTTTGTCAATGAAATCTTCAGGGATCTACTGTACCAGTTTGTTGTCATCTATCTGGATGACATTCTCATCTTTTCCGAAAATCTGCTTGCTCACAGAGACCATGTCCGCACCGTTCTTCAGCGCCTTAGAGAGAATAATCTCTATGCCAAAGTGGAGAAATGTTCTTTTGAATGTCCTAAGGTCCTGTTTCTGGGATGTTTTGTTTCTAGTTTGGGTCTTCGCATGGATCCCGGAAAGGTCTCGGCCATTACCAACTGGCCCCTTCCTGCTAGCCTCAAGGCCACACAGCGCTTTCTTGGCTTCACAAATTATTATAGGCAGTTCATAAGGAATTACTCTTCCATTGCCGCTCCTATTATTGCTTTAACCAAGAAGGGTGCGAATACCAAAGACTGGCCTCCCGAGGCTGTTTCTGCGTTTCACGATCTGAAACAGGCCTTTGTTTCTGGACCTCTCTTGAGGAGACCAAATCCTGGGGACCCATTTTTTGTTGAAGTAGATGGGGGTGGGAGCTGTGCTTCATTAGTTCTTTGAGAAGAGACGTCAACCATGTGCGTTCTTCTCCAAAAAATTTTCTCAGGCAGAAAGAAATTATGCCATTGGTGATCTGGAACTTCTCGCAATTAAATTGGCGTTGGAAGAGTGGCGTCATCTCTTGGAGGGTTCCCCTCACTCCATTACGATCTTTACTGATCACAAGAATCTTCAATACCTACAGAATGCTAAATGTCTGAACCCCAGACAGGCCAGGTGGAGTCTCTTCTTTTCTCGTTTTAAATTCACGATTACGTACAAACCTGGTTCCTGCAACGGTTGGGCTGATGCACTCTCTAGGTCATTTGACACTTTGGACGAGGTGTCCACCCCCGATCCTGAGCCGATCATTCCAACCTCATGCATTGTTGCCCATTCTACCACCCTGGAATCAAAAATTCCTCCTGGCAAGACCTTTGTTCCCACGGAGCTAAGAGCTAAGATCCTTCGTTGGGGACATGATTCCAAGGTGGCAGGTTCATGCTGGGTTCCTCCGATCCTTCCTGCTCATCAGTCGTCTCTACTGGTGGCCTAACCTCCGCTCGGATGTTAAAGAGTACGTTAAGGCTTGTCATGTCTGTGCTCAGTCCTAAGGAGCCCTGGTCTCACATCGCCATCGATTTTATCACCGATCTTCCACTGTCGGAGAATAATACAGTCATTTGGGTGGTAATCGATCGGTTCTCCAAGATGGCTCATTTTGTTCCTCTTCCTGGTCTCCCTTTTGCCTCTGCCTTGGTTCCCATTTTCGTACGAGAGATTTTCTGCCTTCATGGTGTTCCTTCCCATGTCGTTTCGGACAGGGGTGTTCAGTTTACGTCCCGTTTTTGGAGAGCCTTTTGCAAATCCCTCAAAATTACCTTGGATTTTACCTCTTCTTACCTTCCCCAATCCAATGGCCAGACTGAGAGGGTTAATCAGGAGTTGGAGGTCTTTATCCGTACCTTGGTCTCGGCTCATCACAATGATTGGTCATCACTACTTCCATGGGCAGAGTTCTCCCACAATAATCATGTCAACGTCAGTTCTCAGAAAACACCCTTTATCACTGTTTATGGAAGACATCCTCAACTCCCTCTTCCTATGACCTGTTCTTCCGACATTCCAGCCTTGGCTACTGTTCAGGAATCATTCAATTCCATGTGGGCTGACGTTCATGATTCCCTCCAGAAAGCTGCCAACAAATTCAAGAGTTTTGCTGACCGACGCAGGCGTAAGCCGCCTTCTCTTCAGCCAGGAGACAAAGTCTGGCTCTCCACCAGGAACATCAAACTCCGGGTTCCTTCTCTCAAATTTGCCCCAAGATTTATTGGTGATTGGTGATTAGTGATGCCCAATCATCGTGATGAGCCGAGACCAAGGTACACCATAACTTCTAAACTGAATACGGTTTGTTTCAAGCTCCAGATTCCCAAAAGCCTCAAAATCTCAAACTCCTTCCATGTTGCCCTTTTGAAGCCTTTAGTCCTCAATAAGTTCTCTTGTCCTCTCTCTACTGCAGCGCCGGTCTCTGAGGATAATCAGGAACACAAGGTTAGCCAAATTTTGGATTCCCGACTCTGTAGAGGCATTCTCCAGTACCTCGTGCATTGGAAGGGGTTTGGTCCTGAGGAGAGGTCGTGGCTTCTGAGGTCTTTGCACCTCGTCTGTTGAGGAAGTTTCATTTGAAGTTCCCCTCTAAACCTGGTCCCAGGTGGGGAAGGGGGAGGCATGGTAAGAGGGGGGGGGGTAGTGTCATAGTTATGCAATAGAGTTTGTTTGTCAGCTTATCTGTCTCCATGTGTTCATGTCCAAAGACCAGCTGTCTCTCACCTGACTGCTTTTATTAACTCTCCTCTAGCATGGCATCACCCAAGCTCCTATCAGAGAACTCTATATTAACCTCTGCACTGCAAGTCAGCCCTGCTGATCAACCTTTGTGTGTTTGGCTTCCTGTTCCTGCCTGCTGTGTGCTCTATGTTTATTTCCGTTACCGACCTGGGCATGTTCTATACTATTCCTGTCTGCTCGTGACCCTGACCTTTGGCGTGTCCCCGACTATCCCTGTTTGCCTGTGACCCTGAACATTGGCGTGTACTCTGTTGTCCTTGTCTGCTTGTGGCCCTGACCTTGGCTTATTCCTTTACTATTCCTATCCTTCTGTTGCCTAATGTGGGTGTGAGCTGGGGGACCCTGGGGGTCGCGACCTGGAGCCAGTTGCAGCCCAGTCCATCCTCACCACTAGAGGCTCTGGTGAACACCTGCTGGCTCTTAGACTCCGCGCCCCAGGGAATCCTACGCTCTAACCCCGGTGGGATCTGTGTTGGTGTTCCAGCGGCCCTGCCTTCCTTATACCTGGACTCCCCTCCGCAGCAGTCAGCCGTAGGGTCCACTGCCTTGCGGTGCACTCCTGATCCCAACGGTGTGCATCTGTCACCTAGCCTCAAGGTTACCTGACACAATGCCCCTCAACTCTGTCAATGCCACAGAAGGTGAGGCCACTGGGGTCCCTACCGTGAAAAATGATTGGATAAACTGTGGTGTTTGTAACCTTTTTTAATCCTATTACCATGCTCGCGTAATTTCACTCCCAATGCTCTGGTGGCCCTACCTACGTATTGTAACCCACATGGGCAGGACATTAGGTAGGTAACGTGGGTAGTGCCACATGTAGTTTCTTAATTTTATAGGATTGATCAGTGGAGTGTGCTGTAAACTCAGTTGTTTTCCTCACCCTGTGTTTAGATGTCCTACGTATAACACATCTCCCACATCTGAAAAAACCCACCTGGTCCAAAAAAATGAATAGCTTTTTCGGGGGTCAACAACATTGGGTGACAGCTTGAGTTGTAGCATACAAGGCTTGGTGTAAATGAACAAAATCTCTTTTGGCAACTTCCTTCTTTTTAAACAAATCATTCCTATTCATACCCCTTACTAAGGATAAGGTTTTGTTTAACTCACATGGGGTTTAACCTTTTTCCAAGAACCTCTCATACAGAACTTGCGCTTGTAGGTCAAAATCCTTGATTCTTGCGCAATTACGCCTGACTCTTAAAAATTGGCTTTTAGGAATGGAACTAAGCCAACGGGGGTGATGGCAGCTCCCAAGGGGGATGTAACCATTTCTGTCCACTTCCTTAAAATAGGTTTTAGTGGACAGTGTTATTTTTAAGGATAACCATACACTGTCCACTAAAACCTATTTTAAGGAAGTGGACAGAAATGTTTACATCCCCCTTGGGAGCTGCCATCACCCCCGTTGGCTTAGTTCCATTCCTAAAAGCCAATTTTTAAGAGTCAGACGCAGTTGCGCAAGAATCAAGGATTTTGACCTACAAGCGCAAGTTCTGTATGAGAGGTTCTTGGAAAAAGGTTATACCCCATGTGAGTTAAACAAAACCTTATCCTTGGTAAGGGGTATGAATAGGAACGATTTGTTGAAAAAGAAGGAAGTTGCCAAAAGAGATTTTGGTATTGCTTTTATGGCAGGTTTTACCCGCCAATATAAACAAGTGGAACATATTGTTCATAAGCATTGGCATCTTCTATTGAAAGATGACCATTTAACCAGTGTTTTACCCAGTAGACCACAGTGGCATCCAATGTTGTTGATCCCCCGAAAAATCTATGCACTTTTTTGGACCAGGGGTTTTTTCAGTTGTGGGAGATGTGTTATATGTAGGACATCTAAACACAGGGTGAGGAAAACAACTGAGTTTACAACACACTCCACTGGTCAATCCTATAAAATTAAGAAATGTATTACATGTGGCACTACCCACGTTACCTACCTAATGTCCTGCCCATGTGGGTTACAATACGTAGGTAGGACCACAGTTTATCCAATCATTTCAGACTAGTTCAGGGCAGGGACCCCAGTGACCTCACCTTCTGTGGCATTGACAGAGTTGAGGGGCATTGGAGAGGGGGTAACCTTAAGCGAGCTATTTCTCGTAATGAGACCCAGTGGATCCAGCGTTTAAAAATGATGAGCCCCCGAGGGTTAAACAATGAACTGGATCTGAACTGTTTCCTGTCGAATTTTTAGAACAATATAGTACTTTTTATCCATTGTATTTTTCTTTTTTCTTTCCATTTAAATTTTTTTTCTATTCTTATTTTTATTTCATTTTTATTTTCCATATTCGTTTTTTACTTTTATATTTCATTTTTCGGCTTGTATGTATATATATTTCATTTTGCATGTAAATGTATTCCCAGTGAGCTCCATGGTTTAGCCAGAACTGACGTCTTTAGTCAGATTGCTATTTTCACTTTTTTGGTCTCTCCCAGCGGCTGTGCTCTGCCTGTGGGAGTGACCTTTTTTCATTTCATTATCAGCATGGTTCCCATGTGGATGGTGATCAGTCCTCTGTTTGGGGGATGTTTCCTTCTTTCCTCTATTTAAGATGGTCGAGTGGGCCGGGAATTAGGTCTTTGATAACGTCCTGTAGGTTGGCGAAACATGTTGACATATTTCTGGTGGCACTGACGTCATTCCCTGCTCCTTGGAACGCAGTTCCTGGTTTCCGGAATGCACGCCGTGAGCAGTGTCCGGATCCATCTCTAATCCCTTTACATGCCTGTTTTTATCAACTATTTTGTAAGTACCTATTTGTATATGGAATAAATCCCTTTTCAAACGGTACTTTTCACTATTAGTTTCATTTTTTCCTTTTTTGGTGCCTGGTGATTCTGCTGAGACATTCCAACAAGAAATCCTTTGATCTGATGTGCACAACACCACTCCTGAGCTTCTCTGGATACCATCACATAAGCCTGAAGTGATCCCCAGACTGCAAAGCTGGGGGTCATCGCCATTTGGTGAGTGGGGACACATGTGGGGGTGGCGTTTCTGCACCTGAAAAGTCCTGGAGCATCTGTGGTCCATTGCACTTTAAAAGTTTTTTCCCATTGCGGATCAGAATATTCAGCACATTTATTTGGACTTTATTTACATGTTTTTTGCTTTGTATATTCACATCTGCACTCATCTACACTTGGTCCCACATGTCTAATAACATTTGCGAGCGCCACATTTCCATAATTTTACTTTTCTATAGTTACGTGGGCTGCACATATAAGAAAAAGGAGGAAATGAAGCGCTTAGAAGGGATCTGAAATATGGGCATGCTCTGTAGAGGACACCAGCTGTTCTACACAATGGAATAGAAACTGGCATAAGTGGCGCAGATAGCCCTAAAACTTGTCTATCTGCTTAGTTAAAGTGGCACCCACTCCTCCAGACAGTTTCCTGCACCAGTTTTCTGGAGCCAGAAGTTTAGTTAATTCCCCTGAATGTGTTTTTCTTAGGTAATTGTAAAAAGCAGAATAACAAATATACAAGTAATAATAGTGATTATAATAATAATAATAATAATAATAATAATAATGTAACACCAATGAGCATGGTAGCAAAGCAATGCTGTCTTTCCTTACAACAGAAGATTTACTGTTATTATATCTCAGAAGCTGTTCCTGCTAGAAATTCCTGCTTACTTCATCCAAAACAAGTCTCGCAAGGCCACTCTGGTTTCCAGCTTTATTAATAAAGGATTTGTAGAATGACAACGCTTTCTCCTCTTCTTTGTTTAAAGGCTTATCATTTAATACATTTTCAATAGGTTTATGATTGATGAAGTGATTCGGCGAAGATTGCAGAATCTCAGCTTACAATGGTTCTGCTGAGTTATGGCTGAAAAGACACTAAGCTCCCTTTTTTTTAATTTGTTTGAGGTCTAATATGAGGTATTTTATTGTTGTACACATGTCAGTGAATGCCAGTATTTTCCAGTAATGGCAATTTACAGATACTAATAGATAATTGTGAGCTTTTTGGTCTTCACAAAGCTTATTGTTCTTTTCAACCCCCTTCTTCCCCCTTCTTCTGCCAAATGGTGGCAATTTTCACTAAGGACAGTTGAATCCATCTTCTTTTACTTCTTGGAACTCTGGGTCTGACTCATGAAACATTCCCAGGATGCAGCTATAAGGCCAGGGTTACATCACCAGTGCCTCACTGAACCAGGATGTGGAAAATGAGTAGTTGCAAGTGTAGCGGTACCCCCTAGAGGGCCGCTGAGTTTTTGGTCCCCCTATTCCTGCACAACCAGGGAACATGCGTTTTCTAACTTCCATACAGAGTCTGTAACCAGTCCATGGACTTGTTTTTTTGTTTTATTGAGGGAAATCAACTTGGATAGGGATGAGGGATTGAGGGATTATGGGATGCCCAACTTGAACTTGGTAAAACAACCTGAGGACAAACTTCTTCTCTATATACAAAACAAAAAAAAACAATCCTGGACTTTACTCCCTCCAGAATAATGTCAGTCTTTAATGGATCAGAAACAAATTCCTCTTTCAGGAGCTTTGTCCCCTTGGTGAAACTCACAAAGTACCAACTTCGTGCAGGAGCTCTATGTCCCCTCTACAGAAAATTCCAGCCCACATGGCTGCCTTGGAAAGTGTCCAAGAGCAAGGGATTTACGTTAGCGGTGACACTGTCCTAATGAAAGTTCATTATGCATCTGGCAGGCTTCTCCCTTGTTGGTGATAGGTAGAGGTACTCACACTGTCCCCTTGGCTCCTGCTGCTTGCATAGACTGCTATTCAGGTCCCTTTGCTGGACAGGTCTTAGCTCACTAAGCAGGGTGTCTCCTGGTTGAGACAATGTGGTAGTGGAGATCCCTCTGTTCAGCTTCTCTTTCTTCTTCCTCAGTTCCAGCCTAGAGGCAGAGCCCCCAGTCCTATGGGTCCCCTTACAGGCCTCACAACTTCAGCCTCAACACTTCATATTCAACCCAACAACAACCCCCTGGCCTGGCTTTTTAATATTTAAGAGCAGTCTCCCCACTCTCTGGGCCATCCTTACCCAGGGATTGAGATCCCCCAAACAACATTCAGGCTTCCATTTTAATACCCCCTCCCACTAAATACTGGACCTTTCCAGAAGCTTCCAATAGCCGGGTGGGGGGGGGGGGGGGGGGTTCTAGAACCTCAGCCTGCAGAGCCTGCCAACTGACTTAAATCTGACTCCACAGCAATCACCCAGGCTCACTTATTCCTCTGAGTCAGCTACATTTTCCGAACAAGTTATGTAGCACCCTCTAGTGCAGTGGTTCTCAACCTTATTAGTGTTGTGACCCCTTGATAAAATTTCCCAAGTTGTGGGGGCCCCTAACAGTAAAATTATTTTCGTAGCGTGGGTTTTCAGCACCCAAGGCAAGACAAGTAATTTGTGCCCCTAACCAATGGAAATTTAGCGCTCCCTGAGTCGCTTCCACTCGTACAGTATTAAAACCCCTTATGGTACATTTTAGGATGTACCACTCTCTCTTTTTTCTCCTTTCTTTCCCTTTTATCTCTCTCTATCCTAATTTCGTTTTTTTTTCTCCCATCCCTCTCTCTAGCCATCTTTCATGTTCTTTCTCTTATTCTTTCTCCCCCTTTTTCTTTGTTCCTCCCCCTCTTTCCCTCTCCCTTCCATGTATTCTCTATTTTTATTCCTTCTCTTACTCCTTGGTGGGAGGGAATGGGATGAGTGGCAGTGCTGGCGGGGAGTTGGAATGATTGGCAGTGCTGGGGGGAGTTCCGGTCAGCCAACTTCAGCCTTGATCAAGGTCATCTGCTGATCTGAGAACTGTAGTGGGGACTTTTATTGGCTACTATAATCACAGGTAGTGTTACTCACTGTGTCTCCAACTTTGTGGTGTCTCGTAGCAGTGACACCTATGCCGAAATCAGAATATAGGGTCTCCTCCTGCCCCTCCCACTTCACATTCCTCACCAGTCAGCTGACCTCTAGTCTCTGCCCCCCAGCCATGCCGTGAACTGAATGGGCGGCTGAGTGAGCGGCTGTGGGCTCCAGGAACAGCCCAGCTGGGCGGCCACAGGCTCTAGAGACAGCCCTGCTGGGTGGCCACCAAAAGGCTGGGACAGCAGTGCTGGCTTCAGGAACAGCCCAGGATTTGGTGACCCCTGGCAAAACATAATTTGACCCCCGAGGGGGTCCCGACAATCAGGTTGAGAACCACTGCTCTAGTGCTTATAAGTAAAAGCAAAAATGGAAGAGTGTGTGACAGGTTGAAAATGCAAGTAGGAGACAAGGACAGAGCTTTGTCAATCCATTACAGGAAGTACCTACATAGATTTTAAAAATTACATAAACGTGTTATAGGTTATGTGGGGTTTTAGTAAACGGATTAACATCTACTTTACTACTGTTGCCTTATGAGTTTATGTGAAATCTCCATTAATAGCTGTAAAATATTGTAATTAGGAATATATTTAATTTAGCTTGTTCTATGCAGGCCAGAACATATTAATCTTCACTAGGGATGAGTTTCGTGTTCGAGTCAAACCCATGTTTGACTCGAGCATCGTCTGTTCGGTCGTTCGCCGGCTTGCGAACAGTACAGGCCGTTCACGCCAAATTCGAGTGGCGCTTCACGGCCCATAATTCACTGCGGCATCGCAGTGCATTGCTGGCTGATGATTGGCAAAGCATGCACTATGACCTGCATGCTTGGCCAATCACAGCGCCGCCTGTACAGAGAGCTGTAATTGGCCAAAGCCAGGGTGGCTTTGGCCAATTATGGCTCAGGGGGTTTAGTACATGCCCCACACTATATAAGGCCGCCTGCACCTCGGCCCAGTGTAGTGTGTTCCGGCGTTGAGAGACAAAGACAGAGAGAAAGTGTCATTTGATTTAAGTTAAATAGATTCGGCAGGACAGTCAGTCAGTTAGCTGCACTTACAGTGTATTGTGTATATATATGCATCCCAGGTGTTGTGTGTGTGTATACTGACAGGCAGGTAGGTGTTGTTACAGTATTTACAGCTACCTGAAGAAAATTGCTGGTGTTCTTCTGATCCTATTAGTACCACAGTCAGGCAGCTACAGTATTTACAGTTAGTGTAGTACGTCCTCTGCAAAGTGTTCAGCTAAAGCTAACTGTAGAAGATTGGTGGTGTTTTTCTGATCCTATCACTACCGCAGGCAGCTACATTATTTACAAGTTAGTGTAGTGTGACCTCTGCACAGTGTTCAGCTAAAGCTACAAGTTAGTGTAGTGCGACCTCTGCACAGTGTTCAGCTAAAGCTTCAAGTTAGTGTAGTGCGACCTCTGCACAGTGTTCAGCTAAAGCTACCGGTAGAAGATTGGTGGTGTTTTTCTGATCCTATCACTACTGCAGGCAGCTACATTATTTACACGTTAGTGTAGTGCAACCTCTGCACAGTGTTCAGCTAAAGCTACCTGTAGAAGGTTGGTGGTGTTTTCCTGATCCTATCACTACCGCAGGCAGCTACATTATTTAAACGTTAGTGTAATGCGTCCTCTGCACAGTGTTCAGCTAAAGCTACCTGTAGAAGATTGGTGGTGTTTTTCTGATCCTATCACTACCGCAGGCAGCTACATTATTTACACGTTAGTGTAGTGCGACCTCTGCACAGTGTTCAGCTAAAGCTACCTGTTGAAGGTTGGTGGTGTTTACTTGATCCTATCACTACCGCAAGCAGCTACATTATTTACAAGTTAGTGTAGTGCGACCTCTGCACAGTGTTCAGCTAAAGCTACAAGTTAGTGTAGTGCGACCTCTGCGCAGTGTTCAGCTAAAGCTACCGGTAGAAGATTGGTGGTGTTTTTCTGATCCTATCACTACCGCTGGCAGCTACATTATTTACACGTTAGTGTAGTGCAACCTCTGCACAGTGTTCAGCTAAAGCTACCTGTAGAAGGTAGGTGGTATTTTCCTGATCCTATCACTACCGCAGGCAGCTACATTATTTACAAGTTAGTGTAATGCATCCTCTGCACAGTGTTCAGCTAAAGCTACCTGTAGAAGGTTGGTGGTATTTTCCTGATCCTATCACTACCGCAGGCAGCTACATTATTTAAACGTTAGTGTAATGCGTCCTCTGCACAGTGTTTAGCTAAAGCTACCTGTAGAAGGTTGGTGGTGTTTTCCTGATCCTATCACTACCGCAGGCAGCTACATTATTTAAACGTTAGTGTAGTGCATCCTCTGCACAGTGTTCAGCTAAAGCTACCTGTAGAAGGTTGGTGGTATTTTCCTGATCCTATCACTACTGCAGGCAGCTACATTATTTAAACGCTAGTGTAGTGCGTCCTCTGCACAGTGTTCAGCTAAAGCTACCTGTAGAAGATTGGTGGTGTTCTCATACTAATAATACTACAGGCAGGCAGTTGATTTTGCTAGCTGCAGTATCAATATATATATATATATATATATATATATATATATATATATATATATATATATATATATATATCCCAGCTTAGTGCAGCTACAGGCCATTAGTACGTCTGGAAGGCCAACAAGGAGAGACAGTCACAAGCCAATAAAAGAGGGCAAGCTCTGTGTCTAGAGGTAACAGTGCTGGTCGTGGACACGGTGCATCCTCATCAGCACGTGGCCGTGGGACATGCTTGGCCTTTTTTTTCGGGAGCTGGCCGTGTTGAGCCACAACATGCGGAAGACTTGGTCGAGTGGATGACCAAGCCGTCCTCACCCTCCTCATCCTCTCTTACCCATGCTCAGGGTACTTTGTCTGGCAAAGTAGCTGCCAACCCGGCCTCTTCCCTTGACTCAATGGAATCAGTCACTCCTTCCCTAGCCCCACCATGTCCTCCTGAGGAGTCCCCCAAACTGTTTGACCACAGTGTTGGGTACATGCTCCAGGAGGATGCCCAGCGTTTTGAAGGCTCCGATGATGGTACTCAGCTAGAGGAAGGCAGTAACATGAGCCCAGACAGAGGGGTGCCCAAGAAGGACAGCAATCTGGCAGTCATGTTGCCCCTGCTGCAGCATACTGCCAGGTTTACTCCAGTGATGAGGAGGGAGGGGATGATGAGGTCACTGACTCCACGTGGGTGTCTGATAGGAGAGAGGAGGAGGAGGAGGCACATCACCAACGAGGCAGGATGCCCTCCAGGGGCCAGCCTAAGGGCAGCACACTGACTGCATCACACTGCAAAGCTCCGCATGTGCAGGGCATTGCTGTCTCTGCGCGTTATTCCAAAAGTTCTTTGGTGTGGGCCTTTTTTGAGACGAGTGCATCAGATCGCACCACTTGGGCACCACATGCTTGACCAGACATATGTTGACCTGCCATGAAGTTTGTTGGCAAGCGTATCTAAAAGACCCACACCAAAGAACAAAGAGGACCTCTCCTTGCTCCTCATCAGCTGAGATCTCCAACCCCACTATACCTTCAGTCCTCTCTAAGACCTGCACTGTGGGTAATCTTCTATCAGTACATCAACGTCAGATTGTACCAGGCAAATTTCCCTGCCCCAGCTACTGCACCGCCGAAAGAAGTTCGCTCCGAGCCATCCACATGCCCAGCGGTTGAATGCTAGCTTGGCAAAATTGCTAGCACTTCAACTGCTACCTTTTAAGTTGGTAGACACTGCCCCCTTCCGTGAGTTTGTGGAATGTGCGGTTCCTCAGTGGCAGGTACCCAAACGCCACTTTTTCTCATGGAAGGCGATTGCGGCTCTCTATCGGCATGTGGAGTGCAATGTCCATGCCTCACTGGACAGGGCGGTCAGCGGTAAGGTGCATATTACCGCTGATTCATGGTCCAGCAGGCATGGACAGGGATGTTACCTAAGTTTCACAGCGCATTGGGTAACTCTGCTGGCAGCTGGGAAGGATGCAGGACAAGGTGCAGTAGTGTTGGAGGTTGTTCCGCCACCACGCCTCCAAAATGCTACTACTGGTGATTTTGACACACCTCTCTCCTCCACCCCCTCCTCTTCTTCTTCCTCCATGGCCTCTTCCTGTGCTTTGTCCTCGGAACCAGCGGTGCTCCGTAGGCGTTCAAGGGGCTACGCAATTACGCAGGCCAAAAGATGCCATGCGGTGCTTGAGCTGGTGTGCTTGGGGGACAGGAGCCACACTGGGGCAGAGGTTCTGTCAGCTCTTCAGGGGCAGGTTCAGAGGTGGTTGACGCCACGCCAACTTAAGGCAGGAACGGTGGTTTGCGACACTGGCAACAAACTCCTCTCCGCTCTCCGACAGGGACAAATGACCCATGTGCCCTGTTTGGCTCACATCCTTAACTTGGTGGTGCAGCGGTTCTTGGGCAGGTACCCGTGCTTACAGGATGTCCTGAGGCAGGCCAGGAAAGTCTGTGTGAATTTTCGCTGGTCATATAATGCCAGTGCTTGGCTGGCTGACCTCCAAAAGGAATTTAACCTGCCCAAGAGCCGCCTAATCTGTGACATGCCCACCAGGTGGAACTCAACGTTGGCCATGCTGCAGCAGCTGCACACGAAGCAGAGGGCCATCAATGAGTACCTGTGCGACTATGGCACCAGGACAGGGTCAGGAGAGCTTGTTTTTTTTTCCCCACGCCAGTGGGCCATGATCAGGGATGCATGCACTGTCCTGTCACCATTTGAGGAGGCCACGAGGATGGTGAGCAGTGACAGTGCATGCATCAGTGACACTGTCCCCCTTGTCCACCTGTTGGAGCACACGCTGCGTGGAATAATGGACAGGGCACTTGAGGCAGAACAGAGGCAGGAAGAGGAGGACTTCATTAGCTCTCAAGGCCCCCTTTATCCAGATAGTGTTCCTGCGTGACCGCCGATCACACAGGAGGAGGACGAGGAGGAGGAGGAGGATTGTGGAGGTTGAGCCTGGCATTCAGCATCAGCAGCAGTCTTTAAGGGATCATTTACAGTCCCAACAAACCCATGGACATGTACGTGGCTGGGAGGAGGTGGCTGCGAATCATGTCGTCCTTAGTGACCCAGAGGACTCCGGACCGAATGCCTCAGCAAACCTACGCTGCATGGCCTCCCTGATCCTGCAAAGCCTGCGTAAGGATCCTCGTATTCGTGGTATCAAGGAGAGGGATCAATACTGGCTGCCAACCCTCCTTGATCCACGTTACAAGGGTAAGGTTGCGGACCTTATCTTGCTGTCGCAGAGGGAGCAGAGGATGAAACATCTTCGGGAGGCCTTGCAGAAAGGTCTGTGCAATGCGTTCCCAGAGACTGGGAGGTTACAAACTCCTGTTCCTGGACAACGTGTTGCTGAGGCTTTGGTCAGTCAAAGAAGGAGCGGTGGAGAAGGTGGCCGTCTGACAATTTTTTAGTCCGCAGCCCCAAGGTATGATCGGTTCCAGCAACCATCGCCAGCGTCTGGGTTACTGGGTCTTGAGGATGGATCACTGGCCAGAGCTTGCACAGTATGTAATTGAGCTACTGGCCTGTCCTGCATCCAGCGTTCTTTCGGAACGCACATTCAGTGCTGCTGGAGGTTTTGTAACCGATCACAGGGTGCGCCTGTCCACTGACTCGGTCGATCGACTGACCTTCATAAAAATGAATCAGTCTTGGATCACCACCAGCTACCAAGTACCTGATGCTGATGTAACCAAATAATTTTTTTTGAAACGTCGGATCCCTTCAAGACTGCCTATGCTGATGCATAGTGACTATCCTGTTATGCTGAGTGACTATCCTCTTCCTCCTCAATGATCATGCTGATAGCTTGTAAGAATATCTTTGGTTCTGGGCGCCGCCACCAATGGCTAAGGACCAATTTTTCAGCCCCTGTTTAACAGGGACGTGTAATTACAATTTTTGATGCAATATTTTGCAAGGAGGGTTCGTTGCTGTACTCAGCTATAGTATTTGTGAGGGGTTGCAGTGTTGTGGCACCAGCACCAGTGCCTAAGGCCCAATTTTTCAGCCCCTGTTTAACAGGGGCATGTAATTACAATTTTTGATGCAATACTTTGCAGCAGGGCTTGTTCCTGCGCTCCAACTAGAGTATCTGTGAGGGGTTGCAGTGTTGTGGCACCAGCACCAGTGCCTAAGGCCCAATTTTTCAGCCCCTGTTTAACAGGGGGGTGTAATTGCAATTTTTGATGCAATACTTTGCAGCAGGGCTCGTTCCTGTGCTCCAACTAGAGTATCTGTGAGGGGTTGCAGTGTTGTGGCACCAGCAGCAGTACCTAAGGCCCAATTTTTCAGCCCCTGTTTAGCAGGGGCGTGTAATTACAATTTTTGATGCAATATTTTACAGGAGGGCTCATTCCTGCGCTCCAACTAGAGTATCTGTGAGGGGTTGCAGTGTTGTGGCACCAGTGCCTAAGGCCCAATTTTTCTGCCCGTGTTCAACAGGGACATGTAATTACAACTCTTGATCTAATATTTCACAGCATTGCCCGTTTCTGCGCCCATAAAGAGTAACTGTGAGGACTTACAGTGTTGTGGCACCAGCACCACCAAAGGACCAATTTTTCTGACCCTGTTCAACAGGGGCACGTAATTACAATTCTTGATCTAATATTTCACAGCAGAGCCCCATTCCTGCACCCACCAAGAGTAACTGTGAGGGCTTACAGTGTTGTGGCAACACCAACACCTAAGGCCCCAATTTCTGCAGAGTATATAGGGCAAGCCCCTACTTTCAAACATCCAACCTACAAACGACTCCTACTTGCAAACGGAAGGAGACAACAGGAAGTTAGATGAAATCTACTCCTAGGAAGGGAAATTCTCTCTTGTAAGAGTTAATATGGGAAAAACGTGTCTCCTTTCCACTGATGCTTTATCACCAATCCTTGTTTCACTAAAAACCCCAAATTGTCAAAAAACATTTGTCATTGGGACAGAAAGTGAGGTAAAATCTTCTAAAGAGTTTTCACAGACAGCAAAACAAATGTCACAGGGGTGATAACCCCTCCCCTATGTTTTCCAAGACGCTTAAAAATAGATTTTTTGGCTGGAGCTACACTTTAAAAATGTACCAGTTCAAAATTACAAACAGATTCTACTTAACAACAAACCTACAGTCCCTGTCTTGTTTGCACCGCCTGTATACTGCTGTTCAGGGGACCTGGGGCCCCATGCCTTTCCTTTTTCAATTTGGGTGCGGGGTTCCCCTTACTATCCATACAAGACCCAAAGGGCCTGGTAATGGACTGGGGGGGGGGGTACCCATGCCATCTGTCTCACTGATTTTCATCCATATGACTTTTATTCCTTTAAAAATGTCATTTTGTACAGGGACTGTTCTAAACATGGGAGATACATCATTAAAATCACTGCTCCCGAAAAAAACACCTGTTTTTAAAACTTTTTTTGCATTGATACATGTCCCCTGAGGCAGGACCCGGGTCCCCAATCCCATAGACTTCAATGGGTTTCTAAAGTTCTTGAAAATTTTCGGTCCGTTCGCAGGTTCTGGTGCGAACCGAACTGGGGGGTGTTCGGCTCATCCCTAATCTTCACATATATCTCTGAGACGACCAGACAAGTCGGTGCCCAGGCTTTTGGGAACAACGGGATTCAAACCTCATTTTTTTACACATACTCACTTCAAAGAATTCCATGCTGGGATATGCAATGAAGGGAGGCCAACCCATGATCAATACTTAACTTCCTGGGAAAATTAAAGTCAATCTCTTGCTCAGAATCTTCACAAGGATTTGCATTAAAGGGGGCTGACTTATGCAAAGTATAGGGATTGGAGATGCAGCCAATCTTTAACCAGCAATAGGGAAGCTCACCAATCAATTGCCACGCTATGCCAACCAATGAGGCATCAGCCTTTATTGATATACACAGTCTAGATTGGAAAGATCTTTCTCTTTATGGGAGAGCAGCCATCAGAATGGAGCCTTGGTGGAGCGGGTAATTATGGGAAAGGTCTGCCCTTTAATTATAACTAAATATGTTTGTAGATTAATGTTTTAAGGAATATGCTCTGTATTCCTTCATGTAATTCTCTTATTTTAACCTAATATTTTCTTTCTTGATGTAGACTATAGATAGATGGTTGTGTATTAGTTAGACCTTCAACTACTTACCAATAAGTGTTGTTATTGTGTTAAAGCTTTCACTCTTGGTTGAAGAACTCTCATTTAAGCCACATCGTATCTTTGAGATATTAAATCTTAAATATAATAACTGGGGAACTCTACCTTTCAGACTATAACAGAGCACCCAGCAAGCCACTGATGTCGCCCAGTGCCTCGTATACCCACAACCGCTACACAGACATGCAGATAACTGAAATTGTGCTTCACAATATGCCTAACCAGTAACTAAAGAGCTTGCAGAAGGATCTCCATAGCACAGGTTATTGCTAAACACTACTCAGTACCAGGGATAGGCACAGACCAAGGTTGTGGCGGACATTAGTACAGACCTTAGTGAAGGACACCAATGTACATTTCAAATTAAAACCATCAAAAAACACTTTGTCTACTCTCTGGCCCAGTTCTACAAGTACAAATACGTTTAAAATAACATTTAAATAAAGACTGCTTGTGGTATGAGATTACATGCATGGCATGTGGGACAGTCTGAGATTGCATGCATGGCACATGGGACAGTCTGAGATTGCATACATGGCACAGGGGACAGTCAGAGATTGCAACCGTGGCACATGGAACAGTCAGAGATTGCATACATGGCACATGGAACAGTCAGAGATTGCATACATGGCACATGGAGTCAGAGATTGCATGCATGGCACAGGGGCATAGGGGGTGTGCTGGGTGTGCCTGGGCACACCCTAATCACCAGGGTTGCCAACCATGCAGTGTCTGTGAAAAGCCCAAAGCTACAGTTGCTCCGCATCTCTGCTGCCTCCTAAGCCAATGGGAACGACACTGTACAAGCCCCCTTCCCTATTGTGCCTTATTTGACTTTACACCAGGTGGTGCCGGCAGCTGGTGTGTGTGGGAGAGGGAGGATTAAACACAGCCTGCAGTGTGGGATGGATTTCAGCCTACAAGGAGAAGGTAAGCTGGGCTGAGCACAATGTAGTCAGTACACTTGCATACACACGCATGCATATATGTCTGAGCTTTGGGGTGCACACCCTAATGCAATATGCTGCGCACACCTAAGCTCAGGGGACAGTCAGAGATTGCATGCATGGCACACGGGACAGTCAAAGATCACATACATGGCACATGGGACAGTCAGAGATTGCATACATGGCACACGGGACAGTCTGAGATTGCATTCTTGGCACACGGGACAGTCTGACGTGGCATACATGACACACGGGACAGTCTGACATTGCATGCATGACACAGGGGACAGTCAGAGATTGCATGCATGGCACACGGGACAGTCAGAGATTGCATGCATGGCACACGGGACAGTCTGAGATTGCATACATGGCACACAGGACAGTCAGAGATTGCATGCATGGCACTTGGGACAATCTGAGATTGCATACATGGCACATGGGACAATTTCTCACTGTGCTACATGAAAAAGAATGCAACCCCATTTGTCAGCTAGCACCTCTATGCTAAGCTTCAGTAACTATGCAGACTTAGCATAGAGGTGCCTGTAAACTAATCCACAATGTACTGCTAGCTGAGCTTACCTCCAGGAACATTTACTCAGCTCCCTCTGCTCAGCTGCTCACACCTCCCTCTTCCAGGCGGGCGCAATCTCGAGGGTCAGGCATATCCCACCCACTCAAGCAGCAGCCTGCAGGAGAGAGGCTGGAAAACAGCTGGGGAAGGTACAGGGGGCAGAAAGTCACTAGATGATGTGTAATGGCTGTGAGTTGTCCTGACCGTGGCTCTGATTTCCCGGGGGCAGGGCGCGCTCAGCTGGCTGAGGAGAAGGACAGCATATTCATCTGACCTGCTCCTCTGACCAGCTCCTCGTGGTCGAACACAAAAGGGGCGGCCGCTTACACTGCAAAGACAGCTCACGGACACCAGTGCCCATGAGCAGATCCCTGCCGATCCCTGCTCAGTACTCAATATAGCCCTGTATGAAACATATTAAGGGCTGTTCTCTCTATAGACTAAAACTGTCTCGGCCTTGTATATCTCCATCACCAAACAGATACAGTGAGGGAAAAAAGTATTTGATCCCCTGCTTATTTTGTACGTTTGCCCACTGACAAAGAAATGACCAGGCTATAATTTTAATGGTAGGTTTATTTTAACAGTGAGAGACAGAGTAACAACAAAAATATCCAGGAAAAAAGCATATAAAAAACATTATAAATTGATTTGCATTTTAATGAGTGAATAAGTATTTGATCCCCTATCAATCAGCAAGATTTCTGTCTCCCAGGTGTCTTCTATACAGGTAACGACCTGAGATTAGGAGCACTTTCTTAAAGGGAGTGCTCCTAATCTCAGCTTGTTACCTGTATAAAAGACACCTGTCCACAGAAGCAATCAATCAATCAGATTCCAATCTCTCCACCATATCCAAGACCAAGGAGCTGTCCAAGGATGTCAGGGACAAGATTATAGACCTACACAAGGCTGGAATGGGCTACAAGACCATTGCCAAGCAGCTTGGTGAGAGGGTGCAATTATTCGCAAATGGAAGAAACACAAAATAACTGTCAATCTCCCTTGGTCTGGGGCTCAATGCAAGAACTCACCTTGTGGAGTTTCAGTGATCGTGAGAATGGTGAGGAATCAGCCCAGAACTACATGGGAGAATCTTGTCAATGATCTCAAGGCAGCTAGGACCATAGTCACTAAGAAAACAATTGGTAACACACTACGCCGTGAAGGACTGAAATCCTGCAGCGCCCACAAGGTCCCCCTGCTCAAGAAAGCACATGTACAGGCCAGTCTGAAGTTTGCTAATGAACATCTGAATGATTCAGAGGAGAACTGTGTAAAAGTGTTGTGGTTAGATAAGACCCAAATCGATCTCTTTGGCATCAACTTAACTCGCCATGTTAGAAGGAGGAGGAATGCTGCCTATGACCCCAAGAACACCATCCCCACCGTCAAACATGGAGGTGGAAACATTATACTTTGGGGGTGTTTTTCTGCTAAGGGGACAGGACAATCACCGCATCAAATGGACAATGGACGGGGCCATGTACCGTCAAATCTTGGGTGAGAACCTCCTTCCCTCAACCAGGGCATTGAAAATGGGTTGTGGATGGGTATTCCAGCATGACAATGACCTAAAAAACACGGCCACGGCAAAAAAAGAGTGGCTCAAGAAGAAGCACATTAAGGTCCTGGAATAGTCTAGCAAGTCTCCAGACCTTAATCCCATAGAAAATATGTGGAGGGAGCTGAGGGTTCGAGTTATCAAACGTCAGCCTCAAAACCTTAATGACTTGGAGAGGATCTGTAAAGAGTGGGACAGAATCCCTCCTGAAATGTGTTCAAACCTGGTGGCCAACTACAAGAAACATCTGACCTTTGTGATTGCAAACAAGGGTTTTGCCACCAAGTACTAAGTCATGTTTTGCGAAGGGGTCATATACTTATTTTACGCATTAAAATGCAAATCAATTTATAACATTTTTGAATTGCATTTTTTCTGGATTTTTTTGTTGTTATTCTGTCTCTCACTGTTAAACTAAATCTACCATTAAATCATAGATTGACCATTTCTTTGTCAGTGGGTAAACATACAAAATCAGCAGGGGATGAAATACTTTTTCCCCTCTCTGTACATACATTCTACTCCTACAAAGATCATATAAAACATAATTATGAGTATATTTGTTCCCCAACATGCTTTCTGCTCTATACTAGTGTAGCACCCTCTAGTAGTGCTAGGTGGAAAGATATCACTGAGCCCTCCCACATATTTCCTGTACATGCTAGAACTTCTGGAAATATATGAGAAGTGAGGTGGAGCTGCCTGGAGTATTCTGAGGGCCCTGACCAATCCCCAACAAGGGTTGGCAGGGAGCAGGCCTCCTTTACATACACAGGTTCAGCCCAGCTGGGGAGGAGTTGTTTGGGTGGAAGCTGGAGATGGAGTGTTAGGCTGTCATGGCCTTTGAGGGGGTGACCTTGGGCCTGGGCTCAGGTGCGGACAGGACCTTCTTACAACCAATGGAGGTGTCCTGGACAGGAGGCACGGGAGCAAGGAGAGGACAGCAGGAGAACACTGTCGGGCAAGTCTCCAGGAGGAACAACAAGGTGCAGCCAAGACGGCTGGTGAGTGACACCACAGTCAGGAGGACTGGGAGGGCCTGGCTGAACCAGTGTCAGGCCTCAACTTCAGTGCTAGCTGGTCCCGGGGAAGTGTTAGTCTGCAATTAAGTGAATGTGCTGGAGGAAGAGAGGATGTTGTATATACTGGAGGTGTATATAGTTCTCAGTCCCTATATTGCTTTTACAAATCAAGTAGGCATCCCATATATACCCTATCCAAGTTACAATCCCCTAAATAAAACATAAAAACAAAGTACAAGGACTGCTTCTTGACTTCTGAATGTATGAAGATTTGTGTGCCTGGCTATGCAGGGTGAGAGGTGGACCACAACTACCAGCAGCCCCTACGGGGGGTACCGCTACACTAGCCTATATAGAGGTCGACATATTCTCCGGGGAACAGATTGGTCTTCACTAGCCAAACACAAAATACTGTATTATTATTACTGAACAAGTCCCTGCTTATAAGGGCAAAATTCTGCCACCAAGGACAAATGCATGGAATGTATTTTATGCTGTATGCCTGCAAATGTTTGTACTAGTGCAAATATACTCTACTGGCCGCTGCTCCGGGCTGACCTATCAACAATGTGTAATCAGCGGCGCCTGAGCAGTCATTCATGAAGTAATTCAGGGCCATGTAAACATTAATAATGTGTAATCCATGGTGCCGATAACTACACATTGTTGATACTGTATGTTGGTTCTGAGCAGTGGCAATAGCCAATAGAGAACATTTGCACTGTATGCAGAACACATGTAAACGTTAGCACAAACGTTACATGCGCAAAGAGTACAGATACGTTTTCATGCAGGATCTTGATGCCAGCAGAATCCTGCTCAATTTGCATACGCCCTAAATGAATAAATCTAATAAATGTAAAGTAAAAATACACCAGTAATACTTGTATGCTTATAAATAAAGTTAGCACGATTCTCAATAAAAATAAAATACTCTAGTGTAGATTGGTGGGCAGTGTAAAAGTGTAACACTCTTAATATTTTAAAATACACATCAGATTAAATAAACTCAAACCTAAGCAATCACAGGTCCGCAGTGAGTGTGGAACAATATTAGAAAACATGAGGGAACATGGAGCGTCCATAGTTCAGGTGCAAACAAAGTTCTAAATTTTAAAGTAATCTGAGCAAAATAATGATATTTCCACTGCTTTCCTTCTCTAGAAAATACTATTTAACTGGCTGCTCTTCCGGAGTTCCTGCTTTAAAGCAGAACTCCAGCCAAAAATAACCAGATAAAAATGAATAGTCTGTTTAAAAGACAAAATAACAAAACCAGCTTTTGCTGCAATATTCATCTTTAGTCCAGAGATATCCCCTGCAGTACTTTTTTTCTGCTGCTAGATGTCCTCTGATGGTCATTGTAATCAAACTCACTTCCTATGAGCCCAGCACAATCCCCTGTGACTGGACAGTGAAAGGAGAAGCAGCACAGTGATAAGCTCAACTCTCTATCACTATGCTTTTGGTCAGCACATGAACTGCTTCTCTCTTTGTTCTACATCTTCCTCTTACACAGACCTGGGATTGGAGGAGATTGCAAGAGATCGATTCCAGGTCGAATTCAGGTATTTACACTGCTTGCATTTAAAAAAAAATACATGAAATGATGTATTAATGATTACAGGTGTAGCACTATCCTAGTGTAGTATGTTAGGTAAAAGTAGGTTTTGGCTCCTTTTGTAAGTAAGAGAGTAGTAAATGTTTGGCCTGGTCTGTTTAAGGTTTCATAGGCTGAGAATTTGATTTTTTCCCCCTGCCTCTGGAAGAAGCTTCCAGAGCTTAGGGAGGAACAATAACCAGCCTGAATATTTATCAGGCTCCCCCAGAAGGGGGCTGGAATGGTGATAAACAATCTGAAGCACTGGAGAGCTGGGTTCCCCTTCTTCCTAGGAGGGTTCTATAGCCAAAAAGGCTTCTGCCCTCAGTCAGTCCATGGATTGTACAGTATTGAGGCCTCAACTAGACCGGGTCACAGGTACACATTTTGAGAGTGTTCCCTCTTTGTCAAAAACAAAGAGGTCTTTGACAAAGAGGGAACAACCTCCAAACACAGAACCACCCCCCCCTGTTGCACATAGAGTGTGCAGCCATGAGGACTAATGGCGTTCGGTACATGCTGCTCTCAGTGATTGAACCATCTGTCACCTGGAGTGAGTCCCTTCACTGCTGGCATTGAACCACCGCTGCCTCACCCAGCCCTCTGATGTCTAGTTGTATAATCCCCTACAATCTGTGAATGCTGATTTACGTTAACTTTCATCTGAGTGTGCTATTTTAATTTTATAATAAATCTTACTAGTTTCTAGTTGGATCTTGTTGGATCTCATGCTCCAGCAGAATGTATCAGTTACAGAGATGAGACCAACCATTTATTACTAGTAGGGGTGCTTACAATGATCAGTTTTATTTATTTGGGTAAACCTTTATCCCAAAAGGAAAATATTTTATAAGCAGTTTTTTTTATAACTGCTTATAAAATATTAGTTGGGGTTTATAAAGTATAAGTTTGAGTTTGGCTTCAATATGTTTGTGTGTCTAAATCTGTTAGTTCATCTAAAGCTCCCCTCCCCCCAGACTGAAAACGCTGCTGTCAGAAGGTGCCTCCTGTGCTCCTTCATCTAGATTGGGGGCACTCCAATACAGGATGTGTGTTACTGGCCAGGTCACTAGGTGAAAACAGAGGGAAAAAAGCCTAGAAAAAGAAAACGAATGGAGCCACCACATCTAATGAGTGGTATGTTGCAATATATTACATTTATGGTTTTTTGGTTTATAACCACGGTAATCATCATAGACTTCTATGGGGTGAACTTCTTCATTTTAAACATTGCATAGCGAAGTGCTCAAACTAAATGCATTAGAGCCATATATATTCTGGTTGATCTACATTTAAATGTGGAGTCATTAAAAAAGAGTTTGTATAACAAATACTATCATTACATGTTTTAGCCACATACTGTATAGTTATATAAATACAACTTTATTCTATAATGGCCATTTAAAGGGGAAACCCATCAAAACTTTTTAAATGCAACATAAAAATGAATTCTTTCATGGAAAAAAGAACTGCCATTAAAAAATATCCAGGGATTCTCTTTGGTCCACATTACTGTCATCTCCAAAGAGGAAAAGGACCGTACCTCTTGTAGGATTTACAGGCCAATCTCGCCTCGTTCTTAAATTAGATTAACACATCACCAAGCTCATCAACCTCGATCAAGTAGGCTTCATCCCTACTAAGGACAATGTCATCAAAATGCTTAATCTTATCCACATTGCTTCCCATATAAAGAAACCCTGCCTTTTCCTGTCAACAGATTCCGAAAAGGCATTTGACCGAGTCAGTTGGCAATACTACAAACATCGATCTAGGCCCCATTTTTCTCCAGTGGATAAAAGCAATCTAGTCTACTCCCACTGCAACAGTCAAGGTCAATGCCCCCTCTCCCTATTTATCCTCTTTGGAACCATTTCTTTCTAGCGTGAGAGCCAACCCAAATATCCAATGCTTGTAAATTGGAGACAAACAGCACAAAATCTCTGCATACGGAGATGACCTTCTATTTTCCCCTACCTCCCCACACACCTATCTCCCTAATCTCCTGAGAGAACTTCACACTAATGCCCCGTACACACGGTCGGACATTGATCAGATATTCCGACAACAAAATCCTAGGATTTTTTCCGACGGATGTTGGCTCAAACTTGTTTTGCGTACACACGGTCACACAAAGTTGTTGGAATTTCCGATCGGCAAGAACGCAGTGACGTAAACCACGTACGACGAGACTAGAAAAGGCCAGTTCAGAACCAAGCGCGACACCCTTTGGGCTCCTTTTGCTAATCTCGTGTTAGTAAAAGTTTGGTGAGAGACGATTTGCGCTTTTTCAGACTTGTGGCTTTCAGATCGTTTTCTGCCGTTCAGTTTGTGCTTGTGAGTTTGTATCTGCTCTTCAGTGCGTGCAAGCAAGCTACGCATGACTTTTATTAGTCATTGTGTTCTTGTTCGTTCGTTACTGTTTTTCAGGTCGCTCTTCACAGGCGTTGCTGTTCTTCAGTGCGTTCTGTTACTTCGTTCTGAGCAGCCGACAGTTTTCTAGCCATGTTGCATATAATCCCTTCTCTTCGTAGAGTTCGTGCTGTGCGGGGGCTTGGTGTTGGGGTCCTGACCTTGACACAAGTCCAGTCCATGAACAGGGTTGGGAGGAGTTCATGGACCAAGAATTGGTTGCTTCAGTGTGACCAGTTCTCTCATATGCCTTTGCTCCGTGAGATCCGTGAGAATAATCCTGATGATTTCAGGAACTTTCTCCGGATGACGGACCCCGTATTTCACAGTTTGTTGGCTTTGCTGACCCCCTATATCAGCAGGCAGCATACCTGCATGAGGCAAGCCATCACTCCGGAGCAGAGGCTCGTCGCCACCTTGCGGTACTTGGCGACGGGGAGAAGCCTGCAGGACTTGAAGTTCTTGACAGGTATCTCCCCCAGGCTCTGGGGATCATTATCCCAGAGACCTGTTCTGCCATCATCCAGGTCCTGCAGAAGGAGTATATGAAGGTAAGATTTTTATCCTTTAATATGACATTTTATTGTATATAATGTTTGCTAATATCTTATATTTCTTTTCCTCATTCCCTAATTACCATGATTGTAATATGCTGTGTCCCCTTTGTCCTCATGCATGCTGGATTTTTATGTAACTATTTTTGTTGTCCTTCATACATATTTGCCTTCACTTACCTCCCCTGCATGGTCTCCTGGCCCTATATTGACCTCATGTAGTCACTTAACAATGTATTTTAGCAGCTCCATAGTAGTGCTTTACCCCAAACACCCCTAAAATGTTTTTAAATGTGATTTGTAATTTAAATTCAGGCTGAGTGCCAGAGGCTTTTTTTGGGGGGGTCCCCAAATCATTTGGAACCCTCCTTCCCCCCAATCCCCCCAATTGCTAAGTCAGCTGATACCAATTCTCTATCTATCCTCAATCATCTATCTGCTGACTTTGCCAAACCCATACACACTATACCCATCTCTTTTGTGGTCAGATGTATGGATGAATTCCCCAAAGCATGTAGTGCAAGGGCCTGCCTGTATACTTTCAAATGGTACTGTTTCAAGTTTTTGTATCCTATTATTATCTTGATAGGTAATAGCAGAATTTCCAAATGTACTCAAATGTGTACAGTGTGTATTTTTATCTTTGTATTATGACACTTCTTACCTGTCCGGTGGGCTGCCAATAGTGTAACTAAGGAGGGGCTGTTCAAAGTAATACCCATTATTTAGGCATTCATCTCTCAATGAAGTGAAGAGGGTTACCTGTCCAAGAGCCCCCCCCCCCCATAATGTTATAAATGGCCCGGGATAGGGGGGGGGGGATATGATAGGTGTACCTTATACTTTGGTGTTTAAAAATTCCCATTAATAAATGTTATCTTGATGTTGGCCAAGAATGTTTCTGTCTAATCTGCTTTCCATGTTTTAATGTGCAAAAAGACTATTTTTTTTTTTGTTTTCCTCAACAGTTTCCTTCCACGCCACAGGAATGGCAGACTGTGGCCTCCCACTTTGCCCAGCGGTGGGACTTTCCTAACTGCGGAGGGGCAATTGATAGGAAACATGTCCACATCGTCCCACCACCCAACTCGGGGTCATACTATTATAATTATAAGGGGTTCAATAGTATTGTGATGTTGGCGGTGGTGTCGGCTAATTACGAGTTCCTGTATGTGGACGTGGGGAAGAATGGCCGGATGTCCGATGGTGGAGTCATTGCCCAGACGGAGTTTTACAGGCGTCTCCAGAATGGCAGCTTGGACTTGCCACCTCCAGAAGACAATGTGGAAGGACTCCCATTCGTCTTCATTGCGGATGAAGCTTTTATGCTGGGGGACCATCTTATGCGGCCATTCCCTATGAGGACCCTCACCCCGGACCAGAGGGTTTTTAATTACCGGCTGGCCAGAGCCAGAAGAGTGGTGGAGAACACGTTTGGAATCATGGCCAGCCGGTTCCGCCTATTTCTTACACCCATACATATGGCGGAGTACAAACTGAAGTACCACATATATATTGATAATGTGTAAAAAACAAAATGATAGTGAATACACTAATAAAGTTGTGTAGAACACAGCACATCAGGATAATGTGATTCAGTTTGTACTCCGTATTATGTATAAATAAATTACTGCCCTAACAATCTAAATGGAAAGTGAAGCTGCAACTAAAAGTGTTATACGACACAAATAAGAATAATAAGGAAATAAAGTCGCGCTAATATGAAGTGAGGTGAAAAAATACAAAATGAAGTACCACATATATATTGATAATGTGTAAAAAACAAAATGATAGTGAATACACTAATAAAACAAACGTGCAGACATATAAGGTGCTATTAGAAAAAATGTCCATACATTAAATGCACAGCAGGGTGAGGAAAAATGCAAATGATCCATACATAAAGAAGTCCATAACAAAAAGATAAATCCCAAAGTGACGAGTGGTCTAAATCCTCGTTGAAGTGAAAAAGTGCATTGATGAGACCTCCACCTTTAAGAAATTACTGCCGCTTACCAGAGAGCGCTGGTCCCTTGTTACAGGGGACCACGCTGAGCAGGTAGCTATAACCCCAGCCAGGGATCCCACAGGCAGGCAACGAATACCACAGCGTCTGTATGGATCCTCACTGTGACTTGCAGCAAAGTGATGTGTTTGCCAGGAAAAAACACAAAATGCTCCACATAGCGTAAATCTTTTTACATTTATTGTAGTGAAAAAGCCAAATGCAAACTTACAAATCGGTGAAGAGTTCACAGCAAACAAGAGAAAGCCGGCCGGCTTCAGATCAGCCCGTATCTTCCGGGACTAGACGTGCAGCGGTGACGTCAGGACGTAGCTCCTCCTCCCTATGTTGTTTCTTCACTAGCGGACGTGGTCACGGGAAGTAAGTTTGCATTTGGCTTTTTCACTACAATAAATGTAAAAAGATTTACGCTATGTGGAGCATTTTGTGTATTTTCCTGGCAAACACATCACTTTGCTGCAAGTCACGGTGAGGATCCGTACGGACGCTGTTGTATTTATTGCCTGCCTGTGGGATCCCTGGTTGGGGTTATAGCCACCTGCTCACAGTGGTCCCCTGTAATAAGGGACCAGCGCTCTCTGGTAAGCGGCAGTAATTTCTTAAAGGTGGAGGTCTCATCAATGCACTTTTTCACTTCAACGAGGATTTAGACCACTCGTCACTTTGGGATTTATCTTTTTGTTATGGACTTCTTTATGTATGGATCATTTGCATTTTTCCTCACCCTGCTGTGCATTTAATGTATGGACATTTTTTCTAATAGCACCTTATATGTCTGCACGTTTGTTTTATTAGTGTATTCACTATCATTTTGTTTTTTACACATTATCAATATATATGTGGTACTTCATTTTGTATTTTTTCACCTCACTTCATATTAGCGCGACTTTATTTCCTTATTATTCTGATTTGTGTCGTATAACACTTTTAGTTGCAGCTTCACTTTCCATTTAGATTGTTAGGGCAGTAATTTATTTATACATAATACGGAGTACAAACTGAATCACATTATCCTGATGTGCTGTGTTCTACACAACTTTTTACGGAAACATTCTGCAAACTATGCTGGCTCAGTTGGGCCTGAAGCCGGAATTCAAAATGAACCAACCCTGACAGAGCTTGAAAGTGGCCGTCCTGGCTTGCCCTCCCTGATTGCCCATGATGTCCGGCTAAGATACCTTGAGTTCTTTGCGAGTAGGGGGGCTATCAATATGCCAGACAATGCGTGAAACCTTTATCAAATAAAAAAAAAATTAAGCAAATCTTTGGTGACATTTACTGCTTGTGTTTGTTTTAGCTGACCCTGACAGAAATGTGGTGAGTCCTGAAAATGGCGTGATTGTGTAACCTTATACAAAGCACTGTTGGGTGTTATTTACTAAAGGCAAAGACACTTTGCACTACAAGTGCACTTGAAACTACACTTGTAGTGCAAAGTGGATTTGCCCTTAGGAAATAACACCCATTGTCACAGAAAGCAGCAATTAGAGCACCACAAAAGTGTTGGAGCGTTGAGACAATTATCCACACATTCTTGATTAACAATCTTTTTAATACCAGCACAATCACATGTGCATTTTGACAAGGTTTTTAAAACAAACCAACATGTTTGTTGTATAACAATTTTTGGGGTGGCATTAGAAAAAGTAGAAATATCCTTTTAAGATAAAACAGGCATGTTTAAAACCAAATAGAAAGACACAAATCTTGAACTTACAAAGTTCACATTTGGTAGAACTTGAAGGGAATATCAGACATGAGTATTTAGGAACTGTGTTTGATATTGCGTTCAGCAGATGGGGTGAAGTCACCCCAGGAAAAGCCAAATTTTGAAGATGCACACCAATTTACGAATGTCAACATGTGCTAGCTGCCATCATGGGGGATCAAGGGACGTGTTTTGGGGGAGCAACCCCTTCCTCTCAGCTACTTTATTATTGAGGAAGGGGTTGCACCCCCAAAATGCGTCCATTGATCTCCCATGATGGCAGATAGTACATGTTGACACACTGTGTGCATCTTCAAAATTTGGCTTTTCTACAATTCGACAAAAAATTTTAACATTGTAGCACACCATAAAAGAAAGTGCTTTGGAGGGGATTTAAACTCTCCCCAAAACATCAATGATGTTCTTATTTTTTTTAATAACATAATTGATGTTTTTCGTGATGTTTTCCAATGCAATATTACACCCCATGATCTCCCCAATCAGGATCTGTGCACTTTCCGAGGTGAAAGGATCTGGACCCACAACATCACGATCACCTAAAAAGATAGAAACCCAAAAAAAACATGTATTATAAATATGCCGGCATACATCTTTTACCTGAGCCTGTGGTCGCAGACACTCACCTGTTGTGGTGACTAGTTCCACCACGTCTTCCTCCTCCTCCTCTTCTTGTCTTTGGGGTATTTCCCCTTCTTCCAGAGGTGGGGCGTCTCTGGTCTCCTCGGATGAGGGGTGTCCTCCGAGTCTTTTCTCCCCTATGTGAAAAAAAAAGGTATACTTAGCACACAGATATTTGATGGCAGAACTATAAATATGAAACATTGCTTGGAAGTGGGGTACAATTGTCTGTTTTGGCTGAGTTCCAAGATGTAGAATTTTTAGTGTCCTTTGTCAAGCTTCAATACTTTACCTGTTTTGTACAAGCTTCACAGATGGAGACACCCCTATAGTATACACTGGAGCACCTGTGTGGGCCCCCTAATAAAAAGGGTGTTCTTGTGTCCCACAGTAGAGCTCCAGAGTCCAGATGTGGAAACAGCTGCTGAGTGTCCTCTCCTTACACAGAATCTAGTTTGCATTTCATTCTAGTAACAAACCCATCTACACAACCAAATTAGTTTCATACAAGTAGGCCCAAAAAATGTGGTCAAATGCATATGGCCAAAACAATGGTGTTTTATAGGCCGAAATAAAAATGTTTGATACGAACGAATAATGTGCCCATGAACGTGAAAGTTGCCATTTTAAACTGTACAACAGTTCATAAAAGCACATGGAGCAGCACGAACGTAATAAACACAAAAAGAATAGGAACACAGCACAACTACTTACTTTTTTGCAGCACTCTCCGGAACTTTCTGTACTGCTTGTGTTCTCTTAATTTCAGGTCCGACCACCGCTTCCTGAGCTGATCTTTCGAACGACGTACCCCGAAATTCCGGTGCAGACTCTTGACCACTTTCGCCATTATCCTGGCCTTTCTGACATTGGGGTTGGGGTAAGGTCCCTACTTCCCTTCATAGTCGGCCTTCTTCAGGATGTCGACCATCTCCAACATCTCCCCTCGTACCTTGGTCTCGACACATCACTATGATTGGGCATCACTACTACCGTGGGAAGAGTTCTCTCACAATAATCATGTAAACGTCAGTTCTTAGAAGGCACTCTTTTTCACAGTTTATGGAAGACATCCTTAGCTCCCTCGTCCTATGACCTGTTCTCCCAACATCCCAGCTTTGGCTACCGTTCAAGAATCATTCAACTCCATGTGGGTTGACGTTTATGATTCCCTCCAGACAGCTGCCAACAAATTCAAGGGTTTTGCTGACCGTCGCAGGCATAAGCCGTCTCCTCTACAGCCAGGAGACAAAGTCTGGCTTTCCACCAGAAACATCAGACTCCGGGTTCCTTCTCTGAAATTTGCCCCGAGATTCATTGGTCCTTACAATATAATTTCAAAGCTGAATCCTGTTTGTTTTAAACTCCAGATCCCTAAAAGCCTCAGCCTCAGGATCTCAAACTCCTTTCATGTATCCCTTCTGCAACATTTAGTTCTCAATAAGTTCTCTCGTCCTCTCCCTACCTTGGCTCCAGTCTCTGGGGATGATCAGGATTACGAGGTTAGTCAAATTTTGGATTCTCGCTTCTGTAAAGGTGTTCCTCAATATCTCGTGGATTGGAAAGGTTTTGGTGCTGAGGAGAGGTCTTGGATTCCTGCATCTGAAATCTTAGCGCCTCATTTTCTGAGGAAGTTCCATTTGAGTTCCCCGTAAGGGGGGGAGTACTTTCATTAATCTGAGTAATACCTTCTTGCCCTGTCTGTCTGCTTACCTCTGATCTGTGTATCAGCCTTAGGGCCTGCACTCTCACACCTGCATGGTTAATCTTCCCTCAGCGTGGCTCCACCCCAGCCTCTACAGGATACACTATTTAACACCATGCTGTCCAAGCCTGCCTTGCCCAAGCAATATTGTGTGTTTGGTCTTCTGTGTGCTTCTTGCCATGTACTCTATGTCTGTTTACCGATCTTGGCTTGTTCTGTGACTATCCCTGCCAGCTTGTTACCTCGACCTTTGGCGTGTTCTTTGTCATTCCTTATCTGCTAGTTGCCCCGACCTTTGGCTTATCTCCTGACTCTCCCTTGTTATCCTGTACTGCTGCTTCTTCTCTATTCTCCAGTAGCCTACCGTGAGCGTGAGCTAGGAAACCCTGGGGGCCGCAACCTGGAGCCAGTTGCAGAACAGTCCATCCTCACCACTAGAGGCTCTGGTGAACACCTTCTGGCTCTTAGACTCAGTGCCTTGAGGAATCTTATGCTCTAGCTCCCAGTGGGATCTGTGTTAGTGCTCCAGTAGACCTGCTTTCCTGAACCACCCAGATTTCCATCTGCAGCAGTTAGCCTCAGGGTCCACTACCTTAGCGGTGCACTCCTGACCCCAACGCTGTGCATCTGTTACCTGGCCTCAGGTGATCTGACAGCTTTTCTCCGATCAGCTGGTACCATACCAGTCAGTAGACTGATCGTAGAAATTAGGAACAACGGTCTGGCAATTTCTTGACTGAGTCCCTTAGGTACTCTCGGTTGCAAGCCATCTGGTTCCGGTGACTTATTTATGTTACATTTTTCAAGTCTGTTTCTGATTTTATCCTCTGTTAACTATGGTTGTGCTTCCTGAGATGTGTCATGAGGACATTGCAGTTTTGGTTACTGAAGCCCCCCTTAAGTTCACATAAAAAAATATTAACGGGACACGGGTTTCACAGAGCTGCTTAATCTTGTCCTCCTAATCTATCTTGAGCTGAGAAGATCTTCTTATCCAATTTCGTTGACTTGCTACAATGCTTTATGTTTACAAACTTGCAACTCTTTCTGCACCAATACCTTTACAGTTTTATTGTACGAACCTGTCACTGTTCCTAAATAAAGAGTTAAAAAAAAATGGGGGCTGCCTTTACTGACCTACTTTTGAAATGCTAGTCTGCTGGCTAGTTTGCTGTTTCTGGCTTTGTTGTTTATGGGTTTTTGATCTGAAACATCATAACATTTTGTGTAGCGTAGATAATAAACAGCAGCCTGCATGTAAATCTCATGTTAGGTTTCCTTTAAGATCAGAGATCTAGCAGGAGCTGGCATTTTATCCTACTTCAGACTTACTTAGCTGTGATATGCTGATTAGTTAGATTGGCCACATACAGGAGGTAAAATTCAGAGTTATTCAAGTACCAATCAGAGAGAGACACGTAGAAACCATAAAAATACATTTTTTAAGGGCTTACATCTTCTAAAATTATAACAGTTAAATATTATGTGGTCATTTTAGATACAAATGCCTCTTAGAAGTGTTCTTTAGAAGTAAATCATTGATTGCATAACTTCTTTCTTGTGTTTGTCACAAACCACCAAGGTTACAGAGACAGTTAATGTTCTTTTATTTCAGTGGATGATGAACATGCTGTACTATCAAGCATTGCGTATAATTATACGGTGTATATCTGCCAGTGATTCTACTAGGCTCTTGTGTTAGAAAATGTTACTAAAAAGAAGCAATTTGCAATCATGAAGAATTACTGTCACTGCTACCTGTGCTACCTAGAAAAAAAGAAAAATCAAATACTCTTCTGTTCATTTATTGTAAAATAACTCTATTGCTTTGGCATATTGAGGTTAGCTGAAATTATTTCCACAACAGTAGAGAAAAAGAAAGATAAGGGTATTGCAAAGGAGAACTCCCAGGAGCATACACAAATCACCAGTAATTATATTAATATTATAAACTACAAATTTTTAGCATGAGCTCTAGAGATACTTTTTTTTATTTTTTTTTCCATAAAGATTTTATTTTATTGTAAAGAAGACATGTAACAATTCACATCAAATGACATGGTAAGACAATTAACAAGCAGGGTTTACAGACAAAAAAAACCCAGGTTACAACTTGTGTAGGCTATAATAATAAAATAACTGGCTGCACAACCACTTCACTTCTCCCCCCCCCCCCCCCGAGTGGTGGAGCACATTTAAGGAAAGGAGGTGGTTGAAACGGTTGTTCCCAGTTAAAGCATCATGTGTGAGGCAACCTTGAGGGCATGTGGGTAAGGCATTGATAAGATCTAATTGTTATGATCGGCCATCAAGTAGACAACCAAAGAAGTGAAGGTAAGGACACAGAGCCTGGGGGAGAAGGGAAAGGAAGGGACAAATAGGGTAAGATAGGGAAGTAGAAAAGGGAGGGAGAGGAGGGAGAAAGATAAAACATTTATATAATTAAAAGGGGGGGCATCAAGGAGGAGAGGGGTCGAGCAGGCGCTGTAAATGACACCCCTCGGGAGACCCGCCCCCCACCACATCCCATGGTTAGGGTCTAAATTCATGCGCCTTTACGATACAAACTGGCGGTAGTGTTCAGTGGTCGCGAAGTGAAGCCCAGCATGCCCAAGTGAGTGAGAATTTGTGTGTTCTTTCCTGTGAAATATGGATCAGTTCTTCCATTTCTTTAATTTTAGAAATTCTCCTAAACCATTCTCCAGTTGTTGGAGTATGTGCGAAGCGCCAGTGGATTGGAATGAATAATCTGGCTGCATTCACTATATGCATGGCCAATGACTTGTAGTATTTTTTCTTTGATAAGGATGTGTGATGTAGGGGAAATTGCGTGGGGGTGTAGTCCAGGGTATATGTAGTAACATGTGAAATGATTTCACTGACCTCTCTCCAGAAGGGTTGAAGGCGTTCACAGTTCCACCAAATGTGGAGTATAGTTCCTTCCTGCTTTCCACATCTCCAACATGTGTTGGGAATGGAGGGGGGAAATTTATGGAGCCGAGATGGGGTTCTATACTACCTTGTGGCAATTTTATAGGCATTTTCTTGAATGGCCACATTCAGGGAGCATTTGTGGACATACTCATAGATGGTGTCCCACTTTTCTGTGGAGAGGGGCGTTTGAATGTCCCTATCCCAAGCCGTCTGTGAAGAAGCTGGAGAGAGGGTCAGTGTAGATGAAAGGAGAGTGTAAAGAGTGGATATTAAGTGTCTTTGCGTTGTTTTGTGGTGACAAAGAGATTAGAAAGGAGTAAGTTGTCTGGTCCAGCAGGACTGGTGTGCTTGGGTCGAGAGAAAATGACGAATTTGTCTGTACGACCAATGGTGGAATGATGCAGTTTTGGAGATGTTTACCAGACTCTCGAAGGGAAGAGGGGCTCCCTTCGAGAAAAAGTGGAGAGCTAGGACATCCTCGTGTGGCCATTTATGGAGTAAGAAGGAGCAGGAGTAACCCGGGGGGAAAGCTGGGTTTTCTCTTAGGGAAGTTAATGGACCTGGCACCGAGGCAGATAACCCGGATTTCGTCACTCCACCAAAAGCCAAGAGGGAGGGGTGGATGAGAGGATGTGTGAGGATCGCCTGTGGCCAGTGTTTGTGGGATATCCAGGGAAGTAAACGTAGAGGACCCAGAATAAATGATTTTTCCAGGTCTTTCTGGTGGCGTGTACATTCCAGTCCACTATCTTAGTCATGTGACAGTCCAGGTAGTATCTATATAGATCTGGAAGGCCGATGCCCCTATTCTTTTTCTGCAGCGTAAGACAAGAATATTTTATGCGGGGTGGAGAGTTCTTCCAGATAAAGACAGAACAAGCCTTGCGGTAGGCTGAGAAAAAAGCTGGGGTGAGATGGATAGGAATGGTTTGCATAAGATATAATAATCTCGGTTGAATGATCATTTTGATTAGTGCAGAGCGGCCGAACCAGAAAACGTTAAAGCCCATCCACTCCTTAAAATGATTTTGAATTTTGGTGAGAGCTATATGAAAATTGGACATATAGAGGTCTGATAGCCGGGTGGTGATTCTAATTTCCAGGTATGTAATCGCCTCCTTCTCCCATCGAAATGGAAAGGCATCCTGACAGTTACTTCCTGAATGGGAAGTTACATTCAAGGCATGTGATTTTGAGTGATTGATCTTGAGGTTGAATATACTGCCAAAGTACTCAAGATCTTTCAATAAATTGGGCAATGAGATGCGGGGCGATTTCAGGGACAGTAAAATATCTTCCGCAAAGGCGGCAACTTTGAATTCCCTTCCACCGACTGTCAGGCCCCCAATGTCAGGTTAAGTTCTTATTCTGTTAAGAAGGGGCTCCAAAGCCAGAATGTAAATTAGGGGGATAAGGGACATCCCTGGCATGTACCATTGCTGATGGAGAAGGCACTCGACAGGTGGCTATTAATCATTACCTTAGCGAAGGGGTTTGAATATAGGGCCAACACATATGCAAGCATGCGGGGTGCAAGGCCAACTGCCACTAGCACCTCTCGCATATAGTCCCAGGCCACTCTGTCAAATGCCTTCTCAGCATCAAGAGAGAGAAAGAACCCCTGTGAAGAAGAGAATGTGAGCCAGTGGTGGAGATTTAGGGTGCGGATAGTGTTGTCCCTGGCCTCCCTTCTAGGGACAAATCCCACCTAATCTAGGGAAATTAATTTGGGGATCAGAGGGAGCAATTTATTGTCTAAGATTTTTGCGTAGATTTTGATGTCCAGGTTCAGAAGGGATATGGGCCTGTAGTTTGAAACTTGGGCGGGATCTTTACCTTCCTTTGGAATTACGGCTATGTGTGCCATAAGCATTCCCTCTGGTAACACTTGGGGGTCCGAGAATGTATTAAAGGCGGAGAAAAATTTAGGGGCAAGGGAGTCTATGAATGACTTGTAATACTGGAGCGTGAAACCGTCCGGGCTTGGGCTCTTACCAGTTTTCATCTGTTTAATTGCCAGTTCCAGTTCTCCCATAGTAAGGGGAGTCTCCATGTCCTGGGCTTGCTGGGAAGTTATTGGTTTCGAAGAGTAGTGTGAAAGAAATTCTCTAATGTGTTCAATGCGTGTGGTTAACGGAAATGTTCTGGGGTGATTCTGGTGTAGGTTATATAGTTTGGAGGAAAAAATTTCAAATTCCTTTGCTATATCATTGTTCCTGGATAAGAGTGTTCCATGAGCATTTCGCAAGTGGTGAATTGTGGATGAGGTTTTGGATGCTTGAATCGTACGGGCCAAGAGGCGTCTGCTTTTGTTCCCATGCTCATAGAAAACTCTTTGGCCAAGGATATAGCGTCTTCTTGTTTGTTTGCCTAAATCATCCAGAAGGAGAGAGCGTGAGTGTAATAATTCTTGTAGGGTGGACTGAGCGTGCGACTGTTTGTGGGTTGTTTCTAAATTTGTGATTTTCTTGATAAGAGAGGAAATGGTTTCTTGGTGTATCCTTTTGGCTTTCCCAGCTAGTGTAATAAGTTCCCCGTGAAATACGCACTTATGTGCTTCCCAAAGGGATACAGCAGAAATATCTTGAGTAACGTTTTCCTTAAAGTAAAGGTTTATGTGGGTTTTCAAATATACTAATGTTATTGGGTCATTAAGTAGAGAGGGGTTCAGTCTCCATGTTTTGGTTCTGGCGCATGACTCAGGGTAGGACAGGGTGATCGTGATGGGGTGGTGGTCGGATAGGAACATCGGTTCTATAGTAGTTTGTTGGAGTAGGAGCAGGTCTGTTTGGGAGAGGAAAAAGTAATCTATTCTCAAATTTTTACCGTGGGGTGCCGAATAAAAGGTATACTCTTTCTCGGAGGGGTACATAGTGTGCCAGGCATCATGGAGTGTCAGGCTTTGGAGTTGTAGTTTAATTTGCCGGAGGGCTCGGTATGGCAAGGTAGATGCTCCCGAGGAAGAGTCCAGGACAGGGTTCAATGGGGCGTTAAAATCACCTCCTAGTAGAACCAAACCTGATTGGAACGATGAGAGAAGGTCGCCTATTTTCCTGAAAAAGGAAACATGGCGTTCATTGGGCCAGTAAATGTTGGCTAGTGTTATTGGTTTTGAGGCGTATGTACCTTTGATAAAGACGAACCTGCCTTCTGGGTCGATAAGTGAGTCAGTCTGGTGGAAGTTGGCATATCTAGAAATTAATATAGAGACACCTTTTATTTTAGCCTCTGGGTTGGTGGCATATAGTGCCGTATGGTAGATGTGACTAGGTAGCTTAGGCACTGCATCAGAGCGGAAATGTGTTTCTTGAAGGAAATGAAATGAGCTTTGTGTTTGGTGAGGGAGGTCAGGACTTGAGACCTCTTTTCTGGAAGATTAAGTCCCATTTACGTTCAATGACACACATTTCAATGTTAGGGGTGGAGTAGGGACCACGTTCTTTATCATGGTCGTGGTGGGAGGAGATTGGGTGGAAGGGCGCCTAGGAGAAATCTATTGGCGTGGAGCTCGGACAACCGGTGGGGAAATTCAGTGTGGGGGGGCGAGCCCCCTCAAAATTGGGGAGAGTGTGAGGGGGGAGGACAGAGTGGATAGGACCAAAGATGTGAGGGAAAGGCTCTGAGAGGGGGGGAGAAGAAAGAAAAGGGAAAAGAGGTAAAGGAATACAGAAGGAGTTAGGGTAAAGGAAGCCCGGGGTCTAGGGATTTACCAGAGGTGGAGATAGAGATACTATTCCACCTATAGGGGGAAGGCTGGGACGTCAGCGAGTGTCCAAAGGAGAACCGCTGTGTGGGAACGTGAGTATGAATGGAAAAACCACAGGTGGTGCCACAAGTCAGGGATCGTGGGGTATAATTGGTGTATGAAGTAGAAAGATATGGCATTGGGGAGCCAGAGCAGGTTGTGAATGCATGTTTTAACCAGAAGAACGAACATAAAACATATAACCAGTAACATCATATTTAACCGCCAATACAAAAGGAAAGCACCTCTAAAACATGTGCAAGGTTTCAGCTTCTTTGTGGGCCTATGGATAACTCGATACCTGAAGGTCCTATCTTATGTCCATACTAATATGTTTAATGTCAAATTAGGACTTTCTTCATATTTCACAGTGCCCTCCATGAAGAATATATTTAAAAAAAGGGGGGGGGGGGGTGAAGGAAGGACGAGGGGGTGGAGAATAAGTAAGAAACAATCAAATCAAATCAAAGAGAAGATCTATATCGGTAAGCCTCTATACCTTGTACTCAGTAAGGGGCACTTGTACTCCTCAGTGCAGATCCTCCTGTAGTCTATGATGGTAGAATTGTATCTGTGGTTATGCTACCCTTATTAATCTGGATGGGAGGGGCTGCGTGTGGCCTATCACGCGAACCCACCTTGCCTAAGAAAATCTAGAAAAAGGGTAACATTGACTGACCTAAGAGCAGGGCAATTCTAAGTAGATATGGGTGGGCAGGGAGGACAGCATGAATTCTCAGTGCACCCCACACCCCAGCCATCAGTGTAAGGTGTGCTACTTGCCAGTAATGATTATAGAAACTGTATCATACTCTGTTAGGATGGACAGGGTGCAGGAGAAGCCACGCGCACTCTCCAACGGCATAATCAGTGCTAGGAGTCTAGAGAAAATAGGCACTTTTCTGGAGGGACAAGCCCATCACGTATACCAAATGGAAGCCTATATGGTATTTAGGAATCAACATGAAGCAGACTGGAGATGGAATCAAGGTGATGCAGATTGCAAGGACTGATAGTGCAGGGACTCCATTGAGCACTAGCATCTCACCTAGTCCTAGACATGATGGGTGTCACGGAGAACGTGCGTGTGTTCTCATAGTTTAGATCTTGTTCAGGAGGGGGTCACAAACATTTTATAAGTAATTGAGTCATCACATAACCTTGTGAAATCATGCCTTTCCTTTCATTATACCTAGGATACATTACACAAAGCGAAATATTGAGATTAGTCCATGTCCCCAGCTTATGATGGTGGCTAGGGCCTTATCTGTGTGGTCGGCGAAGGCTAAGACAATTAGGGCGTATTGAAGTCCTTGAGGTGGTGAATCAGTGTATTAGGGTAAGTAGGTGGGTGTTCAAAAGAGGGGCCCAATCTAGAGATACTTTTTATTAGAAAATGTTTCCACTTTACAGTGAGATTTATTTTGTTCCCTCTTGAACAACTAAATGAAATTAAAGTGCATCTTTAGTAAAAACGTTTTTGTTTTGGGTGGTGCGGAAAAGGGTAAGACCCTCTGTCTAATTTTTATTGCTGTCGGTTTCCCTACTGGGGCAGATGTGCTGCAATGTGTTTCCTGATGACTATTGTCACCAAAACAAAGTAAGGGGAAAGCCAAAATCTTAGAATTACCACAAAACAAAACATGCATACAAGGAAGGAGCTTCAGACCAAAAGATAAAAAAGTCCAATTTAGGTTATTGGTATTGTGCTAAAAGACAGCCAACGCATTTTGGAGGTCAAAGGAACTCCCCCTTCATCGGGGCTACAACAAAACATAATATAATGTAAATATAATTGTGACTGATAAAATCATGAGCCTAACTGTCATGTACCCTCGAGTAGAGCCTGACGAGCAGAGGGAGGCCTCTCGTACAGCCCCGGTTCAAGGACCACTGAGGTTGCAACAGCGGCTGAAAGAGCACGGCGAGGTAGGAGTGCCTGCAATGTTCTCCATTAGCAGGCAGGTAGGAGAAGCAGATGGAGCGGTAGTAGAAGTTGCAGGTTTGCTATGGATGCAGGCATGTTGTGGATGCAGGCATGCTGTGGATGCAGGCATGTTGCAGGTTCTGGTCTACTGCGGATGCAGATATGTAGAGGCTGTAGAAAGCTGAGGAGACTGGTGCAGAGTCAGACAAGCCAGGTTATGCACGGAAGATCAGATACATCAGAGCAAAGAATGAACAAAGTTCAGGCAGAGGTTTGGCAACAGAGAATCAAGTAGATGCAGATAAATCAAGGTCAAGGCAAGCCGGGGTCAGAATTGGAGAGATCAGAATGGTCAGGAAGCCGGGTCAAAATAAGATCAAGGACAGGCAGAGGAACAGGATACAGGGGAAAGCTGCAGATCAGACAGCAAAGCCCTAGTGCAGCTGCCATATGTATGTCATTTGGGCACCAATGTTAATGGGGCATGCACATAGGCGTTTGCGCGATTGCGCGAATATTTGTGGGCACGCGCATATTCAAATGTCTGTGACTGCCAGGAAGGGTATTTGTGGGATTGTGCCCACTCATGCGTAATTGCCTCTGCCCTTGAACATTCGCTGCGCTATGGCCAATATGTCCCTGACACTAACAATCATAAATAATCATGGATAACATGCATGTACATGTACACTTTATTGTCAAAAGTATTGGGACACCTGCCTTTACATGAACTTTAATGGCATCCCAGTCTTAGCCTGTAGGGTTCAATATTGTTGTCCAACCCTTTTCAGCTATAACAGCTTCAACTCTTCTGGGAAGGGTGTTCACAAGTTTTAGAAGTGTGTCTATGGGAATGTTTGACCATTCTTCCAGAAGCACATTTGTGAAGTAAGGCACTGATGTTGGACAAGAAGGCCTGGCTAGCAAACTCCACTCTAATTTATCCGAAAGGTTTTCTATCAGGTTGAGGTAAAGACTCTGTACATGCCAGTCAAGTTTCTCCACCCCAAACTCACTCATTCCCACAAAGTTGGGAGCATGAAATTGTCTAAAATGTCTTGGTATGCTGATGCCTTTAAGAGTTCCCTTCACTGGAACTGAGGGGCCAAGCCCAACCCCTGAAAAACAAACCCAGACCATAATCCCCCTCCACAAGTGATTTGGACCAGTGCAAAAAGCAAGGTCCATAAAGACATGGATTAGCGAGTTTGGGGTGGAGGAACTTGACTGGTCTGCACAGAGTCCTGACCTCAACCCGATGGAACACCTTTGGGATGAATTAGAGTGCAGACTGCGAGATAGGCCTTCTTGTCCAACATCAGTGCCTGACCTCACAAATGTGCTTCTGGAAGAATGGTCAAATATTACCATATACACACTCCTAAACGTTGTGAACAGCCTTCCCAGAAGAGTTGAAGCTGTTATTGCTGCAAACGGTGGGCCAATGCAATATTGAACCCTACAGGCTAAGACTGGGATGCCATTAAAGTTGATGTGCGAGTAAAGGCAGGTGTCCCAATACTTTTGACAATATAGTGTATGTACAAATGCATGCATACAAAAATACCCACCTCTACACATACAAGTAGACAAGCAAAAAAAATTAAGATAAAGCAATATCAGATAGTAAGTGATAATGTGTAATGGATTTATTTTTAGAAAAAATAATAATATTATCAGATTCTACATGGTTATGAGTAGAATTATAGGGGTCTGATAATGTTGTCAGAGGCAGTTGGCTGCTTTTTTCAGCTGCCCCTGAATGTACACAGGTTCGTTTAATGTCGTTTTTAGGCAGTTGAGCTTAGAGGCCTTTTTTGGAAAGCAAAAAAATGAGTTCAGACACTGAGTTTAGAGGCATTTCAAGCGTTAAAAGCTTCTAAGCGCGGTTAAACGCGGTAAAATGAAATTTTTATCATTTTTTTCCCACAAATAGAGCTTTTATTTGATGGTATTTGACCTCTGGGTTTTTTAATTTTCTTGTTAAAAAAATGTAAAAAGACCAACATTATTCTAAAAAATTAAAAAACCCTTTTATATTTTGTAAAAAATGTTTGTAAACAGGTAATTTTTCTCCCTTATTGATGTAAGCTGATGAGGCTACACTGATGGGCACTGATAGGCTGCATTGATGGGCACTGATATGGGGGGAACTGATGGGCACTAATAGGTGGTGGCTGACAGCTGATCATGTGGTAAGGGCCCGGGATTGACCCCTTACTCCGATCTGTGATCACCCGAGTCTCATTGACTCGGTGAGCACAGAGCGCGCCGTGTGCGCCCTGCAGGGGGCACGCAGAGAGCGTGCAAAGGGGAAGACGTCTATTGAAGGCCTCCCAGCAAAGTAGATGATCCATGCTGTAGCCATCATTGGGCTATAGCGTGGATCTGAAGGAGTTAAAGTCTATGGTACACAAACATAAAAAATCAAAAGTGCTAATTTTAAAGACTTATGTGCAAGTTATTGCCATAAAAAGTGTATGGGGACCGGGGTCAACGCAATGCAATGTATCAATGCAAAAAAAAGTTTTTAAAACTGACGATTTTTCAGGAGCAGTGATTTTAATAATGCTTAAAGTGAAACAATAAAAATGAAATATTCCTTTAAATATCATGCCTGGGGGGTGTCCTTAGTATGCCTGTAAAGTAGTGCATCTTTCCCGAGTTTAGAACAATACCAAAGCAAAATAACCCTACTCTATCCAAAGCATAAGAAATGTTTGGGCTCTACATGCACTTTACAAAGAAAAAAGTGCCACATTTAGTGAAATTCTGCTTATGTTGCTATATCCTCATATAAACAGAATACCATCTATTGTGTATGTCTGTCTTGCATGTAAGTGGATGGGTAACTCAAGCAAAGAAATGTCCCTTATGTTTTCATTCAATAGATTCCCTGATCACCAGGTAATCTCTTATCCTGTGGCCGTACATCAGGCAGACTGTTTTTCCTAGAAAAGCCTATGTTGTTGGGTAAGATATGGGCAGTTTAATAACATGGCTCTGTAAAATATTGCTCATATATGCCCTTATTGTATAATTTTCTTAAAGTGGTTGTAAACCTCAGACATGAAATATGAACAAAGCATTTCCCTTTTATAGTGTGTACTTGTCTCTATCCAGAGCACTAAATGTAATTTCTGTCTATTGCTTTGTTCCTCTGCTATCAGTATGAATCACTTCTGACATGTTTTCCTGACACCAAGAGAAAAAAGGTGACAGGGGAGGGACTTCCAGCAGATTGACATCCTCAGCTCCATTCCTGTGTTGAGGAGGGTGTGTCTCTTCCCTCCAATCAGCTCTTAGAACTCCCCTCACGGAGTCCTGCAAAGTGTAATCTCAGCTCTCCATCCAGTTTTTTTCAGAACAAGACAAGCTGTAAATTCAGCACTTTGAACAGATGTAGAGAAGGGGAGACTGCAGATAAACACGTACTACTTATGTAAGAGGATTTGTTTAATCTCTGTGTATCACCTGAGGCCAGTCACTTCACTATATGTAAGGATTTACAACCACTTTAACCACTTTAGACCCAGAAGGATTTACCCCCTTCCTGACCAGAGCACTTTTTGCGATATGGCACTGCTTCACTTTAACTGACAATTGCGCGGTCGTGCAATGTTGTACCCAAACAAAATTGACGTCCTTTTTTTCCCACAAATAGAGCTTTCTTTTGGGGGTATTAAATCACCTTTGCGTTTTTAATTTTTTGCGCTATAAACAAAAAAAGAGCGACAATTTTTAAACAAAAGCAATATTTCTTACTTTTTGCTATAATAAATACCCTAAAAAATATATAAAAAAATAATTTCTTTCTCAATTTATATGTATTCTTCTACATATTTTTGGTAAAAAAAAATCACAATAAGCGTAAATTGATTGTTTTTGTGCAAAAGTTATAGCGTCTATAAAATAGGGGATAGATTTGTGGCATTTTTATTATAAATTCTTTTTTTATTAGTAATGGCGGCGATCTGCGATTTTTATTGTGACTGCGACATTATGGCGGACACATCGGACACTTTTGACACTATTTTGGGACCATTGCCATTTATATAACGATCAGTGCTATAAAAATGGACTGATTACTGTGTAAATGACACTGGCAGGGAAGGGGTTAAACACTAGGGGCCGATCAAGGGGTTAAGTGTTTGCTAGGGAGTGATTCTAACTGTGGGGGGGATGGGTTACCACTGACATGGCAGCGATCACCGCTCCCGATGACAGGGAGCAGTAGATCCCTGTCATGTCACTAGGCAGAACAGGGAAATGCCTTGTTTACATAGGCATCCCCCCATTCTGCCGCTCCGTGACATGATAGTGGGCCCCCGGTGGACATCGAGTCCGTGGGACCCGCGGGCACAGTCAAGGAGTATGTGGGGGGCGCAAGCCCACAATGCCGCGATTTGAAGGGGACGTACCTGTACGCCCATTTGACCAACCGAGTCATTGTGCTGACGTACATCATTGTGCGCTGGTCGGCATGTGGTTAAGGCCCAATACACAGTTGGAATACATATATATGAGTTGTTCTACTTGCAAAAAGATTTATATTTCTGTCCACTCAGTCCACAGATTTAAACAACCTTTCCAGACAGCAGATCAATGTTGGTGACCTGACCTTTCATTACTAAAGTTGATTAATACAGCTTGGATACCTTCCTGGCCTGTGATAGGGGAATGAAGGGGCATTAGTAGACAGATGAGCTTGTCACGTCCTCTTTTCCTCCTATAAGCATGTTCTTTTTGAGCACATGTATATTGTAGCAAGCATTCTGGCTCTTAGTCCTGTCCCTTTCTTTCTCAGTCTGAGTTCTGCTGCACACAGGATTATAAGATATTGATAACATAGAAGATTAAGGTACTTGTACTGAGCACATTTAGGCTGGGTTCACACTGCAGCACACTCCGGCTCACAGCAGGAGTCCGGTGCATCTCCATTCACCATTTCAGGTCTGATTTCGGCCAGAATTTTTGGCTGAATTCAGACCTGAAATGGACCAAAAGACGCACAGGAGTCCTATGCAATTTGCACTGGAGTCACTGTGAAGATGTGTGAACTGGCTCCATAGAAAGCCGGTCACAATCTCCTGCTATGCGAATTGGATGCAGTGAAACCCACATTCAATTCGCAACAGTGTGCACCCAGCCTTAAATTACACTTAAAGTCTAACTCCAGGATTCTTGTGTCTTGTATACAGTATGGTGCTGTGTTCCCACAGCAGGATGGTGACTTCTTGTCCCGCTCCTGAAACAAAATCGAGTCAATCTTTGTACTGCTCAGCCATTCACATGAAGTTTTGTAATGTATCAATGAATACAGGGCTTCCTTTGACTGGGTGAAGTGGAGAGTTGGGAGGATGATTCCAGAAGAAGCCTTGTATTACATAGTTACATAGTTACATAGTTACATAGTTAGTAAGGTTGAATAAAGACACCAGTCCATCCAGTTCAACCTGAGTGAGTGTGGGTCTACAACCCTGACCCTTGTCCCTAACCCTGAACATCGCACACTCACATCAACCCCTACCCTCAATCCAAGGTCCCCATTCATATACTAGGGCCAATTTTGGACAGAAGCCAATTAACCTACCAGCATGTCTTTGGAGTGTGGGAGGAAACCGGAGTACCCGGAGGAAACCCACGCAGGCACAGGGAGAACATGCAAACTCCAGGCAGGTAGTGTCGTGGTTGGGATTCGAACCAGCGACCCTTTTTTACTGCTAGGCGAGAGTGCTAACCACTGCACCACTGTGCCGCCTGTATTCACTGATAAAATACAAAGTTTCAGTTGTCACTTTAGTTAGATCCTTCTCACACACGCCATGGGTATATGTGGAATAACACCCCAAAACACATTCTTTTACTTCTCCCTAGTATGGGGATACCACATGTGTGGGATGTTTTGGGAGCCTAGCCACGTACAGTATAGGCCCCCAAAATCCAATTACCACCTTCAGGGTTTCAATTTAAGCTCCTCCAGAGAGCTTTTGCCCCATTCTCTGCCAAATATACCACGCCTCCAACAGCCTCCTGCCCATGGTGTTCGGCTTCGAGACCATCTTTATTCCATTGTTTCTGGTCCTGCCCATCCATTTCGGTATATTGGGATCAAGTACTAGCAGCCATCTTCGGAATAACTAACCGACAACTACCCAAGGATCCTCTTCTCCTCCTGTTTGGATGGATCTCTAACTCTAACCTAACCACCATCCAGCTTCTAAGCTCCAAGACGAGTATCAGTAGACACTCATCTGTCTTTTAGTTGCTTGAAGAATTATCCTTAAACACTTGAACACTGTGTTTCCCACAATCACTGAAGTTAGGAGACACCTCCAACTTCTGCTTTTTGGGGAAAAGTTGGACATAGCTTCATGGAGTACAATCTCTACCAAATGATTTTAAACCTAGTGGCAATCTTTCATCGACACAAGTCTTACGACTTCAGAGCAGTCCTCTTTGCTGATCCCTTTCACTCAAGTAGTCGATTAAAACACAGCTTTTACAGCACATACTATATAGGCAGTACAGTGGTGTAGTGGGTAGCACTCTTGCCTAGCAGTAAAAAGGGTTGCTCGTTCGAACCCCAAGCACGACACTACCTGCCTGGAGTTTGCATGTTCTCCCTGTGCCTGCGTGGGTTTCCTCCGGGTACTCCGGTTATCTCCCACACTCCAAAGACACGTTGGTAGGTTAATTGGCTTCTGTCTAAATTGGCCCTATATTGGCCCATATGAATGTGAGTTAGGGACCTTAGATTGTAAGCTCCTTGAGGGTAGGAACCGATGTGAATGTACAATGTATATGTAAAGCACTGCGTAAATTGATGCCGCTATATAAGTACCATAAATAATAATAATAATATAGGGGACAAGTTTATTTCTTCAACAACTGTTGTCTCTCGCTCCTTTGTTACTACCCTCTCTGAAAAAACCTCCTCTATTCTGGACCACAATTAATGATTCCCAACATCCACCTACCTTCCAGATAGATCAAGTTTCTAGATTTTAATTACGGTTACCTTGTTCCTTACTGTTTGGTTTAATACATAGATGTTTTATTGGACTCCTGGTTGACTACCATGATCTGTGAATCAAAAGTACAAGGTTTATCCATTCATGCATCCACTTACTGAAAATGTAAAAGAATGTCTTTTGAACTGGATGGGATATAGAGATGCTTTACCTGATACTGTATTACATGTCTTTTCCATTTGCAGGGTTTGGATAGTTTATTTCAGCTATTTTCAGTATTTTATTTTACAGTATGTCTCTTTTTTCTTCTTGAGATAACCAATAAAATATGTAAAACAAAAAAGACAAAGTTTTCTGTCAATAGCTAAGTAGCACACAGACTTAATTTTGTTCTGGGAGTGGGACAGGAAGTCCCCATCCTGCTGATGGAACACAGCACCATATACTGCATGTAGCTGATGCTACATAAAGTTTACACCGTGCTCCCAGAGGGCACATTTGTTAGTGAAGCAAATAGTTCATTTGGACAAGTTTAATCCAAACGAAATATTGAAAGTCACAAGAAACCTGGAGGTAGACTTTAATCATTTTGTTGAATTATTATTTAAAAACTGCATAAATGGGTGTTTTTATATCAGCCTGAAGGCCAGTTTCAACAAACACATTACAAAGTGATATTTTTGGCAGATTTAAATTTGAATTCAGCATGACTAAACTTGAAATGCTTCTTACTTTTATTTGTTTATATTCAGTTTTTGAACAAAACAGGTAAAGAGAGGGTTGTGAGAATAACCAAATATGACACAGTACAGCCGTTAGAATTTCTGAGATGCATTGCTAAGGCAGCTAGCTATACAGAACTTGATCAGTTCAATGGAAGCATGATTATTGCACGAGAGAAGCCAAGGCAAGTGTTGAGATTGGCCAATGGCTAGAAGCCCAAGTAGAGAAGGAAAGAAAATCAGAGGTAAAAGACCAGTAAGAAGAAGAAGACATTCTTCTTTTAGGACAACGTGAATTAATTATGTGTAACAATGATTTCACTTTGAGTGGAAGGTGATGGGGGTGGTATTCTGAAAAATATCCTTACTTTATGAGGAACAACAGGACATGTAAAAATCCCCTCCTCTAACTGCCCATGCCAGTTTTTAATTCCAGAATGGATCTGCCAAAACAGACTGTAGATGTATAGAATGTACAGTCATAGGAGGACATTACTGGAAGAACTTACTTGGACCATAGCTGCAGATTTAAAACATTTTTTTTTTACTATAATATGCATAGATATTTATACTTACGTACATACAAGAGTAATTATAAAAACAAAATGCTATATTGGCTGTTCTTAAAATGGTAAACTAAGTTTGGAAACAGATAAAATGGTCCTCCCAGAGTCATTTGTTCTACCCCATATTCATCAAATTGAACTGAATGATGTTTTCATTTTTTTCTGTAGTATATTGACAGGTAATGACAGTTTTGGGCCACTGCAACTTGTTTATTATGTGGTTTTGGTATCTCCTTTTGTCCTTCCAAGGCTCAGGAAAGTCATTGTCTTCTTACACTTCTAAAGACTAAAAAAACATCCTTTGTACTGCAATTAGCCGAAGTAAACATAGAAACATAGAAGAGTAACAACAGAAAAAATGATCCATCGAGTTTGCACCATTTTTTATATTTAAACCTGTTTTTTTTTGTTTTGTTTTTGTTTGTTTTTTTACTTTGTCATCTGAGCATAAATCTACGGTATGCTTGTCCCGAGCATGTTTGAACCTAGTCACTGTTGAGTGACACAGTAACTGTTTCCTGCCTGCACTATAGCCGAATGAAGACTACAGCATGGCTCTCCAGTTCTGGGAGGGCATCCACCTCCTATAACAGCACCCTCTGAGCGCCCCCCTGGGGCGCGCATTGAGCAGGCTCTGTGACCGCTGTGTCCTATATACACAGCTGATCACAGTAAAGGTCCAATCACAGTGGCCCTTTACCATGTAATCAGCTGTGTCCAATCACAGACATACTAGTTAGCAGCATTCCTTTCCTAACACGCTGTATCTGTGTGAGGAAAGGAGAGCTGATAACCGGCAAGACTGACAGGGCATATTGAGTACATTATCTACACTGATAATCAGGGCACTGATAATCAGTGTCCTGATTTTCAGTGCAGCCCAATCAGTGCAGATCAGTGCAGCTTATCAGTGCCCATCAGTGCTGACTATCAGTGCCCAACAATGCCACCTCTTCAGTGCCACATCATAATTGCCCATCAGTGCTGCCTCATTAGTGCAGCTGCATCAATGCAGTCTTCTCAGTGTCCATCAGTGCAGCCTCATCAGTGCCCATCTTACAGCTTCATTAGTGCCCGTCAGTGCAGCCTCATCAGTGACCATCAGTGCAGCTTATCAGTGCCCATCAGTGCCGATTATCAATGCCCATCAGTGCCACCTCATCAGTGCCCATCAGTGCAGCTTATTAGTGGCCATCAGTGCAGCCTCATCAGTGCACATCAGTGCAGCCTCATCAGTGCACATCAGTGCCCATCAGTGCAACCTCATCAGTGCACATCGGTGAAAAAGATAAATGACTTTCTTAAATTAAATACCACCAAAAGAAAGCTCTATCTGTCTCAAAAAAATTATAAAAAATGTAATTTGGGTACAGTGTTGCATGACCGCACAATTGTCATTCAAACTGTGACAGCTCTGAAAGCTGAAAATTGGCCTGGGCAGGGAGGGAGTGAAAGTGACCGGTATTGAAGAAGGTTTCAATCATGTTGTGGCTATGGGACCAGAAGGTACAGGAAAGCTCCCCAATGGGACACAGCTGGAAAAAAATGACAGAGGTTATAATAACCCTTCCTTACTTTATCCAAAATGAGAAAAATGCCTTTAGCTCTACTTTACTACAACAACAATGTTACCTTTTAGTATTATTATTTTACAGGATTTATATGAAGGCAGACATTACAGTTACATTACAGTTACATTACAATTTGGTACAAGAGGAATCAGAGGCCTTCTTTCCTCTAGACTATACATATTAAGTTCCTGAAGTATCTCCTGATATGTTTTATTCCTTAGTAAAATTGTGTTGCATTCAACTTCTGTATCCTTTTGAAGAGTAAACTTATGGATGGTGCCAAATCAGCAGGTGAATGTACTGTCTGGGCAGACTGGGTCTAAGGAGGGATGTCAATATATAAAGTGACACTTGAAACAGAACATCATTTTTCTATGATAGTTTTTGTCTGCTGGGTTTTCCTCTATTCAAACCTGTTTAGGTGTAGGTGTTAGCCTTGAGAGGGAGAAGTTATATTTTTATTTTGCTGGAAATCATAAACCACCCAAAATAAAGACTTCAGTTATGGGTAAATGCTGATGGACAGAATATCCCAATTGCTTTTTCTTTGGCTGACTCCAATGACAAGACCCATACCCTGCCCTGTTCATCTGGTAGAGCTCCTTAGGAACCTACACACATCCAATAGCTGCAGGGCTAGCTGGTTCCTGAATTACCCTTTCAATATGTGGTTGAAAGTAAAGTCAGATTACATGTAGCCTGTTATGGTTATAGAATCCCTGCCAATGTATATACTGGAGGTCTGTACCGAGAATTCTGATTCAGATATATAAGTGCTATACATGTTGGGATTGTAAAGCTTTTCATGACAACACTGTTATTGTAGTTTAGGTAGAGCTAAAGGCATTTTTCATTTTGGATAGAGTAAGCAAGGGTTATAACCCCTGTCATTTTTTCCAGCTATGTCTCATTGGGAAGATTTCCCATCGCCTCTGGTCCTATAGCCACAACAGGAAGTGAGGGGATATCTCAGCAGATTGAGGAAATTCCTAGTTGTGACCAGGGTCACCATTGAAAGATTTCCCCTCTATTCCTGTTCTGGACAAATAGAGAGGGTGAGCAAAATATAATTCTGGTTGACAGCACGTCCAGGAAAATCAACTTTATTTCAGCAAGTCCAAAAAACATGTTCAAAAACACAAATAGAGGGAAACAGTATCACCAACTAACGCGTTTCAGGCTACCTCAGGGCTTAGTCATAGCTTGCATAGTCATAGCTTAGTGAGCTATGACTAAGCGTTAAGAGAGTGTGAAACGCGTTAGTGGGTGATGCTTTTCTCCTCTCCATTTGGGCTTGTGGACAAGTTTTTTTGGACTTACAAGCAGAGAACTTAGACCAAGTGCAGACGTGTGAGCGCGTCAGACGAAGTCCTACGGACGTAACACGTACGGGGGGAGGAGTCACGTCTGACATCACCCGCGACCATCTTCTTAGTTAGAAACATATCGTTATGCTCACACGCCTGCACTTGGTCTAAGTGCTCTGCTTGTAAGTAAGTTTTATTATTTATGCTGGCAATAAAACTTTTAAACAGAGAACACTAGATCCTTTCCTTTTTGTTCATATGTCCGGAGGAGAGATCAGCTGTTTTACCATCATTGGATCGGTGGTTACCTTTACCCCAGGTTGTGGGTCAATGCTATTTAGGTTGAATCTGTGAGGCTTAAATATCTGTGGTGGATGGGTTGTACTCATTGTATCACCGTCTTGTCTGTCATCTGACACCGCACACTAGGAGGCTGCTCATCTCTCATTGCTTTTTCATTTGGACATTATTTATGGACATTGTTATATAATTTGCATTTATTGCACTGTGCTGATTCTGTTTTTTCAAAACTGTCAGTCTTTTTTTTGTTTATAGCGCAAAAAATAAAAAGAGGTGATCAAATACCACCAAAAGAAAGCTCTATTTGTGGGGGAAAAAAAGGACGTCGATTTTGTTTGGGTACAACGTCGCACGACCGTGCAATTGTCAGTTAAAGCAACGCAGTGCCGTATCGCAAAAAATGGCCTGGTCATTAAGGGGGCAAATCCTTCTGGTCCTTAAGTGGTTAAAGCAGAACCTGCTATGTAGCATTCGTTAAAAAAAAAAAAAAAACAGCAGTTACACTGAGAATACCCATCTCAATAGTTACCAGACAGAAGCAGATGTGACAAATCATTAACCTGAAAGGGGGTTTCATTTTGATACCAGATCTGTTATCTTATTATATTCCCTTTTCTCTAAAGCAACTTTCAGAATGTCTGTGAACTTTTTGTCATTGCCGCAAATAATTTTTCACACTGGTGTTTGCAGCCACACAGAGAGTATAATTTGTCATAATGACAGGTCAGGTTTTGGAGGTTGTAAATATTCTTTTAAGAATTTTAGAAGCCTAAGAAATACATGTCTTTTATGTCATAGTCATCAACTGTTCTGGCATCTGTGACACCCTCCTCTTATGTGTATGTGTTTGTGTAACAGGCCACTCTCTCTTGTTGAAAATTATATAGTATAAAAATAATGCCTTTCTTTATTCTAAAAGTCCGGCACAGCCTAAATCTTTTTTTATCTAACCACTTCCTGACCAGCCGCCGCAGTTTCACTGCGGCAGAATGGCACGGGTGAGCGAAGCAATGTTATGTTACAGCGGCCGCGACGATCGGATTAGTTTCAGAACTGATCAGTCTTCAGGTCCAGGCCAATGATTTCTGGCCTGGACCTGCTGATCGGTCCTATACGAATGAAGTGATATCATCTCTCCTCGTGAAATTATTTTCTGTTCCAGCGAGAGGAGAGAGGATATCCAAACGTGAGTTGCACCAACACTACACTGACACAGTACACATAGGTACACTTGTCACCCCTGATCACTCCCTGATTGCCCCCCCAGTTAACCCCTTCACCCCCTGTCACTGTGTCACTCAGTGCAGTGTTTATACTTTTCTTTGATCACTGTACTAGTGTCATTTGTGACACTAATCAGGGTTAGGGTACTTAGCAGTAGCCCCAGATAGGTCTAGGGACCCAGCTACCCCCTCAATAAAGGTTTACCCCTTGATCACCCCCTGTCACCAGTGATCACTGTATTAGTGTCATGGTGACGCTGGTTAGCTAGTTATTTTTTATAGCATCAGGGCGCCATATATTACCTAAATAAAGGTTTAACCCCCTGATCACCCGGCGGGTGATATCAGTTAGGTTTTAGCATCAATTAGGGTCTGCGTCGCCCCAGGCAGCATCAGATTAGTGCCAGTAGCGCTAACACCCTCGCACGCACCATACACCTCCCTTAGTAGTATAGTGTCTGAATGGATAAATATCTGACCTGATCAGATCTATACTAGCGTCCCCAGTAGTTTAGGGTTGCCAAAAACGCAGTGTTATGCCACGTACACACGACCGGTTTTGCCGTCGGAATAAACTCCGAAGGTTTCTCCAACAGAATTCCACTCAAACGGTCTTGCGTACACACGGTCACACCAAAGTCCGACCATTCAAAACGAGGTGACGTACAACACGTACAACGGGACTAGAAAACGGAAGTTTAATAGCCAGTAGCCAATTGGAATTGGTTCTGTCGGAAATATTTAGAACATGTTCCATTTCTAGGTCCGTCAGAATTTTCGAAAAAAAAGTCAGATGAGGCATACCTATAGGAATATTGGAATAGACGATGAAAAGCTTCCGTAGGACTTTTTCTGTTGGACATTCCACTCGTGTGTACGCGGCTTTAGCGATATCAGCCCAGATACCTGCTAGCACCTGCGTTTAGCCCCTCTGTCCAGCCAGCCCACCCAAGTGCAGTATCAATCGATCACTGTCACTTACAAAACACATAACTGCTAGATTGTAAGCTCTAACGAGCAGGGCCCTCTGATTCCTCCTGTATTGAATTGTATTATACTTGTACTGTCTGCCCTAATGTTGTTGTAAAGCGCTGCGTAAACTGTCGGCGCTATATAAATCCTGTATAATAATAATAATAACTGCAGCATTTGCAGAGTCAGGCCTGATCCCTGCAAACGCTAACAGTTTTTTTGGTAGCGTTGGAAGCAGTCGCTGACAGTGCTCTTTCTTCCTGTGAGTCTCACTAGTGTACCAGTAAATTTACAGGCCAAAATATCAAATCGAAGGTACACTAGTGAAGAGACCTACACGTTTCTGAGCATGACAGATGAGAGTGAAGAGGAACTCGCCCATCTGTCAGATTCAGGCTCAGAATACGAACCCGTAGACAGCAGCGGCACCCTGACAGATAGCTCTGACGACGGAGTAGTGGTCCCTGCCAAGGCCAGGCATACCCGACGCCGTTATTCAGCTGTTGTTGAGGTGCAAGAACCGCAGGGCTCTCGAATGGAGCAGAGAGCCAGTACTAGTGACGCTCATCCTTCTGGTGAACTGGCAAGCACCAGCGGCCTAGTACATCCTAGTCATACATCCAGCACTGCAGTAACACTTGGTGATGTTGCGAGTCCCATAAGTGCAGTTCAAGCTGGTGAGGTGGCTAGCACAACTAGTGTCACGCTGCCACCAAGAAGACAAAAACAGGCCCATCGAGCCCATAGTGCCCTTCCTGCTGCATTTGCCAATCCGAATTGGGAGCCCACCACTTCTGCAGCACCCATACTTCCCCCATTCACTGGCCAACCTGGAATTCAGGTGGAAACAGTTTATTTTACGTCACTTGATTTTTATTCACTGTTTTTCACGGAAGATCTCTATAGATCTATTGTGGACCAAAGCAATTTGTATGCTGGTCAATTCATCGCCGCTAATCCCCAGTTGACCCTTGCCAGAGATTGGAGACCTATTACAATCTCTGCACTTAAGATCTTCCTGGGACTATCCCTCCTCATGGGCATAACTAAAAAAAGTGAGTTGCGGTCATATTGGTCCATTGACCCAATTCACCATATGCCCGTGTTCTCTGCCTCCGTGAGCCGGAAGGCGATACGAGCAGATCTTGCGGTTCATGCATTTCAATGACAATGAACTCTGTCGTCCTTGGGGTGACCTTGAATACAATCGCCTCTACAAAATTCGGCACCTCGTAAACGCTTCAACCAGCAGTTTGCAGCCTTATTTACTCCTGATCAAGTTGTCTGCGTTGATGAGTCCCTGATTAAGTTTTCTGGTCGCTTGTCATTCAAACAGTATCTTCCTAGCAAGCGTGCCAGATATGGGGTCAAGATGTATAAGTTCTGTGACAGGGCAAAAGGCTATACATATAGTTTTATGGTTTACGAGGGAAGAGATAGTTACGTAGAACCGGAGAACTGCTCAGACTACATAGGGAGTGCTGGTAAGATTGTGTGGGACTTGGTGTCACCCTTTTTCTGAAGGGACACCACTTGAATGTGGACAAATTACACAAGTGTGCCACTTTGTAGTCACTTGCTTGATCATGGAATTCGCGCATGTGGCACCGTGCGATCTAATCGCCAGGGCTTACCCCAGCGGCTTGTAGATTCTCGTCTTAGGCTGGGGGAGAGAGCCTGCTTGAGATGTAATAATTTGCTCGCTGTGAAGTGGAGAGATAATAAGAATGTTTTCGTTCTGTCCTCCCTTCACGCATACACAACGGTCCAAATTCCTACAGCAACTGGTGTTGTGGAGAAACCCCTCTGTGTCCACGAGTATAACCTTAATATAGGAGGGGTGGACCTCAATGACCAGTTGTTGGCGCCGAACCTAATTGCCCGTAAGGCCAGACGCTGGTATAAAAAAGTGTCTGTATACTTATTCCAATTGGCTCTGCTCAATGTTTATGTGCAATACAAAGCGCCAGGATGAACTGGATCGTTCCTTAAATTCCAGGAAGAGATCATCATAGCCCTTCTGTTTCCAGATGGTGCTGTAGCCCAACTTCCCAACCCAAATGCAGTGAGCCGGCTGCATGGGAGGCATTTTCCGCATATCCTCCCTGGTACCCCTACCCAAAGAAATCCCCAAAGAGGATGTAGTTTCTGTAGAAACTACGCGGATATAGGTGTGACACCCGCTTTTATTGTCCCTCCTGTCCTGACCAACCTGGTCTTTGCATTGGTGACTGATTTGAACGCTACCACACACTAGTGGAGTATTAGCGTAGGGTACAGCATTTGCACATTCATAGGCACACTTACACAGGGTCTCAATGAAAAGATGAGATGGCCAATATGGATGAGATCCCTAATCTGGAATGTTTACAGTTTATATAAAAGTGCAAAAAAAAAAAACACACACACAAAAAAAGCCAAAAATAGTTAATATAATATTTTTCTTCTCTATTGTTCTCTCTCTTATGTTTGCTCTCTATTGTCCGCTCTATTGTACTCTCTCTATTGTTACTGTATTTTAGAATTGTAATGTTTTATTTTTACTTTTTTTGTATTGTATTTGCTTTGCAGATATGGTATGTCTTACTGTTATACTGTAATGTTACTTTGTTTTATTATTAACCATCATTTGCTTAGCAGGTACACCATTCAGCTGCAGCACGGGTTTATTTATTCTGAGAGCAATAGCGTTTACTCCCATGATACGTACAGCCGTGACTCCAGCGCTGTAGGAGGTAATTTCACCACCACAGTTAAAAAAAAGAGCATATATGCCGAAGCATGGGGGCAGGGGTGGAGGAGCAATTTGCTCCTAACATTAGGGGGCGGATTGCCCTCATGCTTCAGCATATATTTTTTAGGCACAGATTGCGTTAAAAAATTTAGTTGTTTTATTGAGTTATTGTTTTATTGTTACCATTGTTTGCTTTTCAGGTACGCCATTCAGCTGCAGCACTGATTTATTTATCTTTGAAAGCAACAGTGTTTGCTCTCACAATATGAAAATCTGCGACTCCAGCACTGTAGGAGGTAAATTTCACCACCACAGTTTAAAAAAAATGGTGCATGTATGCTTATCATTAGAAATGGGTGGATGAAGGGCGGTATTCTAATGGTGGGCATACCCACAGATCAGTCTTTTTTTTGTTCAGCCCACAGGCTGCATGAAAAAAAGAATATTACAATATTTGCCCAACAAGGACCAGCAACATACTGGTATGTTGCTGGACTTTGAGTGGTTATAACAGAATGATGCCTGCAGGTTTAGGAATCATCTTGGTATCATTCTTTTCAGCCAGCGGCCGGCTTTCATGTAAAAGCAATTCTAGTGGCTAATTAGCCTCTAGACTGCTTTTACAAGCAGTGGGAGGGAATGGCCCCCCCACCCCCCCTCCCACCTTCTCCCATGGTTTTCTCTGGCTCTCCTGTTCCAACAGGGAACCCGAGAATGCAGCTGGTGGTTCCTCCAGCTGACCATAGAGCTGATCAGAGACCGGAATGGCTCCAATCATCTATATGGCCTAAGAAACCAGAAGCTACGAGCATTTAATGACTTTTTGCCGGATATAAACAGCGCCATTAGGAAATTGGGAAAGCATTTTCTCACACCGATCTTGGTGTGGTCAGATGCTTTGAGGGCAGAGGAGAGATCTAGGGTCTAATAGACCCCAATTTTTTCAAAAAAAAGAGTACCTGTCACTACCTATTGCAATCATATGGGATATTTACATTCCCTGAGATAACAATAAAAATGATTTAAAAAAAAAAATGAAAGGAACAGTTTAAAAATAAAACAAAAAAGCAAAATAAATAAATAAAATCACCCCTGTCCCCCCTTGCTCATGTGCAAAGGCGAGCACAAGCGTCGTTCTGGTGTCATATTTAAACAGCAATTGCACCATTCATGTGAGGTATCACCGCAAAGGTAAGATCAAGGGCAGTCATTTTAGCAGTAGACCTCCTCTGTAAATCTAAAGTGTTAACCTTTAAAAGATTTTAAAGGCTTTTAAAAATGTATGTAGTTTGTCGCCACTGCATGTTTGTGCGCAATTTTAAAGCATGTCGTGTTTGGTATCCATGCACTTGGTATAAGATCATATTTTTTATTTCATCAAACATCTCGGCAATATAGTTTGTTTTAGTGCATTCAAATTAAAAAAAAAGTGTTTTATGTCCAAAAAAATTGCGTTTGAAAAATCGCTGCGCAAATACTGTGTGAAAAAAAAAAGTTGCAACACCCACCATTTTATTCTGTAGGGCCTTTGCTTTAAAAAATATATATATTGTTTGGGGGTTTAAAGTAATTCCCTAGCAAAAATAAACAATTTTCAAGTAAACAAAGTGTCAGAAAGGGCTTTATCTTTAAGTGGTTAGAAGAGTGGGTGATGTGTGACATAAGCTTCTAATGTTGTGCATAAAATGCCAGGACAGTTCAACCCCCCCCCCCAAATGACCCTTTTTATAAAGTAGACACCCCAAGCTATTTGCTTAGATGCATGTTAAGCCCATTGAATATTTTATTTTTTTGTCACAAGTGATTGAAAAATGACAAAAAAAATAAAAAATTACGATCAACGAAAAATCAACGATATTGAAAATTATGATATATTGCTCACACGTACCATGGTCATATGTGGTATTACACCCCAAAATACATTCTGCTGCTTCTCCTGAGTATGGGGATACCTCTTGTGTGAAACTTTTTGGGAGCCTAGCCATGTACAGGACCCCGAAAACCAATCACCGCCTTCAGGATTTCTAAGAGTGTAAATTTTTGATTTCACTCCTCACTACTTATCACAGTTACGAAGGCTATAAAATGCCAAGATAGCACAAAACCGCCCTAAATGACCCCATTTTGGAAAGAAGACACTTCAAGCTTTTTGCTGAGAGGCATGTTGTGTCCATGGAATATTTGAGATTTTGCCACAAGTTTCGGAAAAATTTCAATTTTTTTTTTTACACAAAGTTGTCACTAAATTATATATTGTTCAAACATGGCATTGTTATATGTGGAATTACACCCCAAAATATATTCTGCTGCTTCTCCTGAGTATGGGGATACCACATGTGTGAGACTTTTTGAGAGCCTAGTCGCGTACGGGACCTCGAAAACCAGGCACTGCCTTTAGGCTTTCTAAAGGCGTAAAATTGTGATTTCACTCCTCACTACCTATCACAGTTACGGAGGCCCTGAAATGTCCAGAGTGCACAACCCCCCCCCCCTCCAAATGACCCCATTTTGGAAAGTAGACACCCCAAGGTATTTGCTAAGAGGTATGGTGAGTATTTTGCAGCTCTCATTTATTTTCGAAAATGAAGAAGAAAGAAAAGAAAAATTTATTTTTATTTTTTTATTTTTTCAATTTTCAAAACTTTGTGACAAAAATCGAGATCTGCAAAATACTCAACATGCCTCTCAGCAAATAGCTTGGGGTGTCTACTTTCCAAAATGGGGTCATTTGGGGGTTTTGTGTCATCTAGGCATTTCATGGCCTCCGAAACTGTGATAGGCAGTGAGGAGTGAAATCAAAAGGTACACGCTTAGCAAGCCTGAAGGCGGTGATTGGTTTTCGGGGTCCTGTACACGGCTAGACTGCCAAAAAGTCCCACATGTGCTATCCCCGTACTCAGGAGAAGCAGTAAAATGTATTTTGGGGTGTAATTCCACATATAACCATGCCATGTTTGAACAAAATATCATTTAGTGACAACTTTGTAAAAAAAAAAAAAGTTAATTTTCTGGAAACTTGTGGCAAAATATAAAATACTCCATGTGGCTGAATACATTTTGGCCTAAATTTATGACTAAAATTGAGTTTATTGAATTGTTTTTATAACAAAAAATAGAAAATATAATTTTTTTTCCAAATTTTTGGTCTTTTTCAGTTTATATCACAAAAAAATTAAATCACAGAGGCGTTCAAATACCATCAAAAGAAAGCTCTATTTGTGGGGGGAAAAAAGACGCAAATTTAGTTTGGGTACAGCATTGCATGACCGCGCAATTACCAGTTAAAGCAGCGCAGTGCCAAATTGTAAAAGTGCTCTGGTCATTGAGCAGCCAAATCCTCCGGGACTGAAGTGGTTAAAACTCAGATTTTATACTGTAGACTAAGAAGGAAAATGTAATAAAACCGACATTTAGAGTGTCAACTTTTTGGAATACCTTTGACATAATATTTTTTATTTTTACACTCTGAAATCAAAAGTAGAACTTGATAGACAATATAGACTGTTTTATAACAGGCTCCACCCAAATACAGCACTTCACAATACAAAAGCTGAAAATATATATAAAATAATAGAAATGATATCAAATGTAGACAAGTAAAACATAATAGGAAATAATTACAGAACATGAAATCGGAATTTGAGATGTGCACATAAAGATAGAGGTAGGGTGGGATTACAATTTAGTGCAACTTCAGTTAAAGCAGCACCCAAAACCAAAAATATAATATAATGCACCTTACCAATTATTAGATGTCATGGCTGCATTAGTTTTCTTTTTAGGCTTTTCCCTCCATTTTCACCTTGTGATCTGGCCAGTAACACACCTCCTGTATTGGAGTACCCCCACTCTGAATGAAGGAGCACAAGGGGCACAGCAGACAGCAGCATTTTCAGGTGGGGGGAGGAGCAGAGTGTTAACCGCTTAGCGACTAGCGACCGTAGATTTAATTCGGCAGGGCGGCCGGTCTGCGGCAGATCACATACCTGGTACATGATCTGACAGTTCCGAGTCCGGGGCGCACATGCATGCTGCTGGCGACCCACTCCTTCTGTGATTGGACACACTTTTGCACAAACCAATCCTGCTGTGATTGAAAGAACTTTTGCGCAAACCAATCAATATACACAATTTGGATTTTTTTTTACCAAAAATATGTAGCAGAATACATATTGGCCTAAATTGATGAAGAAATTAGATTTTTTACATTCTTTTATTGGGAATGTTTTAAAGCAGAAAGTAAAAAAAGTCTTTTTTTGTTTATAGCGCAAAAAATAAAAATCACAGAGGTAATCAAATACCATCAAAAGAAAGCTCTATTTGTGGGAAAAAAAAGTACATGAATTTATTTTTGGTACAGCGTTGCCTGCCCACGCAATTGTCAGTTAAAATAACAGGGTACCATATCGCGAAAAATGGCCTGGTCATGAAGGGGGGTAAACCTTCTGGAGCTGAAGTAGTTAAATATACTAGCAGATTTAAATACACTAACAAATTGAGTCCAAACTCCAGCTCTCACTTTATTATCAGTTAAGGCAAACTGTTTTTTTTTTCTTTCTTTTGGCATAAAGGGTTTACATGAATAAATAAGAGCTGTTTATTGTAAGCACCCCTGTCAGTGGTAAGTGGTTTGTCCTATTCCTATTCCTGTAAATGAAACAGATCTGGAAGAAAGCTTGTTCTTTTGTAAAACAACCAACTTACTGGCTGAATCACCAGATGAAAATAGAAGAAAGAAAGCCTAAAAAAGAAAACAAATTCAGACATCACATCTCCGAATTACTCAGCTGTAAAATAATAAATCTTTGCTTTTGGGTTTAATACTGCTTTAGGTGCAAACTGTCTTTTATAAGCCTGTACCAATTACACTTCATTAAAGCCTATAGTAAATAAACTATCCATCCTGCCTTCTAATAAGTCAGTCCAAACATGTCTTCCTCTTTACATCAGAAAATGTCAGGCATTCTACATTGATTAAAGCTGAAGTGTGGCAGGGTCATGCAGCAAGACAATACACGCAAACACATAGGTCAGCCAACAGCAGAATGGCTGAAAATAATGAACGTTATGGAATAGCTATTTAGGAGAAGGGGAGACAAAAAAAATGGTTCATCATTACAAGATTTTATTGTATTTTTATTGAATACTATGCACAGTAATACTACAATTCTATAAGGAAAACACCCTTATTCTCACCCCTCGTATCTTCTTTCTGTACCCCAGTGTCAGGCTGAGAACAGCTTACTTTATGCACATATGAAATATCTTTAGGCATATATTGCTGTTTATTAAATGTGGGACATGCAAGGGCTGCATTTTATTTAGCAATAATATAATGTTAGTACTGACAATGTACAGACAGAGATTCAAGAAGCTGTACAAGTGTTTTCATAGATGTCAAACCTTCTGGCAGCTGCCAGAAAAGACATTTTGCCACTCTGGCCCTACACTATAATAAAATACATTAAAAATGAAGTGTCCCAATCTAATAGCACTCACACCAGCAATGGCCTTACTAGGTCTAAACTTAGATCTATACCCGCTCAATTATAGGACTATAGTAGCCAGGGCTTTTTTTCAGCAGGAACTAGGGGGAACTAAGTTCCACCACCTCTGGCTCAGGTCTTCTGCTCCCTGCTCACCACTATCACTTGGTAACACTGAAGTCCAGCTTCTGCATTTACAAGTGATAGCTTATCTCCCAGTAGCTCCCACAGCTCAGATCCCCTGCGCAGATCCCACTGAGTGCCGGACAGGGACAAGAGAGATACAGAACAGGTGCCCAGGGTTCAGTGCAGTCATGGGCAGGAGAGAGTGCGTGGTAGGCTGCACCCTCTGTGGTCTTCATTTTTTCCTGGTGACCAGTTGTTGATGCTCCTACTGCATGATCTCCCTTGCAAGTGACTGTAGTATAGTATAGTATGCTGGGAGGTACTACATCCGGATAGGTGCTTCAGCTTAATATTGCAACAAAGGTAAGGAATATGACAGATGGCGGAGCTTTTAAGGAGGGGGGAGAAGATGAGGGCAGTGGAGGGAGGGGTTGTATGCAAAGGGAAGAGCTACTATTTGATGCCATTTGGCAGGTATGTGTGTGGCGGGCATAGTTGAGTTCCTGCACCTATTCTCTGAGAAAAAAAGCCCTGATAGTAGCCAATATACTGTTAGCCTCGAGACTCATTGTAACTAAATTATGGAAATCCACTCTAGCTCCTAATCTATCTGATGTCATTTTAAGACTCAATTCCATAGCCCATTTTGAATTAATGTTAGCACACAAAAATGGAGCCATAACTACAGTCAGGTCTATAAACATCGACACAATTCTAATCTTTTTGGCTCTATACACCACCACAATGGATTTGAAATGAAACGAGCAAGATGAGAACAAGAACAGCTGAGCATCCAATTGTCCCATTACTTTTGGTCCCTTAAAAAGTGGGAGGCACATATACAAACTGTTGTAATTCCTACACCATTCACCTGATTTGGATGTAAATACATTCAAATTAAAGCTGAAAGTCTGCAGTTAAAACACATCTTGTTCGTTACATTTCAAATCCATTGTGGTGGTGTATAGAGCCAAAAAAATTTGAATTGTGTCGATGTCCCAATATTTATGGACCTGACTGTAAATTCACGAAAGTTTGGCTTGAGCTTCAAATTTCTTTAAAGACACCAATAACTACTAAACTTATGTTTCCAGTAGATCTTAAGACAAAACTATAATGCCCCGTACACACGGTCGGATTTTCCGATGGAAAATGTCCGATCGGAGCGCGTTGTCGGAAATTCCGACCGTGTGTGGGCTCCATCGGACATTTTCCATCGGATTTTCCGACACACAAAGTTGGAGAGCAGGAGATAAAATTTTCCAACAACAAAATCCGTTGTCGGAAATTCCGATCGTGTGTACACAAATCCGACGGACAAAGTGCCATGCATGCTCAGAATAAATAAAGAGATGAAAGCTATTGGCCACTGCCCCGTTTATAGTCCCGACGTACGTGTTTTACGTCACCGCGTTTAGAACGATCGGATTTTCCGACAACTTTGTGCGACCGTGTGTGTAGACAAAACAAGTTTGAGCCAACATCCGTCCGAAAAAATCCTAGGATTTTGTTGTCGGAATGTCCGAACAATGTCCGACCGTGTGTACGCCCTATAAGAACTCATACGGTAACTTCCCCTCCCTTTCTTCTCTTTCTTTCCTTTCCTCCTTTCTTAAAGTTTAGCAACCTATCCTTGTTTACAGAGTGTTCCCCTTTGGGGTAAACAAAGATTATTATTAAAGAATATTACACTGTTAACTGCATTTAGTCAAGAACAAATAAAAAAAAAAAAAGATACTGGTAGCGTATTTTGTTTGCTTACAGAAGTCTTATATCTGTTTATGGTGACATTATTAAACCAAAATGTTAATGTACTATGTTTGTTAAATATCTAAAAATCCAATAAAAATCTTTGATTGTGAAAAAAATGAAGTGTCCCAATAGACTGCTGATGTTTCAAGTGTTTGGGAATAATTATTATTAGTAGTAGTTGAGAAAATCAAGGATTGTACTGGCAAATAAGGCACCTCTCTGGTTATATGGAACAACTAGCAACCCTAAAGCCTAGTACACATAGTGCGAATCTCAGGCAGCATCGGCCAGCTCAATAGAAACTGGCAGACATTCGACCCTTGGGCACTACAGCCGGTCCGACACAAGCCAGTCGAATGTCTGGCTTCTGTCGAAGGGGGGGTGCATGACCGAAAAAGGTCTGTCGATCGGCTCCCGAACAGCAATCCCAGCTAATGGCTGAGAGCACCAAGCAGAATGTTCTGGCGAGGGGCCGTCCCCCTGTCAGAACATAATAGAAAAGCAGGGGAGATCGCTGTACTAACATCAGATTGTTAGTACAGTGGCTCTGACCTGAGCTCTCAGTTTTTTTTCCTTCATCCCCCTTGGTTGAACGAAAAAACACTATTAGTGTGTACTAGTCTTAAAGTGATTGTAAATGATAAACCTTGTAAAATAACCCATTTAATTTAAAATAGGGATTAAAAGAAAAACATTTGTGTATAGATATAAGAAAACTTTATAAACACCTTTTTTCTATAAATGATCACATTCCCTCTGTTCTCAGCTGCATAGGAGCTGGAGGGGGGGAGAGGTGAAGCAGCAGCACACTGAGCTTCCCAGTGAATGGCTGTGCAGCAGGGGCGTGTCAGGACAAGTCTGATCATTGGAGGAGAGTACATTGATTTCCCAGCTTAGCTAGAGAACTGACCACGGTGTGCTCTCCTGCTTAGTATAGTCAGTTTTTTAATAGAAAAGAAGAGGGATCAGCAGGAACACCAGGGATTTCACATAGAAAGCGATACAAAGAGAACAGGATACATTCTTATTCAAGTACATGATACAGTAGACACATATCAGGAATATGAAGTGTTGGGGTAACAAACGCTTTAAGGGTGGTGCTTAACAATAGATCTAAGATTGAAGCACCACACCACAGATTAGTCCAGATGCAATTTTATTACAGTAAAATGTCAGACAAAAGGTTAAAAAAACATGTTTTAGGAGTCCACAAATGCCACGTTTATGAGAGCTAAGAAGACAAAAATAATGAAATCGAAATAAATAAAATGTATCTTTTCTCTCTGAGCATTATATAAAATTGATCTCTAAATGACAATAGATATATAAGAATCTAATAAACAGGTTATGATAAAATGAGGATAAAGAAGTTAATAAACTATTATAGGTATGTAGCGGGCACCTACTTTTAGGTAGTTGACCCTTCCTGCTAGCTTTCTATGTCAGGTAAATTTAGACAGGCTTGTGCTATTACAGCAGGCCTGTTGTTGTTAATTTCCATTTTTGAGTGGCAGGTAGTTTATGTGTTAGTCTCGGCCAATCATTGATTTGCTTGGTAATCCCGGGACTCTCATATAAAAGGGGGTCACATGGTGTCCGCGAGAGTTTGAGTCCAGTCCTGCTCTGAGGGGCGAGAGAGCCAGCCTGGTTCCCGGTGGGGAAGGTGGAGGTTTTTCCCCTCCAGGGAGCCAATGGAGCTTCACCTTAGCGAGAAGGGTGGAGAACCGGTCCTCATGGAGGAACAGACGACATCTTACAGCATGTAGTCTCTGATGACGTTGGCCGCCCCTGCGGGGAGGGGAGAGGGCCACAAAGGAGAAGAGGAACTAAGAATCATTGCGGGAGAAGTACAGACAAGCGGAAGGAAACTGGTTGATCGATCGCTTAGGAGCGACACACTGGCTATTGATCAAGTGAGTGAAAAGCCCCGGGAGGGGTACTGTCCAGAGGCTGAGGGATGTTGGTACGCAAGTCAGCAAAACAGGTGGTTGTGACCTGTGACTTTGGGTTCAGCATTGCCCCGGGATTCCAATCAGTCAAGCGGGAAAGGTCATTCAGATTGACTCTTTCTAAGCTCAACTTGGAAGTACCATGCAGATGGGAAGTAGTGGTAAAAAGGTAGTGGTGAAGCTGCAAGCACATATATAGATATACAGACTGTTCTTAGAAGTTCTGCAGATAAAGAGGTTATTCAGAGTGACTCTTTATCATTTATTCTCTATCAAAAATCTACTTCCATCTTCCCTGATAAATTAATCATCCAGTTTTAAATTTCTGTCACCCGCAATGTTATGAGTCTTTGGCAGCGAAGCAAAGGAAAGATCAGAAATCAACCCAAGAGCATCTCAAAGAAAGTCCATATCCCATCCCAGTTTATGATGATGAATAAAGCATTAAGAAAAAGCATTAAGGGCTGTGACTTTTAAATCTATGGGCTGCGAGGGTTAGGTAGCAAACGTGAATTACGGATATGACAAATATTCAGCCGCTCCTTCGGGGGTAAGCGCTACAGGTAAAAAAGTAAAAGAACCAACAGTGCATCTGGAAAGAAATAAAGAGGTTGGGGGCCTGGTCACCAGCCGGGTCTCACCAAAGAAAATAGGGTGCAAATAGACTATCTCGGTAAAATACAATAAGGATAAATTCAGATATATGAACAATTGTATAAAATAGTACAAAAGTTTATTGATACATAACACATGACAGAAAATGTCAATAGTAAATTAAACATAGGTGACAGTCCATGTGTATCACCAAGATAATACTCCCCTGACGGGGAAGATCACAGTGGGATAGTTGATCACGGACAGCATTCCAACCAGTTTCGCGGACTGAGACGCTTCATCAGGAAAATATCTGCAATTTAATTAGCACATGATCAATAACAATGTGATTAAGCACATACAACAAAACAATATTTAGAGCAATATATCAATTAAACAATGTACAAATGTTATATAGGGGCAGATGCAAGACTGCTTACCCGAATCCCGGTATACACAAGACACAGGGCGTCACCAGTAGAGGGGTCTGCCGCGGCGACTGGGGGAGACTTACAATTCAAAGGGCTGGAGTCTGGATGAAATAAAGTGCATGGAGTAGGTAAACCATGAACTAGAATGAGATGCATGTGAAGGGGGAGGAAGGGGAAAGGGAGGGGAGTGGAGTGGTGACTAGATAGGGCTGAAGTGAATCGAAATGGTGAAAGGTGTAAAAAGTGAAGAGTGTAGCTTGTTAGGGATGGAGGGCAGTGATTCAAACCTGTGAATGACATGTAAAGATATGTGAAGATAAAAACTGTGAGACTCAAAACTAAAAGACGTGTGAAACACTGTGAGAAGTGAAATTGGAATGTTCACCAATGCCAGGAGCATGGCGGACAAGATGGGTGAACTAGAGATACTGTTGTACGAGGAGGATTTGGATTTTGTGGGAATTTCAGAGACCTGGTTCAACAGCTCTCATGATTGGCTGGCAAACATTCAAGGGTATACCCTATACCGCAAGGATAGAGAGGGTAAAAAAAGGGGGAGGGGTGTGCCTATATATCAAGAATAATGTACAAGTGAATGTGAGAGATGACATCACTGAGGGAGCTAGGGAGGAGGTGGAATCCTTATGGGTAGAGCTCCAAAGGGATGAAGCTAAGGGGAAAATAATACTGGGAGTATGCTATAGGCCCCCTAACCTGAGGGAGGAAGTGGAGACAGCTCTCCTATCACAATTTGGATTAGCAGCAAGGATGGGAAGTGTTATCATAATGGGGGATTTTAATTATCCAGACATAGACTGGGCGGAGGGAACCGTGCATTCATTTAAGGCTCGCCAGTTCCTTAATGTCTTGCAGGACAATTTTATGGGTCAGATGGTAGACGCACCAACTAGAAATAAAACATTACTGGATCTACTGATTACCAACAATACAGATCTGATCACGGATGTGGAAATACGGGGCAATTTAGGTAACAGTGATCACAGGTCAATTCGTTTCAGTAAAATCACACAAATAGGAAACATAAAGGGAATACAAAGACACTGAATTTCAAAAGAGCCAACTTCCCTAAACTACAAACCTTGCTAAAAGGCATAAATTGGGATAAAATATTAGGAAAAAAGAATACGGAGGAGAGATGGGTTTGCTTTAAGAGCATATTAAATAAGGGCATTAGCCAATGTATCCCATTGGGTAATAAATTTAAAAGAGCGAACAAAAGTCCTGGATGGCTTAACTTCAATGTAAAAATGCATATAAAAGCAAAGGAGAAGGCCTTCAAAAAATACAAGGTTGAAGGATCATCCTCAGCATTCAGACTTTATAAAGAATGCAACAAGAAATGTAAGGGTGCAATTAGGACAGCTAAGATAAAACATGAAAGACACATAGCGGAGGAGAGCAAAAAAAATCCCAAGAAATTCTTTACAGTAAAAAAGGGAGGACAGACCATATTGGCCCCATAAAGAATGAGGAAGGACATCTGGTTACAAAGGATGGGGAGATGGCGAAGGTATTGAATTTATTTTTCTCCTCAGTCTTCACGAGTGAATCGGGGGGCTTCAGTAACCAAAACTGCAGTGTTTATCCTCATGACACAACACAGGATGCACCTCCATGGTTAACAGAGGACAGAATTAAAATTAGACTTGAGAAACTTAACATTAATAAATCACCGGGACCAGATGGCTTGCATCCGAGGGTACTTAGGGAACTCAGTCAAGTGATTGCCAGACCGTTGTTCCTAATTTTTACAGACAGTCTACAGACTGGACTTGTACCAGCTGATTTGAGAAAAGCCAATGTAGCACCAATATTTAAAAAGGGCCCAAAATACATCCCTGGGAATTACAGACCAGTTAGCCTAACATCAATAGTATGTAAACTCTTGGAGGGGATGATAAGGGACTATATACAACATTTTAGTAATAAGAACGGTATCATTAGCAGTAATCAGCATGGATTCATGAAGAATCGTTCTTGCCAAACCAATCTATTACCCTTCTATGAGGAGGTGAGTTGCCATCTAGATAAAGGAAGGCCCGTAGACGTGGTGTATCTGGATTTTGCCAAAGCATTTGACACAGTTCCCCATAAACGTTTACTGTACAAAATAAGGTCCATTGGCATGGACCATAGGGTGAGTACATGGACTGAAAACTGGCTACAAGGGCGTGTTCAGAGGGTGGTGATAAATGGGGAGTACTCAAAATGGTCAGAGGTGGGCAGTGGGGTCCCCCAGGGTTCTGTGCTGGGACCAATCCTATTTAATTTGTTTATAAACGACCTGGAGGATGGGATAAACAGTTCAATCTCTGTATTTACAGACGATACTAAGCTAAGCAGGGCAATAACTTCTCCGCAGGATGTGAAAATCTTGCAAAAAGACCTGAACAAATTAATGGGGTGGGCGACTACATGGCAAATGAGGTTCAATGTAGAAAAATGTAAAATAATGCATTTGGGTGGCAAAAATATGAATGCAATCTATACACTGGGGGGAGAAACTCTGGGGGAATCTAGGATGGAAAAGGACCTGGGGGTCCTAGTAGATGATAGGCTCAGCAATGGCATGCAATGCCAAGCTGCTGCTAACAAAGCAAACAGAATATTGGCATGCATTAAAAAGGGATCAACTCCAAAGATAAAACGATAATTCTCCTACTCTACAAGACTCTGGTCTGGCCACACCTGGAGTATGCTGTCCAGTTCTGGGCACCAGTCCTCAGGAAGGATGTACTGGAAATGGAGCGAGTACAAAGAAGGGCAACAAAGCTAATAAAGGGTCTGGAGGATCTTAGTTATGAGGAAAGATTGCGAGCACTGAACTTATTCTCTCTGGAGAAGAGACGCTTGAGAGGGGATATGATTTCAATATACAAATACCGTACTGGTGACCCCACAATAGGGATAAAACTTTTTCGCAGAAGAGAGTTTAACAAGACTCGCGGCCACTCATTAAAATTAGAAGAAAAGAGGTTTAACCTTAAACTACGTAGAGGGTTCTTTACTGTAGAGCGGCAAGGATGTGGAATTCCCTTCCACAGGCGGTGGTCTCAGTGGGGAGCATTGATAGCTTCAAGAAACTATTAGATAAGCACCTGAATGACCGCAACATACAGGGATATATAATGTAATACTGACACATAATCACACACATAGGTTGGACTTGATGGACTTGTGTCTTTTTTCAACCTCACCTACTATGTAACTATGGAATTGAAATAGTGAGAGAAAGAAACACAGAAGAACTACTAGACAGATTAGGGAGAACAGAGAAAGAATGTATAAGAAAGAAAAAGGGGGGGGGGAGGGGGAAGAAAGGAAAGTATTCACAACGCTTCACCTTTTCCACATTTTGTTATGTTACAGCCTTATTCCAAAATAGATTAAATTCATTATTTTCCTCAGAATTCTACAAACAATATCCCATAATGACAATGTGAAAGAAGTTTGTGTGAAATCTTTGCAAATTTATTAAAAATAAAAAACGAAAAAAAAAATCACATGTACATAAGTATTCACAGCCTTTGCCATGACACGCAAAATTGAGCTCAGGTGCATCCTGTTTCCAGTGATTATCCTTGAGATGGTTTTACAACTTGATTGGAGTTCACCTGTGGTAAATTCAGTTGATTGGACATGATTTGGAAAGGCACATACCTGTCTATATAAGGGCCCACAGTTAACAGTGCATGTCAGAGCACAAACCAAGCCATGAAGTCCAAGGAATTGTCTGTAGACCACCAAGACAGGATTGTATTGAGGCACAGATCTGGGAAAGGGTACAGAAAAATTTCTGCAGCATTGAAGGTCCCAATGAGCTCAGTGGCCTCCATCATTTGTAAATGGAAGACGTTTGGAACTACCAGGACTCTTCCTAGAGTGGGCTGCCCAGCTTGAGAGGTCCTACAAAGAAAAATGGTAGCAACTGGCCAAAAATAGTTGTGCCAAGCTTGTAGCATCATACTCAAAAAGACTTGAGGCTGTAATTGGTGCCTAAGGTGCTTCAACAAAGTATTGAGCAAAGGCTGTGAATACTTATGTACATGTGATTTTTTTATTTTTTTATTTTTAATAAATTTGCAAAGATTTCAAACAAACTTCTTTCATGTTGTCATTATGAGGTATTGTTTGTAGAATTTTGAGGAAAATAATCATTTTAACCACTTACCAACCGCCCCATAGCCAAATGACTGCTGCAGGGCGGCTGGATAACTTTGGGATCAGGTCATATGACTTGATTCCAGAAAACTGCTCCCGCGCGCCCCCTGGGGCGCGCACACGGGAACATCCGTGACTGTCGGGTCCAGAGGACCCGGCGCATCACGGATCACGGTAAACGGCCGCTGATCGCGGCCGTTTACCATGTGATCGCTCCGACAAATGACGGAGCGATCACATGTAAACAAACTGGCGTCATGTCATGACGCCGGTTCCTCCCTCCCCTCTCTGTACCGATCGGTATAGAGGGGGAGAGATCGGATGGGAGCCGTGCTGTGGGCTGGATGTGTAGTGCCCACAGCGCAGCTCAGTGACATGTACAGTCACATCCATCCCTCCATGCTCAGCCATCCCCCCCATGACCCTGTGCAATACTCTGCAATGATCCTGTGCAACCCTGTGCAATACTCTGCAATGATCCTGTGCAACCCTGTGCAATACTCTGCAATGATCCTGTGCAACCCTGTGCAATACTCTGCAATGATCCTGTGCAATACCCCGCCATGCCCCGCCATACTCCGCCATACTCCGCCATACCCCGCCATACTCCGCCATACCCCGCCATACTCTGCAATACTTGGTGATACCCTGCCATACTCCGCCATACTCCGCCATACCCCGCCATACTCCGCCATACCCCGCCATACTCTGCAATACTTGGTGATACCCAGCCATACTCCGCCATACTCCGCCATACCCCGCCATACTCTGCAATACTCGGTGATACCCCGACATACTCCGCCATACTCTGACATACCCCAGCCTCAAACTAAAATAAATAAATAAAAGGAACAATTAAAAAAAAAAAAAAATGTTCCCCGTGTCCCCGTGTGCTCGCAGTCAGAAGCGAACGCATACGTAAGTTGCGCCCACATATGAAAATGGTGTTCAAACCACACATGTGATGTATTGCTGCGATCGGTAGAGCGAGAGCAATAATTTTGGCCCTAGACCTCCTCTGTAACTCACAACATGTAACCAGTAAAAATTTTTAAAGCGTCTCCTATGGGGATTTTTAAGTAGCGAAGTTTGGCGCCATTCCACGAGCGTGTGCAATTTTGAAGGGTGACATGTTAGGTATCTATTTACTCAGCATAACTTCATTATTCACATTATGTAAAAACATTGGGCTAACTTTACTGTTTTGTTTTTTTTTGAATGCACAAAACTGTTTTTTTTTTAAAAAAAACGTGTTTGAAAAATTGCTGCGCAAATACCGTGCGAGATAAAAAGTTGCAACGACCGCCATTGTATTCTCTAGGGTCTTTACTAAAAAAATATATATAATGTTTTAGGGTTCTATGTAATTTTCTAGCAAATAAATGATGATTTTTACATGTAGGAGAGAAATGTCAGAATTGGCCTGGGTGCTCCAGAACACATGAAGGTGCTCCCCTGCATGTTGGGCCTCTGTATGTGGCCACGCTGTGTAAAAGTCTCACACATGTGGTATCGCCGTACTCGGGAGTAATAGCAGAATGTGTTTTGGGTTGTAATTTGTGGTATGCATATGCTGTGTGTGAGAAATAACCTGCTAATATGACAATTTTGTGAAAAAAAAAAAAAAGAAAAAAAAATCTTGATTTTGCAAAGAATTGTGGGGAAAAATGACCACTTAAAAAAAACTCACCATGCATCTTTTTAAATACCTTGGAATGTCTTCTTTCCAAAAAGGGGTTATTTGGGGTGTATTTGTACTTTTCTGGCATGTTAGGGTCTCAAGAAATGAGATAGGCCGTCAGTACTTCAGTTGTGATCAATTTTCAGAGATTGGCAACATAGCTTGTGCACTCTATAACTTTCACAAAGACCAAATAATATACACCGATTTGGGTTATTTTTACCAAAGATATGTAGCAGTATACATTTTGGCCAAAATATATGAAAAAAAAATTACTAATTTGCAAAATTTTATAACAGAAACAAAGAAAAATGCATTTTTTTACAGAATTTTTGTTTTTTTCTTTTATAGCGCAAAAAATAAAGCGGTGATTAAATACCACCAAAAGAAAGCTCTATTTGTGTGAAAAAAAGGACAAAAAATTCATTTGGGTACAGTGTTTCATGACTGAGTAATTGTCATTCAAAGTGTGAGAGCACCGAAAGCTGAAAATTGGTCTGGTTATTAAGGGGGTTTAAGTGCCCAGTGGTCAAGTGGTTAATCTATTTTGGAATACGGCTGTAACATAACAAAATGCGGAAAAAGTGAAGCACTGTGAATACTTTCTGGATGCACTGTATATAAATATTTATATGAATGTAAGTTATTTGGTTATGTGAATATGCTATAAGAGTAATAATAAAAATGTTTTCAGAGAGTCCTGTATTTCACCTGAAGTTATTTGTGGGTTTTTCTTTGCATCCCGAACAATTTTCCTTGTGGCTGAAATTTTATTTGGTCTACCTGACCGTGGTTTGGTTTCAACAGAAGCCCTCATTTTCCACTTCCTGATTACAGTTGGAACACTGCTGATTGGCATTCTCAATTCCTTGGATATCTTTTTATATTCCTTTCCTGTTTTATACAGTTCAACTACTTTTTCCCGCAGATCCTTTGACAATTCTTTTGCTTTCCCCATGACTCAGAATCCAGAAACGTCAGCGCAGCACTGGATGAAAGATGCAAGGGTCTGTCAGGAGTGCAGAAACGCATTCACCTTTTATACATACACACTAATTACAAGCAAACAGATCACAGGTGAGGATGGTCACCTTTAATAGCCATTCAAACCCCTTTGTGTCAACTTGTGTGCATGTTATCAGACCAAAATCACCAGGGTATGTAAACTTTTGATCAGGATCATTTGGGTAGTTTCTGTTGTGATTACGATTTAAAAAGAGTAAACACAGTTGATTGATAATAAATGGCTTCAGCCAAACACTAACCATGAGTGAAAGAAAGGTTTTTGTGTTATCATTCATATTCTCTGAAAAATGGCCAAGAAATCATAAATTCTGCCAGGGTATCTAAACTTATGAGCACAACTGTATATGGACTGAATTGAGGATAAAATGTTAACCTGTGTAGGGAGAAAAGTGGAAGTTGGATAAGTATGAGCTTCATTGCCATTACTATGAACAGACTGGAAGATATATTATTGTGTTAACTATCCACTTTTTCCTTGCTTTCTTGATATCCATTGTAGCCAGACACTCTTTACTGCTCTGTCTGGTATGTTATAATAAAAAGGTAAATCTTATTAGTTACTAGTAGCCTGACAATGTAGAATAATAAAACCAGTAATGTGTAACCAGGACCACATTATTTATTTCCATTAATACAGATGTGTGTAGCAAATGGGATAGGTATCTAATATGTTTATCAGTTAATAAACACAAAAACACTCATAATATTAATGACCTCAGAATTGGATGGGCCATCTTCTTGCACATATTGTAAATTTTAAATACACTCTATATTAATCTTCCATCCTCTTCTCATCAAGGGCAGTGCAAACACATCTATATTCTCCCACTGATTCCCCAGCACTGGGTAGCTGAGATATCCCTATGAGCATTATCACTGAGTGTCAGCATTTTACTTATCTTTAGAATGCAGAGCATTCTCTGTTTAGCTTGGGGCAGCACTTCCTGTTCTACAGTCATTTAAATGGAAGATAGTTTTAGTAATGTTTTTTATTCTATTTTATAAATTTCAATTTAAAAGGGCATTTCAGGAAACATACGGTACACAAAATTCAAACCAATAAAGCTTGAATGTTAACAAATTGCCTTGTCAGCAATCCACTGGCCTTTTGGCCCATTTTGCAAGAAGATTATATGTATTTATGGATCCACTGTCATTAAATGGTGGCACCCTGCGTGGCCTTAAAGGGTTACTCCACTTTTGTGTAGAAACACATGAATAAATTATAAATATATATTTCCTGCTAATATGGCTGCTTTTAACATGAGTTTTTCTTTTTTTATAACACTGGGGCTGATCGTGTAAGTACAGCAGGGAATCATACATTCACATTCAGCATTGAGAAGTGAGATACATTCAGATTTCTTTAAAAGCAGAAACAGCAGCAGGTAGAACTCTGAAAAAATAGTAATGTTTTGAAGATTAAAAACCAAAAAGCAACTTTAAAATGAAAAAAAAAACAAAAAACATGGTTGTCAGGGTAAAAACTTAAATGGATTTTCAAAAGGTGGAAATTGTAGTGTATGCGTTCACAAATTATACAATGATACAATTGGTAGGATCTATATTAACTGGTTAAAGAGGAGCTGCAGTGTGCTCACAAAATTTGTAATAAAACCATCTTTGCCATTCTGAAGCTTCCCTCCAACCACTTTGCATATTATTTTATATAGACTGTGATTCTGTACTTGTCAAATATGTTGCAGAAATCCCTTCGTAACATGTATAAGTTGTAACATGTAACATGTTAAGAAAAGTGAACTTATCCTTTAAGGCCTGAATGGACAGAAAATATCATCTACTGGATCCCAACAATCACCCAGCTGCTACTGTAGGAAGTACTAGATGGAGCCCACAAGCAAACTAAACTGGAGCCTTTCCTATGCAGTGCCCCCTAGTGGCAGAAATGCATATTTCTCTTGTTTGAAAACTGCATTGAGAAGTACAGCGTTATGTCGCGTACACACGAGCGGACTTTATGGCAGACTTTGACCTGAAGACTTTACGACGGACTTTACGAGTGAACGGACTTGCCTACACATGATCAACGAATGTCCGACGGATTTGTACGTGATGACGTACGACCGGACTAAAACAAGGAAGTTCATAGCGAGTAGCCAATAGCTGTCCTAGCGTTGGTTTTTGTCCGTCGGACTAGCATACAGACGAGCGGATTTTTCGACCAGACTCGAGTCTGTCGAAAAGATTTGAAACATCTTTCATTTCTAGGTCCGTCGAACCTTTGGGGAAAAAAGTCAGCTGGAGCCCACACAATCGAATTGTCCGACGGACTCCGGCCTGCAGGACCAAGTATGCCGTAAAGTCCGGTCGTGTGTACGCGGCATTACTTTAATTATTCCAACTTGAAGTATTCCAGGAATTGCTTGTCTTCAGCTGATAGCACTTGTAATAATTTAAGACTTTACATTAGGTCTCAGTAATCTTTCATTAAGGTCTTCATGTTATATAGTTTGAATACCATGTCATAGATATATTATTTATCATTGTAAAACAACATATTCCACACCTCTTTTTTCTTTTAAATTTTTCCAGAAAAAACAAAAAATGGCTTTGAAAAAAAACTGAATTTTTTTTCCCTCCATTTTTTTCGTGTTTTTTACTTGCCTTCCCATCTCTGGTTTACACTAGTTGTTGAAGTGGACATTTTGCATGTTTCAGTGGGGCATATTCGCTATTTGTAAAGTGCCTTGAAAATGTATTCATACCCCTTGACATTTTCCACATTTTGTCATGTTACAACCAAAAATGTATTTTATTGGAATTTTTTGTGCTAGACCAACACAGAGTGGCACATAATTGTGAAGTGGAAGGAAAATGATAAATGGTTTTCAACTTTTTTAATAAATAAATATGTGAAAAGTGTGGCGTGCATTTGTATTCAGCCCCCCTTACTCTGATACCCCTAACTAAAATCTAGTGGAACCAATTGCCTTCAGAAGTCACCAACATAGTAAATAGAGTCCACCTGTGTGTAATTTAATCTCAGTATAAATGCAGCTGTTCTGTGAAGCCTTCAAAGGTTTTTTAGAGAACCTTGGTGAACAAACAGCATCATGAAGGCCAAGGAACACACCATACAGGTCAGGGATAAAGTTGTGGAGGAGTTTAAAGCAGGGTTAGGTTATAAAAAATGTTCCAAGCTTTGAACATCTCACAGAGCACTGTTCAATCCATCATCGGAAAATGGAAAGAGTATGGCCCAACTGCAAACCTACCAAGACATGGCCGTCCACCTTAACTGACAGGCCGGGCAAGGAGAGCATTAATCAGAGAAGCAGCCAAGAGGCCCATAGTAACTTTGGAGGAGCTGCAGAGATCCACAGCTCAGATGAGAGAATCTGTCCACAGGACAACTATTAGTCGTGTGCTCCACAAATATGGCCTGTATAGAAGAGTGGCAAGAAGAAAACCATTGTTGAAAGAAAGCCATAAAAAGTCCTGTTTACAGCTTGCGAGAAGCCATGTAGGGGACACAGAAAACATGTGGAAGAAGGTGCACTGATCAGTGGAGACCAAAATGGAACATTTTGGCCTAAAAGCAAAACCTGTGTGGCGGAAACCTAATACTGCCTATCACCCTGAACCCACCATCCCCACCGTGAAACATGCTGGTGGCAGCATCATGTTGTGGGGATGCTTTTCTGCAGTAGGGACAGGGAAGCTGGTCAGAGTTGATGGGAAGATGGATGGAGCCAAATACGGGGCAATCTTAGAAGAAAACCTGTTAGCGTCTGCAAAAGATTTGAGACTGGGGCGGAGGTTCAGCTTCCAGCAGGACAACCACCCTAAACATACAGCCAGAGCTACAATGGAATGGTTCAGATCAAACCATATTCATGTTTTAGAATGGTCCAGTCAAAATCCAGACCTGAATCTAATTGAGAATCTGTGGCAAGACTTGAAAATTAAAAAGAAAGGAACCAGCTGCTCCAGGTGAGATTGATAAGCCTGATGGAGTGTTCTGATCAGTGCCAGCCCAGGCCCACCTCCGAAAATAGTATCAGGAAAAGAAGAAATGGCTGCACATGGTGAAGTTCCAATTGCCGTTTGTTGATAAGACACCAAAATCACACCATGGGACTCCAACAGAGGTCCTGGTAAATGTGCTTCACACAATTAAGTTGTGCTTAATCATTACAAAAACAAATTCAACTGATATATCTTATATAGATCCACCCCTATCATCACAGGTGTTCCAGGAGGTGGTAATCAGTGGCAGGTAACTATCTTGATCAACTATATCCTGGGGTGTATGGATGACGCTCCCGTAGATGTCCAATGATGAAACGCGTAGGGGGTGGCCTAAATCTTAATCTAAATATCCCAGGGAACAAGGGATTGTTCTGACGTTTCAACTGAGTCCTTTCTCTGCTTTATATGAGCTACTAGTATGTGAGTACCGCTCTGTTTTTTCTTACAATAAAAACTTTTTATACGGTTTTACGCTATGGGCATCCCTTCTCTTCTATGTTATATACCAAACCGATCCTGAGAGTGCCAGGAACTGCTGCACAGTGGCATAGACTGTGACTGCCTGATACCCCTGCAGGGGTGAATAAAGCTGGTGAGTGTTTGCACATTCAGAGCACGGGATTTAAATCACTGTCACCAATGAAAATAAGCATTAGAGGATCACATTGAACACACCTGTTTATCAAGAAAATCAAGTGATCAGCACCACTGGGCACTTTAAAAGGATTACATATTACTGCTCCAAGCAGCACTGGTCAATTACCCCATACCTTCTCCCCGCCCCACCTGCACCTTGCCCTCCCCCTCCTCTCCCTAATAATTTTGCTTCACGTTTTGTTCACGTTTTATTTAATTTTTATTTTTATTGTTTGATTTATGTATGTCATGGATACTAGGTATCATAGTGGAACACACCACTTTTGCATATGATAGAAATATTTACACCATTGAAAATTGTGTCACCACATTTTTGTTTTGTTTTTTTACTTACTTTATATCTTTGCGGCCACCTGTCTGGTTTGTGATTTATTTTTGAAGATACAGATTTATATATACATATATATAATTTTCTAGGAGGCATTACAGAGCCACTATATATTCCATATATACACATCTCATCTCTCACTAAAACAGCGCCACATCCACATTTTTAATTTTCCCACACCCAGCTTTCTCCACTTTGGTGGCAATCGCATCTGTGGAGGCAGCAGTTTTAAACCTAGTTTTCCTCTATCTATTGCGCGGGTTTACCACTGCTTTTTTATCTTTTTGAATATACCAAGTCCTGATGAAGGGGGAATCCTTGAAACACGTTGTCTCTTTATAAAGCAACTGTAAACAAAGTTTTATATAGACTCTGCATGGCTGATGTCAGCAGGGGCAGACTGGGCCAGGGGACAGAGTGGCAATTTCCCCCCGGGCCAATCTGATGCCCCCAGAAAAGGCTTCTGCAGCAGCAGCTCAGCTTTACTTACAGAGTGATCCTGGCAACCAAGACCAGTTTGTTCCATCCCTGGCCTCTATCAACTGCACTGGTTGCTAGGATCACCTGCCACCTGGTATCTAGCAACCAGTGACATTACGGTCCCAAGGAGGAAAGCGAGGTCGAGGCCCCAGCATTCAGAGCGGAAGAGGATCTTCCTCATCCTCCACACCTATTACTGTTTGGCTCCACCCATCTCCTCCCTCCATCTTCTCCTGTGCAGCGGCATGAACCTTAGAGCCTGCCTGAGAGAAGGGAACTGTCACTGACTGCCAGGATCACCTCTCCAGAGTCAACCTGCCTGAGGTGAGGTCAGGAGCAGTGAAAGAATTAGAACATATGTGTCATGTGTAGCATGTGTGTAATGGGAGCATGAGCTGGCAGCAGAGGAGGAGGTCACATCCTTAGATCTCAGCCAGGGTTCATGCTCTAACTTGTGCTCCTTTACTTTTGGGAATGCGATCCCCAAGAAGTGAAGGATTACAGGTCCCAGCATGAACCCCTCAGAGCTCAGGATGTGTCACACACCCCCGCCCACCCCGGAACTAGTGAAGGACTACAGGTCCCACTGTACCAGCTTAAACCCCTCAGAGCTGAGGTTGTGTACCCCTGGCCCTTCAACTACTAAAGGACTACAGGTCACAGTATGAACCCAGGAGATCTGATTCAGTTGTTCAGTGGGCCACTTGACTGGACTTGCCCCCCAGGCGTAAGACTGCCAATCCTCCCCTAAATATCAGGTCCTTTCCTCCTTGTATGCCTAGCATTTATAATCTGACACAAGGCTCTAACTTTTCTCTACTTTGTATAAAACTTTGGAATAAAAGGTTTTGGCTGGAACAGGGCTTAAGGCTGGGTTCACACTTATGCGAATTGGATGTGGATTTCTCCGCATCCAATTCACATAGCAGGAGATTGTGACTGTCTCTCTATGGAGCCGGTTCACACATCTCCGCAGTGGCTCCGGAGCGAATTGCACAGTCCTGTGCGTCTTTTGGTCCGTTTCAGGTCCAAATGCAGCCCAAAATGGTGAATGGAGACGCACCGGACTCCTGCTGTGAGCCACTGCAAACTCCAGTGGAAACCCATCCTTAAATTAAAAGTGTTTTTTTATTTTAGTTATTAGGCAACTAAGGTCTGAACTTTGCTTCCAGGGCTGATGGTTTAGCACTGCATTTTTTTTTTCTAAGGGTCAGAACGTTACATAGAATAGATAACAGGTTATGGCAGTATACAGAAACATAGTACTGTATTTGGAAATATGATCTGGAATGTCTACACAGAATCCTGACTGTAGATCCACCCTAGCAATGAATGACAATGTTTTTATTTAGACTGAGCAGAGCTCTACTGTGTGATGTGCCAGCAGCAAGTTCAGCGGTTAGCGAGATCAGCAGCTGGATAGCTCCCTGTGTCTGTGTAATGCAGTCTGATCTTTACATCAACAACTAATTCAACCAATCATTCTTGCCAGCAGCACAGCACAGAGCCTGCCTTCCTAGGGCTGACTAATTTGCAGCAGCTTGTCTGACCTCATTGCAGCGAAAAGCCTTTTGTCTGACTGTAGTTTAGTTTACTGCTTGTGATGTCTTTTCAATCCCAATTTCTTTAATTATTCAATATCTGTTTATTCGCAGCAATGTGAACATGTTGAGTAGAACACACATTTAGGACTGTCAGCACATTATTTATACCTAAACTGTATTTAGAATCCTTCATTTAGGGTCTCTATTAAACCAGAAAATTCTTTTGCACGTACAATAAAATTTTGTGTGTTGTCTCCTCAATGTTCTACATCCTTATTTCTCTAATTATTCAAAAGCTGTTTATTTGTAGCAATGCAAAGTTTGCTGAGCAGAACAAACTTTTAAAACCATCAATATTTTTTTTTGTACTTAAAATGTATTTGGAGTTCTTCATTTAGACTCTTCATTAAACCAGAATTGTTTTGTACATACAATATACCGTAATTCTGCACATACAGTACTGTGAAAAAGTGTTTGCCTCCTTCCTGATTTTTTTTTTTTTTTTGCATATTTCTCTCACTTAAATGATTCAGATCATCAAACACATTTTAATATTACACAAAGATAACCCGAGTAAATCCAAGATGCAGTTTTTAAATTATTATTTCATTCATTAAGAGCCCTTTCACACTGGGGCGGTTTGCAGGCGTTATTGCGCTAAAAATACCGCCTGCAAACCGACCCAAAACAGCCGCTGCTGTTGGTTCAGTGTGAAAGCCCGAGGGCTTTCACACTGAAGCGGTGCGCTGGCAGGAGAAGAAAAAATCTCATGCAAGCAGCATCTTTGGAGTGGCGAAGGAGCGGTGTATTCACCGCTCCTAAACCGCTCCTGCCCATTGAAATCAATGGGACAGCGCGGCTATACCGCGGCTATACGAGCGGTTTTAACCCTTTTTCGGCCACCAGCGGGGGTTAAAACCGCACCGCTTGTGGCCGAATACCGCGGTAAAGCAGCGCTAAAAATAGCGCTGTTTTACCGCCGACGCCCCCTACCGCCCCAGTGTGAAAGCAGCCTTAAGGGAAAAAAGCTGTTCAAACCTGCCTGGCCCTATGTAAAAAAGCTGGTGGCTAGGCCTGTTTGTTTTAATTCTGGGCTGGGAATGGCTCAGGGCAGCAGCTAGTGATTTACAGGCAGCATCACTGACCCCTTCCTCTACTTTCTAGAAGGTGTTAGGAGAGGAGGAGAGGAGAGGTGGAGCTGCTTGGGGTATTCTAAGGGGCCTTGTTCAATCCCCAACTTGGATTGACAGGGGGCAGGCCTCCTTAAATACCTGAGGTCAGCCCAGCTGGGGAGGAGCTGGGGAGGAGTTGTCAGATGGAAGAGCTGGAGTGAGAGAGCGTGGAGGCTGTCGGGGCCCAGTCTGGGGGAGCTCCCCAGTCTGGGGGGGGGGGGTGACCCAGGGCTGGGGCTCGGGTGCATTCAGGAGGAGTGACAAGATCCTGGAGGCACATGAGAGAGCAAGTAGAGGACAGCGGGAGAGAAAACTTCTAAGAGTCTCCAGGGAGGAAAACTGGTCGCAGGAAGGGCTGGTGAGTGAACACAGTCGGGAGGACTGGGGAGGTATGCCTAAGAGAACTGGGAGATGGCAGTTTGAGATGGGTGCAGAACCAAAAGAGAGGACTGTGGGAAGGAAAGTGGAGAGAGGTCATTGCAGCCAGGCTGGCTGGCAGGGCCTGAAGAGAGCTATTTGGGAGTGGTAGCTGAATATAGGATAGCTAGCACCTGAACTATTTCTACACCACAGGGGCCCGAGGTCCCTGCCCGCAAAAGGCAGCTCATTGAGGCCTGGATGAAGCAGTGTCAGGCCTACCCATGCTGTGCTAGCTAGTCTGGAGGAGGAACAGTCTGCAGCAAGGAAAGTGCTGGTGGAGTAACAGTCTGCAACAAGTGAAATGCTGGAGGAGAAACAGTGTGCAGCAAGTGTTTGTGCTTGAGAGAAGATTGGAGTGTATATACTGGAGTGTATATAGAAGTCCCAAGCAAGTTTGCACTGAGCATTCCTGAGCATCCCATAATTCCCAATTTCCCACCCAAGTTTAATCCCCTCAATAAAAAACAAAACAAAGCTATGGATCTGTCTCTGAGTGACTGAGAGATGGATGTCTGGCTGGGCAGGGTGACAGGTGAACCACTACATACAGCAACCCCTACGGGGGGCATGGCTACATGTATTTTTATCATTCTTTTTGTTTTGAAGCCTAGAGCAACTTCAAATTTGCAAACAATTACATTTGTAACAAGCACTTACCCAAATGTATAAGAAAATAACAACCAAGTAAGTGCCAAACATGCCTATGCTATAATGTCCAGAAAGCAGATGAGAAAGTGAATACATTACTCATTACATCTCCTCAAGAGCATTGGCATATGAGATCTGATGTCTATTAAACCGTGAGCTAATTCTGTGCAGTAATACTGTATTTTGCTTGTTGAATTGTAAAACATAGTTATTTGGAAATACTATAAGTAGAAAAACTAGCTTTAGTGAGTGTCTACTGAAACTTAATAAATACATCAACACACCCTCAGAGCCTGTAGGCTCTGAGGAAGAAGGTATCCCTTCGAAACGTGTCAGCCAGCAGTGGTTCATACGTCCTCTCTTCTGTCATCTGGAGACTGCTATCACTAGATGGATTGCCACAAGTTAAAGGCTTTCATATTGCGGTTCCTTTTATATGCTTGTGAGTAGTTTTTATTATTTTCTTCTTTTAATAAACATATCAAAGGATAATGCACAAGGCTGGTGCGCCCTCTTTTTTCTATTTTCTTTCTACCTTTGACCTATCTCTGGATGCTTGCCTGCCATTTGTGACCTTGGCTTGTGTTTTGGATTCTGCTTCCTGTTTTCTGATTCAGTGCCTTGCAGCCCAACTGTTACCTGACCTCTGCCTGTATCCTGACACTGCCTCTGTCTTATGTTTCTGTACCTTGCTGACTGCCTGTTGCTGACCTTGACATGTATCCTGATGCTGTCTTTGCCTTTTGATTTGGTACCTTACTGCCCAGCTGTTGACGACCTTTGGCTTATGACCTCTCTTTAAATCTACCGTACAGAGTTATGTGCTTCAAATATGTAATTATGCTTAATGACTGGGGGCGTATTATTCTAAGAATACAGACCAAACCATAGGCATTGGAACTCTTATGGTCCTGGACAGACCAATATTATTCACAACTCTCCTATATGCCAAGGCTTTCAGGACATGTTTACACAATTTTATAACCCACAACTGAATTTTTTGCATTACTTTTACTTATTAAATCTGACATGATAAATGGCTAAATGAGATGTTTACAGTCTGAATGTTGTTTCATTTTATTTTTTGATGCACTGGCTTGAGATTCTGATAAATATTGTGAAGTTGTTTTTACTGCTACCTATTATTGATTTCCTTTCAAAGTGACCTCCTTTCCCCACATTTCTTGCCCTGGTGTCACAGGTACAAAAAAGGGAAGAAGAATCTTCCAAATGAAGTCAAAGACATCATATTAAAAATGTTACAAGTTCTAATACTTTCCTACACTATTTACAATTTAGGGGTCTTGGTTATTTCACCCTTTAAATACTCTCTGAAGTTGGGAGACAGTGGGGTTGATTTACTAAAACTCTGCAGCTCTGCGTAAAAACCATTTAGCTTTCATTTTTTTTGTCAAAGCTTATTTGAACAAGCTGAAGTTAGCTTAATTAAACAAGTCGATTGGCTGCCATGCAGGGCAGCACCAGATTTTGCACTCTCCCGTTTTAGTAAATCAACCCCAGTGTGTGAAAAAAAAGTTATTTTGACTTAACTGCAAATTCCATACACAACATAGGCAGCATATGTGTCAAATTACCTGAAGGTACATGCCTATAACCCATGGTGTATGAATATATTTCCAATAAAGTACAATAAAGATAACTTATTGTTATAGATATAGATGCATATATATAAAACTAAAGTTTTCAGCAAACCAGACACAATTAAAATTACACAGTTGTATAGAGTAGTTGCTTGCATTACACTGGTGCATACTTTTTACGCTTATTCTGCATTCCAGTGTTGCCAAATTTCCTGCAAAGTTGTCCTTGTGTCAATTAGGAAGCTACTGGTTACCAGGCCACTCCATTCAGGCAGCCAGAGGGGTGATGGCAGTTTTAGTCTGACTGGCCACACATTTGCCTGGAAGTCAAATAGTGCACCCTGCCAACATGGCTGCCACAGGAGAGAGAAGGATTTGAGCCCTGTGATGACATCACATTGTTAAGAAAGCTTAAAAAAAAATAGGAATGTTAAAAAGCAGGTGTAAGTCAAAACACTTTTAATACTGTGGAAAAAAAGCAGAGATGGTTTGAATGTAGCTTCTACTTTGCATGTACTGTAGGTCAAATTTAAGGAAAAACATAAACATACACAATTTTTGACATGTCTAACCCCTCTGAACACTGCCATTTTTTCACAAATAAGTGACTGATGCAATAAAAAAATGAAAGAAATACAGTAATCATGTAAATGAAGATGGGAAAGATGTGACGAAACGTGTCTGGAGGAGGATACGTGCTGACGTCACCACACTGTTGTATTAGGAGGACAGGGAGTTCTATTGCAGCCGGCCGGCTCTGTTTTATAGCACGATTTTTATCTTCAACTCAATGTAAGTGCAATACTGTTTTTAATAAACCTTGTTTAAGCGATATTACGCTATGGTTGGTCTTTCTCTTATACCCCGCTGAGTTACTGAGGCCCCTGGGAGATCCACGGCATCAAGGGATTGGAGTATACAGATAATTTATTTGGGTACACCTGTCTGGACGTTACTCTCCCTCAAGCAAAGGCCTTGGCTGGGCTATAGCCATCCGCTTGCTTCCGCTTGCCACCTGGTAAGCAAGTTTTTCATTAGGTGGTAGCACTTAAATATGGATCTAGCTCACCTAGGTGTTCTGTGTGGATTTGTTTGAACTGAAATTCACTACCTTGGAAAATACAAACCATTGTTTTTCACCTCTACATAGCGCAGCTTTTCTTTCCCATTCTATTTGTGTATTTTGCAATATGCTGCTGCTCTTTGGACTTTGATAATTTCAATATCTCTTTAAATATTTAAATAAATATTGTCATATAGATCTAGCGCGTTTTTTTTTCCTTTTTATATGTAATTGAAGATGTTACCCATTAGAGTCTTATTTAATCTTTCCAAAAAATTGAAGGTGAAACCAAATTTCTGGCTTTTACCAAAACTAAAATTTTGTGTACATTTCCTTTTTTTAGTTTTAGTGCATCAGCCCCGTAGTGTCTTAATGCTACTTGTACATCCTGGAGTGTGGCTTAGTAACTGACAAAAGCTGGGGATCTCTGGATTAAAGTAAATAACCTTTAACCAGTTCTGGACCAGCCGCCACAGTTATGCTGCAGCAGGTTGGCTCTCTTGGGCGAGGCATCGTAGCTGTACGTTGGGTGTGTGACCGCTTAGGGAGCGTGCACGTGCGTACCCGTGGCGATCAGATTCGCTTCAGAACCGATAAGTCTCCAGGCACAGCCCAATGACCTGGTGATCGGTTCTGGCGAATGGGAGACTGTCCCCTGCCTGTAAGTGTAAACAGTATCCTATTCGCCAGAACCTGTGACAGTGATGTCATCTCCCTCTCTGGAATTCTTTTCCGTTCCAGAGAGAGGAGAGAAGACATTCAAACGTGAGTTGCACCAACACTACACTGACACAGTACACATAGGCACACTTTTCACCTCTAATCACCCCCCAATCACCCCCCCAGTTAACCCCTTCACTCCCTGTCACAGTGTCACCCAGTGCAGTTTTCATATTTTTCTTTGATCACTGTACTGCTGTCATTTGTGACATTAATCAGCATTAGGGTACTTAGTAGTAGGCCCAGAAAGGTCTAGGGACCCTCCTAAACCCTCCTAATAAAGGTTTAACCCCTTGCTCACCCCCTGTCAGTGTGTAGTTAGCCAGTTAGCTAACTCGCCATATATTGCTGAATAAAGGTATAACCCCCTAATCGCCCGGTGGCTGACATCAGTTTTTAGCGGTTTTAGCGTCAGTTAGGGCCTGCGTCACCCCAGGCAGCATCAGATTAGTGCCAGTAGCTCTAACACCCATGCATGCACTATACACCTCCCTTAGTAGTATAGTGTCTGAATGGATCAATATATTTGATCTGATCAAAACTATATTAGCATGCCCAGTAGTTTAGGGTTCCCAAAAACGCAGCATTAGCGGGATCAGCCTAGATACCTGCTAGCACCTGCGCCCAGCCCAGCCCACCCAAGTGCAGTATCAATCAATCAATCAATGTCACTTAAAAAACACAAAACACATACCTGCAGTGTTCAGAGAGTCAGGCCTGATCCCTGCAAATGCTAACAGTTTTTTTGGTAGCGTTTGAAGCAGTCGCTGACAATCAGGTGCTCTTTTTTCCTGTGAGTTTCACTAGTTGTACCAGTAAATTTAGAGGCCACAATGTCCAATCGAAGGTACAATAGTGAAGAGGCCTACACGTTTCTGAGCATGACAGATGAGAGTGAAGGGGAAGTCACCCATCTGTCAGATTCAGGCTCAGAATACGAACGGTAGACAGCAGCGGCACCCTGACAGATAGCTCTGATCCCTGCCAAGCTCAGGCATATGCAACCCTGTTCTTCTGCTGTTGTTGAAGTGCAAGAACCGCAGGGCTCTCGTATGGAGCAGAGAGCCAGTACTAGTGCTGCTCATCCTTCTGGTGAACTGGCAAGAATAAGTGGCCTAGTACATCTTGGTGGTACATCCGGCAGTGCAGTAACACTTGGTGACATGGCGAGTCCCATAAGTGCAGTTCAAGCTGGTGCGGTGGCTAGCACAAGTAGTGTCCCGCAGCCACCAAGAAGACAAACACAGGTCCATCGAGCCCATAGTGCCCTTCCTGCTGCATTTGCCAATCCGAATTGGGAGCCCACCACTTCTGCAGCGCCTATACTTCCCCCATTCACTGGCCTACCCAGAATTCAGGAGGAACCAGTTGATATTACCTCACTTGATTTTTGTTCGCTGTTTATCTTTATAGATCTATTCTGGACCAAAACAATTTGTATGCTGGTCAATCCCCAGTTGGCCCTTGCCAGAGATTGGAAACCTATTACGGTTTCCAAATTTAAGACCTTCCTGGGCCTATCCCTCCTCATGGGCATAACTAAAAAAAGTGAGTTAAAAGTGAGCGGTCATATTGGTCCACTGACCCAATTCGTCATATGCCCGTGTTCTCTGCTTGCATGACTGGGACACGATACAAGCAGATCTTGGGATTTATGCACTTCAACAACAATAAATACTGTCGTCCTCGGGATGACACTGGATTAGATCGGCTCTACAAAATTCGACCCCTCATGAAGCACTTCAACCAACAGTTTGCAGCCTTGTTTACTCCCAATCAAGTTGTCTACGTTGATGAGTCCCTGATTAAATTTTCTGTCTGCTTGTCTATCAAACAGTATATTCCCAGCAAGTGTGCCAGATATGGGGTCAAGATGTATAAACTCTGTGACAGGGCAACAGGCTATACATATAGTTTTATGGTTTTCAAGGGAAGAGATAGTCATGTGGAGCCGGAGAACTGCTCAGACTACATAGGGAGCGCTGGTAAGTTTGTGTGGGACATGGCGTCACTCTTATTCAGAAAGGGATACCACTTGTACGTGGACAATTATTACACAAGCGTGCCACTTTTTGGTCACCTTTTTGATTGTGGAATTGGCGCATTTGGCACCGTGCAAACTAATCGCCGGTGCTTCCCCCAACAGCTTGTAGAGTCCTGACTTAGACGGGGGGAGAGCCTGCTTGAGATGTAATAATTTTCTCCCAGTGAAGTGGAGGGATAATCGGAAAGTTTTTACTCTGTCCTCCCTTCACGCAGCTACGACAGTCCAAATTCCAATGGCGACTGGTTTTGTGGAGAAACCCCACTGTGTCCTCGAATACAACCGTAACATGGGAGGGGTGGACCTCAACGACCAGATGTTGGTGCCGTACTTAATTGCCCATAAGGCCAGACGCTGGTATAAAAAAGTGTCTGTATATTTATTCCAATTGGCTCTGCTGAATGCTTTTGTGCTATACAAAGTGTCAGGATGAACTGGATCCTTCTAAAATTCCAGGAAGAGATCATCACAGCTCTTCTATTTCCAGACGGTGCTGTGGCCCAACTTCCCAACACAAATGTAGTGAGCTGGCTGAATGAGAGGCATTTTCCGTACGTCCTCCCTGGTACCCCTGCCCAAAGAACACCCCAAAGAAGATGTCGTGTCTGCAGAAAACTCGGATTTAGGCGTGACACCCTCTTTTATTGTCCCTCCTGTCCTGACCAACCTGGTCTCTACATTGATGACTGTTTCAAACTCTACCACACACTAGTGGAGTGTTAGCATAGGGTACAGCAGTACACAGTCCTAGGGCACACTTACACAGGGTCTCGAAAGATGAGATGACCATCACGTTTTGAGAGACCCTAATCTGGAACATTTACAGTTTACAGTTTCTAAAAGTGTAAAAAAAAAACACATAAGAAAAACATTATTTTTCTTCTCTCTCTATTGTTCTCTCTCCTACGTTCGCTCTCTATTGTCCGCTCTATTGTTCGCTCTCTATTGTTCTATATCTATTGTTCTCTCTCTATTGTTACTGTATTTTAGAACTGGAATGTTTTATTTTTACTGTGTATTGTATTTGCTTTGCAGGTATGTTATGTCTTACTGTTGTACTGTAATGTTACTTTGTTTATTGTTAACCATCATTTGCTTAGCAGGTACACCATTCAGCTGCAGCACGGGTTATTTATTCTGACAGCAACATTGTTTGCTCCCACAATATGTAAAGCAGTGACTCCAGCGCTGTAGGAGGTGATTTCACCACTACAGTTAAAAAAAGAGCATATATGCCAAAGTATCGGGACAGGGGTGGAGGGGCGATTTGCTCCTAACAAAAGGGACAGATTGCCCCCATGCTTTGGCATATATTTTTTAGGCACAAATTGCGATGAAAAAATAAGTTGTTTTATTGAGTTAATGTTTTATTGTTACCATTGTTTGCTTTTCAGTTATGCCATTTAGCTGCAGCACTGATTTATTTATCTTGACAGCAACAGCGTTTGCTCTCACGATATGTAAATCAGCGACTCCATCGCTGTAGGAGGTGATTTCACCACCACAGTTTAAAAAAAAAAAAAAAACATGTATGCCCATCATTAGAAGTGGGTGGATGAATGGCGGTATTCTAATGGTGGGCATACCCACGATCAATCTCTTTTTTCGTTCAGTCCACAGGCTGCATGAAAAAAAGAACATTACAATATATGCCCAACAAGGACCAGCAACGTACTGGAATGTTGCTGGAATTTAAATGGTTGTACTAAAATGATGCCTGCAGGTTTAGGTATCATCTTGGCATCATTCTTTTCAGCCAGCAGTCGGCTTTCATGTAAAAGCAATCCTAGCAGTTAATTAGCCTCTAGACTGCTTTTAGAAGCAGTGGGAGGGACCATCCCGACCACCCCCCCTCCCACAATCTTCCATGGTCTTCTCGGGCTCTCCTGTTCCACCAGGGAACCCGAGAATGCAGCCAATGGTTCCACCAGCTGACCATAGAGCTGATCGGAGACCAGAATGGCTCCAATCATCTCTATGGCCTGAGAAACCGGAAGCTACGAGCATTTCATGACTTAGGTTTCGCAGATATAAACAGTGCCATCGGGAGATTGGGAAATCATTTTAACACACCGATCTTGGTGTGGTCAGATGCTTTGAGGGCAGAGTAGAGATCTAGGGTCTAATAGACCCCAATTTTTTCAAAAAAAGAGTACCTGTCACTACCTATTGCTATCATAGGGGATATTTACATTCCCTCAGATAACAATAAAAATGATTTAAAAAATGAAAGGAACAGTTTAAAATAAAATGAAAAAGCAAAATAAATAATAATTAAAAAAAAAAGCACCCCTGTCCCCCTGTGCTTATGCGCAAAGGCGAACTCAAGCATCGCTCTCATGTCGTATATAAACAGTAATTTCACTATGCATGTGAGGTATCATCGCGGATGTCAGATCGAGGGTAGTAATGTTAGTGGTAACCTGTAATGGCTTTGAAGGGCTTTTAAAAATGTATGTAGTTTGTCGCCGCTGCTCATTTGTGCGCATTTTTAAAGCATGTCGTGTTTGGTATCCATGTACTCGGCATAAGATCATCTTTTTTATTTCATCAAACATTTGGGCAATATAGTGTGTTTTAGTGCACTAAAATTAAAAACAGTGGGTTTTTTTCCCAAAAAATTGCATTTAAAAAATCGCTGCGCAAATACTGTACAAAAAAAAAAAAAATTGCAACACCCAATATTTTAATCTGTAGGGTCTTTGCTTTAAAAAACAATATATAAAGTTTATGGATTTAAAGTAATTTTCTAGCAAAAAAAATAAATTTTCTTCAAGTACACAAAAAGGGCTTTGTCTTCAAGTGGTTAGAAGAGTGGGTGATGTGTGACATAAGCTTCTAATGTTGTGCATAAATGCCAGGACAGTTCAACCCGCCCCCCAAATGACCCCTTTTTGGAAAGTAGACACCCCAAGCTATTTGCTGATAGGCAAGTTAAGTCCATGGAATATTTTATATTTTGCCACATGTTTCGAGAAAATGACAAACTTTTTTTTTTTTTTTACAAAGTTGTCACTAAATGATATATTGTTTAAACATGGAATGCTTATATGTGGAATTACATCCCAAAATACATTCTGCTGCTTCTCCTGAGTACGGGGATACTACATGTGTGGGACTTTTTGGGAGCCTAGCTGTGTACAGGACCCTAAAAACCAATCACCACCTTCAGGCTTTTTAAGGGTGTAAAATGGTGATTTTACTCCTCACTACCTATCACAGTTACGCAGGCCTCGATATGTCAACATATCACAAAACCCTACCAAATGAGCCCATTTTGGAAAGTAGACACCCCAAGGTATTTGCTAAGAGGCATGGCAAGTATTTTTCAGCTTTCATTTGTTTTGGAAAATGAAGAAAGAAAAGGAAATTGTATTTTTTTTTCTTTTTTCAATTTTCAAAACTTTGTGACAAAAAGTGAGATCTGCAAAATACTCAACATGCCTGTGGTACATACATGTGGTATCCTCGTACTCAGGAGAAGCAGCAGAACGTATTTTAGGGTGTAATTCCACATATAACTATGCCATGTTTAAACAATATATAATTTAGTGATAACTCTGTGTAAAAAAAAAAAACATTTTCTTGTGGCAAAATAAAAAATATTCCATGGACTCAACATGCCTCTCAGCAAATAGCTTGAAGTGTCTTCTTTCAAAATGAGGTCATTTGGGGGGGGGGGGGGGGTTGTGCTATCTTGACATTTCAGGGGGCCTCCGAAACTGTGACAGGTAGTGAGTAATGAGGAAGTTAAATCGCCTTTTTACGCCCCTAGAAAGCCTGAAGGCGGTGATTGGTTTTCGGGGTCCTGTACACGGCTAGGCTCCCAAAAGGTCTCACACATGCGGTATCCTCATACTCAGGAAAGGCAGCAGAATGTATTTTGGGGTGTCATTTCACATATGCCCATGGCATGTTTGAGCAATATATAATTTAGTGCAAAAAAAAAAACCTTTGCCATTTTCCCGAAACTTGTGGCAAAATATAAAATATTCCATGGACTCAACATGCCTCTCAGCAAATGGCTTTGGGTGTCTACTTTCCAAAATGGGGTCATTTGGGTTTTTTTTTGCTATCTTGGCATTTTATGGCCTTCGAAACTGTGATAGGTAGTGAGGAGTAAAATCAAAGATTTACGCCCTTAGAAATCCTGAAGGTGGTGCTTGGATTTCGGGGTCCTGTACCGAAGCAGGAGAATGTATTTTGGGGTGTAATTCCACATATAACCATGGCATGTGTGAGCAATATATCATTTAGTGACAACTTTGTGTTAATTTTTCTTTTTTTTTATCATTTGTCAATTACTTGAGGCAAAAAAATTAAATATTCAATGGGCTCAACATGCCTCTCAGCAATTTCCTTGGAGTGTCTACTTTCCAAAATGGGGTCATGGGGGGGGGGGGGGGGGTTGTACTGCCCCGCCATTTTAGCACCTCAAAAAATTAGATAGGCAGTAATAAACAAAAAGCTGTGTAAATTCCAGATATTGTAACCTAGTTTGTAGGCACTATATCTTTTGCGCAAACCAATAAATATACGCTTATTGACATTTTTTAACAAAAACATGTGGCTGAAAACACTTTGGCCTAAATGTATGACTAAAATTGAGTGTATTGGATGTTTTTTATAACAAAAAGTAGAAAATATCATTTTTTTTCAAAATGTTTGGTCTTTTTCCGTTTATATCACAAAAAATAAAAATCGCAGAGGCAACCCAATACCATCAAAAGAAAGCTCTATTTGTGGGAAAAAAGGATGCAAATTGCATTTGGGTACAGCATTGCATGACCGCGCAATTACCAGTTAAAACAGCGCAGTACCAAATTGTAAAAAGTGCTCTGGTCATTAAGGGGCCAATTCTTCCGGGGCTGAAGTGGTTAATACAGAAAATGTAATTCCGATTCATATTTCACATTATGTAGCATTATCTTGGTATCATGCGTGGGCAGAATTGAAATATTTTGACTTTAATCCAACACGAACAAATGAATCTTAAATCCATTTGCTGATCATTCTGGGTTCGAAAGATGTCCCTGGGTTATGTCTGACATTGAGATTAAGATGTGATAAAAAAATGTTTTCGTATAAAACATCCTTTAGCTATGGACATTTGTATAAAATGACTTTGTGAAGGCTTACGGGGAAACAGAGTATACACCCAAAGGTGAGAGTGGAATTCGATGTTCAGGAATTTTACTGCAACGTACTAAAATTTTGAGCAGATAGCAGAGAGGAACATTTGAGCAAATTAGAAAGGGGCAGCAGCTCCTGGGTACTCCTGTACCCAATAGAATGATGACAGCCTTAAAGATGTGTCTGAGTTATCCAGCTTTGAGGTCTGATGAAGGAAACACAGTAGTTGACATAGTATTCAGTAAGGGGGCTTTGTAGGGGGGACAAGGTCCAGTGGGACAAATAATATGGACAATTTGGCTTTAAAACATTATGTTACTATTATGATCTATTTAACAGAAAAATTAACACCACTAGTTATTTGTATATATTATATATAAAATAAAATATAAACTAAATATATAGTCGAAAAATCAAAAATAGAATCAAACATAGGACCCACTTTCCAAATCATGAATTTATAATATTTATTTAATTATCACGGATTCGTCCAATGGACGGGATACCTTAAAAGCTATAAGGATTCACTATATGAACGATAAGGATATGACAAAGAGATGTCTCCAAAAGAATAGCCATTATTAGGATCAACCACAGTGTATCAAAAATAAGAAAAAACTTTATTGAAAAAAATCAGCCATAAGATTATTCCACTAGGGGTATAATGACACCATACTAGTGAAACCAACCCCCTCAGTGCACGCAGTTAAAATTACAATCAAAAATTGACAACGTTATCACAATATGGAGCCAAACTAAACACACCCCCCACACACACACACTCATGCGTATCTAATAAGGAGGGACTGGAATTGCTAGGATGACTTTTGTTTGGTTGTACAATCTGCACCTAGCATGTCCTATACAGGACTTGTGCAGTGGTTGTGTAGATTCAGGTGAACAGAAATATAAGTCACTTATGATGGAAAAGCACTAATATAGGTAATCTTGGACCGGTTAAGCAAATTTTCATATGTCAGCGTATAGCAGGAATGGAGGAATAGATTAGCCAATGTTCATGCTGGAATGAAAACGGGAGAATATATCTCTCTCAGTACACATAGGTAACTCAGTCCAATCCTCTGTAAAAATGGATATCAGTGTTGGTATACTCAGAATGCCTTGATATACTTCACAGATCAGTATGATAATGCTGAGAGCCCAACAAGAGAGTATAATAAGGGCAGGATAAGAAGATGTTGCCCGGAGACTCTCACCACTCCATGGATTTAACTGAGATAAGGATGGCATATAGACCGTCTTCCGTTCATGGATGCTGTGATCAGCTTGTTTGGTGGGTCCTCTGTGTAAACTCGTGTTGCTTCATCGACTCAGTTGTTTGAGTGGCAGCTTAACGCTAGACAACCGGTCAGACGTAGATACGTCGGATAGAGAGACCCATAAGTGAGCATGTCGTCAATTCATTCAGTCCGTCTAAATGGAAGAAGTGGCTCAAAGTTGCATGCGCCTGCTGGAACGCTTAGCTCATTAAACTAATAATCAATACTTCAACAGCCATGCTCCCATTTTAAAACCATTTATGGATGGAAAAGCCTAGAAAAGAAAGAACCCGCACAGTGAAGAGCTTATGACCGACAACAACATACAGGGATATACAAGGTAATACTGACATATAATCTCACATAGGTTGGACTTGATGGACTTGTGTCTTTTTTCGACCTCACCTACAATGTAACTATGTAACTATGTACATCATGATGCCATACGCACATAGAAAATATGTACACATGAAAATACCTCCCTCCAGAGGTACAATAAAGAACCAGGAGAAATGTGTCCTGTGGTATCAGACAAGATTATCAAAACTTGAATTAAAAAAAATTGTATGCAGCTGCAATAAGGCTAATCACTCGTCTTTAAATTTGTAATGCCAATGTTCATCATATTATACTGTGTGAACCTTTGGGCTAAAAAAGAACACAAATCTTTATATATAGTATGAAAAGAAAAAACAAAGCTAGAAAACAATAAAATAAAGCAGCGGCTGTCAGTGGGGTAGACACTAAAAACAAATGCAAAAATGGAAAAGCGGCGCTTAAATTGATAAATAAATAGATAAATGAATAAAAAATTGATATGAAGAGAGAAATAAATCTGTGAGAAAATTTCTTGGTGATATAAAACGAATAAAAGTCCAAAAAACAAGAAAGGAAATCCAAAGCAATTCAACTGTCCAATTATTAATATTCAATGTTTTGAATGAAGCAAATTATTGTCCCAACTGATGAATGGTATGCTTACCAGATAGCAAGCCAAATCGAGCAGGTGGCTTAAACCCAGCCTGGGCCTTTTAAGAAAATGGTCACAATGGGATATGACAATATTCACTCGTGGAATTGGCGTGGAATCAGATAATAAATAATAAATGGTGAATCTTGTAACGGTCAACTAAATGCCTATCAGTGAACGGGTTAATCGTGCACCGAAACCGTATAGAAAGCCTGCTTACCAGATGTCAGACTTCAGTGAGCAAAATGACTTATCAGCCAGATGAAACGACCAACTTAATGGAGAGAGCGGTATGGATCCATCACAGACATGTCGAAGGCTCCACGATTCACATGGTGTATTTAGGGAATCCCAAAAAAAAGGATAGTTGCAAAATAGTGTGATACCATATAAACTAATTTATTTAAAAAACGGAATAACACTTACAAAGTTATCTTGGTTTGAAAGCGAAAGAGATAAAAACAACGCCGCCCGGCAACAAACGAACTCCCGTCCTCCTCAATGGGGCAGCGTGGTGACGTCAGCACGTACCACCCAGACGCGTTTCGTCATAAGGTGACGTTTTCAATGTTTCCCCACTTATTGTCAACCCGCACTGACACCATAAAATATAGACTACATGAGAGGAATGGTGTCCGTGCGGGTTATTTTGTGTGGGACGCACTAAGAGACTATTGAGAGTGTGTATTGTGGAGCATTTAGCCAACATCAAAAAAGGTTTCCAATATCATAGTGTGTCTCTCCATTTTAAGGAGAAACACAATCAGGACCCAAACCTTTTACAATTTTTTTTTCTTTCTTTAAAGAAAAATTTTGGGCTGCTCTTAGCTAATTTTAAAAGGGCTCCCCCCCTCCTAACACCTAAACTAACTAACATGTGGAAGAAAGAACTGTATACTTACCTATTTTCAGGCTGCATGAGCCTTACCTATTTTCCAGTCACATGAGCTCCTCTTCTAGCAGCTGCAGGGAACAGAGATGGTGCTCGGCAAAGGCTAGTAATGCCTGAACAGTGACATCACCCATAGGCTTACTAAGGCCCATCTGTTGTCAGCCATCCCTGCTCTTCCCTGCAGCCAGTGTAGTTTACTGGACTGAAGTGGCCTGAAAATTTGAAAGTATCTTTCTTTCACAAGTTAGTTAGCACCACTGTTATGCCCTGTACACACGATAGGATTTTCTGACAACAAAATCCATGTTTTTTTTCCGACGGATGTTGGCTCAAACTTGTCTTGCAAAGTTGGTCGGAAATTCAGAACGTCAAGAACGCGGTGACATACAACATGTACGACGAGCCCAGAAAAATGAAGTTCAATAACCAGTGCTGCTCTTCTGGTTGATTCTGAGCATATGTGGCACTTTGTGCGTCGGAATTGTGTACACACGATCGGAATTTCCGACAACGGATTTTGTTGTCGGAAAATTTGAGAACCAGCTCTCAAATTTTGTGTGACGGAAATTCCTATGGAAAATGTGTGATGGAGCCTACACATGGTCAGAATTTCCGACCACAAGGTCCTATCACACATTTTCCGTAGGAAAATCCTATCGTGTGTACGGGGCATTAGCGAGGGTAGGAAGGAGAGAACTTTTTTAGGATTAGATAAGATTAGGCCAGAATTCTACATGTTGCACTTTAATAAAATTTCAACAGTTTTCTTTTTCTTTCTTCTCATTTCCAAGTATCATTTTCTTTGCATAAGTAAATTGTAGTTAGTGGAAAGTATGCTTGAAACCCCCCAAAGCATCTTTCTATCTGAGAACAGCAGAATTAAAAGTCAGGGAAAGTTTAAGTTGGGTTTAAGAAATTGATAACTGTGGAAATACGAGACTGTACTGGAAACGCCTGGCTGCCATAAATAATGTATCTGTCTTTCAGGGAGCCGGAATAATACATTGGTACAAAGCAGAAGTGATAATTAGGAAAATGTTCTTTTCATTCTCCTGAATACCAAATTTAGCGGATGCAGATCAAAATAAAAGGGAATGTTTAACTGTATAACCCAGAGCCAATCTATTTTTACACTACTTTTATTCACGTGTTCTGTACATTTGTCCTTAATTATTTTAATGGAACAAAATGGCAGAAGAAATGCAGAAGCTTAGATTTAAATTTGAAATTAATGATAGACCCCAGTTTAAAGGCAATACACATTCGTAGTTACAAAACTGTATATCTTAATAAAGACAAACGTTCAGCTTGTTAACCATGTAAAAATATAAATATATACTGTATATATAATGGAAAATTGTTGACAATACTTACCGTTCCTTTTCTAGCTCTGCCTTATGCCAGCAACAGCACTAGTCAACTCCACCCCCTTGATCCCATGTAAGACATTCCTGTCTAGAAGAATAAGAGGCAGGTGTTGTGGTGAAAAACTCACAATGGACAAGGAAGGGATATTTGCTGGCATGAGGCAGAGCCAGGAAAAGAAAATTACGGCAAGCATTGTCAACAATATTCCATTTTCATGGCTCTGCATCATGCCAGCAACACCATCGGAATTAACTAGCCCAAATTCAGGGAGGGAATAAAACACACAGACACCAGATGCTGATAACAACCTTTTTTAATAATGCAACATAGTGGACGAGGGTTGAGAGACAGGGGGAAGTTGAGAGAGAGAGCGGGGCTGAGAGAGAGAGGGGGGCTGAGAGAAAGAAAGAGAGGGGGCTGAGAGAGAGAGAGGGGGGGTTAAGAGAGAGGGGGCTGAGAGAGACAGTGGGGTGAGAGAAAGGGGGCTGAGAGAGAGAGGGGGCTGAGAGAGGGAGGGGCTGAGAGAGAGGGGTGAGAGAGCGGCTGAGAGAGGAGGGTGAGAGAGAGAGGGGGCTGAGAGTGAGGACGTGAGAAAGAGAGAGGCGGTTGAGAGAGGGAGGGGGCTGAGACAGAGAGGGGGCTGAGAGAGAGGAGGGGCTGAGGGGGGCTGAGAGAGAGACAGAGGGGGCTGAGAGAGACAGGGGAGTGAGGGGGGAGATAAGAGAGAGAGACCCCTAGCCCTGTCCCTATCTGCAGTCTCTCTTCTCCTCCATTGTCCCAGTCTCTGTCTGCAGATAGTTACATAGTATAGTTACATACAAGGTGAGGTTGAAAAAAGACACAAGTCCATCAAGTCCAACCTATGTGTGTGATTATATGTCAGTATTACATTGTATATCCCTGTATGTTGCAGGTGCTTATCTAATAGTTTTTTGAAACTATCGATGCTCCCTGCTGAGACCACCGCCTGTGGAAGGGAATTCCACATCCTTGCCGCTCTTACAGTAAAGAACCCTCTACGTAGTTTAAGGTTAGGCCTCTTTTCTTCTAATTTTAATGAGTGGTCACAAGTCTTGTTAAACTCCCTTCCGCAAAAAAGTTTTATCCCTATTGTGGGGTCACCAGTACGGTATTTATAAATTGAAATCATATCCCCTCCCAAGCGTCTCTTCTCCAGAGAGAATAAGTTCAGTGCTCGCAACCTTTCCTCATAACTAATATCCTCCAGACCCTTTATTAGCTTAGTTGCCCTTCGTTGTACTCGCTCCATTTCCAGTACATCCTTCCTGAGGACTGGTGCCCAGAACTGGACAGCATACTCTAGGTGCGGCCAGACCAGAGTCTTGTAGAGCGGGAGAATTATCGTTTTATCTCTGGAGTTGATCCCATTTTGCTTTGTAAGCAGCAGCTTAGCATTGCATGCCATTGCTGAACCTATCATCTACTATGACCCCCAGGTCCTTTTCCATCCTAGATTCCCCCAAAGGTTCTCCCCCCTGTGTATAGATTGTATTCATATTTTTGCCACCCAAATGCATTATTTTACATTTTTCTGCAATAAACCTCATTTGTCATGTAGTTCCCCACCCCATTAATTTGTTCAGATATTTTTGCAAGGTTTCCACATCCTGCGGAGAAGTTATTGCCCTGCTTAGCTTATCATACACAGATAGGTCTGTGTATGATGACCAGTACCATGCCAGTCTCCTTCTTGATCCTTCTTGCGCCTCCTGCCCTTGTCCTCTGGGCCCCCAGTCAGCCTGTCCTCACTGGTGATGTTAAAGCAGAGAGGAAGTAGGAGAAGTCCAGGCTCTGGAAGGTGAAGGAGATGCCGTGCCCGCGGCTGCTCATTTCCTTTGGGGGGCTCAAGGAGGAGGAAGTGGAGTTTTTCTTCTGAGTCCTGGGCTCTCAGGCTTATCTGTCCTCACTGATCACCTTCCTTGTGGCTTCCATCTGCAGGGCCGTCCACTCACTCACACGTGGAGATAGATGCCCAGCTGCCTGCACCCCAAGAAAGCCGCTGTTTGCTGCCAGGCTCCTGCCTCCAATGAACCTGGATACTCCATGATAACAAGGGGCTTTTTGCCCCACGCTAAGGACAGCCATGGGACCTAGCACACTGGGGACAGCGCCCCTCTAAATTTTGTTCCTGGGGTGAAAGCCCCGTCTACTCCCCAATGCTACACCACTGCCCTGGTGGAATGAGTCCAGATCTCCAAAGGAGGGTGAAGTCCATCCAAGGAATATGCCACTTAAATTGTTTTAATTATCCAGGTTGAGATGACTCTAGGGGGAACAGTCAAGCCTCTTCTGGGACCTCTAGGAGGCACAAAGCGTGCATCTGCGTTTCTATGGTGTGAACTGGCCCTTAATTCTACACTATACAACACTACAAGAAAAGGCACTAATATCTGAAACTTGGCTGTTAGAAAAACTGACTTCAAAGTGTGATACCATAGAGAAAACTATGAATCTGTAAAAAAGGGTCGATTTTATAACCTTTTTAAAACTAATGACAAATCCCACTTAAGAAAGAATGGATGAATAGGAAGATGAATCAGAAATCAGAAATCAGATCAGCAGAAGCTCCCTAGACTAGGATGTATCTGTAAGGGCAGAGAATGCTGATATATGCACTTTAAGTGTGTTGTAGCTTAATCCAGCGTCAAGCCCCACCTGTAGAAAAATAAACTGATTCACTACTGAAGGAGACTGGAAGGAAAAATTGTGCTGGAAAGTAAAGGCTTCAAACGTGTCAAACTCAGTGGTATGTGAACTTCATAGAAACCTTCCGGGCTGAAGGGAGGGTGGAAACCACCGATTCCGAAGTGTACATTTTGAAGTCTATTCCTTTCAAATTCTATGCAGCCAAAGCCAGGTGGGCAAAGTTTGGATGAGTCTGGCCATCCTGCAGGAGCAGGTCTGGGGCTTGAGGAAATGTGATTAGGGGACATGTCGCCAAGTAACACAGGAGGTAAAACCATGACCTCCTTGGCCAGAAAGGAGCAACCATTATTGCCGACACTTTCTCCTCTATGATCTTCAATAATGACCTGAGAATCAGAGCAGTTGTTGAAAAAGATAAACTAACTTGATTTTTTCTTCCTGGGAGAGGGTATCCTGGGCTAGAGCATGTGGACAAAAGAACTGGGGGAAAAAAACGTGGTACTTGGAAATTGCTCGGTGTTGCCATGAGATCCATGAGATCAGGAAAGCCCCTTTAAAGATAGAAAAAATTGTTCTTTTCTCAAGGAACCCCTAGCAATCTCCATCCGTGGAACCCTGGTTGAAAAACCTTGGTCTAGTCTTGCTGGATGCAAATAAACATATGGAAATTGCATGTTAAACACATGGAAAATGCATTTAAAATACATGTAAAATGTATCTCATGTGCCCAGACAGTATATATCAGCTTTAACAACATTTTTAAATACAAATGTGGATTTTATAAATCCCAATTTATAGCTGAGAACCCCACTTCTACAGTAATGGAACCAGCAATCTTAGGACATTGACTGGGTGCGTTTAAAGTTGTTTGTTAAAAAATGTTATTCTTCTCCATATGGATGGCTGCACTCCATCCAAGACTCTCAGAATAAATCAGCTAGGGGGGAAGGGATGTGCCTAACTCAGGCCAGTACTAATAATATATGCTGGGATAGTGACCCTGAATGGAGATTCCCCATTACTGAGACTTTAGAGCAGGACTTGCAGTCAGGGACACATACTGAGCATTATATGGCTACCTGCTCCTCTTTTAGTCCTGGAATCACAGCACCAGATTCCTTTAGAGGCGCTATGTAAACAAATGATAAAAGCTGCAGCTCATTCCATTTCTCTTTGTGGCTTGGACTAGCAGAGATGACTCAGAGTGCATAAGTAATATCCCTAAATAATGAATTAACATGATAAAATGAATATAGCCAATCTTCCCTGAAATAAATTCCCAAATTATGAATCGATTCGGAACAATTAATATATGAAACAAATCTGAATATATGAAAGGTATTCCGAAAATGAATCATTCTAACATTACGAATGTTACAAAACAAAATTATTAACTTTACTAATGAATCAGAAGCAAAACAAAATACGTTTTTCCTTTGTGCACATCTGTACCACCTTTTACCATGCCCACCAATTGCATGGTACTAATACTAAAGCTGGCCATATATGGATCCAAAATTCAGTCAGTTCAGAAGGGACCAGCCATATTTCGATCTTTCGATCTATCTATGGCTGTTCCCATTTAACAGAAGTTCAAGTGATCGACACTTCCGAAACAGGACTGTCGGTATATTTGCTCTAGATCAGGACAGCCATAAGGCTGAAGCGCAGATCGGTGTGTTCTGGCAGTGTTTGAGTCCTGCAGCCAGAATTCAATAGTGCAGCGGGGAGGAGTCCCCTATCCACTTTGACTGTGTGGATGGGGGTATCTGTTTTTTTTTATTCAATAGTGCAGCGGGGAGGAGTCCCCTATCCACTTTGACTGTGTGGATGGGGGTATCTGTTTTTTTTTTTTGCTAGATCAAAAAAACAAAAAACAAAAAAGATCCGTCTATGGCCCTATAATGAAAGGGCTGGTTGGTTGTGTTTTTCCCTCTCAAGCCAAATATACTCAATTCTCCACTATACTGAAGTAATCTTAGGGGTCCATTTAAAAAAAGGATTTACTGGCAAATTTGTCAATGAATCTTTATGCCAAATTCACCTTTCTCACATTCACCCACATTATCTTGGCATTTTATGCCCACATCCACCCTATTTATAATAGCATGAATGGGCCCCGAACAAATGGTGACAGCTGCTGAAAGTCAAATTCAAAGTAAATGGTATAAACAGCTCTTAACCTGGCAGGTGAACTTTCCAGCCTGAACTGTCTGTGGTGCTGAAACTATGCTTTTATACAAGTCAATATCTTTTTGAGCAAATAGAGCATATTAGAAAATGTCATTGTACCGATGAAAAATATATAGTAGCAATGACAGATATTCTTTAAGCTGAGTTTTGGAAAGTGGAGATCTATTATCAACCTGAACATAACCTTATCAGCATCAGGGAGGCAAAGCGAGATTTCGCCAGAAGGCTCATTGGCAGTCTACCATGCAAAATAGTTTGCAGACAAGGAAAAAAAAAGTGGTTAAATTGTGACATCTGCTCCTGCATCTGCCAGTAACATTTATCCTTCATCACGTTGTCCCTGCGCTGTTCCTTTTTCTTTTTGTCAAGTTCCAGATTAAGAATGTTTTGAACAATGTAATAAATAGCAGCTTATGGAAAAGAGCTAACCATGCAGCCAAACAATTTCTAAGAAGGAATTGCTTTTTTTTTTTTGTAATGTATATTAAAGATAAAATGTAAATACTAAGAATCTTTCTGACTGAATGTATAAGATATGCATAACAAAGATCTATGGCCAGTGCATTTTATAGTTTCATATTTGTAATGCAAATATGACTTGGTTGTTTTTTTAACAGAATTTCTAACTCAAAAACCTTATACTGCACATATTACACACCTATTATACCGGAAAAAAATCAATACACTCCATCTCCCTTGTAACACACAGTACTTTTTGCTATTTTTTTCTTTTATTCATCTTTTCTGTGGTCTGCCAATTGACATTGCAGGGACCTCTTTGATGCTATTCTGCTTTGCTATTTTTGACACTTTGTTTGGTGAATGGGTAAGGGTGCATTCACATAGGGGGCCGGGATCTTCCCCAAAGCACCCACTCCCCCCTATGTTGAGGGCATGTGGCCTTGTATGGTTCAAGAGGGGGGGGGGCTCGCTTGTCTGCGTTCTCGGACAAGGGTCTGGTATGGATTTTGGGGGGACCCATGCTGTTTTTTTTTAATCTTGGCATGGGGTTCCCCTTAAAATCTATACCAGACCCAAAGAGCCTGGTATGGACAGGGGGGACCTCACAGTGCATTTTTCTTTATTTTTTTTTAATAACCGGGTGCCATTTGTGCTGCAAGCGGTTTTATACATGCTACAGATGTGCCACTTTACAGAAGACAGAGCCACTCTTTGCATCAGTACACTTTAAATGAATGCCACCCATGATGCCCTGCACTCACAGTCTTCTGGGTTAAGTGAAGCTGCGCAACTATAACCCTGAAGACTGAGGGAATCATTTGGCAAAGAACAGGTACTAAGGGTGGCAACTCTAGGCTGAAGGTAAGTATTGCAGCCAGAACTGCATTTTTTAAAATTGTCTGGATTGATATTTCAACAAATAAAATATTAGATCAGAGCTGAGTTTTAATTCCTCAAGAAGACACAAATGGAGAATACAATTTAATCCAGCTTCACAATTACAAGAAGAATTTGCCACTGGTGATACAAAGATCATCAGTATTTGTGCCTCCTTTCTCTGCAACTGGCTGCAACTAGACTACCTACCCATATGGTCAAGCTAGTGGCTAGAGGCTTGCTACAAGCTATTGTATCTCCCCACCATCACATAAGAGATGATGGGAGCTACAATAGAACATACCAAAACACAATGCAACAAACACTTAAACTTGATACTTGTGCCAGCCTGAAATTTATGAGAAACTTGCCACTACTCATGTTGGAAGAAAAGTTTCACTTGGCCGAGGAGTGGACACTTTACTCTTTGGCCAGTGTCCACAGTGTCCAAGGGATTTACACTGCCCAGCTGTCATTTTACTAGGAAAAGTGACAACATCTCTTTAAAGCTTTCTCATTGCAAGCAAGAGTAAAGACTCCTATTTCTACTGTAATGCAACGTACACGCGGGCGGACTTTTCGACCGGACTGGTTCGACGGACTTTCTGACGGACTTTTGACAAACTTTCGCCTGACTTTTTTTACGAACGGACTTGCCTACACACGACCGGACTACGGACGGACTTGCCTACACAAGACCGGACTTTCCGGCAGACTATGTCTGCCGGTCTTCCCGACGGAGTTACGATGAACTTTCTGAATTAACGGACTTGCCCACATACGAACAAGTCCATTCATTTTGAACGTGACTTGGGTATGACGGGACTAGAAAAGGAAGTCAATCTCCCCATTTTTATCGGTGAGATATAAGGGGCGTGGTCAACATCTCCCGATGACCTTGCTCCCTTATGACGTCACAGTCCCAGCATGCCCCGGGACTGTGATGTCATAAGGGGGCGGGGTCACCGCCTATATCAGTCATTGCGGAGCGCTCACACAGCATTACAGCGGGAGAGAGCGTTGTGTCAACATCGGAAGAAGAGAAGAGGGAAGAAGACGACACAGAAGTCTGGGCCACCACTAGCAAAAGCGTGGCAGAAGATAGTGGAGGAGCCGGCAGAAGAACCGGACACCGGGAGAAGAGGTCGAGCACCGGGAGAAGAGGCCGGAGAGCAAGAGAAGAATCGGACACTGGGAGAAGAGGCTGGAGAGAGCAGCGTAGTCGGAAGAAGACCCCCGAAGTCGGAAGAAGACCCCCGGAGCTGTCCAATAAATTACTTTAAAAACCTGTACCCCATGATGTACCCCATACTCATTCACATAGGGTGGGGGGCCAGATCTGGGGACCCCCTTATTAAAGAGGGCTCCCAGATTCCGATAAGCCCCCCGCCCCCAGACCCCGACAACCAATGGCCAGGGTTGTCGGGAAGAGGCCCTTGTCCTCATCAACATGGGGACAAGGTGCTCTGGGGTGGAGGGGCCGCAGGCGCCCCCCTCCCCCAAAGCACCCACCCGGTTCAGGAGGGGGGGCGCTCGCTCGTCCCCACCCCCCTTTCCCCTTTTTTTTGGATAAGGGTCTGGTATGGATTTTGGGGGGACCCAACGCTGTTTTTTCTGCATAGGGGGTTCCCCTTAAAATCCATACCAGACCTAGGGGACATCGTCACCTCCGCCTCGCGCTCGCCACAATAGGAAAATATGTTTTTCTTATTGCAGCAAGCGCAAGATGTAGTACCCTGCCCTTGCGTCGTATCTGGTCCGTCAGACCAGCATACAGACGAACGGATTTTCCTTTTGGAACTGAGTCCGGCGGAGTTATGATGTAAAGATTTGAAGCAGGTTTCAAACCGTTGCAAAAATTGACGGCTCTATATATGTGCCTGTAATGAATAAATAAAATACATAGTAAATTATTCCTTTTTTAATCCTGACCATAATAAATAGGAAAAGAAAATGTACACAAAAGCATTACACGTTAATTTTAATTATTTGTTGTCCTTGCAGCTTCCATTACAGCAGTAGAAAATGAGTGCTAGAGACATGTCTATGGCTGTATTTATTTGGTGATGAAGCTTTGTTATTGGATAAAAAAAAAGATATGTCTTAAACAATAGAAAATGCGGCATTCTCTGTTTTCCCGGAGATGTTGGACATTCTGAGAAGAGATTTCCCCAGTCAGCACATGACAAATGTGTTATCATCACTTCAGTGTCACACTCTTCTAGATGAAGAGTCTGGCGGTATCGCTCCTACAGTCTGCTTCCCTGACAACTTTTTATTTTGTCTGAGAATATTTTTGTCAACAGGATAATTTATTCTTAAGGCTAACTACACACACACAGTGACAAATCCTCAGTTTAAACAGCATATTGTAGGTCAAATCTATTTAATTTAAATGTTTTGTATTTTTTATGTTAAAGGGGCTCTTTCCATGCAGGGAAAAGTAAAAGGGTATCCCTTTCTGCACATATTTATCCCGTCTTTCCGTTCTTAGCGTTCCATGCAGCTGAATGCAAAGAGCAAAAGAAAAAACCCGGTACTTCTAGATAAGGGTGAGTATATGCCACATTCCCTCTGCTCTGATGGTGATGATGCGTCATGACTGACCCACTGTTGTTTCATAGGGGTGTGGAAAGGCTAATAGTCCAAAACAATGTAATCTACTTCATTTTCTGGCAGATGCTGGAGAATGAAACCACCTGATAATTTCCTGATATCTCTTGAGTACTGCATTGGTAAAATATTGGTTGTTGAATTCCCGCTGGCATGCCCCCTGCACTGCCCTTCACTAGGAAGATCGGTGTACTGCTGTTTCTTTGCTTCCTGCTAATAGGCAAGACGCATAGAAACAGCAATACACTGATCTTCCACCTTACATTTCAGTTGTGGCTGGACTGCTCATAGAAACATTACTAGCAGAATATTGCTAACATCTCCTTCTAAAAATGCTAGTTGCTTGGATGTCATGCTAATCCATTAGAATCAATAATTTTTGGCTCACTGACCAGAAACAAGTATGCAGATCAGGAATTCTTGATCCAGGTCACTGACTCTGAAAGTGCTGCAGCCAGTACAGTCAGGCAACTAACATTTTCAGAAGGTTAAGAATGACAACGTCCATAATTCTCTTAGTACAGGTTTACTTTGGTTGTTAAAGAGGACACAAATCTAGATTAAAATGGAATTAAACCACTTTTATCTAGATTTTCTCATATTTAGTTTGTTTATAAATTTCCACCCCTTTCTCCTCGCCTCTTACATCTGTGGTTGGATAGGATTGCCACTTCATTTTGTACTGTGAAACTCTTCTCTGTCTCTGAGATACAATAAACATTCCCAGGGGACAAGAACGACAATACGTTGGATGCATTTTCACATGGGTGAGCAACTGTGGTTTCTGGAAAACCAGATTGCAGAGAACAAGGGAATTTGAAAGACAATGTACAGTCTTAACAATTTTTTTTTGAGATATGCAGGTAAAAGAGATCAATTTAATGTACTGTAAATCATTTTATAAAAGTATGTTTAAGTGCTTAAATCTACTGTAATTTTTGTGTATTGATTCTAAATATATACGTACATAGGGCATATGTGGATGTATCATCCACAAGGCAACCTAGTCAGGAGCCTAGGATCAGTTAAATATCAAGGGAAAAGCTGCAACCTTCGTGCTCCTGCAGTAAACCAGGGGGAATTGGTTAAAATGGTGTACCTGCCTGTCACTTCATAAAGGTGAATGCACTTGTAGGCAGGTGGTGTCTGATGGGGAAAGGCCTTGTCAATACAGAAATTGCAGAGGGGGTAGCTTGTCTGTGCCCACTGTAATCCTATAAATGACAATCAAATGGATGAAGGGGATAGTAAAGCTACCACCTTGCCTAGGGCACTCATGTTTATTGACCAAAGTGCAGAGCATACACAATAGTTGTACTTTACTTCTTTTTCACTCTGTGCAAGTCTATGGCCAATCTATTGACATTTAATTTAATACAAAATTACTGTAAGCTAAACATCCATTCTTAACACAAAATGTGCACTTACTGAAAATACAAAATACTTTCTCACTAAGTAGTGGGTGGATAGAAGCGCAAACAGTGAAGAATTGTACTATGACCTTGTATTGGCGGTCAGTGGGAAAATGCCCTTTTACATTGGTAATCAGTGTAATGACCTTATATTTATGGTCAGTGCCAACTATGTATAGTAGAAAAGTGAACCTTTATATTGGTAGCCAGTGCAGAAGTGCCTTCTCACATGGGTACTACTTACATTGGTGGTGAAGTGCCTAGACATGTGCAATTCGTTTTGTAATTAATCGAAATTCAGCCAAATTTTGCATCGTTATTTTTTTTATTATTTTTGCATCCGAATGTCCGAAGAAAAGAATAACGAATTTCAACTAATACGAAAGATATTATAACGAAAACAATGAATGAATGTGTCATGATTCAGTAATTCGTTAAAGGTCTAATAAAACAAAGGGTCAACTTGGAGTAAATCTTACAGTCCAATCAGCTGATTCATTTTCTGCTGGAGGTTGGATTACTGGCAAAGTGTATTCCTGAAAACTGAGTCAGAAGGATGTTGTATTGTATTTGAGCATAGGAGAAGAGATATTTCCATTGTGTGTTAATGGATTCAATAAACAAGCGACTTTCTGAACTATGAATCGTTATCACGAATAAAAAATACATACATAAATAACGAATTATCGAAAAGTGAAACAATTAAACATGAAAATGAATCGATTCGTTATAACGAATATCTATACTCTACAGAAATAACCAATTATCCGAAAACTAATTAATGTAACATATCGAATATAACAGAACAAAATTATGTATTTTATGACGGCACAACACTGTAAAGCCTCACAGATACTTTTGTTGAGCGCAGGAACAGGCCCTTCTGTGAAACATTAGATCAAAGATTGTAATTACACGCCCCTTTTAAACAGGGGCAGAAAAATTGGGCCTTAGGCAGTGGTCGTGGTGCCCTGAACCTAAAATATTCCTAGAAGCATCATCATAAATATAGAGGAGGAATAGGATAGTCACTCAGCATAATAGGATAGTCACTCAGCATATGCAATCTACAAGGGATCCCACATCCATAGAAAAATCAATCGGTTACATCAGCATCAGGTGCTTGGTAACTGGTGATCCAAGACTGATTCACTTTTATGAATGTGAGCCGATCAACAGAGTCTGTGGACAGGCGCACTCTGTGATCGGTTACAAAACCTCCAGCAGCACTGAATGTGCATTCAGAAAGAATGCTGGAAGCAGGACAGGCCAGTAGCTCAATTGCATATTAAGCAAGCTCTGGCCAGTGGTCCATCCTCAAGACCCAGTAACCCAGTCGATATTCTGGTGGAAAGGTCTCCAAGTCTGATCTTGCCCCTAGATATTCCTGCACCATGTAATTCAGATGCTGGCGATGGTTGCTGGAACCGATCGGACCTGGGCGCTGAGGACTGAAGAATTGTCTGAAGGAAATGGTCAGCCGGCCACCTTCTCCACCGCTCTTTCTGTGACTGAACAAAGCCTCAGCAACACGTTGTGCAGCACCAGGAAATTGTAACCTCCCAGGCTCTGGAAACGCATTGCACAAACCTTTCTGCAAGGCCTCCTGAAGATGTTTCATCCTGTGCTCCCTCTGCGAAGGCTGGATAAGTTCTGCAACCTTATCCTTGTAACGTGGATCAAGAAGGGTTGCCAGCCAGTAATGATCCCTCTCCTTGATACCATGAATCCTAGGGTCCTTTCGCAGGCTTTGCAGGATCAGGGAGGCCATGCAGCGTAAGTTTGCAGAGGCATGCAATCCTGAGTCCTCTGGGTCACTAAGGATCACATGATCCTCAACCACCTCCTCCCAGCCACGTACAACTCCATGGGTTTCTGGGGACTGCAAACGATCCCTTGAAGACTGCAGCTGATGCTGAGTGTTATCCTCCACCTCCATGCTGACACAATCCTCCTCCTCTTCTTCTTCCCGTGTGATCGACGGGCCTGCAAGAATACTAGTATCTGGATAAAGGGATCCTTGAGAGGTAAGGAAGTCTTCCTCTTCCTCCCGCTGTTCTGCCTCAAGTGCCCTGTCCATTATTCCATGAAGCGTGTGCTCCAACAGGAAGACAAGAGGGACAGTATCACTTATGCATGCACTGTCACTGCTCACCATCCTCGTGGCCTCCTCAAACGGTGACAGGACAGTGCATGCATCCTTGATCAGTAGCCACTGGCGTGGCGAAAAAAAGCCAAGCTCCCCTGACCCTGTCCTGGTGCCATACTCACACAGGTACTCATTGATGGCCCTCTGCTGCGTGTGCAGCTGCTACAGAATTGCCAACATTGAGTTCCACCTGGTGGGCATGTCACAAATGAGATGATTCTTGGGCAGGTTGCATTCTCTTTGACTGTCAGCCAGTCGAGCACTGGCATTATATGACTGGCGGAAATGCCCACAGACTTTTCTGGCCTGCCTCAGGAGATTCTGTAAGCCAGGGTGCCTGCTCGAGAACCGCTGAACCGCTGCACCACCAAATTCAGGATGTGAGGCAAACAGGAAACATGGGTCAAGTGTCCCTGTAGGAGGGTGGAGAGGAGGTTGGTGCCATTGTTGCATACAACCATTCCTGGCTGAAGTTGGTGTGGTGTCAACCACCTCTGTGCCTGCCCTTGCAGAGCTGACAGAATTTCTGCCCCAGTGTGGCTCCCCTATGCAGACCAACTCAAACACCGCATAGCATCTTTTTGCCTGAGTGCTTGCGTAGCCCCTTGAATGCCTACGGAGCACCACTGGTTCAGAGGAAAAATCTGCAGAGGAAGAGGCCATAGAGGAAGAAGAAGAGGAGGGGGTAGAGGAGAGAGCTGTGGCAGAATCACCACTAGCATTTTGGAGGTCTGATGGGCGGAACACTGAACCTTGTCCTGCATCCTTCCCAGCTGCCAGCAGAGTTACCCAGTGCGCCGTGAATGAAAGGTAACGTCCCTGTCCATGCCTGCTGGACCATGAGTCAGCAGTAATATGCACCTTACTGCTGACCGCCCTGTCCAATGAAGCCAAGACATTGACTTCCACATGCTGGTAAAGAGCCAGAATGGCCTTCTGTGAAAAGAAATGGTGTTTAGGAACCTGCCACTGAGGTACCGCACATTCCACAAATTCATGAAAGGGGGCAGAGTCTACCAGCTGAAAAGGCAGCAGTTGCAGTGCTAGCAATTTGGCCAAGCTAGCATTCAGACGATGGCTAGGACCAAATTTCTCTCGACGTTTAAGCAACTGGGGTAGGGAAATTTGCTTGCTAAAATCTGATGTTGGTGTACCGCTAGCAGATTGGCCGCAAGTACTTGGGACACCTATTTCTATACCTTCATTCCCCTCAGTGCAGGTTTCTGAGAGGACTGGAGGTATAGTGGGGTTGGAGATCCCAGCTGATGAGGAGCAAGGAGTGGGTCTTTTAAGTGCTGTTGCCAACAGACTGCATGGGAGGTCATCATATGTCTGGTCAAGCATGTGTTGCCCAAGCGGCTGCTGTTTTGGCCACGCTTGATACGCTTCAGACATATGTTGCAAACAGCAATGGTGCGATCTGCTGCACATGTGTCAAAAAAGGCCCACACCAAAGAACTTTTCAAAATATGTGGGGAGTCAGCAGCGCCCTGCACCTGCTTAGCTCTGCGGTGTGATGCAATAGGGTGGCTGCCCTTAAGCTGCCCCCTGGAGGGCATCCTGCCTCATTGGAGATGTGCCTCCTCCTCCTACTCCTCCGCTCTTCTATCAGGCACCTAAGTAGAGTCAGCAATCTCATCATCCCCTCCCTCCTCGTCACTGGAGCAAACTTGGCAGTATGCTGCAGCTCGGGGAACATGACTTCCAGCTTCTTGACCTTCTTGGGCACCCTCTCTCTCTAGGCTCACGTTACTCCCTTCCTCAACCTGGGTACCATCATCGGAGCCTTCAAATCGCTGCGCATCCTCCTGCAGCATGTACCCGACACTGTGGTCGAATAGTTCGGGGAACTCCTCCGAGCATGATGGTGGGGCTAGGGAAGGAGTGACTGTTGACATGGAGCCGATAGAATAGGCCGCTTTGGCAGCAGCATTGGCAGGCAAACTACTCTGAGCCTGGGTGACAGAGGATGAGTAGGATGAGGAAGCCTTTGTTATCCATTCCACCAACTCTTCTGCATGTTGTGGCTCAATAACACAGCCAGCTGCAGAAAAAAAGGACAAGTGTGCCCCACAGCCACATGCTGAGGATGCACCGTGTCCACGACCAGCACTGTCGACTGTAGACACAGAGCCTGCTTGACCTCTTTTAGTGGCCTGTGAGCGTCTGCCTCTCCTTGGTGGCCTTCCGAATATGCTGCAAATTTTGTTTAGCAAAACCACACTACACTATATTGTGTACTGTGTACACCACCAGAAAAGTAGTAGCAAGTGCACTAGGGGTGCACTGTACTGTGTACACCAACAGAAGTGTAATAACAACTATCGGTGCACTGTATGTATTGTGTACTGTGTACACCACCAGAAAAATAGTAGCAACTGCACTAGGGGTACACGGTACTGTATACACCAACAGAAGTGTAATAACAACAATGGGTGCACTGTATGTATTGTGTACACCACCAGGAAAGTAGTAGCAACTGCACTATTGGTGCACAGTACTGTGTACACCAACAGAAGTGTAATAACAACTATGGGTGTACTGTGTACACCACCAGAAAAGTAGTAGCAACTGCACTATGGGTGCACAGTACTGTGTACTGTGTACACTGCCTGAAGTATATCAGAAAAAGTACACACATATATATATACATATATATATTTATACATATATATATATATATATATATATATACGAACATATATACAAGACTGTCTGTATGTATATATATATATATATTAAATACACTGCAGCTAACTTAACCTGCCTGCCAGAAGTATATTAGAAAAAGTACACCAAGAACGGCTTGCAGTCAGATATAGCTAAACTGTATGCAGTGGAGATATATATACGAGACTGTCTGCATATATATATATATATATATATATATATATATATATATATATATATTTATTAAATACACTGCAGCTAACTGAAAAGCCTGCCTGCCTGCTTAACCTAAATGACACTGTCTCTCTATCCATGGCAACAACACACTACACGGGGCTGACGAGCAGGCAGCCTTATATAGTGTGGGACGTGGACCTAGTCCCCCTGAGCCATGATTGGCCAAAGGCACCCTGCCTTTGGCCTATTATGGATCTCTTAGCTGAGGGCGCAGGGATTGGCCAAAGCATGCAGGTCATGATGCATGCTTTGGCCAATCATCTACAGCAGTGCATTATGGGCTGTTACGCGCCGCTCGAATTTGGCGCGAACGACCCATAATGTTTGGTTTACAACGAATGGGCGAACAGCCAATGTTCAAGTCGAACTCATGCTTGACCCGAACAGAAAGCTCATCCCTACTAGCAAAGTGTTCCCTACATTGGTGGTCAGTGATGAAGTATTCTCTTAGACCAGTGGTCTCCAAATTGCGGCCCTTGCTTGCCTTCATCTGGCCCTTGAGGCATTATTCCTGCAACTGACACCAACAATGGGGCATCATTCCTGCCACTGATACCAACAATAGTGCACTATTCCGTCCACTGACACCAATGATGGGGCATAATTCCTTCCACTGACTACAAAAACGGGGCACTATTTCTCCAACTGATACCAACTATTTCTCCCACGAATACCAAAGATCAGACATTGTTTACTCCCACTGGGCACAGTCTGGCCCCCCTAAAGTCTGAAGGACAGTAAATTGGCCCTTTTGTTAGAAAGTTTTGAGACCGCTGTCTTATGCCCCGTACACACGATCGGACATTGATCGGACATTCCAACAACAAAATCCATGGATTTTTTCCGACGGATGTTGGCTCAAACTTGTTTTGCATACACACGGTCGCACAAAGTTGTCGGAATTTCCGATCGCCAAGAACGCGGTCACGTACACCACGTACGACGAGACTATAGAAGGGCAGTTCAGAACCAAGCGTGACACCCTTTGGGCTCCTTTTGCTAATCTCGTGTTAGTAAAAGTTTGGTCAGAAACGTTTCACGCTTTTTCAGACTCGTGGTTTTCAGATCGTTTTCTGCTATTCAGTTTGTGCTTGTGGGATTGTATCTGTTCTTCAGTGCGTGCAGCGAGTACAATTGACTTGTCATTGTGTTCCTGTTTGTTTGTTATTGATTTTCAGGTCGCTCTTCACAGGCCTTGCTGTTCTTCAGTGCGTTCTGTTACTTCGGTTTGAGCAGCCGACCGTTTTCTAGCCATGTTGCGTATACGTACTCCTCGTAGAGTTTGTGCTTTGTGAGGGCTTGGTGTTCGGGTCCTTACCTTGACACAAGTTCAGCCCATGAACAGGGTGGGGAGAAGTTCATGGACCAAGAATTGGTTGCTCCAGCGTGACCAGTTCTGTCACGTGCCTTTGCTCCGTGAGATCCGTGAGAACAATCCTGATTATTTCAGGAACTTTCTCCGGATGACGGACCCCGTATTTCACCGTTTGTTGGCTTTACTGACCCCCTATATCAGCAGGCAGGATACCTGCATGAGGCAAGCCATCACTCCGGAGCAGAGGCTAGTCGCCACCCTGCAGTACTTGGCGACGGGGAGAAGCCTGCAGGACCTCAAGTTCTCGACAGGCATCTCCCCCCAGGACTGGTTAATCATTATCCCAGAGGCCTGTTCTACCATCATCCAGGTCCTGCAGAAGGAGTATATTAAGGTAAGATTTTTATCCTTTAACATCACATTTTATTGTCTAGAATGTTTGGTAATATATTGTATTTCTTTCCTCATTCCCTAATTACCATTATTGTAATAAGCTGTGAATGTCCCCCTTGTCTTCATGCATGCTGGATTTTTATGTAATTTTTTTTGTCCTTCATACATATTTGCCTTCACTTACCTCCCCAGCATGCTCTCCTGGGCCTATATTCACCTCATGTAGTCACTTAACAATGTATTTTGTCAGATTCATAGTAGTGCTTTACCCTACACACCCCCTAAAATGTGTAAAATTGTGATGTGTGCTTTAAATTCAGACAGAGTGACAGAGGCTTTTTTTTTTGGTCTCCCAAAATCATTTAGTGGTCAGATTTATGGATGAATTCCCCAAAGCATGTAGTGCAAGGGCCTGCTGAATACTTTCAAATGGTAACATTTAAAGTTTTTGTATCCTATTATTATTTTGTTAGGTAATAGCAGAATGTAAAAATGTGCTCAAATATGTACAGTGTGTATTTATATATTTGTATTATGACACTTCTTACCTGTCCAGTGGGCTGCCAATAGTGTAAAGTAAGGAGGGGCTGGCCAAAATAATTCACATTATTTATGCATTCATCTCTCAATGAAGTGGAGAGGGTTACTTGTCCAAAACATCTCCCCCCCCCATAAAATTTATAAAATGGGCCATGGGGGGGAGGAATCTGATAGGTGGACCTTATACCTTTGTGTTTAAATACTCCCTAAAATAAATGTTATACTGATGTTGGCCAAGAATGTTTGTGTCTAATCTGCTTTCCATGTTTATGTGCAAAATGATTAATTTATTTTTCTGGTTTGACTCCACAGTTTCCTTCCACGCCACAGGAATGGCAGACTGTGGCCTCCCACTTTGCCCAGCGGTGGGACTTTCCTAACTGCGGAGGGGCAATTGATGGGAAACATGTCCACATCATCCCACCACCCAACTTGGGGTCATACTATTACAACTACAAGGGGTTCAATAGTATTGTGATGTTGGCAGTGGTGTCGGCTACTTATGATTTCCTGTATGTAGACGTGGGGAAGAATGGCTGGATGTCAGATGGTGGAGTCATCGCCCACACGGAGTTCTACAGGCGTCTCCAGAATGGCAGCTTGGACTTGCCACCTCCAGAAGACAATGTGGAAGGACTCCCATTCGTCTTCGTTGCGGATGAAGCGTTTGCGCTGGGGGACCATCTTATGCGGCCATTCCCTATGAGGACCCTCACCCCGGACCAGAGGGTTTTTAATTAGATCCAGAAAAGTGTAAAAAAAAAAGTGGAGAACATGTTTGGAATCATGGCCAGCCAGTTGCGCCTATTTCTTACACCCATACACAACTTTTTAAGGCGAAATTCTGCCAACTATGCTGCCTCAGTGGGGCCTGAGGCCGGAATTCATGTAAATGAACCAACCCTGATGGCGCTTGAGGCTGGCTGTCCTGGGTTGCCCCCCTGAGTGCCCCCGAGGTCCGTCTAAGATACCTTGAATACTTTGCGGGTAGGGGGCCATCAATATGCCAGACAATGTCTGAGCCTTTTTTTTAAATAAAAAAATTAGTTACCTTCTAAAATATTTGCTGACATTTATTACTGCTTGTGTTTCTTTTAGCTGACCCTGACTGAAATGTGTGTAGTCCTGAAAATGGCGTGATTGTGTAACATTAGAAAGCACTGTTGGGTGTTATTTACTAAAGGCAAATACACTTTGCACTACAAGTGCACTTGAGACTGCACTGAAACTGCACTTGTAGTGAAAAGTGGATTTGCCCTTAGGAAATAACCCCCATTGTCACAGAAAACACCAATTTTACCACAACAAAAGTTTTGGAGCATTGAAAGAAGAATCCACACATTCTTGATTATCAATCTTTTTAATACAAGCACAATCACATGTGCATTTACAAAAGGTTTTTAAAACAAACCAACATGTTTGTTGTATAACAATTTTTTGGGTCACATTAATAAAAGTCAAAATGTCCATTTAAGGTAAAACAGGCATGTTTAACCCAACAAGAAATACACAAATCGAAAGAGGAATCCACACATTCTTGATTATCAATCTTTTTAATACAAGCACATTCACATGTGCATTTATAAAATGTTTTAAAAACAAACCAACATGTTTGTTGTATAACAATCTTTTGGGTCACATTAATAAAAGCCAAATTGTCCATTTAAGGTAAAACAGGCATGTTTAAAACCAACAAGAAATACACAAATCTGGAACTTACAAAGTTCAACTTTTGTAGAAATTAAAGGCAATATCAGACATGAGTATTTATAAACTGTGTTTGATATTACGTTCAGATGGGGTGAAGTGACCCCTGAAAAAGCCAAATTTTGAAGATGCACACAAATTGCAGAATGTCAACATGTGCTCTCTGCCATCATGGGGGATCAAGGGATGTGTTTTGGGGGTGCAACCACTTCCTCTCAGCTACTTTATTATTGAGGAAGGGGTTGCACCCACAAAACGCGTCCATTGATCTCCCATGATGGCAGATAGCACATGTTGTCATCTGTGTGCATCTTCAAAATTTGGCTTTTCGAGAATATGTCAAAAAAGGTGCAAAAAATTTTACGATCCAAAAAACACGAAAAAAGTCTGGTATTTGGAGGTGTTTTAAACTCTCCATAAAACATCAATGATGTTCTTCATTTTGTTTTGAACATCATTGATGTTTTTCTGGATGTTTTCCAAGTCCCTATTACACCCCATGATCTCCCCGATCAGGATCTGGGCACTCTCACTGGTGAAATGACCTGGATCCACAACATCACGATCACCTAAAAATATAGAAAAAAAATACACCATGTATTATAAATATGCCAGCATCCATCTCTTACCTGAGCCTGTGGTCGCAGACACTCACCTGATGTGGTGACTATTTCGATTACGTCTCCTTCCTCCTCCTGTTGGCTTTGGTGGATTTCTCCTTCCTCATGAGGGGGGGGGTCTGTTGTCTCCTTGGATGAGTGGTGTCCTCTGAGTCTTATATCCCCTATGTCAAAAAAAAATAGGTATACTAAGCACACAGATATTTGATAGCAGAAATAGGAATATGAAACATTGCTTGGAAGTGGGGTACAATTGTCTTTTTTGGCAGAGTTCCAAGATGAAGAAATATTTTTTACCTTTGTCAAGTTTGAATACTTACCTGTTTTGTACAAGCTTCTCAGATGAAGACACCCCTATAGTATACACTGGAGCACCTGTGTGGGCCCCCTAATAAAGAGGGTGTTCTGGTGTCCCACACTAGTGCTCCAGTGTCCAGATGTGTAAACAGCTGCTGAGTGTCCTCTCCTTACACAGAATCTAGTTTGCATTTCATTCTAGTTACCAACCCATCTACACACCCAAATTATTTTAAAGAAGTAGGCTAGCAAAAATGTCTTCAAATGCATATGGCCAAAACATGGTGTTTTCTATGCCAAATGACTAATGTTTACAACGAACGAACAATATGCCCATGAACATGAAAGTTGCCATTTTAAACTGTACAACAGTAAAGAAAAGCACATGGAGCAGCACGAACGTAATAAAAATAAAGATTAGTAACACAGGACAACTACTTATTTTTTTGCAGCACTCTCCTGATCCTTCTATACTGATCGTGCTCCCTTAATTTGAGGTCCGACCACCTCTTCCTCAGTTGATCTTTCGATCGTCGTACCCCAAAATTCCGGTGCAGACTCTTGACCACTTTCGCCATGATCTTGGCCTTTCTGACATTGGGGTTAGGGTAAGGTCCATACTTCCCATCATAGTCAGTCCTCTTCAGGATGTCGACCATATCCAACATCTCCCCAAAGGACATATTTGAGGCCTTAAATCGTCTCCTCCGGGATCGGGACGTTTCTGGCTCTGGGCTTTCCTCCTCCTCCTCCCCATTGCTGTAATTAGCATGCACCTGCTGTGTCTCCGTCATGTGCTCTTCCCCCACTGCGCCGAACGAGAAGGGGCGTGGAATAGACTAGAAAGACCGTCAGGGGCGGCGGAGTTTCACGCATGCACAGTGTATATAAAGCGTACTACGTACGATCTGTGAGCGGAGGAAGGAGTTTTGGAGGCGCTGATCGTTATAACGAAGGTAAGATTTCAGATTGGGTCTATACTTCTTCCAGATTGAGGCCTGTATTTGTACAAGTTTAGAAGACTTTAGGCTGACATTAGGGTTTGTTTTGTGTTGTGTCTTGCAGAGAAAATGGATCTAGTCAATGATCATGACTTTATGCCAATCTTCATAGATATGTTCAGGGAACTGCCCTGTCTGTGGCAAGTAAACCACCCTGATTATAAGAACCAAACAAAGAGGAAGGCAGCGCTGGATCAATTTCTGCAATTTGTGAAGCCAGTGATCCCCACGGCAGATATCACCTATTTGAAGATCCTAATTGGTGGCACGAGGAGCACTTATCTAAGGGAGCACAAGAAAGTCCAGGATTCCCAGAGATCAGCAGCAGCAGATGACATTTATCTCCCCAGGCTGTGGTACTATGACAGACTGCATTTTCTGGCAGGCCAGACTGAACCCAGGCCAGCACTCTCTACTCTTCCTTCCACACTTCCTTCCCCCTCAGCTGAGGCTTCTGATGCCCAACCTGGGCCTTCCAGGCAGCAACATGTGGAGGAGCCCAGCTTGAGCCAGGTATAGCATTCTTCTAAAGATTTCTGGTTGTCCAATCAATGATGTTAAATAGATGTTAGTTTGGAGTACTCATTTCTGATTGTGATTGATGAACCAAAAAATAAAACGATGTCCCTTTTTCATACACAGGAAAGTCTCAGCCAGGAGGTGGCCGGGCCTAGCAGGCTGCCCAATACCCAGGTCCCTCCCCTCCATCTTCAAAGAAAAAGTGGCAGGAAGAGGAGTAACCTGGAGGAGGCTGCAATTGGCCTATTTTGGAAGGCAACTGAGGCCCTCAGAACACCCCACACTGTGGAAGAGGATTTTGCTGAGCTAACTGCATGCAAAATGATGCAAATGGAGGAGGGCCAACGCCTTATATGTGAGTTTGTAATTTTAGAAGCTCTAAATAAGGGGTTGAGGGGCCAACTCACATGCGAAAGCCACATTTGTCAGCTCACCCATGGTCCTCCTCCTCCAGGTCCTCCTCCTCCAGGTTCTACTCCTACTCCTGCCACAACTCCACCACCAGAGCCACAGCCGGGAAGGAAGCATGTAAGAAAGACCAAAGAGTGATGACCTGGGTTCAGTCTGGTCTGGCCAAAGATGCTGGCTCTTGTATGACCACAGCCTGGGGACAATACATGTCATCTGCAGCTGTTCGTGATTCTCTTGGACTTCTGGACCAGATTGCACTCCCTTATATATGGACTCCTCAGGCCAGCAATTTTGCAGTAAAATAATTGATGTGTTCCTTGGGGGTCAAAGGCTTCACCAATTGCTGATGTTTATCCAGCATTGCCTTCCTCTTTGGTTCTGAGCCCTTAATAAAGGAATTTTTGTTTCAATTATACTCGCCTATGTGTGTTTTCCTTCAAAATGGACAGTTTGTGAGGAGGCAGGTACATTTCAAAAATACAATGTGTAATTAACAAGAGACACCAACACCAAGCAATCTCCTTGAGATTAAATAATACAAGATAATAATGGTGTTGTGGTAACTTGACACACAAAACACATCCAAAAATATTCAGGAGTAAAAACAAAAAAATAAATAAATAAAAATCAGGCTTGAAAAAAATACAAACCAAAAAAAATAAAATATATATCTTTTTTGTCAGATGTGACAAATCAAAATATATTGATGAAATCATGCTAAATAATAAAGAAGTTTGTAAGAAGTCTGTGTGAATATGAGCAGCAAAACTACTTCATTCTTCTCGCATTATAAAGAAAAACAGAGTGTGCTGCATTAAACTATTTAAAACATTGCAGCCTGACGAAAGTGCTATATCCATTCCGAACGCTAAGTTTACCAGACCGAGCAGTTCCGTCTCGGAATTTCTTCTGAGCATGCGTGGCACTTTGTGCGTCAGAATTGTCCACACACGGTCGGAATTGACACGATCGGATTTTGTTGTCGGAAAATTTTATAGCATGCTCTCAAACTTTGTGTGTCGGAAAATCTGATGGAAAAAGTCCGATGGAGCCCACACATGGTCGGAATTTCCGACAACAAGCTCCGTTTGCACATTTTCCGTTGGAAAATCCGATCGTGTGTACAGGGCATTAGCCTAATGGTATATCTAGTTCCCACTGATGGTACATAAGTGCCCACTTCTCTTGATGGTGGGTAAAAATGTGACTTTCTGACATGGTTGTCATTGATGTGCCCCCTACATTATTGGTACTTACATTGGAGATGAGTGAAGAAGTTACCCCTTATGTTGGTTGTCAAAGTAGAAGTGCTCCCTTACAGTGGATCTTGGAGAACTGCTTCTTGGCATTTGTGCCCCTCTTACTTTAGTGGTCAGTGTAGTGATTCTTTACATTGTTAGTCAAAGTAGTATTCTTTTTAATTGTCGGTCAGTGAAGAAGTGCCCACTTGTGTTGGATTTCAGTGAATAAATGTCCTCCTAACATTGGTAATACTTACATTGGTGGCTTATGGAAATTGGCCCCATTTACACTGGTGGTTAGGTTTTTTTTTACATTTCTATGCATAAAGCATAAATTGCTTTCCCTTGGTGGGGCTCTTTAAAAGTCCCATGGGCACCTGCTTTATGCATAGAAATGTACTGTTTTCGGTAATGAGTTTCGCCTTTGTCTGTGCACCTAAGCCACATTTTTATTATTGTTTTTTTTTAAGTTCTATTTTTTGTCTTTTCTTTTTTTTGTCTGTAAATCATGTACAATAGCATACACAATACTATTAACAATCTCTCACACCTGCTCATACTAAGATGACTATAAGTATATCCAGACAAGTACAAAAAAGTCACAATAGCAGTATGCAAAAATCAATTGCATATGTAGAGACCTGGATCCAGAGTAGCACATTTATGGGTAGATGTAACCCATGTATCCCATATTTTTTCAAAGACCTGTGGCTTTTTACTTGAGTTCATAAGTAGGTTTGTTTGTACAGCAGTAGAATATTACTTATCATTTTTTTTCAAGTGTCACTAGTGGGGGGTGGGGGAGGATTCTCTCCATGTTAGGAGGTTTGACTTCTTAGCATAAAAGTACAGTATACGTTATAATACTTTAGCATGTTTAGAAATTTTTAGGTCTGCAATAATGTCTAAGAGGCAATTGGCAGTAGCTGGGAGGTTCCAGGGGTGAGGAGATAAAGTCATTGACCTTTAGAAGTCATGAACATATTGACAGGTCCAGAAACAGTGGAAAAAAATCAACAGTCTCTCCACATCCCTGAAAGCATAGTGTGGAGAAGCAAATAGCCAGTTTATGAAGTCTAGCAAGTATATAGTTGGCATGCTGGAACAATTTCAGTTGTATCACTCTGTACCTGGAGGAAATCACTGAGCCTTTGTATGTGTCTTCAAACATTGACATTTCGTTTAGTGCTCCATCACAGGAGATGCTCCATGCTCCATGGGTTCTTCTCTGCTGGCTGATGTTGGTGATACAATCAAATCAATACTCCCAAATGCACTGCCCACAGACACGGACGGGTGGACTGCTTTTACAACCCCCCACCCCTTGGAATGTAAGTGACAGACCCCTTCAATTCATTTTGTAATTATGGACACTGTCAGGAAGATGTTTCTATGTCAGCACCCTATGGATCTTGGGAACAAAATGTTAATTCGTAAGTCAGGATTATGCCAGTTGATTGCACGGTTCGAAACTCAGCAGAGAAAACGAAATGCTGATTATATGGTAATAATGTGCCTCAAGTGCTTTGTGATCACAAAACAAATATACACAGAGACCTTAAAGGAAACGACCTTGATTCTTTTACTTCCCACTGACAAAAAAGAGACAGACTGCCAGAGACCACTATTATCTAGGCAGCCACCTAACAACTGTCATATTTGTCCAAATGTTTAAGATCAAAGCTATTGCAGAAACAGAACAATGTCATAACTCACTAGGACATCTGCCTAACAACTTGGGCAGATTGTAAAACGGCAGTAATTATGGGATACCCAAATATATTCCAAGACATTACTCATGCATCATGGGGCTAAAATGTGCGCTTCACTAAAATATTACAATTTAACATACTCACTAACGTAGCAAGAAGCAGCACAAACTCTATGAGCAGCTGGGAAAATTATGTATATGAATTCAGTGCAGCACTAAAATAGGCCAGTTAATTGCAAAAAATCTATTATGGATTTTAAATGCATTTTATATTTGCTTTTTTGTTGATGTCATTTTTATACCATTGTCAGTCATAAAGACGTTACATTTATGTAAAAATCACTGTAAAAATATTTTTGTTAGTATACATAGTCAAAATAACATTTTGTTTTTGTTAATGCAGCTGTATATATATATATATATATATATATATATATATATATATATATATATATATATATATATATTTTTATTTTTATTTTTTTTTCTTTTTATTTTAATTTAAGCATTAAGCATTGTAGGTTCCCAATTGTGGCTTGATATCAGCTTCTTTGATTCCCCTGTGCAGTAATGCTCAGGGGGAAGTTATTTTTATTGTTACTATTATTATTATTATTATTATTATTATTATTATTATTATTATTACAGCGCTTTACAACATGAAGGCAGATAGTACAGTTACAATACATTTCAATACAGAAAAACAAGAAGCTAGATTTGCTGCCATAGTGCTATGTGCTGGGGGTCCAGTGCGCCCCTATGCCTTTAAGGAGGGGTGGGCTCCCTTCAGACTCACCTGCCCTCTATCTATCCATTATAATGCATGTGCTTCTACTATGAAGGCTCTCAAAAATGTATAGAGCTAGAATTGGAGATAATATTGGGGTGCCATGAAGTAGCTCTGCAGCTTACGCCTGTATTTGCAAATATGTAAACTGAACCCCTGTTTTTTTTTTTTGTTTAATATTTGTTTATTAATTAAAGAGAAGAAAAGGTATACAAAAATGTACGGTAAGGATATGTGCATACACCTAAAAAGATAACATTGTCCGAAGACACACAGAAACGGGTAAACAGATATTAAGAGACATGTAGTTCTTGGAATTAACCTGGGTCCCGGTGGTCTAGTGGGTAACTGGTGCAATTACACACATTACAATAAATGACCAAGTACTAGAGAATTTCTAAAGGGACAGAGCGAAGGAAGAGAAGAAGTCAGAGGCAGTAAGAGGGGAAGTAGGAGGAAATGGAATTGGGAGGCTGGTAGTCGATGGACTTCACATTTCGTCAAAGATTAATGTTACAGAACTAAACTAAACTACAGGCTAATTTCTTCAGATCTATGAATAGATTGGTTGTGAGGGAGAAGCCTATTGTGAGCAATCAGGAGACTCAAACATAATACTCTTATATTCAGTTGAAGTTTTAAATTCGAACCACTGGGTCCAGGTTGCAGTATGTCATTTGAGGTTATCCCTAGCTATAAGCGTGAGTTCTTCCATGAGACAGGTGTTTTCTACTACCTGTATCCAGCTTTTCAAAGATGGGGCAGCAGGTTGACCCTAAATGGCTGGGATGAGGCACTTGGCAGCGTTCAACAGGTGTGGGATGGGGGAGCATTTATAAGAACCCACCGTGTCCATTGTGTTATGCAAGAGTCTGACCCATGGGTCCGATGGTAAGGAGGAATTTGTTATCCGCTTTATTAGATGAATAATACTTGACCAGAAAGGTTGAATCACCGGGCATGACCACCAGATGTGGGCGTGAGATACTGTGTTTCCACACTTCCTCCAACACAGCGGGGAACTGGAGGGGAACATACTGTACAATTTAGCTGGGGTATCATGCCACCTTGTCAACAGCTTGTAGTTCATTTCGGCTGTCCTGGAAGAAGTAGAAGAAACATGAGCAAGCTGTAATATTTTATCTCTCTGATCATCAGAGATATGAGAATTCAGATCTTTTTCCTATTTGTTGAGGAATTCCTGGTAAGAGGGGCTGAGTAATTGAATGATAGATTTATAAAATTGCGATATACAGTGAAGAGGTGGGTCTTTGTGAAAGAACATATATTCAATCTGCGTTAGTTCTTGAGTGCTTCTTATTGGACGCGGGAAAGAACGAACAAACTGTTGCAGTTGTTTGTATCTCCACCTGTCCATGAAGGAAATCTGTTTGTAATCCAAGATATCTGTTAGGGGCTTATGATTGTCCGAATGAGTGAGATGATGAAGTAGGAGGGGGCCTTCAGGTGACCAAGATTGAAAATCAGTGTCTATGTTGTCGGGAGGAAAAAAGTAGTGGTTCAGTATTGGCAATAAGGGAGAGTTGTAGTCCCAGGAGAATTTTTTGTGCAGAGAGTTCCATATTGCAAGTGTAGAAGCAGTTAATGGTGAGTCGTTAGGTGAGAGAGATCTGAAAGAGCGGGGGATCCAAGACATATCTCAAGTTCCAGTTGTACCCACAGCTTATTACCCCTAGCATATTTCCAATCACTAATCCTGGATAAAGTAATGGCATTATAGTATGCCTTGAAGTTTGGAAGGGCTAGACCTCCTGTGCCCTTGGAACGAAAAAGGGTAGCTCGGGAGATCCTAGGGTGTCTGCCCCACCAAACGAAGCGGGACACCATGGTCTGTAAAGTTCAGAAGAATCCTACAGGCACACCCAAAGGTAACATCTGAAAAATTAAGAGAACTCAGGGGAGTATGGGCATCTTAATGATATTTATTTTAAGCTAGCCAAGAGTGTTGGAGAGAAGACCATTGTCATAATATTTAAAATTTCTGATTTGGACAAATTTATCTTAAAATTAGGCAGTGTTTGGAAGGATTGGAAGGCTAACATAAGGTTCAGGAGGGAAATTTGCGGTTGTTGGATGAAAAACAGGATATCATCGGCATACGCTGCATATTTGTGTATTTTATGGCCCACCTTGACTCCCTGGATACTGTTATTGTGCCTGATGTGTGCTAAAAAAGGTTCAAGGGAAATAGCAAACAACAGGGGGGAAAGTGGGCCCCCTTGTCTAGTTCCGTTATGGAGTGTTAAGGGGTCACTCAAAGTTCCATTAACTCGAATTTGAGCCGTTGGGAGGGAATATAAGGAGGAAACGCGATGGAACATTTTGGGGCCCAAACCGAAATATCGGAGAGTCACCTTAAGGTACTCCCAGTTCACCCTATCAAAGGCCTTTTCAGCATCAGTAGATAATAGGAGGGTGGGCTGGCAGCACCTACGGACATGGTGAATCAGTGAAAGGGTGCACAGGGAGTTATCTCTGGCCTCTCTAGCTGGAATAAACCCTGATCTGCAGATATCCATCTGGGCAAAAGAGGTAACAATCTAGTGGCCATAACTTTGGCAATAAGTTTAATATCAAGATTCAATAAAGATATGGGGGATAACTGCCACAGAGGGTAGGATTTTTACCAGGTTTGGGAATGATGGTGATATGGGCCGCTAAAGATTCGGGTCTGTACCCTGTAGTTTTAGAAATAGAGTTGGCATAAGATGTTAGGCGAGGGAGGAGAATATCGCTAAAAGTTTTATAATAAAGTGCAGTGAATCTGTCCGGGCCAGGGGCCTTACCAGAAGGAGTATTCTTCAATGCGGTTTGAAACTCTTCTATCGTAAAGTCAGCTTCCAATTGTGTGAGTGTTTTGCTGGGGAGTTTAGGTAAATTTGCCTGCTTCAAGTAGGATAGTATGCTTGTACGTTTCTCCATAGGGGGGAGGGTATCTAGAGCCCCTTTAACATTGTATAGGTCAGTATAAAATTCTTTGAATGCTTTGGCGATTAGGGGGGAGGAATGGGCCATTTCCCCCAAAGAGAATTTAACTTTGGAGATAAAGGAAGCGGATTTCTTCACACGAATGGAGCGAGCCAGTTGTTTACCGAATTTATCACCCCACTCATATTATTTTTGGGAGAAAATTTGGAATTGTCTTTTAGTTTGGGAGTCCAGGAGAGTCTTCAGTTCCTCTCTTTTCTGCATTTAGCTTTCCAAGTGGGATTTATGTAGGGAGAGTTTGTGTTGTCTGTCTAGGCTATTTGCAGTAGTAAAACATTAAGCTGCTGACCTTGTTCTTTCCGTCTTCTAGCGCCCAGCTCTATAAGTCTGCCCCTTATCGTGGCCTCATGGGCCTCCCACAGTAAAGAAGGAGCCGTATCAGTTGACCCATTGTCCATAAAATATTGTTTCAGGGCAGTAGCTAACAAGGAAGCGTCCACAGGATTAGAAAGGAGCGAGTCATTGAGCTTCCAGTTAGTGGTACGCTTGGGTAATGAGGGGATAGCCAGACGAAAAGAGATTGATGCATGGCCGGATAAGGAAGCTATACCTATTGAGGCAGCCTTTAAAAGGGGAAGGTGAAAGTGGTCAAGGAAAATGTTATCTATCCTGGAGTAAGAGTGATGAGTTTTGAAATATAAGGAGAAATCCTTGTCTTTAAGATGTAGTGTATGCCAAGCGTCCATTAACTGGAGCTCATGTAGGCGATTCCTAATAAAAGAAAGGCGTTTGAACAGAATATTAGATCGACCCAGGGATATGTCCATAATAGGATCAAGTGGCATATTAATATCACCAGCAAGTATAGTAATACCCTTTGTAAAAGCTGATAATCTGAACCCCTGTTTTTAACACAAACTGTCATGCCCCATACACACGATCAGAAATTCCGTGAGAAAAAACTTGGTAGTGTTGCTACGACGAGCCAAGAAAATGAAGATTATTGCTTCCGAGCATGCGTCCAATTGTTTCCGAGCATGTGTGAATTTTTGCGTGTCCGAATTGCATACAGACGAACGCATTTTCGGATAGGAACTTTTTCTGACCGAAAAATAGAGAACCTGCACTCAATATTTTGCTGGCTGGAATTCTGCCAGCAAAAGTCCGATGGAGCATACACACGGTTGGAATTTCTGACCAAAAGCTCACATTCGACTTTTGCTGGCGGAATTTCTGATCATGTTTATGGGGCATTAGGATAATCTGATTGGTTGCTGGATGGTTGGTAAGTTGAGCTAATAATTTTCTTTAGTTTTGTGTGGGAAGTAAAACAACAAGCTAGTAAATTGCATTGCAGTGCTCATGTGCTAACAAGGGACATGCCAATAGGAGGAGAGAGCATTATGATAGAGTGCAAAGCTCATCGGTCTGCTGCTTCACATTGCACTGTCCAGTACAGACAGGGCTGTGCTGTAAGGCAGACCTATGTAAATTAAAAAAAAATGGACAGAAACAAATTCTTTGGAAGGTGTACCAGCTCCCTTATATGTATTTCATCTCTGTGTTTAGTTGTTTGTCTGGAGTTCAGCATTAAATGATGATAAATATAATGATGGTAAATATAAGAATGATGATCAATTTTATTAAATATCCACTCCAGAGAAATATTGATACTTGTCATTTAAAACCTAAGTTTACTGAAAAAAAATCAACACAAATGGTATTACTTTACTTCAATGTATTGTGTCCTTTTTGCGGCTTCTTGTTTAGCAGAAGTCTTCCTCCTCCGATGTCCCCCCACCCCATGGCTATAATCTGATGCAGAGGGGGTTAATAGATTTGAGGGAGATCTGACAGGCAATCATCAAGTGTGCCCAATTATGCCCGCCCTTTCGCCCAGCTTCTCCATTCATAGAGGCTGTACTACAGCCTCTATGAATGAAAAACAATCTATGAATAGAGGACAGGCAAATAATTGATAGGTCTGCTATCTCAATTCATAGATCATGTTTCATTATAGAACTGGTAAGGTAAGTAATACCCTTTGTGCTCATTTTTCTTTTTTTTTTTAATGTGTAAGTTCAACTTTTCACCAAAAATGAAAAGGTGAATTAACGCCATACACCCTCACCACCTCCTTGATCCCTGCTGCACTTACCTCCAATGATGATAAGCTTTAATTGCCAATGCAGCCATCTGGAATGGACTTCGGATGGAGGAGCAACCGAAACAGCTTTGGACAATAGCATTGTCAATCTCAGGAGGAGGTAGTGTTAGATGCACTAGTAGATTTAGATGGACTTGACTAACAAATTAAGATAGACTTGATTACCAAATGGTTAAGCGGTTACAGCAACATTTTTTTTCTTTTGGGATAAGGACTTACATAAACAAATAAAAACTGATCATTGTAAGTACCCTTGTCAGTGTTAAATTGTTTGTCTTAACCCTGATAATTTTACTGGACAGCTTTGTCTGTTAAGGAAGTTGAAAAATAACAGACTTCCTGGCTGCATCACCAGGTGAAAATATAGGGGGGGGGGGGGAACCTAAAAAAATTAAAGCTAATGCAGACAAGCTGCAATATATTATATTTTTAGAGTTTAATGACATCCTAAAGGGGTTGTAAAGTCAGAAGTTTTTTTTTTTATCTTAATGCATTCTATGCATTGAGAAAAAAGCCTTCTGTGTGCAGCAGCCCCCCCAGCACCCCTAACACTTACCTGAGATCCCTCTTTGTCCAGGGATGTCCACGAGTGTTTTAGCTGTCTGAGATTCTCCCTCCTGATTCACTGAGACACAGCAGCAGCGCCATTGGCTCCCGCTGCTGTCCATTGAAGCCAGCTAGCCAATCGGGAGAGAGCAGGGGTGGAGCCCGGTCAGGGCTCAGTGTCTGAATGGACACAAGGAGCCGTGACTCAGCTCGGGTGCCCCCCTATCAAGCTGCTTGTTGTGGGTGCACTCAACAGGAGGGAGGGGCCAGGAACACAGAAGAGGGACCAGAGAAGAGGAGGATCTGGGCTGCTCTGTGCAAATCCACTGCCCAGAGCAGGTAAGTATAACATGTTTGTTATTTTTATAGAGAAAAAACAAGAGTTTACAATCACCTTAAATAAATAAGATAAAGATGGAATGGTAATACTGTTTAATTTCATTGCCAGTTCATTAATTGACCTAAAGTCAGTCTCAGTCTTATATAAGGCCTTTAAATTACCACGCAGGAAGCATAGAGGGTGACAAAGGCAAAGTTGTGGGAATATGTATAAAAATGAGAAATAATAATTGTATTCCATTTATGTCAGAGAAGTTATAAACTCAACAAAGAAATTCATACAGCAATGTACTTTGTTTCTCTGTGTCCTTGTGTGTGCTATATATTGTACTGATATACAGTGTGTGGAGCAATAAAGATATCAGGCCTGAAAGAGTAATGGGATTAGGTTCACGGGTCTGCCATTTCCATGGTGCTATCACTAGGATTGTGTTTCTCCTCATTATACAGTCAGATGGGATTTTCTGCATTCCAGTGCTGTAATATAAACAGTGCTAATCAATAATCTTCCTTAAATATTTATCAGCGGCTTCAGACTGGTGTGATTTGACTTTTTATCTTGTAATAAATGTTGAACCAGCGCCTTTATTTCACTTAAAGCCCAACTCTGTGCCCCCTTACCCCACCCCTGAGGCCCCCTGCAAGTATGTTATGCTGTTTTTTGTATTTTTTTTCTTTCACTAATCATCATCTTCAAACTCTTTATGTTAGTCACATGATGCCACAGGGTTCTTTTTGTTTTCTTTGGGCTGGATTGTCCACAGTGATGTAGAAAGAATCATCAGGTCAATACCACTTTTTGCTCTATTGCACAGTAAATAAAGGGTACCACGGTAATGCACCCTCAGAGGCAACCCAAAACATCTGGCTCTCACAGTATGTCCTCTGTCTTTAAGGTTGAGTGATCCTGGGTGAGGTGAATATTGCAAGCAGAGCTATCTTTTTTTAAACAGGCTAGGGGAAATTTTAAAAAAAATTGTAGACAGAATTTGGCTGTTAAAGTATAACTAAAGGAAAAAACATTTGTTTACCCTTTTCACAGAAAATCCCAAATTTTGGGTTGTCATCAAAACAGGAAAAGAGGGGAAATCTCCGCACTAGATAGAGGGGAAATCTTCACACTAGTTCTGGTGATCCTAGTAACAACCAAGGATTGCCTGACTTTAGAGGGATTTGCTCTTATTTCCTCTTAAACCTATGGGGCAATAGGACACTTATGGCAAAAAAAAATTAAAATGACTAAAATCCCTTTAGCTATACTTGAAGACCTTATACCAGGGTTTGCTTGAGTAAGCGTAAAAAACAACTCAACCTTTTCTTTTTTTTTCAAAGGTGATTTTTTTCGTTTTAAAAAAATACTCTACAAAACAGAGTCTTGGGCATTCCCCAGCTCGAAAAAACATGTACCATAAAAAAAAAGAACAAAAAATAAAAAAACAACAATTCCAACTGTAGTCGCAACTTCGGTACCCTCCGATCAACGAGGGTAACAGCATCCACATACAGTGCAGTATGGGCAATATAAATTCCCAGGGAGATGCTAAAAGGTAAAGAGGGGGTACACACAGGGGACCACCCCTGTATAGCCTTTAGAGGAACATAGAATTCACACACTATCCACTTTAGTCAAGCACAGTATCGTCTCTAGCATTAGTAGTAGAGGGAGATTTAATCTAAATGTCCCAAATAAACAAGTTTAGTGGTGTTTTCCTTTAAAGCATTATTCCAATTAATACAAACGCCTGATGGTATTAAACCCTGTTGCATTAAAATGTATCCTTTCAGAAAGTCAACCAGGCATTCAACTGAAATAACAAAATAAAATAAATTCAAATGTCATCAATTAACTATTCTCCCAGTTCCTTAGAAATCTATGCAGATTTTCCCCACCACCAGTCACCAGTTATTATTCACTTGAGGCTCTGGTAGAATCCTGAACGCCCTAATTATTGTGGAATATGTAATATTCACAACCCCTCATGTATATCAATAAGCATAATTAAGAGACAACTTCCCAAACCACTGCATTAATGCAGGCCTACAGTGATTATCATGCTGAACTGTGCAGAACTGGAGCCGGGACCTTCATTTCATGTACCAGCACACAAAAAGGCCTATTTTAAAAATAAATCTGTGAAGCATTATTTGGATCTTATCTGTTAACATGAGGTTACAGCCAGAAAAGAAAAGCTTGATGAAGGAGCTATTTGACTAGGGTAAGGAACTGGCCTAAAAAAGGGCCATGGTGTATTGTAGTGAAATGTGGGTCAGAGGGACCTTACCTTTTTTGGTATTTGGTAGCTAGATAGTTTGGAAGGAGCCACAAGTTTTGGTTTGGGAGGGTGGTAAAACTGGCATTTTGATACAGTTCTTAAGGTGAGACAATGTCGGAGATATAATAAAACTGGAGCACTCAGATTCTGGTGCAGCTGTGCATGGTAGCCAATCAGCCTTTAACTTCAGCTTGTTCAATTAAGCTTTGACAATAAAACCTGGAAACTCATTGGTTTCTATGTACAGCTGCAACAGATTTTGCAAACTCCAGACTTAGTAAATCTTCCTCAACATGTCCTTAAAGTGGGGTATCACCCAAAAAAACAAAAATACCTGAAAAATTCTAAAAAACAAAACAAAAAAACATTTGGATATATTTTTTTTTTTTACTCACCTCTAAATGCCTGTTGCTAGGTGGTCCCTCGTAGTCTGCCTCTTCCTTTGCCTGGGCTGGTGACATCACTTCCCCCTCGGCACAGGAAGAGCTCGGCTCTGCTCCCTCCCTCCTGTCAATCATCTGGGACCCATTACAGGTCCCAGGTGATTGAGCGGCCAATCACAGCGCGCGGCGCCGCTCGCGCATGCGCAGTGGGTCCCAGGCTGTGAAGCCACAGCCCGGCGCCCACAGTTGAGATGCCGGCGCTGACGAGCGGAGGGGAGGATGAGCGGGGCTTCGATCCCCTGCATCGCTGGACCCAGGGACAGGTAAGTGTCCAATTAAAAGTCAGCAGCTGCAGTATTTGTAGCTGCTAACTTTTAATTTTTTTTTTTTTTAATGGACCCCCTGGCTGAAACTCCTCTTTAATGGCCATCCTTTTGTTGTGTTTGACCTATGTGTGAGTTGTCACTGTCTGTTTGCTAAGCTGATAAGGAGTCTTTAGGGATCAGATGGACAGTAAGACCTTTTAGAAAGATTTTCCCTGTTACATAGCTAAACAGGTTAAAAAAAAGACACAAGTCTATCTAGTTCAATCAACAGAAAACCATAAATAGAGTGAATATACACAGTCCTATACCAACAGTTGATCCAGTTTCATGAGAGCAGCCTCACCAGAACTCTACATACCTTTAGGTACCTTTAGGATGCTTCAAACTCAAGTACATATCTCTAGTGCATGGAGCTTCGGGGTTAACATATTAACTTACAGAACAGATGTCTGAATAACACTAGATGGGGCATATCTAGTGTTATTCAGACAAGCTCCATGCACTGGAGATATGTACTTGAGTTTGAAGCATCCTAAAGGCAACAGGGAACATACAGTAGGTTTGTGATAATTCCAAGATGCTCTCCTGGCCACATTTTCTAGCAAACTCTAAACCACTTTTGAACTCCTCAAAGTGAATATGTATGAGCAGCTGGATTGTTTGTTTCATGGTTGAGGAAAACCAGTTGAGTAAGTAGAGCTCTGGTGAGGCTGCTCTCGTTAAACTGGATCAACTGTTGGTATAGGACTGTGTATATTTACTCTATTTATGTTTTTCTATTGATTGATTGATTGAACTAGTTAGACTTGTGTCTTTTTTTCAACCTGATTAGCTATGTAACTGGGAAAATAGGAAACCCTAACTGGGGATGCGGGATCCAAAGGTAACCAGTGGTGTTTACTTTGTACTTTGGGGACTCTCTCACTAGGGCTACAATAAAAATTTGAGAGTTCATAACAATGTATGGTATGTAACTTAGCAATATTTTTTAACAAACCTATTTATGATTTTTCTAGGCATTATTGCATTTTTTAATATCATATTTATTATTGTTTTATGATTAGAACTATTGTCCACTCATTTTTGCTGTGGCCTTTATGAAGGGAGGATGTCAGAATCCCAGAAACTGAATAAAACTTTTATGGACTATTTAACCATTGGTATGGTGCTGTCATTGCTTCTCTTTTACGCTCATGTCCCTTCATGTCAGTTTATTGTGATCATTTTTTTATTTAATTTATTATTTTCAATGATATAGCTGATGTGCCTTATCTAAATCTAAACATTTATAAAATTTTGGGCTGTACTCCTTGCAGTACAGCCAATGTTGCTGGATGGTGCTTGTATTGACAGCAATGGATGGCGCCATGCAGAACCACAGTGAAGGAAGAAGAGTCCTCAGCACTCATTTAAAGATTGAGTTACTGTGTTGCTTTGAGAAAGGGACCCTGCGTGGCTCACAATGTATGGGCTGTATTTGACCAATGTCAATTGAGTGCTGCTGACTCTTCTTCCTTTATCTAAACCTAGGTCACACAGTCTTTGTCATTTACTTTGGGTGGATGTGAGTAGCTAAGAAGCCAATAATTGACACATCCATGAAACCCCTAACGCAATTTCAGAAAAACTACAACCCCCCACACATAAAAACATGACAAGTGTAACTGAGTTTTGGGCAAACTAATACTAAGAATCTACACTGAAATATCAATATATTAGTACATTCATTTTTTTGTTTTCTGTTTTGTGTATTTTTGTTTAAGAAGAGAAGGTGTATGGGAAAGTTCTAATTTTCTATGGCAGGTCCTGATGCATGCACAACCATATGGCTCTTTGGGGATGAAGATGTTGCCCAGATGCCGACAGTTTAGGAGCTATGTGTGGCTACTTCTCAGCATGTCATAAATGTGGTGGTTACATCATTTTTTTTGTCAGGCCAAGAACATTTCCAGCAAGTACATGAAATGCCCATTGTTTCTGCCAGGAATGCACTGTCCTTGTCACTTCCACTGAAATGAAAGCACAAACAATGTTTTCTTCCTTCGGTAAACTACCTCCCATGTGATAGTGATAAACAACGGCAGAAATGTTTCAAATCCAGACTGACAACCATGGCCCCCTCCATAGATACAGAATGAGTGAGCGTAGTCACCCTGGGACAGGAACTGTGTTATTTGAGGGATTAGTAGGTGATAAGAAGGGAAAAAAAACTTTAAAAATAATACAAAAAAGAATGAAGCCACAATATTTAAATACTGGCAGGCTGAAATATATAATATATTTTTGTTTTTAGTTTAATTAAGTTTTAAATTTAAATTGCTTGCAATTGGTCTGTATATGTAAAGATTAGTTAGTACGATTGAGTTCAGAGCTCACTTTAGATCCTCAACACCAAACGTACAAAAGCATGTCTGTATGGAGTTGGCTTTGTGCACAGGAACACAGTCATATTGGATCTGAATATGGCCTTCACTAAACTGCTGCCACAAGGTTGAAAGAACACAATTGTATAAAATGTCAATGTACGCTGTAGCATTGACAGTGCCCCTCACTGAAAATAACCAAGCTCAATAATTTGGAAGGTGCCATACACTTTTGTCATGTAGTCTATTGTGTGAGAATAGTCCCATTTAAAATAAACTGGCATCTGAGCCTATGGAAAGTTTAGGGGCATTAGAAAAACACAAGAAACAAAGGAGCACAAGGACCTGCAGGCTAAGTATGGTAAAAATAGATAGGGTTTAGCATCCCTTTAAAAAATGCAGAATAAAATAAATTAACAACATAGAGGCGCAAGCTAAGGTCTACATCTCTGATTTACTATTTTCAGCATCGCTTCCCTACAGTGCATACATGCCTGCTGTGATTTTATTTATTTCTATGCCAAGGATTAGTGTTTTTCCAGATAATGTTAAAAACAATAACAAATTCATATGTAGTATACTAGGAATAAATGCAATCCGTTTTAATGACTTTTGTTGCTTTACTCCAAACCAGACTGTCAGTCATCTTTTAGGGGCATACCGTGACCTACTTATTTCATTTTTTTGGCAAACAGAAAACATTAATTTTATTTTATTTAAATTCTGGCCTGATTCGGGTTATTTTTTAATCGTTGACAGTGTTCTATGAGGAATCTTAATAAATCAGTTTAATGAATCGATAGTGTCATTTCCCTCCACGGTCTTACTCCAGCGAATCCTCCAATAATGAAAGCCACATCCGATGGAGGGAGACTTTGACCTTGCGCATACAAGCATAGGAATTTATGATGCACTTTTAATTAACCGGCAAGTCATGGGCCATTTGGTTGTTTAGCACATTGAATCTTATAAGATTATTGAATCTGTGAGGTTGAATGCAGAATAAGGATAGAAAATGCAGTGTTTTTTTCATATCTGTGAATGTTTTCCCTCCCTTTCCACCTTTTCCATGATAAATCAAGTTTAATTTTAATAGTTCATAGCGGACTTCAAAAGCAAAACACAGCTAACAACTGAAAAAATGTATACTAAAGGCTTCTTCACACTAGCAGTCGGTCGGTTGTGAAACCCAGAAGCTGAGTTGCACTTTTACTATCCCCCACCCATTGCCTCCTTTAGCTGCAGAGACTGTGGCCAAGGATGTACACAAATGCCGCGGGCACAATGCGTTCCTTCACAGCCGTGGCAGGAAGCATACCCCCTGTTGCTTTTGGCAGGTGCTACTACCTGGGGAATGCAAACCATTCCGGTATCACCAACACAACAACCTATCATGAGGCCACTTTATGCTAGCCAAGAGAACCTCTTTAAAGAGAACTCCTGAAGCACCGCCGCCTGTAATTTATGTATATTTGCACTACCTTACAGCCCACATGTTTACTCTGGGATTAACAACTGTGTTAAATGTTGTGCTGTTTATTATTTATTACAAATACAAGATGTTGTTTCACCTGCCCCCTTTAAATTACTGTTGTTTCCTGATTACTCCCCTGAAGTCCAGCAGCGACGCCGGGCCTTTACAGAGGTCAGAAGACGCCTAAGGGATAAAGGTCTTAAATTTAGCTTATTATATCCCAGCAAGCTTCGAGTTGCAGACGGGGACCGAGCATTATTTTTTACCAATCCGGAGGCCGCTATATCCTGGTTAGATGGCCGTGGGTGACGCATGTGTTTTTTTTTTTTTTTTGTAACATCCTTACCACTATAGTCCATTATAGTGCACCCCTATAGTGTCTAAAATTTTCTTGCTATTCTGTGGTCTCCTAATGAATGCTTAGATAAATGTACTTTATTTGGAGTTGGATTGCTCAGCCCTTTGGACTTGGACTTGGACTTGGACTATATCTCTACACTAAGAGCCAAGAGTTAGATAATTAGAACCCAACCCCACCTCAATTACTTCTGTTGCTCCCTTTTTTTGTCCCCTTTTTTCTCTTCTTCTTTTTTTTTTTTTTTTCTCCCTCCCCCTCTTGCCCTTTTCTCCCCATCCCTTTTTTTTTTTTCTCCCTCCCCCTCCTGCCCTTTTCTCCCCATCCCGTCCCTTTTTTTTTTTTTTTTTCTCTCCCTCCCCCTCCTGCCCTTTTCTCCCCATCCCGTCCCCTTTTTTTTTTTTCTCCCTCCCCCTCCTGCACTTTTCTCCCCATCCCTTTTTTTTTTTTTTTTTCCTCCCTCCCCCTCCTGCCCTTTTCTCCCCATCCCTTTTTTTTTTTTTTTTTTCTCCCTCCCCCTCCTGCCCTTTTCTCCCCATCCCGTCCCCTTTTTTTTTTTTTTTTTGGATAGGTATTGGATAGGTTTTTCCTTTTTTTTTCCTTTTTATATATTTGTTCGGCTATAGGGTGCCTGAACAAATAGTAGTAGTAGCATGATATCCCCTTTTAGGGGTATATCTGCAATATAGTTGCAATACAGTTGCAGCTTGCGTGTGTGTTCTTTTTTTTTTTTTTTTTTTTTTTTGGGAGAAAACTAATCCCAACTCTCCTCCTCCTTTTTTTGTTTTTTGAGAGGAGATGGGACTTAGTCGGATAAGCACTTCGTGCTTGGGTATATATTCTTTTTTGTTGTTTTATGTTGGTCTTTGTCATGGTTTGTATAAGCTTGTTTCAAAAATTGCCTTAAAAATTAACATTGCTGGTACATGGTATATTGTAAAAATCTTGCTGCTTGTGAGTTATCCCAAATGGTGTTCCCCTAGTCATTTTACTTGGCCATGGCTTTTTAAACCTATATGGCCACTTCCTTAGCTGAAACCAAACCTATATGGCCACTTCCTTAGCTGAAACCTTTTCGGTCCTTTCATGGAATGTGAGAGGTCTTAATTCTAAATTTAAACGGGCACTGTTGATAAGATATCTAAAAACCCACTCTCCACATTTTATTCTCCTACAGGAAACCCACCTCACAGGCAGCAAGGTTTTAACTCTAAAAAAACCCTGGATTCAGAGGGCCATCCATGCGACTTACTCCTCTTATGCTAGAGGGGTCTCAATCCTAATACACAAGAAATTCCCCTGTGTTATTGAGGACGTGTGCACGGACCCCCAGGGCAAGTTTGCAATGGTGGTGTTTTCACACTGGTCTCAGCGATATATAATCATAAATGTTTATATTCCTCCACCTTTTACACATGATTTATTATATAAGGTTTTGGAAAAAGCAGCTCCTTTTTATCCAGCGAAATTGCTGGTGATGGGGGATTTCAACTCTACTATCTCCCCAGATTTGGACAGACCAGTCCCATCAAAAAACTATAGCTCTGAACTATCTATATGGGCACAGGCAATGGGGCTACAGGAGATATGGAGATGGAAACACCCGGCTATTAGGGCATACTCATGCTTTTCGGCCTCACATAGGACTGCCTCACGGATTGACCTAGCCTTCTCTAATTCAATCCTGTTGACGGATGTAATAGGGGCTAAATACCTACCCAGTGGGTTGTCCGATCATAGCCCACTGGTAATCGAGCTTCGCTCGTCTGCACGCCGAGATGCGGCCCTGTGGAGGCTGGGGGCACAGTGGATTTCCCACCCTGAGGTGGCTGATACTATCCCACCCAGACTAGTTGAGTTTTGGGAACTTAATGAAGGCTCCTCGACCCCACAGACGGTCTGGGACACCTTTAAGGCCTATACAAGAGGGCAATATATTTCTATTATCGCTAGTGTCAAGAAACAGCAGGGCCGGGAAACTTACAGGTTACAACAGATGGTAGAGGATCAAACAGTAATCTATAGTACAGATCCTACAGCAGCTCATTTTGACGCATTAAATGCCGCCCGTAGTTCACTAAATTTACATTTAACGGAAGTTACAAGATTGGATATGCATAAAGGTAGACAGCGACTATTTGAACAGGGGGACAAGAATGGTCGTTTCCTGGCCATGTTGGCACAGCATGAATATCCATCCACAGTGGTTTCGGGCCTGCGGTCTTCAACTGGGGATAAGGTGACCTCTCAGGTAGAAATCTTACAAATGTTTAAAGCTTTTTACCAAACTCTTTATACCTCTGCTCTTCCCCCCGACTTCCAGCCAGAGATGTTGCAAAACCTTTTAGATCCACTAGCACTTGGCTGGCTGTCGAATGAGGAACGAGAATCGTTGGTACGCCCTATCTCGGCCTTAGAGGTTTTAAAAATTATACGGTCCTTCCCTTTGGGTAAGGCGCCAGGGCCGGATGGCCTTCCTATAGAATTTTATAGGGCACATGCAGCATTTTTGGCACCCATCCTGGCCCAATTATACACCCTCTGCCTATCCAAGGGTGATCTGCCCCTTTCAATGCACCAGGCCTACCTTACTTTGATCCATAAGGACCTTAAGGACCCAGAGCTATGTGCCTCATATAGGCCAATAGCCCTATTGAATAATGACCTAAAAATCTTAACCAAACTGCTGGCTACCCGCCTATATCCATTATTACCTTCGGTTATTGACTCTGATCAAACAGGATTTATGCCTAAAAGGTCAACCGACGTTAATCTTAGGAGACTCTTTACCAATATTCATGCCCAACACAACAACTCCGGTACCAGAGCTATTGCCCTACTAGATATAGAAAAGGCATTCGACACTGTAGAGTGGCCCTTTTTGTGGGAGACTCTACGTCGAATGGGCTTTCCACTACGGTTTATATCATGGCTGCAGGTGATCTATAGGTGTCCCATCTCATCGATTCGTTTGGGCTCCAGACTCTCAACCCCATTTCAACTGTTTCGGGGAACTAGACAGGGCTGCCCTCTTTCTCCGGCTCTATTTGCTCTAGCTATAGAGCCAGTTGCAGAGGCTCTCCGTACATCGCCTCATATTAAGGGGCTTAGGATAGGCATGCTGGAGGAGAGGGTAGCCCTGTATGCTGACGACATGGTTTTATTTTTGGGGGACGCGGGTCCATCACTTCAGGGTGCTCTGTCACTCCTCAACACTTTCTCCATGGTAACGGGCCTCCGGGTAAACTGGCCAAAATCTACTCTATTTCCAATAGATCAAGCAGCCAAATTGACATCCTCTCCAGATAGCCCACTAAAGTGGGTTGACTCCTTTAAATATCTTGGGGTTTGTGTCTCTGCACAAGCCTCAGATTTTTTTAAATTAAACTTGGATCCGGTAGTAGGGGATATGAAAGCTAAACTCAAGGCATGGAATAATCTCCCCCTATCGATATGGGGCAGGGTCAACTTGCTTAAAATGAAGGTCATCCCCAAATTCATATATTTATTCCGCCATTCCCCGCAGTGGATTCCTAAATCCTTCTTTATTAAACTAAACCAACGCTTTTCAGAGTTTCTCTGGGGCTCCTCACCACCGAGATATAAGTTAACTACATTAATGAGGCCACTATCGCAGGGTGGCATGGCCTTTCCGGATTGCTATAAGTACTTTTTGGCGACACAGCTGGTGACAGTGGTCTGGTGGCTAAATCCTGATAAAACCAATGTGGCCTCCGCTTTGGAGGCCACCGTGGCAGGCTCCTGGGAATCTCTTCAATACCTAATTTACAGAGGCCCATGTGCCCCACACTTATTAACTCCGTCTATGCTTACTACTTTACGGGCCTGGAAAATGGGCTTGGCTATTGAAAAACACAGCCAGATGGGAATTTCCCCTAATACACCCCTATGGCTAAACCCCAATTTACCATACTTTTACAAATCTATCGACCCCCAGATATGGACTAGATATGGTATAAAATTAATCTCACAAGTGGTGTCTTGCACCTCACTGCTTTCTTTTTGTCAGCTTTCCTCCCAGTATAATCTTCCGCAGCATTATCAGTTCCGTTATCTTCAACTTTCGCATGCTTTCAAAGCCCAATTCCCACGTTCGTCCTGTATATTAATACAGTCTAAACTGGAGACTACTCTTAGATCCGGTTGTACAAAAAAACCTACATCTCACATATATCAGCATTTAATCTTTGCATCCGTTGGACGGCCTTTTGTCCCGTTGGCAGCGTGACATTCCAGATTTGAGTGGTGAAGATTGGGATGGTGTTTGGGACTTCCCTTTTAGTTCGCTAGTCTCTATACGTGACAAGTTAGTCCAATTTAAAATAGTCCACCGGGCGTATTTCACTCCCCACAGACTTCATTTGATAAATCCTGCCCACTCCCCTAAGTGTTGGAGATGTAGCTACACCCCCGGAGATTTTTCCCATATCTTTTGGCATTGTCCAAAGATACAACAATTCTGGGGGGAGGTACTAGGCCTAATCAATAAAATTGCATCTACTAATCTACCACTGTCTATGGAGATTTGTATGTTGGGCCTTATAAAAAAATCAGTTCCTGCTGTAGCTAAACGCACGATGATTGGTTTGCTTCTATTTTACGCTAGGAAAACTATAACATTTCAATGGAAGAAGCCCTATCCCCCCACAAATGTCCAGTGGAAACGTTTGGTTAACGATAATCTTCCACTATATAAAGATACCTATCTTAATAGAGGCTGCCAATTGAAATTTAATAAGGTTTGGAGTGGGTGGCTGGAGGAAATGAACATTGCTTACTAATGTTGGACTAGCTTCAGTTACGATACCAAGAATCGACGATTAAATGTAATTCCTAGTTAATAGGTATAGGCCTTTATGGGCAGTGGGGGGGCGGCCCAAAAATTCCAAAAATCCCCCTTTCACTTACATGCTAAAACTGTATTGCATGGATGTATTTCTCTATCTCTCTTTTTTTTCTTTCCATTTCATTTTTTTTTTCTTTTACCTGATGTACTTGCGATATTACATGTACAAGCTAGACAACCAATTTGTATATGTCTTTATGTCTTTGTGTCTTATAAAGAAAATTTGAATAAAAATAAATAAAAAAAAAAAAAAAAAAAAAATTACTGTCACAAAGTTAGCTTTACCCACCTCCAGGTCAAATCCACCTGTGAATGACCTCTGAATGGTCTCATAAGTAACTCAAATCAATTTCAATGGAGGCGGAATCTACCTGAAAGCAAGCTGCATTTACCCATGTGCACAAGCCCATGGTCTGTATCAGGACAAGGTACAAAAGATTAATGAGTGTCTCACAGCAAGCCTTCTGCCTTCAGCTTCTACTTGACACTACAATAAGCGAGTTGAAATCCTTCATAGTTAGGGAAATTCCATTTTAGACAGTTATCACCAGTGCCCTCAGTGAAAGATTCCCTCTATACAGCATTCTTGTTCTGGTGACAGCTCAAAATGTTGAACTTTGAATGTAGAATTATTCTTTCCCCTCACCACTCTATCCAAAATGTTTAGAAAATTATGCTTTTTATTAGGTCACTAGGGAAACCGGTGTTTGGGCATGTGGTTTCCCTGCCCCCCAGCCCTGAACCTCCATAGGATAACCAGGATCAAATATGGATCTTGCATTTATTGATTGGTGGAGAATACATTGGATTAAGGGGTAGGATTACCACTTCCTATTATGTCATAACGCTAATAAATACCACACTTTCTTATTATGTCATATTTCATTTTTAGTCCACTCCCATTTCCCAATTTCCATTGCTTTCAGAAGTTTATCTAAGTCCCAAACCTTTTTTTTTTTTTTTTTAATAGGGTAGGGGAAGGTTACAACCACTATCAGTTTTTCCTCTACTTTCTGTCCCATAGACACAAGAAACTGGAAGAAATCTCTTAAAAGACATGTGGTATTTCCCCTCACTTTCAGCCCTGGTGACATGGTCACTTAAAAAACCAGAGAGGAAATGGGAAGCCCTCAAATGTGTCATTAGGGGGAAACTTATCCAACACGGCTCGAGACTAAAACGCGCGCGAACAGTAGACACCACACGCCTTCTGTCCCTCATAGCCACCTTAGAGGAGGACCATAAACGACCCCCGATGAAAAAATTCAACTAGAACTTACAAACGCTAGGAGAGACCTCTTGCAAATCTTTACACAACGCTCACTGGTAGCGAGAGACAAAGGGCGATTTGCCCACTACTCACAAGCAAATCAGTGTGGCAGACATCTTGCACAGACTCTGCAACCCAGACAGGCCCGGAGACCTATCCCCTGTATTAACTCACCAAATAAAGGCAAAATAATAAATAATTCCTCCATAGTAGAAGAATTCCGTCAATACTATGACACCCTATATAATCTCAAGCCCCAAACACCATTACCCAAAGGCCAAACAGACTCTCTAACTCAATTACTGTCCTCATACATCCAAGAAACTGCTCTCCCCACCATCCCGGCCTCTGAAGCAGAGGACTTGGAATCCCCCCTGACCGACTCTGAATTCCAACTCGCCATTAAAAATCTAAAGAATGGTAAAAGCCCAGGTCCAGATGGATTCTCCTCACGCTTCTATAAGACATTTGCACCTTTGTTATCCCCCCTTATGGCCAAAGCATTCAACGCCATAGATGAAAACTTATCTCCCTCCCATACCTTATTACAAGCCCAAATAGTAGTCATCCCAAAACCAGGCAAGGACACCTCTTTATGCTCTAACTACAGGCCTATATCCCTACTAAATATAGATCTTAAATTATATGCTAAGATCCTAGCGAACCGTATCTCTCCTCTTTTACCAAATCTAATACATAGAGATCAAGTGGGCTTTGTCCCTGGACGTGAAGCCAGAGACAATACCACTAAAACTATCCACCTCGTGGCATATGCCCACCGTAACCACATACCGACCTGCCTTCTCTCCTGTGACGCGGAGAAGGCCTTTGACAGGGTCAGTTGGCCCTTTCTTCGGGCTACTCTCTCTCAAATAGGACTAAGACCCAGGATGTTAGCCCACATCATGTCACTTTACTCTAAACCCTCAGCCACAATTTTAGTTAATGGAACCCAATCAGAGAAACTCACTATTTCAAACGGCACGAGACAAGGCTGTCCCCTCTCCCCCCTCCTATTTGCCTTAGTAATTGAACACCTAGCCCAAGCCATTAGAGCCAATCCAGATATACGAGGGATACAGACCCCTTCCTCACAATGCAAACTTTCCCTTTACGCAGACGACTTGCTCCTCTATGTGACCAATCCCCACATCAGTATACCATCCATACTGGCCGAGATCAACTGATTCGGTGGTCTCAGTAACTACAAATTGAATATTTCTAAAACAGAGGCACTGAACATATCCCTACCTCAGCCCACCCTCTCCTCTCTTAAGGCTAATTTCTCTTTCCAATGGCAACCAAAATCTATCTCATACCTAGGCACGGCCATCCCAAGCTGCGCCTCCGAACTATACGCCCTAAATTACAGTCCACTTCTCACGAAACTCAGACGCCTCACTGATAGTCGAGGAGACCTACCAATATCATGGTTTGGCCGTATGAATGTACTGAAAATGGATATACTCCCTAAATTATTATATTTATTTCAAGCCCTCCCAATAGCTCTGCCAGCTGCCTTCTTCCGTACTCTTCGCTCTATGGCCATACGATTCGTGTGGAGGGGAAACCATCCCAGACTGAAACACAAACTTCTATGTACTCCCATTTCCAAAGGAGGAACAAGCCTCCCAGATTTTGAACTCTACCATACAGCAGCAGTGGTTTCCCGTTTACTGGAGTGGTTTCCTCGCCCACTATTTAAAGCTTCCACTTTAGTGGAACAGGATTTATCTTCAATTGATCTCCGTGCTCTGCCCTGGGGCTATGAACAGACTCATAGATCTCTTACTAGCCTGTCTCCACTGACCAGAGATGCACTGTTAATCTGGTACCGCAGAAAAGAAAGATACTCACTTTCCACGGAACCAAGTCCCCTTACCCCTCTATTTGACAACCCAGCTCTCCCAGAAGGCGGCTCAATACAGATCATAGACGACCATAACAGAGACACCTGGCCCACGGCACGACAATTTGTCGATAGCACACTGGGTACTTTTACATCGAGATCAAACATCACATCGCCCAAAGTAACATGGTTAACATGGCTACACCTGACAACCTACTGTAAAAAACTACATGACTCCAAACAGATTCACAGACCATTGACTGGCTTTGAACAATTATGCACATTCTCAGAAACCCCCCGTCACACCCTCTCATTGATATACAAACTGATTATAGAACATACCCACGACACCTTACCCAACTACACTAAAGCTTGGTCAGAGGAACTCGGGAGGGAAATTACCGATGCTGAATGGGGTAAAGCTTTTATCTTCACCCAAAAATCAGCCATCTCATGCTACACCAAGGAAAAAAATTACAAGGTTCTATCAAGATGGTATCGAGTGCCTACGAATCTCAGGATCATGTTCCCATCAACCAATGACACCTGTTGGAGATGTAACTCTACGAAGGGTACGTATAGCCACATATGGTGGGAATGCGATCTGATAGGCCCGTTTTGGACCCAAATTTTCCAAATATATACAGAAATTTACGATAAACCAATCACTCCCTCCCCATTCATTGCTCTCCTATCAATATTACCTGGCAAAATCAAGTCACAAAAACACAATCTCTTAAAATTTTTTCTCAGCAGTGGTAGACAACTAATTGCCAGACACTGGAAATCCACTACTCCCCCATCTCTTTTGGAGTGGGTAAGTGAACTAAACAACACCATGCTTATGGAGGAGATGCAAGCCAGAGCCATAGACAAATACGCAAAATTCTCCTTTATATGGAGCATATGGAGGCATTACTCCACCTCAGATAAGTTAAAAAATAGACTCACAGCTATGAAGGCACCTGGCCAAGCTACACACTCTGCTGGCTCCACACAACCAACCCAACACTAGAGGCCCCGACTCCGGAGGAGGCTCGCTGTCCCCCCCCCTTCCCCCCCTTCCCCCATCTTACCTACCTTGCTAGTCCTCCCCCTGCTCCTACCCCCACCTCTTTTCTTCCCACTACCTGCTATTCCAACTCTTTTCTCTATTCTTAAACCCCTCTTTTGGGCTTTCTTGAGTCATGATTTTACTTTTTACCTATAGTATTCTGCTCTTTAACATCAAGCCTCTCGCAACCCCCAACAGACTGGCTGATTGCCAGATGTTTATACGCTGTTGGTATTCAGATTACTTGTCTATCCACTCCGAGTCCCTGGTCACTAGGGATGAGCCGAACACCCCCCTGTTCGGTTCGCACCAGAACATGCGAACAGGAAAAAAATTCGTTCGAACACGCGAACGCCGTTAAAGTCTATGGGACACGAACATGAATAATCAAAAGTGCTAATTTTAAAGGCTAATATGCAAGTTATTGTCATAAAAAGTGTTTGGGGACCCGGGTCCTGCCCCAGGGGACATGGATCAATGCAAAAAAAAGTTCTAAAAACGGACGTTTTTTCAGGAGCAGTGATTTTATTAATGCTTAAAGTCAAACAATAAAAGTGTAATATCCCTTTAAATTTCGTACCTGGGGGGTGTCTATAGTATGCCTGTAAAGGGGCGCATGTTTCCTGTGTTTAGAACAGTCTGACAGCAAAATGACATTTGGAAGGAAAAAACTCATTTAAAACTAGCCGCGGCTATTGCATTGCCGACAATACACATAGAAGTTCATTGATAAAAACGGCATGGGAATTCCCCACAGGGGAACCCCGAACCAAAATAATAAAAAAAAAATGATGTGGGGGTCCCCCTAAATTCCATACAAGGCCCTTCAGGTCTGGTATGGATATTAAGGGGAACCCCAGCCAAAATTGAAAAAAAAAATTGACGTGGGGTTCCCCCTAAATTCCATACCAGACCCTTCAGGTCTGGTATGGATTTTAAGGGGAACCCCGCGCCAAAAAAAACAAAAAAAAACGGCGTGGGGTCCCCCTAAAAATCCATACCAGACCCTTATCCGAGCACGCAACCTGGCAGGCCGCAGGAAAAGAGGGGGGGACGAGAGTGCGGCCCCCCCCCCCTCCTGAACCGTACCAGGCCACATGCCCTCAACATTGGGAGGGTGCTTTGGGGTAGCCCCCCAAAACACCTTGTCCCCATGTTGATGAGGACAAGGGCCTCATCCTCACAACCCTGGCCGGTGGTTGTGAGGGTCTGCGGGCGGGGGGCTTATCGGAATCTGGAAGCCCCCTTTAACAAGGGGACCCCCAGATCCCGGCCCCCCCCCTGTGTGAAATGGTAAGGGGGTACTTACCCCTACCATTTCACTAAAAAACTGTCAAAAATGTTAAAAATGACAAGAGACAGTTTTTGACAATTCCTTTATTTAAATGCTTCTTCTTTCTTCTTTCTTCCTTCATCTTCTTCTGGTTCTTCTGGCTCTTCTGGTTCTTCCTCCGGCGTTCTCGTCCAGCATCTTCTCCGCGGCGTCTTCTATCTTCTTCTCCTCGGGCCGCTCCGCACCCATGGCATGAGGGGGGAGGCTCCCGCTCTTCTCTTCATCTTCTTCTCTTCTTCATCTTCTTCTTCATCTTCTTCTTCTTCTTCCTTCTTCTCTTCTTCTCTTCTTCTCTTCTTCCTGTCTTCTGCGGGCCGCTCCGCAGCCATGCTGGCATGGTGGGAGGCTCCCGCTGTGTGACGGCGTCTCTTCGTCTGACGGTTCTTAAATAACGGGGGGCGGGGCCACCCGGTGGCCCCGCCCCCCTCTGACGCACGGTGACATGACGGGACTTCCCTGTGGCATTCCCCGTGACGTCACAGGGAAGTCCCTCAAGTCACCGTGCGTCAGAGGGGGGCGGGGTCACCGGATGGCCCCGCCCCCCGTTATTTAAGAACCGTCAGACGAAGAGACGCCGTCACACAGCGGGAGCCTTCCACCATGCCAGCATGGCTGCGGAGCGGCCCGGAGAAGACAGGAAGAAGAGAAGAAGGAAGAAGAAGAAGAAGAAGAAGATGAAGAAGAAGATGAAGAAGAGAAGAAGATGAAGAGAAGAGCGGGAGCCTCCCCCCTCATGCCATGGGTGCGGAGCGGCCCGAGGAGAAGAAGATAGAAGACGCCGCGGAGAAGATGCTGGACGAGAACGCCGGAGGAAGAACCAGAAGAGCCAGAAGAACCAGAAGAAGATGAAGGAAGAAAGAAGAAAGAAGAAGCATTTAAATAAAGGAATTGTCAAAAACTGTCTCTTGTCATTTTTAACATTTTTGACAGTTTTTTAGTGAAATGGTAGGGGTAAGTACCCCCTTACCATTTCACACAGGGGGGGGGCCGGGATCTGGGGGTCCCCTTGTTAAAGGGGGCTTCCAGATTCCGATAAGCCCCCCGCCCGCAGACCCTCACAACCACCGGCCAGGGTTGTGAGGATGAGGCCCTTGTCCTCATCAACATGGGGACAAGGTGTTTTGGGGGGCTACCCCAAAGCACCCTCCCAATGTTGAGGGCATGTGGCCTGGTACGGTTCAGGAGGGGGGGGGGGCCGCACTCTCGTCCCCCCCTCTTTTCCTGCGGCCTGCCAGGTTGCGTGCTCGGATAAGGGTCTGGTATGGATTTTTAGGGGGACCCCACGCCGTTTTTTTTTTTTTTTTTGGCGCGGGGTTCCCCTTAAAATCCATACCAGACCTGAAGGGTCTGGTATGGAATTTAGGGGGAACCCCACGTCAATTTTTTTTTTCAATTTTGGCTGGGGTTCCCCTTAATATCCATACCAGACCTGAAGGGCCTTGTATGGAATTTAGGGGGACCCCCACATCATTTTTTTTTTTTTATTTTGGTTCGGGGTTCCCCTGTGGGGAATTCCCATGCCGTTTTTATCAATGAACTTCTATGTGTATTGTCGGCAATGCAATAGCCGCGGCTAGTTTTAAATGAGTTTTTTCCTTCCAAATGTCATTTTGCTGTCAGACTGTTCTAAACACAGGAAACATGCGCCCCTTTACAGGCATACTATAGACACCCCCCAGGTACGAAATTTAAAGGGATATTACACTTTTATTGTTTGACTTTAAGCATTAAAAAAATCACTGCTCCTGAAAAAACGTCCGTTTTTAAAACTTTTTTTTGCATTGATCCATGTCCCCTGGGGAAGGACCCGGGTCCCCAAACACTTTTTATGACAATAACTTGCATATAAGCCTTTAAAATTAGCACTTTTGATTTCTCCCATAGACTTTTAAAGGGTGTTCCGCGGCATTCGAATTTGCCGCGAACACCCCAAATTGTTCGCTGTTCGGCGAACTTGCGAACAGCCAATGTTCGAGTAGAACATGAGTTCGACTCGAACTCGAAGCTCATCCCTACTGGTCACCTGGACGCAGCATGATCCCATAAGGGGCGTCCAGGTCTCGGGAACCTTAGTTAATAAGACCAACAACACAAGTTCCGATAACTGTTGAGACAACACACTATATTAATATTGAAAACAGAATGCATAACATTGTATTGATTTGCCCAAGTATGTTTGTTTCTTTATTATTGACTCAGATTGCCCGATGTCGGGCATCTGATCTTATTCATGTTCTTATTGTCCACTTGGAAAATTATTTTATATACAATAAAAACTTATTGAACCTAAAAAACCAGAGAGGTTGAATCCCCCCAACAGGGACACAGCAATATAAACTAGACAGGGGTTGTAATGCTTCGCCACTTTATCTAAAACTAAGAAGAAAAGTTTTAAATACACTTAAATTAAGTTTTTTGTAAATGAAAAGATTGAGTACCAACAATTATCTGTGGAACTAATAATGTTTGTATCAAAAATGTGTCTTTAAAGTGGTGTTTCACAAAAAAAAAAAAAATTAGATGTCAGCAGCTGCAAATACTGCAGCTGCTGACTTTTAAAATAAGGACACTTACCTGTCCCGGGGTCCAGCGATGTCGGCACCCGAGACCGAGCCGTCCCTCGATCCTCGGGTGCTGCCGCCGCCATTCACGCTGAGGGAATCAGGAAGCGAAGCGTTGCCGCTTCACTGCCCGGTTCCCTACTGCGCATGCGCGAGTCGCGCTGCGCGTCTTCACTGGTCCCCGTTGTGTTGTGGGAACTGTGTATTTCCCACAACACAACGGGGATGGGCGGGGAGTCTGCGGCTAGCTGTACCCGGAAGTGGGTGCAGATACCTGTATTATACAGGTATCTGCACCCCCCTCCCCCCTGAAAGGTGCCAATTGTGACACCGGAGGGGGGAAGGAATCCGATGAGCGGAAGTTCCACTTTAGGGTGGAACTCCGCTTTAAGATAATCTGATTAAATGAAGAAAGAAACGTAAAATAAGCTAAAAGGTATACCAGAGAAATTTTCCGTTTTGTGTTTACCAATTTTTGTAAAATTTGTTTAGAGCTACTGTGTGTGTAAATAGATTATTAGGAGAATAGAAATGATTAATTTCATGTATCAAAAACTCACATTATACAAATGATTCACAGAAGTAATACAATTTAAAGGATGACACCTTGGGGAGAATTCCATTGTCAACAGGTCTTGATAAAATACACAAATATACTTTGGTTAAGTGGGTGTAAAATGAGCCCCATTAGTCACTAATTAGTACTGCTTAGGACTTCAGAGAAGAATAATACTGGGATATTTATCCATATCCAGTTGAAGAGCACCACATCCCATTCTGCGATCCAGCTAACTATATCTGTATCTGTTATCAGCACTCAAAGCAAAGTAAAAGGTTTTATTCTTTATTCACTTGTCTGAGGTGTATAATACATATGTATTTTACACCCCAGACAAGTGAATAATACATATTGTTATATGTATTATACATATAACAATAGAATATAATAATAGAATAATACATATATATAGCTAATACTACAAAAAAGTGTGTGGAAATCATTTTGCTTTTTGAGGAAAAGAAAACTCAATTCACTTAACCCTAGTAGCATCTAAGTGCTTTGGTAACATACACTTCCTTTTGGAGGACCCCTCTGTTGCCCACATTGGGTCAAGGGTGCATTTTAGCTTTTGCCCTTGAGGAATTTCCACCATCCCCCTGATTGTAGGTATAATGCCGCGTACACACGATCGGACTTTACGGCATACTTGGTCTGTACTGGATTTCGTCGGACAATTCGATTGTGTGTGGGCTCCAGCGGGCTTTGTTTTCTCAAAAGTTTGACGGACTTAGATTTGAAACATGTTTCAAATCTGTCCGACGGACTCGAGTCCGGTCAAAAAGTCAGCTTGTCTGTATGCTAGTCCGACGGACAAAAACCGACACTAGGGCAGCTATTGGCTACTGGCTATGAACGTCCTTGTTTTAGTCCGGTCCTACGTCATCACGTACGAATCCGTCGGACTTTGGTTGATTGTGTGTAGGCAAGTCCGTTCATTCGGAAAGTCCATCGTAAAGTCTGTCGAAAAGTACGCCGGACAAAGTCTGCCATAAAGTGCGATTGTGTGTACGCGGCATAAGATAGATAGATGGGTGGAACCCAACTAGCCTTGCTGGAGGTGAATGTTGTTTTTGCATGTGTGCGCTGTAATATTTTTCTTCTTTGAAAGAAGTTAGTATTCTCATACATGGGCACTAGTGGGCAGTCTTTATGGGTCTAACATGTAAACTGTCTAGGAAAGGCCTTCCCTTTTAGAGAATGCCATCTGTTCCTTTTTCCTAGTGGGTCATGCCTGGGAGCTAGAGTGCTCTTGTGAGAGGATACTCACATGTGGACAAGCAGGTCGGAATGCAACCCCTGTACTGAACTCTAAATATTGTTATGTTGGACTTCTGAAGACTATGCTTAAATGGACTGTTAAATTGCACAGTGCATAAAGAAAGGTTCAAGATAGGAGCAGAAGGAGTCTCGTTAATCCTTAGAGTACATTGAGGCCTTTACCTTGGGAAGTTAGTATAGATACTGGTAACTGGGGTGGTCAGGGGAAGTAGGGTTGGTCAGACTAGCAGTGGTGACAGGTTTCCCATCTGGACCATGCGGTTTGTACTTCATAAGCCTAATGTTATTTAGACAGGGTATTTTTCATGAACTCAGCAGTCCTGGGGCCTCCTACAACTTAATTGTGACTCACAAAAGAGAGTTCCCCGGCAGGGTCTTTATGCTGCAGAGTGTTAGATCATAGGTTTTCAACCTGCCTTACTGCAATTGTTCACTGTATATCCCTATCACTAGAACTGGCTAAACAACCTGCTGCTAGGGGACACTACATGTTGCAGGCTGACAAAAATAATGGTTTTCATTAAACAAGGTCAATGCCACCTGACATTTGGCCGCTGTGTACTAGGCTTTAATCTTTGAGTTGGCTTTCACAAGGGGTGGACTGTGGCTGCAATCTGCTTGCTCAGCAGGAGATCTGTCCGCCGAGCAGGCGGTTAACAGGACCTTGTCGGCTCCACTTATGCAGAGCGCACACAGACACAGACCCCTCTCCTCAGACACAGACCCCTTCCTGTTTGGAAAATTTCCCTTCACCTCCTAAGAAGGAGACACAACAGGAAGTGACAGGAGATCTCCTCAATATTAGAGGAAATCACTTCCAGGTCACTGCTTCGACTGCTCAGCCGACAGATGCAACATTGGAGTGAGCATACTATTTTACAAACAACTCTACATTCAAAACCAGGGCTTGCCAACAATACTCCCAAACAAGTCTATAAAGTGGACTCCAAATTGTAAATCAATTTCTCTTATGTCCCAATAAAGTCCATGAATGCAAGTTCACAAAAGTCTCTTGCTTCTTAAATATCTTTATATCTCACATGATGAAACACCAGTTTGCATAATGATCTCGCCTTTTTCTTGGTGACAATCTCCAAAAAAACCCTAGAAAACGATGTGGTGTAGTATGTTTCCTCACAAATCTACCATTAAAATATTATACTGTATGTGCTCACTTTATAATTTGGTGTTAAAAACTTTTCTATATAATCCAATTGTGTGGTCTCTTCCTATATATTCTTACCCTCCACCATTGTAAGAAAGTCTTCAGTGTGACCGTCTTGTTTTATTTTACAAACAAGTTGAATGACTGATTAAATTGAATGAATTAAATAAATGAATGGCGCTACAAATGACTGTATGTGCTGTGCGTTATTGCAATGCATAGATGTGAGGCTAGCCTAAGGACTTATTCACACTTTGCATAACTGCTTGTGTTATTTGCTCGATTTTAGTCAATTCCGCATGTCAGCTGAGGGCAACCCATTTACTTGATTGGCAGTGGCGTCTCCAGCTTTCATATTTAGGGAGGGCACATGGGGGGACAGGGACAAAAGTAGGGGGGGGCAACTATAAAATGCATATGCATATGCATCTATATATATCTATATCTATATATCTATATCTATATATCTATATATAGATATCTATATATATATATATATATATGTATATATATATAGATATATATATATTTATATATCTATATATAGATATATAGATATATATATAGAGAGAGAGAGATATAGAGATATAGATATATAAATATATACTGGGGCCCTTTACTACGACCCCACAATGGCCCTTTCACATGTTCTTCAGTGAGCTCCCTTCCTACTGTATTGGGTTCCCCCAGGGTGGCAGAAAACAAGAGATATATGTCACCAGCATACCAAGAAAATATAAGGGTCCAAAGCAGTGGGAGAACTATCAGGGTTGCAAAGGTTGTCTTGCCTCCGGGCCCTGGTGTTCTGCCACTGTGGGGTTTCCCAGCCTCCTCTTGCTGTCCTGCCCCTGCTATTGACTGCTCTGGTCTGGCATCTCCTGGAATTTACAGGCTGGTTCTCCTGTCCTAAGGATGGGAGAAATCAGTCTGTTTTTTCAGTAACTGAGAGTCCTGGTGAAGTCCTTCCTGCAACTCGCTCTTCTCCCTGCCAATGAGGATGCAGGGGAAGGAGCAGATCGGGCGGCCGTGGTTGTGTGAGTGCTCACATTATGCAGTGTCAGCAAGCAGAGGGAGGGGGGAGGAATCACCCGCAGGAGCTGACTGGGGACTCTCTCCCTCTTAGACATTGATTTTTTTTGGGGGGGGGCACATGGTGGGGCACAGCATAATGTTGGGGGGTCAGGGCCCCCTCTGCCCCCCCTAGGGACGCCATTGTTGATTGGGCTGTACTACAGTGATTTTGTACATTGCCCACTGATAAAGAAATGATCAGTCTATAATTTTAATGGTAGGTTTATTTTAACAGTGAGAGAGAGAATAACAACCAAAAAATCCAGAAAAACACATTTAAAAGAATGTATAAATTGATTTGCATTTTAAGAAGTGAAATAAGTATTTGACCCCTTTGCAAAACATGATTTAGTACTTGATGGTGATAAAACCCTTGTTGGCAATCACAGAGGTCCGATGTTTCTTTTAGTTGGCCACCAGGTTTGCACACATCTCAGGAGGGATTTTGTCTCACTCCTCTTTGCAGATCCTCTCCAAGTCATTAAGGTTTCAAAGCTGACATTTGGTAACTCGAACCTTCAGCTCCCTCCACATGTTTTCTATAGGATTAAGATCTGGAGACTGGCTAGGTCACTCCAGGACCTTAATGTGCTTCCTCTTGAGCCACTTCTTTGTTGCTTTGGCCATATGTTTTGGGTAATTTCTGGAATATCTATCCACGACCCATTTTCAATGCCCTGGCTGAGGGAAGGAGGTTCTCTCCCATGTTTTGACGGTACATGGCCCTGTCCATCATTCCTTTGATGCAGTGAAGTTGCCCTGTCCCCTTAGCAGAAAAACACCACCAAAGCATGTTTCCACCTCCATGTTTGACGGTGGGGATGATGTTTTTGGGTTCATAGGCAGCATTTACTCCTCCTCCAAACATGGCGAGTTGAGTTGATGCCAAAGAGCTTGATTTTGGTCTTATCTGACCACAACACTTTCACCCAGTTCTCTTCTAAATCATTCAGATGTTCATTAGCAAGCTTCAGACAGGCCTGTACATGTGCTTTCTTGAGCAGGGGGACCTTATGGGCACTGCAGGATTTTAGTCCTTCACGGCGTAGTGTGTTACCAGTTGTTTTCTTAGTGACTATGGTCCCAGCTGCCTTGAGATCATTGACAAGATTCTCCCGTGTAGTTCTGGGCTGATTCCTCACTGTTCTCATGATCGTTGAAATTCCACAAGGTGAGATCTTGCATGGAGCCCCAGACCCAGGGAGATTGACAGTTATTTTGTGTTTCTTCCATTTGCGAATAATCATACCAACTGTCACCCTCACACCAAGCTGCTTGGCGATGGACTTGTAGCCCATTCTAGCCTTGTGTAGGTCTAAAATCTTGTCCCTGACATCCTTGGACAGCTCTTTGGTCTTGGCCATGGTGAAGAGATTGGAATCTGATTGATTGCTAATGTGGACACGTGTTTTTTATAGAGGTAACAAGCTGAGATTAGGAGCACGCCCTTTAGGAGAATGCTCCTAATCTCAGCTCGTTACCTGTATAGAAAACACCTGGGAGCCAGAAATCTTGCTGATTGATAGGGGATCAAATACTTATCTCATTCATTAAAATACAGATCAATTTATAACTTTTTTAAATGCATTTTTCCTGGATATTTTTGTTCTTATTCTGTTTCTCACTGTTAAAATAAACCTACCATTAAAATTATAGACAGTCCAATTGTTGGTCAGTGGGCAAATGTACAAAATCAGCAGGGGGTCAAATACTTTTTTCCCCCTCACTGTATGCATGAGAAACGCGCCAAAGAAGCTCCTGCACGTTTTCAGGTGCGGAGCCTAGCATGTTTTTTGGAAGTACCATTTAGCGCGTTTGTAGCTTGTTTATTGCACAGCAAAATGCGAATGTATTGGGGAGACATTAAAAATGAGTGACACTTTAAGCATTTTGCACGTTGTGCCATGATTTAAGTGTAATTCAGGCTCACGTGCATATTAATAAAGTGGTTGCCCCGATTGTGAGATATCCTGGGATTATGGAAACCAGTAAATAACCCCAGCCAACTCATCTCAAGGGAGAAGAGACTAATAACGCTTGTTGATTCAATATTTGTTCATTGTGAGCCTGCCGCTCCTCCTCCCCACTCTTAATGCCCCGAACACGGTCGGAATTTCCGACAGAAAAAGTCCAAAATTCAGACGGACTTAGATAGAGAATATATTTTCCCGACGGAACAAATTCATATCGGGAAAACCGCTCATCTGTATGCTGTTCCGATGGACCAAAAATGACACATGCTCTGAAGCAAGTACGAGACGTCGTACGTGTTGTCCCGTCATACGTGGTGTACGTCACTGCGTTCTTGACGGTCGGAATTTGGTGTGACCATGTGTAGGCAAGACAGCTTGAGCAGAATTCCGTCAGAATTCCGTTGGAAAAACCTTCAGAGTTTATTCCGACGGCAAAACCGGTCGTGTGTACAAGGCATTAGAGGTAATTATATTATATGAATACACATCTTTATTTATTTTATTTATTTATTTCAGGTACTTACATAGCGCCATCAATTTACGCAGCGCTTTACATATACATTGTGCATTAACATCAGTCCCTACCCTCAAGGAGCTTACAATCTAAGGTCCCTAACTCACATTCATACATACTAGGGACAATTTAGACAGGATCCAATGCCCACATCTGGCAAAAAAAAAGAAAAAACACATTTCCTAATATTCATATCATACCTGTATACCCAACCGCCCTCTAAGGTCTCTGGGCACTTTTGATCAGGATTTATTTATTAGGATTTTGATAAGATTGATGTAATCTTTTCAGAAAAAAAATCAGAAATAAAGCAGCAAGTCACCCTCTTTGACTTTGCAGCAAGCATTTTAACCTCTGACAAATTGACTGTGCAGTTCTCTCTTCATGATTAGCCATGAATGACCATAATCTCCAGGGTTTCAGGGTAATAAAATGACCCCTAAGACTCCAATTTCTCAGGTTACTTTGAGAACTGCAGAGGAAGAGAAGTCAAAGAAAGTCAGGGGTCGAGCAAGCTGCCACAGATATGCATTGCCTTCAATACACCACATCTTTCTTTATTTCACCCTATTAAACCTTTTTTGGCTGTTATTTTTCTATCTCTTTTTTTTTTGGTAAAGATGACATTGGAAAACTATTTCCTAACATTTTATTAGTATTTATGTTTAAGCAGCAGCTGCTCTGCAGTCACTTGTGCACTGCCCCCAGTGTTCTGTGTGCTACAAAATGCTGCATTGCAGCACAGCAGTTCTTACAGCCCTACATCGAAGACGATGAACAAGAAATATCTCACGGCAGATCCCATATGCTGCACCAATCCAAGTGATGGGTAGGGAAGCACCTTTGATTTATTAAAGAATTGAAAGACAAAATTAGCTATTTGAATTTTAGGATGACTTTTAAAGGAAACGTTTTTTTTTTCTGAGGAGGCAGCCAATTGATGACTATACTTCTGAAAATGTTAATTGCCTGGCTTTCACCCTCTTACTTCAATACTTTGAGTCACTAGTCCAGAATTAGTATGCTGGCTGCACTCTGGGTTCTCTTGTATGATGCTTGTTTGGTGTCAGTGACAGTTAGGATCAGCATAACGGCCACGCAAATAGTTTTTCCAGAAGGAGATCAACATTATCAGCGTACTTAAAAAACGTGTATATACTAAAAATCAGAGGGGGGCGTGGCTTGATGGTGGAGCGAGCGGTCGCATAGTCACAGCGCTCCGGCTCTCAACAACCATCCTACAGGCATCCTGAGTCCTACCTCCTCGCCGAAGGTCTCAATTTGTTCCCCACGGCAGTGGGCACGAAGCAGGCTGGCTACCATGGTGAAATACGGGCCGGCTTGGCCCCCATCCACGTCGGACCGTCTGGCGGGATTCCGGAGGCAAGATGGCGCCGGGACACAAACATCTCAGGCAACCATGCTGCAGGCGAACATGTCTGATGACCGGAGCTCTGCTAGTGGGGTGAGTGCCTCTACTCCTGCTATCTTCCGTACACAGTCTGTCTCCCAGATATCACAAGACCCCCAGACAGCCCAAGACCCCCAGCAATTCACAGAGGATGATGGAGAGCTAAATCCCCTTGCTGAACCAACCCTAGCCACTATTATGCTAGCTATACAAGATTGTAAGGCCTCCCTCACTACTCAAATAGCCTCCATAAGAATGGATTTCTCACTCCTCAAACAGGATGTCCAAAACCTGCGTGACAGAGCTGGGGATATGGAGGAACGTATTAGCTCCGTGGAGGACACTATGCACCCCCTAACTGTTAAAGTGAGAGATAATACTGGGGAACTAGCAGCCCTTCGCGCCAAAATCGACGATTTGGAAAATCGTTCTAGAAGGAACAATTTACGTTTTGTTGGATTCCCTGAACGCGCGGAGGGCTCTCACCCTGAAAAATTCCTGTACTCCTGGCTGCGGGATATTTTTGGCACTGATGCGCCATCATTTTCATATGTGATTGAGAGAGCACACCGCACACCCCCACGTCCTCCCCCAGAGGGAGCACCTCCACGCTCAATCATTGCCCGCATCCTTAATTTCCAGGATAAAATGGCCATTTTACGAATAGCAAGAGAGAAAGGTCCGCTTAAATACAACGGCAACAGTATCTCTATTTATCCTGACTTCTCTGCTGAGGTGCAGCGCCAGCGTATATCATTCTCAGCAGTGAAGAGTCGTTTACGTGAGGAAGGATTGAAATATGCCATGCTGTTCCCTGCCAAGCTCCGCATCATATTCGATGGTAAAGCTCACTTTTACTCCAACCCTAAAGAAGCTATGGCTTGGCTAAATGATCGCTATGGGCCCGCAGGCAGGCGCAGAGGACACTGACAGCTTCCCCTGTGTAATGTTCCCCTTGGCTGAACTCTTCCTGGATGACACCATGCAGTCCCCTATTCACCATAGGCCTGCGTCAGCATATGGGACTACTCACCTATACCTGAGGCCTTGTAATGAAAGGAAAAAGAGAGAGAAGAAGGAAGAAAGATCTATAATCCTACAACGGTCCTTGGCATTTTCGCTTGATCCGGCATTTCAACTTCCTTTTTCTTCCATTTACTAGTGTGAAGGACTGTTCCTGAATCAGGACATAACTTTATTTTTTTTTCAATATCAGTTGGGAGCCACACTGATCTCCACGTTACCTCCCCACCGGATAGTGGTGTGACCACGGAATAGTTAGACCCTCAATAACACTTTCTTCCCCCCTTTTTACGGGGTAGAAGGGGTCTGTTTGGGTTTTGGGATCCAAGGCTCGCTAAGTTGGGGATGGCCGAGCGGGGCGGGGGTTACGGGTTTTTCAAACACGGTTTGCACCTTTTCGTGCTCTTTGGTACTTTTTCTTATTTTTTTTTCTCTTTTTTTCTCTTTTTTACAATTTATATAGTTACTGCTCGGATCGACTTGTGGGCTTACTCGGGCCTGTATACTGACGATACAGGCTCAAGTAAACATAGATATTTGAAATGTGTTATACATATCATTGAATGCATGTGGCCTGGCGCGGCCTGTGAGGTACTAGATGAGTATGTGCATATGTATCCTTATGAGCATGATATATTGTTTGGCATACAATGTCGAGGTCCCTAAAAATAGTATCATGGAATACTAGAGGTTTAAATGCCCCCCAGAAAAGAGCTCTCGTTTTCTCGGTCCTAAAGAAATGTCGCCCTCATGTAATATGTCTACAGGAAACCCACCTAACTGACACGAAGGTGAGGGCCCTTAAGCGTCCATGGCTGGCTCGGGGTTATCATGCTACACACACAAATTACTCTAGAGGAGTCTCCATCTTAGTGGCAAAATCCCTCCCAGCAGAAACTTTACAAGTCAAGACAGATCCAAACGGGAGATATGTTGTGCTTACTCTACAAATCTCCTCAATAACGTTTACTATTGTTAACCTCTATATTCCTCCACCCTTTTCGGTGGAGGTATTATTGAAATTGTCATTGCACTTATTGGATAGACCCCCCGGACCTCTCCTCTACATCGGTGATTTTAATGCTGTACTAGACCCGGCCGTGGATCGCTTGGGGGGTGGGGGTAGGCCCTTTCCCTCCCTTTTGAACTGGATGCAGGTTTATAACCTTACTGAACTATGGCGTTGGAAACATCCAGATGATAATCAGTTCTCTTGTCATTCAGACTCATTTCACACCATGTCTCGAATTGATATGGCCTTTGCCCCAGCAGACACCCTCCCCTTTGTCGCTGCAACTTCCTATTTACCTAGGGGGGTTTCAGACCATGCGCCCCTTTCTGTGGACCTCACCATCCTTCCAGGATCTACCCCCTCCATTTGGAGGTTAAATTCTTATTGGCTGGAGGATGAGGTGGTACAGGGAACATGTAAACAAGGTATCAAGGAATTCTGGAGAGACAATGTAGGGACAGTGGATCCTTCTATAGAGTGGGAGGCCTTCAAGGCCTCATTGAGGGGCACCTTTATGTCCATCACTGGAGTCTTGAGAAAAAATAACCAACAACATACGGCAGAACTTGAAACTGCCATGGTACAAGCGGAGTCGGTATATACCTCTGATCCAACTCCAGACAAAAGAGAAACATGGCTATTGAAACGTAGGGAGTATGAAATACGTCTTTTAGACCTTACAAAAAAGAAATTGTTACACACGGCACAGAAATCATTTGAGCATGGCAACAAGGCCGGGCGCCTCTTAGCATATCTGACGAGGCCTGATCACCCCCCAGTATCTATCCCTCGTATCTATACTAAGACAGGCCAAATGTGTGAGGCCCCTGGGGATATTATGGAGACTTTTCTAAATTTCTACACAGAACTTTACACTTCTAGAGCTGAGTACACTGAGCCCCAGCTAAACGAATACCTCGCTGACATATCTCTCCCCTCCATTTCCACTGAGGAAAGGGAAATGTTAGACGCTCCCATCTCGGTTGAAGAAATTGCAGTAGCCATTACTCAAATGCCAGCCCACAAAACTCCTGGGCTAGATGGTTATCCCACTGAATGGTATTCACAATTCAAGGAATTACTGTGCCCATTTCTGCTACGCACATTTAATAAGGCTTTGGATGCTGGTATCCTTCCCCCCACCATGCGAGAGGCCTTGATCGTGCTCCTGCTGAAACCCCGCAAGGATCCACTTAAATGTGAATCATACCGCCCAATATCCCTCATAAATGTGGATGTTAAGATCCTAGCAAAAGTGCTTGCAAATCGCTTAAATACTGTAGTTACGTCCCTGGTTAATAGCGACCAAGGAGGTTTTATACCTGGACGGTCCACAAGAATGAATATCCGCAGACTATTCCAAAACTTGCAATACCCTCATGAATGTCCCCCTACCCGTGCCATTGTGTCGTTGGACACATGCAAAGCATTTGATAGTGTGGAGTGGCCATATCTCTTTCGTGTGTTGCAGGTGTATGGTTTCGGTCCTCGCGTGGTGGCATGGATTAGGCTGCTTTACACATCCCCCCAGGCCCGAGTGCGCGTTAATTCCTCCATCACTAAATCATTCTCCATTACCAGGGGCACGAGGCAAGGATGTCCTTTATCCCCGCTTCTATTCGCCTTGGCTATGGAGCCACTGGCGGCTAGGATACGTACATCCTCCTCCATCAAAGGCCTGCCTATAGCTACCATTGAGGAACGCATTTCGCTGTATGCAGATGACACTTTGGTGTATCTGGCAGACACTGGTGCATCACTTCGGTCGCTACTGGCTGAGATTAATAGATTTGGGGATTTTTCTGGATTCCGGGTGAACTGGGACAAGTCCAGCCTATTCCCCTTGGATTCAGAGGCGGTCTCCCAGATTCACCCGGACTCCAACCTACAGGTAGTGACTTCCTTTCGATACCTTGGGGTGTTGGTACAGTCGCCCCTGTCCACTTACATTACTAATAACTTAGACCCCATACTGAATAGATTACAGGAACAAACTAAACAGTGGATGGACTTACCCCTGGATCTCATGGGAAGAGCTAACCTCCTTAAAATGATCTACTTACCAAAACTACTATATGTACTAGCTAACTCCCCTTGCAAAATCCCCAGATCTGTTTTTAAAAGGATAGATGCGATCTGTACAACGTTCCTGTGGAGTGGGGGGACCCCCAGGGTGGCACTGGAGACGTTACGGCTGCCGTCACATATGGCGGGGTTGGCGTTTCCAAACTTTTTTCTTTATTACTTAGCATCACAGTTAGTGCATGTGCATGATTGGCTATGCCCGGTCCCGGCAAACGCATGTACTACCACCGAGGGAGCCATTGCGTCTTCCATGGAAACACTACATAACATTGTTTATAGAGGTGGGGTTCCAAGTCGACCGGGCACCTCCATGCTAGCAACTTCTTTTTTACTTTTTCGATATATCACTACAAAAATATGTAAATCTTCCTGGTCCACATCTCCAAACAATCCCCTGTGGTTTAACCCTACTCTGCAGGAACTACACTCATTGCCGGACACTCGGAGATGGTACTCTAAGGGAATAAAATACTTATGTCATCTGTATGATGCCCAGGGGTTTAAAACCTTTCAACAACTGAGACTGGACTTCGACTTACCACGCTCCTATTTACTTTACTACTATCAACTTAGGCATGCTATACGAGCTCAGTTTGGCTCCTTGAAGAATCCCATTAATTTGTCCCCGCTAGAGAAACTACTAAGACAACCAGACCCCAATAAGCTTATTTCAACCTACTATGAGGCCCTAATGACGGACGTTAACCCCCGATTTAGTAAAGCACAGGACAAATGGGCATCTATGAACATCTCATTTACTGAGGAAGACTGGACTGAATTTAGAGACACATATAAAGCGACAGTCATCTCATCTAGAGATAGAGTTATACAGATTAAATTTTTTCACCACTCTCATCTTACCCCGGCCAGATTACACAAAATGGGACTGAAGACCTCTGATGAGTGCTTCCGCGGTTGCGGAGGGAGTGCAGATTTTATGCACTGCTTCTGGAACTGCCCGGTGGTTCAGGACTTCTGGGTGGAAGTGGGCTCCTTTATTTCCTCAGCTCTGGGCCTTCCCAATATTATCCACCCAAAAAATGGTCTATTGGGGATTTTTGGAGACTTACAGATATCCACACAGGCCAAAAGACTACTGCGAATCCTATACTTTTATGTCAGAAAGACCATCCTGTTGTCATGGAAGGGTGTATCAACACCCTTGAAATCTCTATGGCTAAAACTGATCAATGATGTGATACCACTGTATAGACTCACTTTCGAACTGAGAAAACGGACAAAAACATTTCATAAGCTCTGGGACAGATGGCTTGCTAGCCCTCTGACCCTCACTTTGTAAGATATGTAGCTGGGGGGTTTACAGGTCGCGCCAGGATAATAATAATATATAATTTATGCAAACTATTGGTACAGTTATGTACAGACGAATTGCTTGTATGAGTTATTGCGTACAATATTCGCAGATGTACCAATGTCTATCTCTGTTTATATGAGCTACATGTTATTGCTGTTTACCAATGACTGACCGAGCATACTAAGTGGATGTTTGTTGTGCTTGTTTTGTACTATTGATTTATAAAATTAATAATAAAAATATCTTTAAAAAAAAAAAAAAAATACTAAAAATCAGCAGAATATTCAGGAATTGATCAGACTTTTTAATTTTTTATTTGACTTTTTTATTTGACTAAGTGGTTGTAAACCTCTGAAATGAAAAATGAAGCATATTCTTCTATAGCTTGTACTTGCTTCTCTATCCAAAACACCTAGTGTGAATTCTCTCTCATTCCTCTGCTATCTGCATGAATCACTTTGGACGTCTATGCCAACACCAAGGGATCCCAGGAGATGGCCCTGCCCCCCTCCCTCCAGCACACAGCAGGTGATTGACAGCCTCAGCTATTTATGTTTCCCTATGAGACTGTGTAGAGGGGTGTGTGTGTGTTGACACTCTCCACTCAGGTCTCAAATTACACTCAGCTCTCTGCTCTATGCTGTGCAGTGTGTGACATCAGATTCCCCACCCCATCTAAAGTTCAAAAATGCTATGTAAATTCTGGACTTTAAACTGAGGTAGAGGAGAGAGGGCTGCAGATAAACAGGTACAACTTATGTAGGAGATGTTGTTTCATCTCTGTATACCACCTGAGGCCAGTCACTTCACTGGGTATGTAAGGGATTAATAATTACAATTTTTCACCGTTGCTTTATTTGGTACACAGAATGATTTACACCGGGGATATACAATTAGCGGACCTCCAGCTGTTGCAGAACTACAAGTCCCATGAGGCATAGCAAGACTCTGACAGCCACAAGCATGACACCCAGAGGCAGAGGCATGATGGGACTTGTAGTTTTACAACAGTTGGAGGTCCGCTAATTGCATATCCCTGATTTACACCATTTTACACCCACAAGGAGCTTACAATTTATGTCCATATTACAGGGGTGAATCAGGTTCAGGAGGGAAGTAGACATGTGCGGTTCGTTTTGTTCCGAATTCAAATTCTGACTGATTTTTGTTTTTCGGAAATTTGGATGTATCCGAATTTCTAAATTACATTAGTAAAGAATTTAAACGAATCTGAAATAACGAAAAAAAAAATTCAGACGAAATTCGAAATTCAAATAGTTTTCAAATTGTTTTCTAATGCTTTTCAGATTAGAATAGTTTTCAAATTCGAAAAGTAATCGAATTTGAATAGTTTTCCAATTTCCAAAGAGAATAGAATAGAAAATAAAGAAATAGAATAGAAAAAAATAATAATAGACTAGAAAAGAATATAACATAAAATACAATAATAGTATATAATAGAGTAAAACACAACAAAATAGAATAGAAAATAAAAGAACAGAATAGATTAGCATATAATAGAAACAAATAGAATAGAAAAACATAGAAATAAAATATAACCATCTTCTGAAATTTGAATTTCAAATAGAATAAATTTGAATTTGAATAGATAAGAAAAGAATAGAAAAGAATAGAATAGAAAAAAATAGAATAGAATAGACTATAAAAGAATAGAAAAAATAGAATTAAAAAAAAACAATAGAATAGAATAGAATAGAAAGAATGAAAACATCTCCTGAAATTTGAATTTCGAATAGAATAATTTTGAATAGAAAAGAATAGAATAAAAAATAAAATAATAGAATAGAAAAGAATAGAATAGACTAGAATAGAATAAACAAATAACAAAAAAGTATAATTAAGAAAACAATAGAATAGAATAGATTATATAAATAATATAACCATTTCACTAAATTCAAATAGAAGAAACTCAAATGTGAGTAGAAAAAAATAGATTAGAATAGGAAGATGGTTATATTCATTCTATTCTGTTGTTTTTTTTTCTATAATAGTGTGTTATTTTCTATTCTATTTTCTATTCTACCCCTATTTATTTCTATTCTATTCAAGTTCGAATTGATTCTATTTGAATTTTGGAAAATGGTTATATCATTTCTATTCTATTCTATTGTTTTTTTTAATTCTATTCTATTTGAATTTCAGAAGATGGTTATAATCTTTTTATTTTATTCTATTCTTTTTTTTATTCTATTCTTTTCTATTCTATTCCATTCTATTCTGTTCTTTTATTTTATATCCTATTTTGTTCTGTTTTACTCTATTATCTTTTATTCTTTTATTTTCTGTTATATTCTTTTCTATTCGATTCTATTTTTTCTATTCTATTCCTTTATTTTCTATTCTCCTGTATTCTCTTTGGAAATTGGAAAACTATTTGAATTCGAAAACTTTTCGTAATTGATTCGAAAACTTTTCATATCAATTCGAATTCGAAAAATTTGAATCAATTCGGAAACAAATAAACTATACGAATTATGAAAACGAATGAAACGAATGAAACAAATTTAACTAAATTGATTTATGTAAATAACAAATCGAAACTAAACAAAAAAAATTTTTTCGTTGTGCACATTTCTAGAGGGCAGTATTTTCAACAAAAAGATAGAATCAGCAACTTAGAGATATGATCTCAAGTAGCAAGAGGAAAGTTCAAAACTAACCTTAGAAAATATTATTTTACTAAGAGAGGAGTGGATGTTTGGCATAGATTTTTAGCAGATGTAGTGAGTCAGTCAACAGTAAGTGGATTCACACATGCTTAGGACAAACATAGATCTATGTTAAAAAAGTTAAAAGAGGAAGTCCTCCCTAACACTAAAATATCTAAATCTACAGGCATCCACGATCTAACACTAACCTATCTAACCCTGAAAAGAAAAAATTGCTATACATACCTTTTTGCAAACTGCTCCGGGCCTGGCCCCACGCTGAGCAGTCAGCAGCGGCTTCGCCGTGGAGGCGGGTGCAGAAGAGGCAACTGACAATGTAAGCTCCATAGTAACTCTATGGGTGACATCACTCCCCATTCATTTCCCAGCCATTGTCGACTGTCTCCTCTGCATAGCTTCCGTCACTGGAGACCGGACCTGATCGGCTTCAGAAAAGGTATGTATATTGATTTCTTCTTTACAGGGCTAGATAGGTTAGTCTCAAGCCCCATACACACAATAGGACTTTGTACAAACTTTCCCTTGGATTTTTGTATCCGAGCACGCAGCCCGGCCGGTCAGGAAAGGGGGTGGGGACGAACGAGCGCCCCCCCCTGAGCCGTACCATGCCCTCAACATGGGGGGGTGGGTGCTTTGGGGGAAGGGGGCACCCTGCACCCCCCAACCCCAAAGCACCTTGTCCCCATGTTGATGAGGACAAGGGCCTCTTCCCGACAACCCTGGCCGTTGGTTGTCGGGGTCTGTTATCTATTTGTCATTAAATTGTTTGCCACTGTGTTGTTCTACCTTCTTGAAATGTCCTCCATGAGCTCCCAAAACTCTCCTTTTTCCCTTTCCTCCATTTGTTTGGAACAAGCAGTGTACATTAGTTGCGGTCATGTGCACCGCTCTATGCTTACTACAAATCATATAGTTTATTGTCCCTAGTTCATCTAGGGAGTGAGCAAGAGAGGGTGGCTACATTCCTACATTTAATGGGACCATGAAGAACAAATGTAGCCACTGTCTAACAAGAAGTTGGACCACAGCAACAAAAAAAAGTAACTTGAAGATCTGGAGGAGGCTAAGAGAAATAGAAGGTACTTTTTTGAGTAGGAATACATGCTTGAATAGATTTGTTCTTTAAAACCATAATTTAGTATCACTTTAATGGTAATGCAGAATGCAGGATTCTGTAAGCTTCAGCATTGCTAGAAGCTTGTCAAAAGCCTCCTAAGGTTCATTCAAGCCTGGTAGCATCTTGTTTAAATTGCCAGTCAATACTCCCACTAAAGCCTAGTACACAAGAGTCGAATGTTGAGCGTCATTGGCCAGTTCAATAAAAACCATTCAACATTGTATATGACAGCCGGTCCAACAGTTTGGTCTGAACGGCTGGCTTCTGTCGAATGAGCATGCTAGAAAATCAGCAGCCGACTGGCTCCCAATCAGCGTTCTCAGCCAATGACTGGAGTGTTCTTGCGGGGGCACTGTACTAACAAACATTGGATTGTTAATACAGTGCATCCGACAGTGTTGTCAGTTTTTTTTCGTTAAACCGAGCGGGTTATCAGGCTTTAGTTCTATGCTTATCATGCCAGTATAGCAACACAAGTTTGCTTTAAAGCCTTTAACAAAGCTGCTTGAATCTTGCCAAAAACTTTTCAAATACTTGCTCTTTCACATAATGAAACCCATCTGCACATGGCATTAGTAAAGGAAAGTTTACTTAACCACCTCAATACAGGGCACTTACACCCCCTTCCTGTCCAAGCCATTTTTCAGTTTTCAGCGCTGTCGCACTTTGAATGACAATTGCGCGGTCATGTTACACTGCACCTTAATTAAATTTTTTGCATTTTTTTCCCCACAAATAGAGCTTTCTTTTGGTGGTATTTGATCACCTCTGCGGTTTTTATTTATTGCGCTATAAACAAAAGAAGAGGGACAATTTTGAAAAAACACAATATTTTTTACTTTTTGCTATAATAAATATCCATTTTTTTTTTTTTTTTTAACAAATTTTTTCCTCAGTTTAGGCCGATACGTATTCTTCTACATATTTTTGGTAAAAAAAAATTGCGATAAGCGTATATTGATTGGTTTGCGCAAAAGTTATAGCGTCTACAAAATACAGGATAGATTTATAGCATTTTTATTATTTATTTATTTTTTACTAGTAATGGCGGTGATCTGCAATTTTTATTGTGACTACGATATTGCGGCGGACACATCGGACACTTTTGACACATTTTTGGGACCATTCACATTTATACAGCGATCAATGCTATAAAATTGCATTGATTACTGTGTAAATGTGACTGGCAGGGAAGGGGTTAACACTAGGGGGCGCTCGAGGGGTTAATGTGTGACCTAAGGAGGTGATTCTAACTGTGGGGGGAGGGGACTGACTGGGGGAGGTGACCGATCGGTGTCCCTATGTACAAGGGACACGCCATCGGTCTCCTCTCCTCTCTGACAGGACGTGGATCTGTGTTTACATTCACAGATCCACGCTCCTGCTCTGTTACCCGGCAATCGCGGGTGCCCGGCGGACATCGCGGCCGCCGGGCACGCGCACCGGGTCCCGAGTGACGCAGCGGGCGCGCGCGCGCGCCCCCTAGTGGCTCGGGAGGGCGAGGACGTCATATGACGCCCACTCAGAACATTAGGCTTACCGTCCGGCCGTCATATGACGGTGTGGGGACACAGACAACATTTAAAACTCAAAAATTATGCTAACCCTTCCCCACTTGGTGGTCACCGGAACAGGTCATAAGAGGAAATATTCAGCACATAGACAGCATTAAACACCTGATAGAGATCTAATCTTTCCGTGATTTATCCAAAACTTAAAAAAATGACTGGATTTCTACATTTAAAGTGTTACTAAACCCACAACAGTAAAATCAGTCTGTATATACAGTAAAGCATGCTTGTTATACTCACTGTGGAACCTAAGGGGTTAAACCTCTGCATTGTGTAAAATGGCTGTTGAATCCTATCTTCTCTGATCCTCCCCTTCTTCCACTAACTCCTAATAATTTACTGGTAACACCGAGTTTATGGAGTCAGGCTGCACATGCTGAGTTCGTATTGTATTGCTAGAGAGGTTTTTTTCTTGGGAGAGTGCATGTGATCAGCACAGGGCCAATCAGCACTGTCCAGACAGAGAGTCAGGGTCTTGCAGTCTCATAGGACAATCAGAAAACTCCTCCTACAAGCTTTAACCAGTGCTTGGCTGGACACTGATAGAAGTCACATCATTGCTCTAACTGCTGATGAGAAAAGGTATTTAGAGGTTTATTTTTTACTAAAATAATTGCATATTCATGTTCTGTGTACTGTGGAAGACCAGATATTGTGAATGCAGGGTCCTGGGTTTAGTTACACTTTAAGATGAATGACTCAGCACTAGTAATAGAATGTACAACAATGCAGCAATCATTATCAGCACACAATCATTTATCATAGAAGCTCAGTGTTGCTCAAGAGGCAATGGGATGCCTTTCTAATGATGTTTTCCAATTGGGTTGTTCGGATAATAATTACACTTAAAACACGTTCCCCTGGGAGTAATCAAGAACCTTACTCAGGTTTCCCATTGTGTTCTGTCCTAGAAGAAAAAATGTGACATTTTACACTGAAATTGATGGTTATGTGAAATCGATCTAGGTTGTTTCCAGGGGATAAAAAAATCAATTAAGTAACTTAAATGTAATCTTACTTTAATACTATTGACTTGTTTTATTTAACAGGAAATATTTCCGGGAAGAGGCTTTGCTTTAGTCAGAGATGTATTGTATTGTATTTAATAACTTCTGTTAAACTTTTTTTAATGCATGACATTAAAACATAATGTATATAAATAATGATGCCATCTGTGTACAGCTGTAGTTTAAAATGGCTCCAAATAACAACAGCAGCTCCTCTGATTAATTTAAAACTGGCAAAAAAGGAAAGGTGCACATGGGCAAGACAATATATACAGCAATATAAAATTCCCCAGCACTCTGGTCAGCAGAAAAACCTAATTAAATAGTTTCAATATTTCTTGTTAAAAATAGGGGCTTTTATTATATACATTCATTCAAACATCTGTGCAGAAAAACTCATACAGATTTAATTTGCATAGATATGAGTTTACATACATTTACATGTGTGCTTCGGTGAGTTTTATGCATGTTAACATTAGTTTTTTTCATGTGCATTTTTTTATGCACAGATTCACAACACATCCTGTGGCATCACTTCCTCTTCCTGTTTGTGGAGAGAGAATTGGACATTTTAGACAATTTATTGCTAGTGTTATCGCAGAGCCTCTCTTTACATCAGGGGTCTCAAACTGGCGGCCCTCCATCTGTTGCGGAACTACAAGTCCCATGAGGCATTGCAAGGCTGACAGTTACAAGCATGACTCCCTCAGGTAGAGGCATGATGGGACTTGTAGTTCCGCAACAGCTGGTGGGACACCAGTTTGAGACCCCTGCTTTACATCATAGTCCCCATCAGAGCCTTCTTTTTATTCATAGTCCTCATAGTGCGGAACTACAAGTCCCATGAGGCATTGCAAGGCTGACAGTTACAAGCATGACTCCCTCAGGTAGAGGCATGATGGGACTTGTAGTTCCGCAACAGCTGGTGGGACACCAGTTTGAGACCCCTGCTTTACATCATAGTCCCCATCAGAGCCTTCTTTTTATTCATAGTCCTCATCAGAGCCTTCCTTTTCATCATAGTCCCCATCAGAGTCCCCTGTGCATTATTGTCCCCATTAGAGCCTCCTTTACATTATATGCTTCATCACAGTCCCCTATGCATTATAGTCCCCATCAGAGCCCCCTTTACATCATAGTTCCCATAGGAGCGTTCTTTTTCTTCACAGTCCCCATCAGAGCTTTCCTTTCCATCAGAGTCCCCTGTGCATCATAGTCCCCATTAGAGCCCCCTTTACATTATATGCTCCATGAGAGTCCCCTATGCATTATAGTCCCCATCAGAACCCCCTTTACATCATAGTCTCCTGTGCATTATTGTCCCCATCAGAGCCTGCCTTAATATTATAGTCCCCATCAGAGTCCCCTGTGCATTATAGTCCCCATTAGAGCCCTCCTTTACACCACAGTCCCCATCAGAGCCTCCCTTTACATCATAGTCACCATCAGAGTGCCCAGTGCATTATTTTCCCCACCAGAGCCTTCCTTTACACCAGGGGTCTCCAAACTTTCTAAGTGTAGCCATGACCCCGTAGGGGTTGCTGAATGTAGTGGTTCACCTGTCACCTTGCCCAACCCGGCATTCACCTCTCAGACACTCAGAAACATAGAACAGACTATAAGCTTTGTTTTTTTGTTTTTTTATTGGGGGGATTGAACTTGGATGGGAAATGGGAAATTATGGGATTCCCAGGAATATTCAGTGCAACTTGCTTGGGACTTCTATATACACTCCAGTATGTACATTCCAGTCTTCTCTCCAGCACAAACTGTTGCTTAAGACCTCCTATCCTTCCGTCCTCCAGCACTTCACTTGCTGCAGACTGTTATTCCACAGCACTTCCCTTGCTGCAGAGTGTTACTCCTCCAGATTAGCTAGCACTGCATGGTTAGGCCTGACACTAATTCAGCCAGGCCTCAGTGAACTGCCTTTTGCGGGCAGGGACTTTGGGCCCCTGCGGTGTAAAAATAGTTCAGGTGCTAACTGTCCTCTGCTCAGCTACGAATCCCACTCTTCAGGCCCTGCCAGCCAACCTGGATGCAATGACCTCTCTTCACTGCCCTTTCACCATTCCTCTCTTCTGGTTCTGCACCCATTTCAAACCGCAATCTTCCAGTTCTCTCAGGCGTGCCTCCCCAGTCCTCCGGACTGTGCTCCACTCACCAGCCCTCCTGGCTGCAACCAGTTGTCCTCCCTGGAGTCTCTTAGCAGTGTTCTCTCCCGCTGACCTCTCCTTGCTCTCTCATGTGCCTCTCCTTCCAGGATCTCATCACTCTTCCTAGATGCACCCGAGCCCCAGCCCAGAGTCACCCCCCCCAGGCTGGGGAACTCCCCGTGGGCCCAACAGTCTCCACACTCTCTTACTCCAACTCTTCCACCGACAACTCCTCCCCAACTGGTCTGACCCTGTGTATTTAAGGCCTGTCCCCTGCCAACCCAAGTTGGGGATTGGTCAAGGCTCCCTAGAGTACCTCAGGCAGCTCCACCTCTTCTCCCCTCCTCTCTTTCTAGCACCTCCTAGAAAGAAGAGGGGGTGACAGTGATGCTACCAGTGACCCAACCCTGCCCTGAGCCACTCCCAGCCCAGAATGAAAAAAAACCTGCCTAAATTTTCCTGCTCTCCAGAAAAATCCTCATCCTCAACCTACCTTACTAGAGGGTGCTACATAAACAAAGGGCCAGTCTATTGTCCTCCTGACTTCATGGGGGCCAGACTGTGGCCATTGGGAGTAGAAATTATTCTGGTGTCAGTGGGATTAAACAATGCATCTTTGGTATTAGGGTGAGGAATAGTGCCCTATTGCTGGTGTCAGTAGGAGAAATAGCGCCACATCATTGGTGTCAATGGGAGGAATAATGCCCCATCATCGCTGTCTGTTTGAGGAATAGTGCCCAATCATTGTCTTCAGTGGGAGAAAAAGTGCCCCACCATTGGTGTCAGTGGGAGGAATAGTACCCCATCATTAATGTCAGTGGGAGGAATAGCGCCCCATCATTGGTGTCAAGGGCCAGATAAAGGCAAGTATCTGGCCCCCGGGCCACAGTTTGGAGACCCCTGCTTTACACCATGGTCCCCATCAAAGTCCCCTGTGCATTACAGTCCCCACAACAGCCCCCTTTTTACATCATAGTCCCTGTTATAGACCCCTTACATCCTACTCCCCATCAGAGCCCCGCTTTACATTATACTCTCCAATAAAGCACCACTTTACATCATAGCCCCCATCGGAGTCACCCTTTACATCAATGTATCACAGCCCTCATCAAAACCCGATCAGAGCCCCCCCTTACATCAAAGTCCCCTTCAGAGCCCCCTTTCCATCATAGTCCCCATTGGAGCACCCCTTTACACTGTAGTCCTCAGCAAACATCCGGGTCACCATCAAAGCCCTTAAATCAGAGCCCCCCCCATCAGTGTTCCCCTTATCAGAGCCTCCCCAATTTGAGCCCTTATATCAGAGCCCCTCCATCAGAGTCCTTCTGCCAGAGCCTCCCCATCAATGTCCCACTCATCAGAGCTCCCCCATCAGTGTCCCGTCATCAGCGTCCTCCATCAGTATCCCCCACATCAGGACTTCCTGTCAACAGTGTCCCCCTCAATACAGATTTCCCATCAGTGTCCCCCTCATCAAAGTCTCCCCATCAGTGTCCCCCTTATCAGAGCCCCCAATCAATGTCTCCCTCATCAGAACTTCTCTTCATCAGTGTCCCCCTCATTACAGCTTCCCCATCAGTGTCCCCCTCATCAGAGCACCTCTCTATCAGTGTTCCCCTCTTTAAAGCTCCCTTGTCAGTGTCCCCCTCATCAGAGCTCCCGCCATCAGTGTCACCTTATTAGAACTCCCCATTGAAGCCCTTCTATCACAGTCTGCCCTTACCAAGCGATGATCGGGAGCCGGGACTAATTGCGCCATTCTTCTATCCCATTTCCTGTCAGGTGTTTTCTTATTTTTTTCCTATACGGTGTGCTTCTGTCAGTTTCTCTAAATTCATATGCAGAGCTTTACGGAAAAAAGCCAACAATTATAACTGTGTATGACAATCAGCGCTGCCCTAATTATTAATGAAGTGCAAAGAAAAAATATATTTTAAAATCTTATATATATATCGCAGCTGCTGTACACTCTAAGTGGATTCACTTCACTTTAAAATTTTGTATTGTATATAATTTTATATATAAAGTATAAGTATAAAGTATTCAGACCCCCTTAAGTTTTTCACTCTTTGTTATATTGCAACCATTTGCTAAAATCATTTAAGTTCATTTTTTTCCATATTAATGTACACACAGCACCCCATATTGACAGAAAAACACAGAATTGTTGACATTTTTGCAGATTTATTAAAAAAGAAAAACTGAAATATCACATGGTCCTAAGTATTCAGACCCCTTGCTGTGACACTCATATATTTAACTCAGGTGCTGTCCATTTCTTCTGATCATCCTTGAGATGGTTCTACACCTTTATTTGAGTCCAGCTGTGTTTGAGTATACTGATTGGGCTTGATTAGGAAAGCCACCCACCTGTCTATATAAGACCTTACAGCTCACAGTGCATGTCAGAGCAAATGAGAATCATGAGGTCAAAGGAACTGCCTGAAGAGCTCAGAGACAGAGCTGGCAAGGCACAGATCTGGTTAAGGTTACAAAAAATTCTGCTGCACTTAAGGTTCCTAAGAGCACAGTGGCCTCCATAATCCTTAAATGGAAGACGTTTGGGACGACCAGAACCCTTCCTAGAGCTGGCCGTCTGGCCAAACTGAGCTATCGGGGGAGAAGAGCCTTGGTGAGAGAGGTAAAGAAGCACCCAAAGATCACTGTAGCTGAGCTCCAGAGATGCAGTCGGGAGATGGGAGAAAGTTGTACAAAGTCAACCATCACTGCAGCCCTCCACCAGTCGCGGCTTTATGGCAGAGTGGCTCGACGGAAGCCTCTCCTCAGTGCAAGGTACATGAAAGCCCGCATGGAGTTTGCTAAAATACACCTGAAGGACTCCAAGATAATGAGAAATCAGATTCTCTGGTCTGATGAGACCAAGATAGAAGTTTTTGGCCTTAATTCTAAGCGGTATGTGTGGAGAAAACCAGGCACTGCTCATCACCTGTCCAATAATGTCCCAACAGTGAAGCATGGTGGTGGCAGCATCATGCTGTGGGGGTGTTTTTCAGCTGCAGGGACAGGACGACTGGTTGCAATCGAGGGAAAGATGAATGCGGCCAAGTACAGGGATATCCTGGACAAAAACCTTCTCCAGAGTGCTCAGGACCTCAGACTGGGCCGAAGGTTTACCTTCCAACAAGACAATGACCCTAAGCACACAGCTAAAATAACGAAGGAGTGGCTTAACAACAACTCCGTGACTGTTCTTGAATGGCCCAGCCAGAGCCCTGACCTAAACCCAATTGAGCATCTCTGGAGAGACCTAAAAATGACTGTCCACCAACGTTTACCATCCAACCTGACAGAACTGGAGAGGATCTGCAAGGAGGAATGGCAGAGGATCCCCAAATCCAGGTGTGAAGAACTTGTTGCATCTTTCCCAAAAAGACTCATCGCTGTATTAGATCAAAAGGGTGCTTCTACTAATACTGAGCAAAGGGTCTGAATACTTAGGACCATGTGATATTTCAGTTTTTCTTTTTAATAAATCTGCAAAAATCTCAACAATTCTGTGTTTTTCTGTCAATATGGGGTGCTGTGTGTACATTAATCAGGAAAAAAAATGAACTTAAATGATTTTAGCAAATGGCTGCAATATAACAAAGAGTAAAATATTTAAGGGGGTCTGAATACTTTCCGTCCCCACTGTATATATCTCTATCTATATCTGCACTCTTAGGAGGGCCTCCCCCTTGCACTGCAAGGGTAAAAATGCTCTAGGGGTGTCATAAAAAGCAGTTTTACTTACCTTATGCCTCCCATCTGCCCAAAAGGTCCCCCAGATAAATGCATACAGCCAGCTCCAAGGTTTTGTGCTGGGAGCTTGCTTACATGGAACGCCCAGCACAGTGACTGTGCTCTTACCAACAGCTCCTGATCACTGGCCAAAATGTAAAATCATATATTAATTTCCACATTGTATTTCAATTATTTCTAGCTTAGTCCTATTATTGTGAATGATCTTGGCGTTTGTAAGTTTACTTTGTAAAGACCTCCACTCATTTCCTTCTTTTAATTCTGTGATACAAACTCACTATGTCCTGTGAGTAGGCGCTGCTGTATCACACATTTCACAGAGCCTGCCTTCTGAACTACAGAGGTGCTGAGAGGAGGAGTTTCAGGAGGTGGAGTCAGTACGGGAATCACTGCTTGTGGGCAGCAACGTACCATGGGATATAAAGTCCATAGAAATTGAAAGTAAAAGTAAAAGTAAAGTAAAATTGCTGGTGTTATTAAAAAATGAAAGTACAGGTGCATCACAAAAAATTAGAATATCATCAAAAAGTTAATTTATTTCAGTAATTCAATTTAAAAAGTGAAACTCATATCAGTGGCCATTGTGCCAAACGCAGCCACTGTGCCCATCAATTGCCACCACTGTGCTATCAAACGCAGCCACTGTGTCCCGTAAAATGCAGCCACTGTGCCCATCAAATGCCGCCACTGTGCCCATCAAACGCAGCCACTGTGCTATCAAACACATCCACTGTGCCCATCAATTGCCGCAACTGTGCCATCAAATGCAGCCACTGTGCCCATCAATTGCCGCCACTGTGCCCATCAGTTGCTGCAACTATGCCCATCAATTTCTCCCACTGTGCCCCATCAAACGCAGCCACTGTGCCATATCAAATGCTGCCAGTGTGCTCCCCGCCGGCCCACCATCTGCACTTACCTGTCTCGGTGGTACAGCTCCTTGATGTCTTCTCCCGTCCTCTCCACCCATCCTCTGTTATGATTAGACGCCTGGCGTCCAATCACAGCGCCTGTCCTTTCAGCCAATCAGGTGACGGGTAACAGATCCGAGCACCTGATTGGCGGACAGGCGGTTTAGTGTTAGGAAAGCGAATATTTATTCGCTTTTCAAACACAGCTGAGTGACCTATGAGCCCCCAGCATGGCGCTCGCAGGTCACCGTTTTTGATGCCTATGGCTCTAATCAGGTGCTTCAAGCCACCCCCCACCGATGTAATTCAGGCGCGCTGCACCCGAAAAGGGGCCGGGCATCTGAATAGGGGGTGGCAGCGGCTGCCATAGATAGATTTATGCAATGCATGAATCTATCTATTGGTGCTAGAGGGGGGTGGCAGGAGAGAGGGGGCGGCGCCCGCGCACCCTTATGGATGCACCGCCACTGACTCATATATTATATAGATTCATTATACACAGGGTGATGTATTTCAAGCATTTCTTTATTTTATTTTTTGATGATTATGGCTTACAGCTAGTGAAAACCCCAAATTCAGTATCTCAGAAAATTAGAATATTGTGAAAAAGTTTAATATTGTAGACTCATGGTGTCACACTCTAATCAGCTAATTAACTCAAAACACCTGTAAAGGTTTCCTGAGCTTTTAAATGGTCTCTTGGTCTGGCTCAGTAGGTTACACAATCATGGGGAAGACTGCTCACTTGACAGTTGTTCAGAAGACAGTCCTTGACACCCTCCACAAGGAGGGTAATTCACAAAAGATCATTGCTAAAGAAGCTGACTGTTCACAAAGTGCTGTATCCAAGCATATTAATCGAAAGTTTAGTGGAAGGAAAAAGTGTGGTAGAAAAAGGTAATGAGAATGAGAGGGGGGGGGGGGGGTTGTGGAGGCGCCAACTCTGCTGACACTGTCATATGCTGTTGGTGTAATGCATACACTTACTGGTAAGTAGGTTCAGAAGGGGTGGCGATGTCCATCGAGGGTTGTGATGTCCTGGGATGTGCTAGTGTAGAAGTGCAGGCTTCAGTGGCGGTCCTTCGGCTCAGGGGATGTTAGTTCCTGGTTGTAAAGGGCTATACAGCGGTGTCCAGTGTGTGGAAGCTCCATGCTAACCACCCTGGAATGAGGAAGCAGAAGTGGCATCAGCGGTGCACAGGAAACATCCAGACACAGATGAGAGATCATACAGGCTACGCACTCGGGGCTCACAGCTCCTTCTACTGGCCTCTGTGAGCCCCTAGCTCGTATCCCCTGAGCCGAAGGACCGCCACTGAAGCCTGCACTTCTACACCAGCACATCCCAGGACATCACAACCCTTGATGGACATCGCCACCCCATCTGAACCTACTTACCAGTAAGTGTATGCATTACACCAACAGCATATGACAGTGTCAGCAGAGTTGGCGCCTCCACAAACCCCCACTCCCCTTCTCACTGCTATGCTCACAGAGGCTATGGACACCCTCTGAGGATGGCTGCCTCTTCTCTCTCCCTCCTTTTGTCTTAACATTAATGTACTATCAGAACCATTACTATACCATTCCATTCTTGACATCACAATATCTGGAGCGCCGGAAAAACCCCTCTTCTCCAAAAATGGTAGAAGGGTGCACAAGCAACAGGGATAACCGCAACCTTCAGAGGATTGTGAAGCAAAGGGCATTCAAGAATTTGGGGGAAATTCACAAGGAGTGCACTACGGCTGGTGTCAGTGCTTCAAGAGCCACCACACACAGATGTATCCAGGACATGGGCTACAGCTGTCGCATTCCTTGTGTCAAGCCACTCCTAAACCAGAGACAAGAAGTGTCTTACCTGACCTAAGGAGAAAAAGGACTGGACTGTTGCTCAGTGGTCCAAAGTCCTCTTTTCGGATGAAAGTAAACTTTGCATTTCATTTGGAAACCAAGGTCTCAGAGTCCGGAGGAAGAGTGGAGAGGCACAAAATCCAAGTTGCATGAGGTCCAGTGTGAAGTTTCCACAGTCAGTGATGATCTGAGGAGCCATGTCATCTGCTGGTGTTGGTCCACTGTGTTTTACCAAGTCCAAAGTCAGCGCAGCCCTTTACCAGGAAATTTTAGAGCACTTCATGCTTCCCTCTGCTGACCATTTTTATGGAGATGCTGATTTCATTTTCCAGCAGGACTTGGTACCTGCCCACGCTGCCAAAAAGTACCAATACCTGGTTTAATGATCATGGTATCACTGTGCTTGATTAGCCAGCAAACTCGCTTGACCTAAACCCCATAGAGAATCTGCGGGGTATTGTCAAGAGGAAGATGAGAGACACCAGACCTAACAATGCAGACGACCTGGAGGCTGCTATCAAACCAACCTGGGCTTCCATAACACTTCAGCAGTGCCACAGGCTGATCGCCTCCATGCCACTCTGCTTTGATGCAGTGATGTATGCAAAAGGAGCCCCAACCAAGTATTGAGTGCATACTATACTGTACATGGACATAGTTTTCATTAAGTCAACATTTCTGTATTAAAAATCCGTTTTTTAATTGGTCTTATGTAATATTCTAATTTTCTGAGATAATGAATTTTGAGTTTTCACAAGCTGCAAGCCATAATCATCAAAATTAAATAAAATAAATACTTAAACCATATCACTCTGTGTGTAATCAATCTATATAATATATTAGTTTTACTTTTTGAATTGAATTACTGAAATAAATTAACTTTTTGATGATGTTCTAATTTTTTGAGAGGCACCTGTATATGATGTAGCCATAGAACTTATTTACAAAGCCCTAAAAAGGCCAGCTCCCAGTTGAAAGGGATTAAGGAGGAAAGGACTGTCTCTTAATAAGGCTGATCCCAGTACATGCACTGTTAGATATGTCCTATAGATAGGAATTCAGCTTTTTATAAATTATGGATCACACTTTACAGTGGTGCCTTGACCAGCCATAACTAACTTTGTAGATGCTGTACAACAATGCATTGACCAATGCTAGGCAGTTTCAACATTAGCAGTTTCTTCATTAGTATGAGGCAAGCTGAGCAGAGCTTTGTCCCTGTCCTGTAGAGGACGCTTCTTGATGCGAATCTCTCACCTCACTTCCTGGAATGATTCACCAGAATTGCTCAGCTGAAACAACCAATCTGCAAAAACAATTTTGCCCCTTACATTATAAAAGCATTTTTTGCATTCTTGTATTTTATGTAGCATTCGCATACAAGTGTTTTTTTCCTGATACTTCAGAAATTAGGGCTGAGTGGAAAAGAATGGCAGAAATTGCACGCATCATTAGTTAATCCACGGGGCGACTCCTTAACGTTTATGGAGGGCTCCTTCTAAGACACTTTTCTCCTTGGTTAAATCTGCTGTACCTGGAAATTCATATTTACATAGTTACCAGAGGGGAGTCCTTAAAAATAGACTTTGTTGCTTCTTTCGTTTGATTTTTAAATTCGAAATTTATAATATAGTTTCAAGGGGAATCTAAAACCATATTGCTTCCTGTTACATTTGTAACATTCTGCTCTACAATTCAATCAAGAATTTTTGCTATATACTGCAAGCAATCTGATTATTTACATGGGTCACAATTATTTACTTAACATGGATCTGGGCCCAGACTATGAGCACTAAAGTACATACAGTCATGTGAAAACGTAAGTACACCCTAGGAAAGTTGTAAACTTGTTTGATATACCTGAACAAGCAAACATTAGATCTTCTTTAAAATGGTGCCTAAAGACCAAGTTGATATACACACATTAAATTAACATGATTTATTCATTCTCATAATCTAAATGAAAAAAAATGCAGATTTGTTAGTACATCCCCACATTTACCACCACTTCAAATCCATTATATTGAAATCTGGTGTTCCAGATTATGTGCCAAATGATTAGAATCTACATGGGTAGTATGCAGGTGAAACCTGTCTTATTTAGACCTTAGATGTCTAGGGTCTGGTGTTCTCTTCGATATTTATGTGTGTGGTGTCATCATGCCAAGATTCAAAGTGCTGGAAATGTACAAGCAGATTCCGCTAGCAGATTACATGGGCTCACCTGATGCATGGGATCTAAGCACTAATCGGTATTCACCAGAGCTCCTGATGGCGGAGATGGGCTTTTCTGCATGTTGTTACCAGGTTGCGGTCCTCAGGATTGTCCCACCAGGAGGTGAGGAAGCAGAGGTCTGGTAGCAGATATAGCAGGTAGGGATCAAGCAGAGACATAGTCAGTAAACAAGCGAAAGATCAGTAACAAGTAGTAGTTAGATGGAATCATAGTCAACGAACAAGCAAAGGGTTGGTCATGAGTAGTAGTGAAGATAAGGATGCTCTCTAGCATTCCTTGTGGCACAGCGTGAAAAGCCACATCCAGGCGCTGCAGAGGTTGCATTTTCAGGCCCATGTCCTGACAAGATGCCTATGAGTCTGGTAAGGGATTTATAAAGGTTCCCAAATTGTTTGAAATCAATCATTCCACTGTAAGGATTTGTCTAGGACTGGTTGGTCCTGCAAATTCAACCCAGGAGTTAACTGTTTGATGCTAAAAGTAGTCTCCTAGAATTCAAAAAAATCATTATGGGATCTACAGGTAACTCTATCAATAGTTGGTATCCAAATGCATGCATTTACAAATATAAAGATTGCAGTAATTTAAAATGAATGGTAGGAGTTTCAGAAAAGTAACTGATCAAAAAGAACATAAGAGTAAGATTACAGTTTGAACATATAGGCAAAGACCAAGCCTTCTAGATCAATGTTCCCTGGACTGTTAAAAAGTGTTGTTTGGCAACAGTAAACATGCTTGGCACTAACTGAAGACAGCATTTCAGAAGAACATCAATACCAGCTGTGTACCATGTAGAAGTAGTCAAATGATAGAGACTGGGTGACAGTTATGCAAAGTGCCTACAAGTAATTTCTGGTAAATGGGTTATTTCCAACGTCTAAGGCCGATACTATTACAACTCCTTGCTAAACGAGTTATTGAATTTTCCTTTTGTTTTTATTAAAGTATCTGGCACTGTATAACTGAATATTTAATGTTTGCCTGCTCAAATATGATTTCTCCAGAGCCTCTCCCATGCCCTGGAACTCACTACCTCAGTCTGTACAGCTATCACACACTCTGTCCACCTTTAGTGAGTCACCACCCTGGAACAAGTATGCACTTATTTGTTGTGCCTACAACTCATAGGCATATGATTGTGCCAGGCCAGCGACTCAGTCAAGGATGGATAGAATTTACAGATTTAAAACATGCACTTTCAAAAACAATTAAATCAGCAATACCAAGTGCAGTCTTTCTATCCTGGTATGTCCCTATTAAACTCCAGCTTCAGGAACTTTTTACATTTTTTTATCTCACCTAATTTTGGTACAAATGCTGTTGTTTACAAACCTCAAGCTGAAATTTTCACACAAGTGAAGGATTTAAAGCAGTGACTCACTTTTCAGTGTATAGCTCCATCTCAGGTCAGACTAATGGGGGCCTGAAAGCAGGAAGCTTCTGCTGTGATCTCACTTTAGATAACTGTTAAGGGTTGATATACTAAAACTGGAAAGTGCAAAATCTGGTGCAGCTTTGCATGGTAGCCAATCAGCAACTAATGTCAGCTTGTTCATTTAAGCTTTGACAAAAAAACTGGAAGCTGATTGGTTTCTATGCAGAGCTGCACCAGATTTTGTGCTCTCCAGTTTTAGTAAATTAACCCTTTAATGTCCTAGGAATCCTTTGCCATATATTAAAAGTGTATTTGTTAAACAAAGATTGTATACTGTACATATTATAAAAAACAGACACAACATATAAACCCCAAAACAAACATGTAATAGTTCAGCTTACCAATCCTTAGATGTGGTGACTGCATTCGTTTTCTCTTATTTCTTTATTTAAACCTGGTGATCTGGCTAGTAACACATATCTGGTCTTACTGTGGCTAACCTCACTCCTTGACTATTTAGGAAGGAGTAATGTAACCAACCTGTCAATCTGTGGAGAGGGTAGTGTTGGACTGACTAATAGATTTAGATGAATTATAGATATGGAACTAACAAATTAAAGCCAAACTCCAGATAATGCTTTTTAAGCAGTTATAGAAACTGTTTTTTCCTTTTGTGATAAGGTTTAACATGAATAAAAGCTGATCATTGTAAGCTACACTGTCAGTGTTAAAGTGATTGTAAAGGAAGTTTTTTTATAAAAAAATAAAATAAAAAATGTTATACTTACCTGCTCTGTGCAGTGGTTTTGAGAGCAGCCCCGATCCTCCTCTACTTGGGTCCCCCGCCGGTGCTCTGGGCCCCTCCCCCTTGCCGAGTGCCCCCTTAGCAAGCAGCTTGCTATGGAGGCACTAATGCGTGCTCACTCCCGGGCCAGCTCTCGCTTTCTTTAAGACACAGAGAGCGTGGCTCAACCTGACCCCCTGCTCCTGCCTCACTGGCTGTGATTGACAGCAGGGGGAGCCAATCAGGAAGGGGGACCTGGGAGAGCATCAGCTCTTGTGCACTTTGCTGGATTGGGATCGGGCTTAGGTATTAGGGGGGCTGAGGGGGGAGCTGCACACTGAAGGTTTTTTACCTTCTTGCATAGAATGCATGAAGGTAAAAAACCTTCAGCCTTTACAACCACTTTAAATGGTTTGTCTCAACCATCTGATGCTCTTGCTGGACAGCTTGGTCTGTTGGTAATAAAACTGTACGTTACAGAGGGGACAGTTGTGTTATTACCTCTACATCCTCTACTACTCTGGGTTAATGGACATAAGAACTCCACACTCTGTTACCATGATATTGTTGCTCTTTGCCCCATGGCATCCTTTGTACTCTTATTAGCAGCGACATCTCCTACTTCATTCAGGTGACCCTATAAGGGCACTGCTCCCTCTCCTTTTCTATGTTCTCATCCCCTGTTCCCATTTCCCTTTCCTCCTTCCAAACCCCAATCCCAAGAATGACTTCTTGTTTATGGTCCATGGTTGGTTTTCCTTTATTTGGCCATATCAAGTTCAGTGTATAGGGATAGTACTATAGTGTGCTTATATAGTGTAAAATAGTTCAGATTTAAAGTGTAAGTTCCACTTCAGGAAGATTTTCCAAAATCTCCCCATGAAAAGCATACAATAGGTACAAATAAATGTTACTGCTGACAGGGGCGCAGCCCTTTATATGTCAGAATAGGTAACAGATCCGTTTAATAAAACAGCTTAAAACTTCAGGCAGACAAAAGGGCAGTCCATAAGCCCAAAAGGGGAGAGACGTGTCCTTACTTGTTCATAGTCAGTAGTAGTGAGATACAAACATGAACTGAACTATGTTACCTTAAAGTATAACTAAAAGCAAAACTTTTTTTTCGTTTTCAATAGAGTGGAGATGGATTAGACCACCTCTCTGTTTTTATTGCTGTCTGTGCCCCCGTTAAGGAGATACATCCTCTCTATTTGTCCTGTTTACCATTATCATTGAAAGAGAAAGTAAAAGAAAGTCACACATTTTGGGCTGTCTCCAGAAAAGTAATAGAGGGGAAATCTTCAAATGGGGACACTAGTTCTGGTGACCTGGGGGTCCCCAAGGAATCCCTTAATTTGCAGGGACTTCCTCTCACTTCCTGTTTGGCTATGGGACAGGAAGTGAAGGGAGTTCTCTGCAATGGGACACAGATAGTGAAAAAAATCTGACCGGCTTCATAACCCTCCCTTACTGTATCCAAAATGAAAAAATGTAATTTTTTTTACCTATAATTCTACTTTCAGAAAGATTTCACAATAATCCCCCTATACAATTCTATATTAAAGGACTAGTACATACAAGTGCTCCTCCTGTTGTAAATAGTGAAGGTCCTTCAATTACAGATGTAGCTATTGGAGGGGTCCTCCAGAAAAAGCTCTCACTCCTCATTCCCCTTCATCCTGCACATGCATGCAGTCTGAACGTCCCAGAGTGGCTGCTAAGGGTTCATTATTGTAATGTTCAACCCGTCATGCAAATGACAGGATGGAGGGGGTTAAGGAGCCAGCTGTGTTTCTAGAGAGGTCCCCCAACAACTGCACCTGTAATGGGAGGACCTTCACCATTTACAACAGGAGGAGTGTTGGCATGTACTATTCATTAGATATAGAATTGCAGAGGGGGATTTTTGGAACATCTTCCTAATAGTGTTTTTCCCTATGAGGAAGTCAAAAGGTCACGTAACAAAACATGTCAGGAGGCAGAATTTAATGATGTCATTGCATCGGGAAGTCTGGGAGTCACCATCTCTACATGCGGTATCCATAGAAGTTTATCCTTAAAGGTGCAATCTGTTTTTAATAGTTAAAAAGGCAAATCTTCTTGTGCACTTGTTTTGTGAGTAGTTTTAATCTTTTCCGCTTATTAAATGATTGGGTGTTTATTTACTACACTATGAGTGTTTGTTTGTTGTGTTTTCCTGGCTTGATGTGCTACATCTTGAATCTGACCATGGATGGATGAGCTATCTGAGGCTGTTTGAAGGATTGCTGCAGATTTTCAACCCAGTGTGGCTGGGAAAGCATTTATGACTTTACCTGAGTGTGGGTCAAATTGTGAGGTAAGAGGCTGACGTGACAGGTGATGGGCACTGCGGTGGCGCATAGACTGCAATATATTGTGGATCACATATGAAAGATTTACAGTATCTCACAAAAGTGAGTACATCCCTCACATTTTTGTAAATATTTTTATTATATCTTTTCATGTGACAACACTGAAGAAATTACACTTTGCTACAGTGTAAAGTAGTGAGTGTACAGCTGTTATAACAGTGTAGATTTGCTGTCCCCTCAAAATAACTCAACACATAGCCATTAATGTCTAAACCGCAGGCAAGAAAAGTGAGTACACCCCTAAGTGAAAATGTCCAAATTGGGCCCAAAGTGTCAAAATTTTGTGTGACCACCATTATTTTCCAGCACTGCCTTAACCCTCTTGGGCATGGAGTTCACCAGACCTTCACAGGTTGCCACTGGAGTGCTCTTCCTCTCCTCCATGATGACATCATGGAGCTGGTGGATGTTAGAGACCTTGCGCTCCTCCACCTTCTGTTTGAGGATCCCCCTCAGATGCTCAATAGAGTTTAGGTCTGGAGACTTGCTTGGCCAGTCCATCGCCTTTACCCTCAGCTTCTTTAGCAAGGCAGTGGTCGTCTTGGAGGTGTGTTTGGGGTGGTTAATATGTTGGAATACTTTCCTGCGGCCCAGTCTCCGAAGGGAGGGGATCATGCTCTGCTTCAGTATGTCACAGTACATGTTGGCATTCATGGTTCCCTCAATGAACTGTAGCTCCCCAGTGCCGGCAGCACTCATGCAGCCCCAGACCATGACACTCCCACCACCATGCTTGACTGTAGGCAAGACACACTTGTCTTTGTACTCCTCAACTGGTTGCTGCCACACACTCTTGACACCATCTGAACCAAATACGTTTATCTTGGTCTCATCAGACCACAGGACATCGTTCCAGTAATCCATGTCCTTAGTCTGCTTGTTTTCAGCAAACTGTTTGCGGACTTTCTTGTGCATCATCTTTAGAAGAGGCTTCCTTCTGGGTTGACAGCCATGCAGACCAATTTCATGCAGTGTACAGCGTATGGTCTGAGCACTGACAGGCTGACCCCCCACCCCTAACCGACCCCCCACCACTCAACTGTATTGATTGACCAGAGGCCTGTTCTGAGTGGAACCTGTCCATGCCGCTGTATGGTCTTGGCCACCATGTTGCAGCTCAGTTTCAGGGTCTTGGCAATCTTCTTATAGCCTAGGCCATCTTTATGTAAAACAACAATAATTTTTTTCAGATCCTCAGAAAGTTCTTTGCAATGAGGTGCCATGTTGAACTTCCAGTGACCAGTATGTGAAAGTGAGAGTGATAACACCAAATTTAAAACACTTGCTCCCCATTCACACCTGAGACCTTGTAACACTAACGAGTCACATGACACCGGGGAGGGAAAATGGCTAATTGGACCCAATTTGGACATTTTTACTTAGGGGTGTACTCACTTTTGTTTCCAGTGGTTTAAACATTAATGGCGTGTTGAGTTATTTTGAGGGTACAGCAAATGTACACTTATACAAGCTGTACACTCACTACTTTACATTATAGCAAAGTGTCATTTCTTTAGTTTTGTCACATGAAAATTTTTAATAAAATATTTACAAAAATGTGAGGGGTGTACTCAGTTTTGTGAGATACTGTATGTCATCTTTGATTTTTTTTCCCTTAGTTCCACTTTAAAAATATATAACCTGTAAAAAAAATGTAATAAAACTGACCCAAAACCATTATAGTTTCTATTTAAAACGGAATTCCACCATGAAATTTTTTTTTACAGAATCACACACCTTTAAAGAAACATTTGGAGAAAACATTTTTTTTATACTTACCAGAAACCTCCTGTTGCTATGTAGTCCTCCTAATCTGCCACTTCCTGGTCCGCGGCGCTCCTCATCACTTCCTCCCTGGCCTGTGCTCCTGGTAAATGTGAGTCATCATTTCCCAGGAATCTCTGGGCAGTACTTTGATCAAAAATAGCGTTATATCCTGACAGAAAATGGCGCGATTTAAGGTGGATCACATCTATGTTGCCATAACAACGGGGCGTGGCCTTCGTCCGTCGCCGCCCATTGTTATGGCAATTTTAGAAACAATCGGTGCTACGGCTGCTGGTAAATCGCGCATGCGCGAGATCAAGAGGTGCCCAGCATGCACCTCTCCAACACTAACCCTGGAAGAGGTATCGATTGGGCTTCACATGCCCACAATCATGATGGCAACAGCCAGAAGAGGATGTACAAACTTGTGAGTATAAAATATATATTTTATCAACATCCACTATTAAACATATGTAATCATTTTTTTAATGTAATAATGCATTATGCTCGGATCAATTAAAAAAAATAAAACTCCGCTTTAAGACTCATCCTTTCGGTCATTCGGGGCTTGGATGTTTTCTTGCTGGTAATCACTTTCAAGATGGAATCAATGTCCTGCCAAAAAAGAGGCAATTTTTGTCATAAGCTGTCATTACAGTGAGATGGAAATCCTAATGAAATGACAATTATTGTCTGTTTACTGTGTGTAGTGGACTTCTCTTCACATTTTCTGTCAGGCTGGATGTTTTTCTAACATTATAATGAATGTACTGCTAAATCTAGCACACGGTTTTGCAAAATATACCATTATCAGTATTTGAAAAAAAAAAAGTGTAAAGTCCTATAACCTATCGCAACAAATCAGATTTCACTTTTCATGGGGTTTGAATCTGAACAATCTGAATTGATTCTAATTGGTTGCTGTGCTTTGGAGATGAATCCTGACTGGTATTAAAATTGGTAAAGTAGCACAACCATGATGTAATGTTATAAAAGCAAAACCCCCAAGGGCCCATTCACTAGAAATGAGCAGAACTGAGAGCTTGTATTTTTTTACATTTTGGGGAAATTTGGAGATTTTGATGAAATTTCATCATTTTGGTGAAATGCATTGGGGTCAGGGCCGGTTCACACTAAAATGGCACAGAAATGCAATTTCTGGCAGATCAACGGGTATTTTTTTGTATTTGGTAAATAATATTAATATAAACTGTGCCCCCAAATATAATATATACAAGCAAACATATAATCACGGTGCAGTGAAAAAAAGCATAAAAATACCACCAAAGTGATGTGAAGGGTGTTACTGTAGTATATTGGGAGCCCGGTTAATAGTAATATTATTTAACCATTTTGTAGGTAGCTGTTGCGCCTTATAATGAGCAGCTCCTTTACCTTGATAATTCATTAATTAGCACGGCTTCTAATTTGAATTCCCTCTTTTTTGCTTTGAAGTCGATGTAAACCTGATTTATGAAATTTGACCTAAGCACATATATCTGTAGTGTTTTCTTATCTCTCTCCAAGGCCCTGAGTCCCCTGTTTTTCTGCTGTTTTGTTGCTCTGTTATCAGCAGGATAACTTCTGACAAGTTCTCCATCAACCAAGATAAAACCAGCCTGAAATTTGTGTAGAGGGAGGTTGCTATAAATAGATTAGCAGAGAGCTTGGCTTGTCACAGCACAGCTCTGCAAGTCTTTGCCTATGGGGGGGTGCCTTTCCTCCAATCAGCTGTCTTGACTGTATGGCAAAAATCCACTCCCAGTGCTGAACAGGAAGAGAACATCTCTAACACAATGTGCACTTTCTAAGGGATATATAATGCTGAAGTAATTTTTGTAAATATTTTATTATATCTTTTCATGTGACAACACTGAAGAAATGACATAAAGATAGCCTAGGCTATAAGATGATTTTCAAGACCCTGAAACTGAACTGCAGTATGGTGACCAAGACCATACAGCGGTTTAACAGGACAGGTTCCACTCAGAACAGGCCTCGCCATGGTCGACCAAAGAAGTTGAGTGCACGTGTTCATCTTCATATCCAGAGGTTGTCTTTGGGAAATAGATGTATGAGTGCTGCCAGCATTGCTGCAGAGGTTGAAGGGTTGGGGGGTCAGCCTGTCAGTGCTCAGACCATACGCGGCACACTGCATCAAATTGGTCTGCATGGCTGTAATCCCAGAAGGAAGCCTCTTCTAAAGATGATGCGCAAGAAAGCTCGCAGTTTGCTGAAGACAAACAGACTAAGGACATGGATGACTGGATGTCTGATGAGACCGAGATAAACTTATTTGGTTCAGATGGTGTCAAGCGTGTGTGACGGCAACCAGGTGAAGAGTACAAAGACAAGTGTGTCTTGCCTACAGTCAAGCATGGTGGTGGGAGTGTCATGGTCTGGGGCTGCATGAGTGCTGCTGGCACTGGGGAGCTACAGTTCATTGAGGGAACCATGAATGCCAACATGTACGGTGACATACTAAAGCAGAGCATGATCCCTTCCCTTCAGAGACTGGGCCGCAGGGCAGTATTCAAACATAATAACGACCCCAAACACACCTTCAAGACGACCACTGCCTTGCTAAAGAAGCTGAGGGTAAAGGTGATGGACTGGCCAAGCATGTCTCCAGAGCTAAACCCTATTGAGCATCTGTGGGGCATCCTCAAACGGAAGGTGGGGAAGTGCAAGATCTCTAACATCCACCAGCTCCGTGATGTCATCATGGAGGAGTGGAAGAGGACTCCAGTGGCAACCTGTGAATCTCTGGTAAACTCCATACCCAAGAGAGTTAAGGCAGTGCTGGAAAATAATGGTGGCCACACAAAATATTGACCGCGCTACAAGATAGAATTGATATACTACTGAAAGTAAAACCAAAAAATAAAAAATACAAAATAAGATTGAATACAAGTATTCATAAAAAATCAATCAATTAGAGTGACATAAATAATAAAATTATATGACATTGAACAGAGAAAAAAGTCCCAGAACCAAATCGGTATCCAATGGTGAATAACCAAAATCAATTGTGATAACATAAATTGTGAAAATAAATAACAATGACCGGAAAGAGAAGTCCCCGAAGCCAAATCAATGTCCAATGGTGATTAATCAAAATTCACCGAAAAATACCCAGTGAAGAATCCACCACCTATAAAAATGCACGCTTACCAAAGGCAAGCTATAAACCAGCTTGTATACGGATATCCACTCAATGGGGACAACACATTCGACCTCCTCAAAAGGGAAAGACAAGCAGGAACCCTCCGTCCAGCGGATCAAAGCACTCAGCAAGGGGGACCCTTTCTGCAGCGAGCCAGCAGAATCAACAAACCACAGGGCGGAAGTCCGGCAACAGTATATCCTTTCTAAGTGTGCCAGGACTCATCATGGCTACAGAACTTCCCTCGGTTGTGTGAGAGGTCCCTCATTGATTTGGCTTCGGGGACTTCTCTTTCCGGTCATCGTTATTTATTTTCACAATTTATGTTATTACAATTGATTTTGGTTATTCACCATTGGATACCGATTTGGTTCTGGGATTTTTTTTTCTGTTCAATGTCATATAATTTTATTATTTATGTCACTCTAATTGATTGATTTTTTATGAATATTTGTATTCAATCTTATTTTGTATTTTGTATTTTTTATTTTTTGGTTTTACTTTCAGTAGTATATCAATTCAATCTTGTAGTGCGGTTCCTTTATATTATTTTGATCTGTCTATTTGTGTATGCCTTACAATTAGAACTGCAGCTTATTTAATTTTTCATGCTTGTGAAACGCGGTAAATTTTTTTATATTTCTACAAAATATTGACACTTTGGGCCCAATTTGGACATTTTCACTTAGGGGTGTACTCACTTTTGTTGCCAGCGGTTTAGACATTAATGGCTGTGTGTTGAGTTGAGGGGACTGCAAATTTACACTGTTATACAAGCTGTACACTCACTACTTTACATTGTAGCAAAGTGTCATTTCTTCAGTGTTGTCACATGAAAAGATATAATAAAATATTTACAAAAATGTGAGGGGTGTACTCACTTTTGTGAGATACTGTATGCATGTAAAACTTATGTAGGGAGATTTGTTTCATCTCTGTGTATCCTCTGAGGCTGTACACTTTACTAGGTATATGTGAGGGTTAACATCCACTTTAAGTCACCATTTGCGCGGGTGCAGGACCCTTATTAGGATCTGTATTTCTAGCGTTCTTCTGTATTTGCAGCATCATGGGGTATTTGCAAATCATGGGGTATTGTGCATGTATTGCATTGTTGTAATGAAAATTAGTTTTTTTCCTACTGTATTTATTTTATTTAGACATACAGTTTGAATTTAAATTGGTCAATCTAAAATGGCAACATAAAAAACAAGCTGAAATCAGTTGAATTCCACCCTATGTGATAAAATTTATAATTCTTGAGCTCAACTGCACATTAATGCTTCCTACAAAACATCCATCAAGGGAAATTGAATCAGGCTGAACAAACATGGCAATAATTCCTTAGTTATTGATAGTAATATATCTTGCAATGTTTTGTGGAGGATATGTGACCATTTAAAGAGTCACTATTTGCTCATAAAAATTCAATGTTTGGGCATGTTTGAATTATGTATTTTCATACCATTCAAGAATCAGGAAAATATAAGCAAAATGATTTTTGAAGCCTTAAAGTGTTATAAAATCTGACAGTGTATAATAGGAAACCAAATCATTCTACAATAGAGTCATAGTATCAGTGACATCTAGGTGCTAACAGAAGGTACTGCAAGGTATTAAAAATCACATGCAGTCTTTGGGGTCTATTTATGAAGCATTCCCTGGGAAATTTGCCCAGACAATCCCTTAATGACATTTTCCCAATTGATCACCAATCACCAGGCATTTCACAGTCACATATTTTCAACAGCTTGAATATACACCAGGCGTTTGCAGCAAAGGGTGAACAGCAATCACGTTATACAGTAGATTTAAACAAATGGTTTTAAGCATGGTCGTCTTTAAGGCAGGGCAAAAGGGGCCCTGTCAATGTTGTAGGGCCAAAAGCAGTTGCCTCATACTTGTCAACTATCCCAGTTTAAATTCCCTTGTCCTTTAACGTTTTAGTCCTGTGCTGTGTCCCAATATCTCAGTGTGAAGTGCTGGTACTAATGCTGCCCAGCACTGCCTTATTGTTGTGTACAGATGACTCAACTGCAGCCCCTGTGTTTACATGTAAATAACCGGCATTTATATGTAAATAGCCACAGTATTCATAAGTAAATAGCTTTAGCCGATGGCATTGATATGTAAATAAAGGCGGCATTCGTATGTATATCATGCTCCCCTGCAGTGAGGAGATGATGTGCTGTAACCTCTAGCAACCAATCAGTGAGCAGTAATACTGTACAGTATTCTCTAGCAACCAATTAACAAGCAGAAATCATTTGCTGTAACCTCTAGCAACTAATCAGTGAGCCATAATGTGTGCTGTAACCTCTAGCAACCAGTCAGTAAGCAGTAATGATATGCTATAACCGCTGGCAACCAATCACAATTGCTGCCTGATCTGATACAGCAAACTTGGAGAGTGAAATCGCATGGGGGGGGGGCAAGAAATTTTTTTCCCAGGGTCCAATCAATGGTAGCCTCCCTGGCGGTTTTCCAGAGTGTGGCTCGGGGTTAAAATTCAGAACCATTAGCGGTAACCCCGAGCCACACTCGGGATTACATCGCAGGATCCTGGTGCCTCCTTACTTACCTTGTCCCCGGGATCCTGCGATGTCCCCCGCAGTGTCCGAGGGCTCCGTCCTCCTCTGAAGCCTCTCCTTGCCAGGCTCCGTTCCCTGCGAGCGTTGCGACGCACGGGGGCGGAGCCTGGCGGCAAATTAAAAAAAAGTAAAAATCCTAACACATACAGTACTGTAATCTTACAGATTACAGTACTGTATGAAATGATTTCACATCCCCTTTGTCCCCAGTGCTTTGGCCCATGCCCTGCATGCAGTTTTATATTATATATACTGTTCTTTCTGCCTGGAAACTGGAGATTGTCCATAGCAACCAAAAAGTGTCCCTTTACATCAAAAGTGGATTTAGACCAGCTAGAAAACAGCGATAGTAAATTAGAACACTTGCAGAATTGAGCGATAGTGAATCGTGGGGAAATTTATTTTATTACTATTTATTTTTATTTTTTTTAATTATTTATTTTTATTTATTATATTATAATTTATGTTTTTGTGTTTCAAACTTTATCATACCCGGGATATCTACTAGACTCTGGTTTGGACAGATTTAAGTGTGTTATTGTTAAGATTTACAGACCTACAATATAAAACGCCAAATTTCCATGCAAAATAATTGTACCGCTTTCAGCACCTAAAATCCGAAATAATCATACCGCCAGGGAGGTTAAAGACGACCCTGGTTTTAAGGCTGCAGGAGCTCTCCATACTGCTGGAGCTATTATCATAGCCTTGTGGTCCCAAGGCATTTAAAACCATGCCAGTGGTAGGAACCCCTTCATATCTCAAAGAAACTTTTTAGCAATGAGAACAGGTCACTTTACTCCTTCCTCAGCAATCTGAGTGTTGGATTTGCCCCACCACAGCACACCACTTGAACCTACAAACTTGATATTGGTAAAATTACATTAATCAAAACATTCTTAAATGTGTGTTATTTTTATTGATGCTTTATCGAATACCTGCACACAGCGGAGAATCTGTTTTTCTTTTTGCCCAAAGGACCCCTAAAATAAGTTTACCAGAGAGGGGGGATAACCTGCTTGTCCCAATAAGTTGTACTTTTGCCTCCCTCCATGCCAGCTTCTGGGCCCCAAGGGGCTGAAGATCCCACAGCAACTCATGTCAGACTTTGGAGATTTAGGTGGGGAATCCCTGCATTTTGGGGAACCACACTCAAAGCACTCCCTCCTAACACCCATACTAATGCAGAAACATAGTAGAGGGATTGCCCGCTCAGCACTTCTTTGCTATGCAGATATCAGCTGCATTCTTGATGTGACTGGGCTGGTTATTTCTTAGAGGGGGGGTATGCTTTCTTTCTTTTTTACTTTTTTGTGTACATAAAAAGAAACTTTAACCATAGAATGGCTGAACCTGTATTAAAAACACACTTTAGAACCAACCATAGACAATCATTTGTATTTTCAGTGGTAAATACCATGATTTAACAGCTTAACCAGGCAAAATTTAGTCAAAAGCGGGTTGGAGGAATATCAGTTGAATGTGTGAGGAAGGTAACATTCACCTTTTTTTAAAATAATGAATAATTGTTTGTACCAATAACTTCAATTATGACACTACATCCCTAGTTAAAGCGTTTGTTACCCCGAACCTTTATATTCCTAATATGTGTCTGCTGTACCATGTACTTGTATGAGAAAGTATCCTGTTCTCTTTGTATTGCTTCCTTTATGTGAAATCCCTGGTGTCCCTGCTAGTCCCCTTGCTCTCCTATTAAAAACTGACCATACTAAGCAGGAGAATACACCATGGTCAGTTCTCTAGCTATGTTGGGTACTCAGTATGCTCTTCTCCAATAATCAGACTTGTCCTGACACGCCTCGCTGCACAGCCATTCACTGGGAAACTCAGTGTAACACTGCTCCCCCCCCCCCCTTATGCAGCTGAGAACAGAGGGAATGTGGTCACTTACAAAAAAGGGAAAAAAAGATATTTATAATGTTTTTTTTTATATTATATACAAAAAAGGTTTTGCCTTTCATTTCTATTTGAAACAGAATTGGTTGTTTTACAAGGTGATCGTTTACAATCACTTTAAATTGATTGTAAAGGTTTGTTTTTTTTAAAAAAAATAACAAACATGTTATACATACCTCCTCTGTGCAAGGGTTCTGCACAGAGTGGCCCCAATCCTCCTTTTCTGGGGTCCCCCGGCGGAGCTTCTGGCTCCTCCTCTGCATTGAGTGCCCCCACAGAGAGCCGCATTCCATGGGGGCACTCGTGCCGGTGCACTCCCACGTCCTGCTGCTGCGTCCATTGATACAGACAGCAGGACTCGGCCCCACCCCTGTCTCCCATGTCACTGGATTTGATTGACAGCAGCGGGAGCCAATGGCTCCTGCTGCTATCAATCTATCCAATGAGGACCCGAGACAGCGGCTGGAGCTGCTGGGCTCGTTCTCATTGCTGGAGCGATCGGGTTCAGGTAAGTAAAAGGGGGGCGATGGGGGTCAGCTGCACCACAAAAGGTTTTTCACCTTAATGCATAGAATGTGTATTTACAACTCCTTTAAAGAGGTTGTAAACCTCCATTTTCAAGTTGTACCTATAGGTAAGCCTATAATAAGGCTTACCTATAGGTACATTAAATATCTCCTAAATGTGCGCAGTTTAGGAGATATTTACTTTGTACTGCTCCGATGATGTCACCGTCACATGCGCTGTGAAGAAACGGCCCTCTATGCTGTTTCTTCACTAGCAAGTGTCGTGACTGGCGGCTCCCACGCGCATGCGCGGGAGTGATGTCACGCGACTCTGGCCAGTTACAGATTAGGAGTCCCGGCCCCCCGAAGGAAGACGGGCGAACGTGGATGCGGCCTGCAGCTTCAGCTTTGTTTACAGGTAAGTGTCACATAATGTGCTAGTGTGCGATGAATACTAGCACATTATGCTTCTACTTTGCAGGGAACAAAAAAGGAAGCAAAACCCATCAGGGTTTACTTCCTCTTTAAGTAAGGCTAAATATTCAAGATGGGACTTTTCAGGTGCTACAGTTTTCTATACTTTACTCCTACCTCTCTACCTCATCACTAAACCTAACATAACATGTGAGATCTGTTATTACTATATACAGATGGGTGGAGTATCAGGGGGTTTCTACACCAGTAGTAATAATTAGCTTGAAGTGGTTATAACCTTTGCATATAACCAGTGAAGTGACTAGCCCCAGGTAATACACAGAGGTAAAACAAATCCTCCTACATAAGATGTACCTGTTTTTTGCAACTCTCTCTTCTCTACAGCGGTTCAAAGTGCAGAATTTAGAAAGTTTAACTAAGCTTTAAGAAAGCATGGGGCAGGGAGCTGAAATTACACTCTGCAGAGCTCATTGGAGAAATTATAATATAAAATTGTGCAGGTTTTGGGGTTCCATCTACACCTATGAACACAGTATGTTTGAAGTTACATGCTGATATTTCCTGGGTAACTGCATTTTATTCACATTATTAGTTTAACAATCTTAAGTTTTGTTTTACTTTAAATATTTAATGTAAGTAGATAAAAACGCCAATTAATGCAGTGATGTGTTCTTTTAAAATCATTACATGTACTTAAAAAATGTAACTGTTCTAATTTGTCTTGATATAAGCTTTCTGTAATCTTTTGAAAAAGCACAGCTGGCAGGAGGAGGGAGCAAAATGAGCAGAGTGACAACTTGATGTCAGTGTATTGCTGTTCCTTCATGGTCCAATCAGTAGCCCTCTGTTGCTGCAGTGATAGTAAAGGATTTGGATGCAATGTCGGGTAGGGGTTACTGGATGACAAGACTAACTTACACAGAATTATGCATCATTTGTCATCTAAAAAAACAAATCAAAAATGACAACTGTGTAGTTAGCTGCTTGCCTTTTTTAAGTATACCCCAAAGGTGTGCACAGCATTAGGGTGTGCGCCTTAAAGCTCAAACACATATGTGTGTGTGCATGTGTATATATACTGACAGTGTCAGCAGAGCAGTGCACGATGTCAGTAGGGCAGAGATTGATGTCAGTAGTTTTTTTTTTTTTTAGTTTACTTTTTATTATTTTTTAGAATTGTATTTTGTATTATTTTTTAGAATTTTATTTTTTCAATTATCTTTTTACATTTTTTTTAGTAGCCCCATTAGGGGAGTTTGGTGAAATATCAGACGTTTTAACAGGGCGAATTTGCATCACACAGGGTGATTAGGGTGTGCCCAGGCACACCTGGCACACCCTGTGCACACACCTATGGTATACCCATACACAAAGTATAGCCCACAAACAAAATTGTAATATTTTGCAGCACAGAGGTGACTGCATTCATTTTCTTTTTCTGCAAATACTGAAAAATACCTGTTGATCCCAACCTAAATTAAATACGCCCGGAACACCTTGCGTTCCATAGGCCGAAGAACTGGAAACCAAAAGTGATGTAATGACCCTCCCAGACGTCTCTACGCGTTTCATCAGAATGGCGTCATCAGGAGCAGCCGGGTTGTAAATTGTCATCTTGCACATGTGTTTTTGTTTACTGGGCACGATAGCACTTTAAGATCACTTTTTGAAGGAAATGTATTGGCATGATTTTTATTTGTGGTAATATGTCATAATTAGGTGACACAATTAGTTCCCTAGCAGGAACACATATTTTCATCTAGCAATAAACTTAAAGGGGAAGTGTACATATTTTTTCATTTTTACATTTTTTTGTTTATTCACTTGTTAATAGTATAACTAAGCACTAACATTTGGCAGCACCACTCATACCTCCTTTTTACACTTACCTTTGTACATTCTACCTACGGGTGGGAGAGCCGGAGTAAGGCAGCAGCCAGATTACAGATATATAGCGCAGAATTAATATCCAGCTTTAATTGTGTTATAATCGCATGTAAAATCCGGGGTGTACCCAAGTTGATCGATCAATCAACTTGGGTACATTCAGCCTGCCCGTACATGATTTGAATCATCTATGGCTGGCCTAGGGATTAATAACCTTCAATATATTACATTCTTGTTAGGTTTATATACGTTTTAATCTTTAAAGAAACCTGCTATAGACAATATGTGATCAATACAAATCCTGGGTCAAGTATGGTTGCTGACCTAAGACTCCCTTCACACTGAGGTGGTTTTCAGGCACCTTAGCGCTAAAAATAGAACCTGAAAAGTGCCTGAAAACTGCCTCCCATTTATTTGAATGGGTGCTTTCACACTGGGGCATTGCGCTTGTGGGACAGTAGAAAAAGTCACGTAAGCAGTATCTTTAGGGCACGTTTGGAGTGCTATAAATAGTGCATCAAAAATGCCCCTGCCCACTGAAATGAATAGGCAGCGCTTCCAAAGCGCCTTAAAAGCGCTTTGGAAGCGCCGCAAAATGGGTCTATTTTCGTTTTTTTTTTAAGGTCACGTGGCGCCCGAAAAACGCCACAAAGGCGCCACTAAAAGGCAGCTAAAGTACTGCAAATCACTTAAAATAGAAAATGCAAGCCCAAACAAACAAGTGCAGAGAAATAATATTAATAACAAATTTCCTGTTATTTCCAAAATCCCCCTATTTAGTGAACTCAGCAAGATTGCCTTTATTGTAGGGGATGAAATAAAGATCATGAAATAACTGCAAAAGCCGAACAGCAGAAACTGTTTTCTTCTCTAGAGATAGAGCTCTTCAAACTGTCACGGCTTAATTAATTTCCACCCTTGAGGCATTCCATTTTTCTTATCTTTATTTGCTTTTTTGTTTGATATAAATACATTTAACCAAAAGAGAATTCAAAGCTAGTTGTAACATGACCAGAAAGAAACATTGTGTCCCATCAAACGTCTTAGTTAAGGATGTTGCAATTGATGTTGCTGGAATTTGAAAGTGAAGATTGGTTTAAAGCACAATCAATAAAAAGTAAATGTTATATGAAAACTTTTGTCAAAATGTAAAATCAATCAATAAGTAGCTAATGCTGTCCAAGAAACTGTGAAAAGTCTGAATTTCATCAGCTTTTGCTGGGTGGCATGTTATGTTGGTGGTGGTGTGGTTAGCACTCTTGCCTTGTGTTTTGCAGTTTGGATAACATTGGATCACGTCTGCAGGACATATATTAATGCCAACATTTCTGCCAGGGTATGCAAACTTTTGAGCACGACTGTACTAGTAATCCTGATCAATGCCTCACTAGTCATATGATGACACTGTACTGCACTGGTGACAGTATGAAAAAAATAAAATTGTAAAAAAAAAAAAAAATTTTATTTTATTTCTTGGCATTTTGGCATTTTGGGGCCTCAAGAAATGAGACAGGCTGTCAGTACATCAAGATTAATAAGTTTCAAATATACTGTATATACCATAGTTTGTAGAAACTATAACTTTCACACAAAGCAATTAATATACATTAAGATTTTATTTATAAAAGACATGAAGCAGAATACATTTTGGCTTAAATTTATGAAGAAATTTGATTATTTTGGATATGTTATATAACAGAAAGTAGAAAAAATTGTTGTTTTTTTTTTTCTACATTTTTGGTCTTTTTTAATTTATATGATAAAAAAAATAGAAAACCCAGTGTTGATCAAATTCCACTAAAAGAAAGCTTTATTTGTGTGGAAAAAATTATATAAATATCATTTGTGTACAGTGTTAAATGACCGCACAATTGCCAGTTAAAGTAGCACAGTGCTGAATAGGGAAAAAATACCCCGGTGTTGAAGTAGGTAAAACCTTCATCTTTCAGTTTCTTAGTCTTTGGGGCACCTAACCAGCAGTGACATTGTATATGTAGCAAGGTCCCAGGCCTCTTTTAGTCTAATGAGAACTTCCAGGGCTGACATCCTTCCATATAGAGTGCGTTGCAAGACATAGTGGGTGCAGTGCAAAGTAGATTCATGGGCGCCAGACACTTCTTGAATGCAAAGAGATTTTATTTCTCTTAAACAAAACTTTGGGAGAGAGGATTAGGGCTAGGAGACCCTTAGGCAGTTTCAATGTTAATTTGGCAGACTCCAATACTTCTACAGGAGGACAGCCATGCAGGGAAAAGCATCCAGCAAGGCGCCACATCTGCATGTGCAGGAATGCTGTCTCCTATGGCAACAATATTTAACAGTTTCTAACACAAAGTGTAACAGTTCCTTCACTTCCACTACAATCATTTCTTGTAGTTCTTCAACCCACTGAGCTCCCAGTCTTTCTCACTAGACTAGATGATTTGCTGCCACTGAATACCTTGAGCTCCTCCAATCTTCACCGTAGTATCTTCCTCAAGCGTCACCCCCGCTTTTCTGCAGTGTCCCTAGCTTGGCACTCCAGATACTTCTCAAGCTTCACCCCACTGGCCTGCTCGGTCCCTGGCTTGACGCACAAGGCTGCTCTGCAAGTGTCACCTCCGTTGGCTGGGTCCCTGGCTTGACACTTGATAGCTGAAGTTTCCCGATTCTTCACCGTCCCCGGTTGGTGAGAATTCTGCTCTGGTATTTGCTTCAGCTACCCACTTTGGTCCCTGGTAATAAGGTGGTTGGTCCCTTAATGGCGACAGCTGTCCCTTTAACTCCGACCATGAGTGGTTGGACTGCAAACCGTAATCCCAACCCTGCGCTGCTTTTTTGCTTCTGGATAGGCTCTCAGACAGCCTAGCAGTCAGATATGCCTGGGATAGGCCCAAACTCCAACCTAGCAGCCTGGGTAATATGACACATGTCCACCCAGACAGCCATTCAGGGGGCACAGAACACTGATCACCTGACTCCACCCAAATATATAGGTTCTCCCAACAGGCCAAGGAATTCAAGAAAACCCCTGCCCATTGGCTGAGATACCCCATATACTCCTAATCTGTCCTTGCTTTGCCCTTCACATATCTAATGCCACCAGGTACCTGGCCACCTAGCTGCAGAAGAGAGAAGTGCAGCAATTCCAGGCTTAGGAGGAACTCAATTGATCACTAACAATGAGCCTAAACATCAGGGCACTACATATATCTACTAAGACATAGAACTACATTGTTTCATCCAGATGTAACTCATAGGCATGTGCAATTCGTTTCATTCCGAATTCGTTTTCTTAACGAATTTTGACAAATTTGTTAATTCGGAAATATCCGAATTAACGAAAACCTGTTTAACGAATTTTTCAGAATATTCGTAAATTCGAAAAATTTGTAAATTCATAAATTCATACATTCGTAAATTCGTACATTTGCAATTTACAAATGTACAATGGTACATTAGTAAATTAGTGAATTCGTAAATTTGTAAATTCGGAAATTCAGAAATCTGAAATAATAATCAACTAATAATAACTTAACTACTCTTACTAGTAACTATTAAATTATAGGTATTGTAGTTTCCTTTCAAATTTGGCTGTTAGTGAACGTAACACATACAAATTTATCCGAAGTTTACGAATGATCCGAAATAACGAATGCCGTATCCAAACGAATGGAACGTAATGAATTAATAATAATAAATAACAATAATAATAATAAAAACTTTTTATTATTTATATTTATTATTAATTTGTTCCGTTCCATTTGTTTAGATGCAGCATTCGTTATTTCGGATAATTGGTGACTTCGGATAAATTTGTATTTGTTACGTTCACTAACAGCCAAATTTTAAAGGAAATTACAATACCTATAATTTAATAGTTAGTTACTATTTTAGATTTTCGAATTTTCGGGTTTTTGGATTTTCAAATTTCGAATTTACAAATGTATGAATTTACGAATGTACAAATGTACGAATTCACGAATGTACGAATGTATGAATGAACGAATGTACAAGTTTATGAATGTACAAATGTGCGAATGTACGAATTTACGAATTGCAATCATAACAAATGATTTGAAAAACGAAAAAAAAAAAAACGAATAAAACGAAAATTAACGCATTTTTTGGCTGTGCACATGTCTAGTAACTCGATCTAACCATATCTCTTAGCCATGTAAAAAGTCTTTGTTAGTCATAGAGTAAATGAGAATACTTGCAACCACCACCATGCTTGCCTGTGAATTCTCCCTGTGTACACTGTATTGGGCATATTTTGGATACATTTTAATTCTCTATACAACAGATAGCTTCTGCTTTTACACATGTAAGCATGGTAGGGATATTAGACTTTAAAGTGGAACTTTACCCCCTCAAGGGAAATATGTGCAAGCTGGTAGGCTTTTTTTTGCAAAAGAGACATACTGTGGGGTTTATTTACTAAAGGCAAATCCACTTGGCGCTACAAGTGCATTGCAAAAGGTTTTAGGCAGGTGTGAAAATGAACAGAGCGCGTTCATGAACCCCCTTGAAAAACGCCCGGACCTCGCAATCAGCTGTTTTCCTACAGCTGATCGAGCGAGATGGCAGACGCAACTTTGATTGGCTGATGCCAGACACAGCCTGACGGTTAATTACTGATGCCCTTACGGCTTTGTCAGTATGCCGGCTGCTGACCTGGTGTCTCCATCACTCACGCCATCACTCCTTGAAGGTAAATACTTTGATCTTTAAATTTGCTGAACTTAACTCTGGTTCAGCTATTTTCGGCACTTTCTGTTGCTTATTATACAAATCTACTTTGTGCATACATGTACCTTCCGCTGCCGTGGCGACTGTCAGGCGCCTTTTGTGAACACGTTCCGACTATTGGGCTGTGGGTGCACGCTTCAATCATTCTTATTGTGCATGTGTGTGGATGTGTACAGCCAGCATGTAAAATCTCCCTGTATTGTCCAGCATCTTTGCTAAACTTGCAGTGAATCTGTGATATGTAAGTACTTTTGGTCTTATTATTTGGTATTATCTATACAAGGCTGTTGACAGTATCAATATATATTGTATGTTGTCATGCAAATATTAATATATACCTATATTTATGTTGCAGACAAGAACATAATTACCCACCCAACAATTACCCCTAAAGAAGGAATATGCACAAAAAATTTCCGAAACATGTCGGGTATATATGTCTAAAGAGTCCAGCTGGCTAATCCTTTTTTTGGTCTGACTAGTGATCTTTTGACTATGAGCTTGGGTTAATATGTACCAATTATTTATTGTTTATATTTATTTATTGATCTACAATTGCAATACATTTTAAGCTATTGTGTTTGTATGTGATACAACATATATATACTTTTTCTACCATTTTTGTATTCAATAAAGTTGGCACCTTTGTGCCCTTTTTTATCTATTTTGATTCCTTACACTTTACTTCTGCCATCAAAGGATATTGGCAGTAATCTCACACTAATCGATTCTCTACATTCTTTTTTCCAAGCATTTATGTTGTGAAGATGGGAGAGTAGGTGAGACTGAGTTGTGTGGCAAGAAAAGACTGGGCAAGACTGATAACATTTAGCCCACAAAAATGCTGTGTGTTGGCCACAACAGGGCTTAGGAGCTAAGGAGAATTACTGCCAGACCAACCGTTTTTTTTTTTGGTACTTGCAGGGTCTTTAAAGGGATAAAACATGGGGAAATGTGCATGTATTTCAGAGATGTACTACATTTTACTTATTTTGCCTAAACACTCAAAAGCCTAGTACATTATTTTTTTTTATTCAACCGAGTGGGTTAAACGGAAAAAAATGGACAGCTCCGGTTGGAGCCACTGTACTAACAATCTGACATTAGTACAGCGATATGTCCCCGCTGAGTTGTTGTGTTCTAACTTTTCCCATCGCCAGAACACTCCGGTCAGCACTCTCGGCTATTGCCTGAGAGCACTGATTGGGAGCCGGTTGGCCCCTGGTTTTCCCGACATTCGGCCTGTGTGTATTAGGCTTAAGAAATCTTGCATTTACAAAGTTTATTAATTGAAGCTCAGAGCACATACAGAGCTGAATGAATATTGGAAGTGACACACACTCTCTCTAATGCCTCTCTCCCTTCTCTGAATGGCTCCATTCAATGTTTTGCTTAGGAAGACAGTCTGAAAGAAATTCAGCTATGGCTATTCTTTTGCCATATATATATATATATATATATATATATATATATATATACAGTGCCTTGAAAAAGTATTCATACTTCTTGAAATTTTCGACATTTTGTTATGTTACAACCCAAAACGTAAATGTATTTTTTTGGGATTTTATGTGATAGACTGACACAAAGTGGCACATAATTGTGAAGTGGAAGGAATATGATTAATGGTATTCAAGATTTTTACAAATAAATATGTGAAAAGTTTGGTGTGCATTTGTATTCAGCCCCCCTGAGTCAATACTTTGTAGAACCTTTTTCACTGCAATTACAGCTGCAACTCTTTTTGGGATGTCTCTACCAGCTTTGCACATCTAGAGAGTGACATTTTTGCTCATTCTTCTTTGAAAAATAACGTTCTGTCAGATTGGATGGAGAGCGTCTGTGAGCGGCAATTTTCAAGTCTTGCCATGGATTCTCAATTGGAATTAGGTCTGGACTTTGACTGGGCCATTCTAACACAACAATATGCTTTGATCTAAACCATTCCGTTGTAGTTCTGGCTGTATATTTAGGGTCGTTGTCCTGCTGGAAGGTGATCCTCCGCCCCCGTCTCAAGTCTTTTTGCAGACTCTAACAGGTTTTCTTTTAAAGTTGCCCTGCATTTGGCTCCATTCATCTTCCCATCTGACCAGCTTCCCTTTCGCTCCTGTAGAAAAGCATCCCCACAAAATGATGCTGCCACCACCATGTTTCACAGTGGGAATGGTGTGTTCAGGGTGATGTGCAGTGTTAGTTTTCCGCCACACATAGCATTTTGCTTTTAGGCAAAAGAGCTCAATTTTGGTCTCATCTGACCAGAGCAACGTCTTCCACATGTTTGCTGTGTCCCCCACATGGCTTCTCTCAGACTTCAAATGGGACTTCTTATGACTTTCTTTCAATAATGGCTTTCTTCTTTCCACTCTTCCATAAAGGCCAGATTTGTGGAGTGTATGACTAATATTTGTCCTGTGGACAGATTCTCCCATCTGAGCTGTGGATCTCTACAGCTCCTCCAGAGTTACTATGGGCCTCTTGGCTGCTTCTCTGATGAATGCTCTCCTTGCCCAGCCTGTCAGTTTAGGTGGACGGACATGTATTGGTAGGTCTGCAGTTGTGCCATACTCCTTTCATTTTCAGATGATGGATTGAACAGTGCTCCGTGAGATGTTCAAAGCTTGGGATTATTTTTATAACCTAACCCTGCTTTAAACTTCTCCACAACTATATCCCTGACCTGTCTGGTGTGTTACTTGGCCTTCACGATGCTGTTTATTCACTAAGGTTCCCTAACAAACCTCTGCGGGCTTCAAAGAATAGATGTATTTATACTGAGAATAAATTACATACAGGTGGACTCTATTTACTAATTAGGTGACTTCTGAATGAAAATGGTTCCACTAGATTTTAGTTAGGAGTATTAGAGTAAAGGGGGCTGAATACAAATGCTCGCCACACTTTTCACATATTTATGTGTAAAAAATTTTGAAAACCATTTATCATTTTCCTTCCACTTCACAATTATGTGCCACTTTGTGTTGGTCTATCACATACAATCCCAATAAAATACATTTATATTTTCTGTTGTAAAATGACAAAATATGGAAAATTACAAGGGGTATGAATACTTTTTCAAGGCACTATATATATATATATATATATATATATATATATATATATATAAAATATAAATATTAAGATAAATTCAGCCCTCAGTCTTCTGCAGCTTAGCTTCTTTATACATCCTTTACCTAAAATCCATATACTACCTCAAGCACAATCGCCACTGCACACGCAACTTTTTTCCTCCACGCATTTAGTACATGTATTTCTGCTTCTCTTGAAATCCCTTAAATAAGCTCCCGTGCACTGTTTGACCCTGAAACCTTCAAACTTTCAATGGGCAGCAATAACCTGCCCTGATAGGCTTATTCTGACGCTCTTATGTTTATTGTACATACGCAATTTGTCATGAAATCGTATATACTGTATGTACTTGTGGTTAAAATATGTTTTTATGCATCTATATCCCTTATTCTTGTCCGTAAACATCTCCTTTGTACAGCATCACAGGAACAGAATGGAAGAGATAATGATGATCATGGTAATAATAATACTAATATTAACATTTGGAGACAAGCAGATCATCGCAAAAGGCATCTGGAATGCAGCATCGCATAATGTCTTGGAAAGTAAAACTGAACATGCTATATTACACCGTTCAATGAACACGTCATGTTTTCCAGCACAGCAGAGAGGTAGGGTTGCTGTAAATCTATGACCTTGCTGGAAATGGTCAAATGTCTAAATTATGTACAGCATGACAAAAGGGGAGAATCATAGTCAGACCTTGTCACTAGAAATGAATAGCAGAGCTTTAAATATAAATTGTAGGTCAGACAAGCTCTTCATGCACTAAAGCTAAGATCCACTGTATGCTGTGTTAGCATGAGAGCTTGTTACTGGTAACATAAAATATGCAAACAGACTGTACAGTTGCATTGTATTGCAACATTTATCTACCTTATTACCATGGTAGAACCCTGAAAATAACATTAAAGCCCAACTGCAGCTTAGTTAACCAAAATCAAAAGCCATTGCCTATATTAAAAATAAAAAAGCAGTTCTCATATCAGTACTCACCCTATCGTTACCGCTGTCCGCCACAGACTTACCACTCTGCAATCCTGCACTGCTCCTCTTCTTGACAGAATGGTTCTGTTCAAATTCCCATGAGTCCAAGGCATCAAGGACCCACCCACTGGGAAGACAAACTGGATTTGGACTTTAAGGTAACTGCTGCTAAACATGATATTTGTGGATATAGTTAAAAGAATAATTTGGCCTACCCAGTGTATTTGACACCCATAATGGATACTTTTTACATTTGATTATTTTCAGTAATAGTTATGAATTAAACAAATAATTATGTCAAGAAAACAAATGCAGGCAGTGAAAACTGCAGTGCCCCTTTACATTAGTGATTAATGAAACATTGCCCTTTCACATAGATAAATCCCCCCTTACATCAGTGGTCAGTGGGATGAATGCCCCCTTACACTGGTGATCAGTGAGAATGAATGCCCCTTTATATTGGTGGTCATTGGGGTTAATACCCCCTTACATTTGGGGTCAGTGGCATGAATATCCCTTTACATTGGTGGTCACTTGGATAAATGCCCCCTTATATTGGTGGTCAGTTTTGATGAACACCCCCTTACATTGGGGAACAGTGGGATGAATGCCCCCTTGCATTGGTGTTCAGTAAGGATGAATGTCCCTTTACATTGGTGCTCAGTGGGATGAAAGCCCCCTTGCATTAATGATAAATGTGATGAATGTCCCCTTTACATTGGTGGTCAGTGAGGATGAATATTCCTTGCATTGATGGTCAGTGGGATGAATGTTCCCTTACATTGGTGGTCAGTTGAATCAATGCCCCCATACTGTAGTGGTCAGTACGGATAAATGCCCCTGTGCAGACAGACTTAAAAAAATATTGGTCCCTCGGTGCTGGCTTTGTTGCACTGGTGCAATAATTATACAGGCACTGTGGGGCAGGAAGTCATAATAATGCAGCTCAATACTCAAAGAACCCCAAGAAACCTCTGAAGAAGTCCTTGGGGTTGATTTACTAAAGGGAAATATTCTGCTCACTTTGCATGTAGCGTTGCACTTCGAAAGTAAATGTGCTTAGTCAATGTGGTAAAATTTCACTTTGCAAAGAATACCTAATCATGCGCAAGGAAAATAAAAAAACTAAATTTGCTTAGTGATTAAATTATGGGAGTTGGCGATGTTTCCCCTCATTAACTAAACTCTGGGGAAAATTCCCTTGCAACTTGTAACCTCCCTTGCAAAGTGAGCAGCCTATTTGCCTTTATTAAAACAACTCCTTTTGTTTCCTGGAACCCTGGTTAAGAAAGGCTACTCTAGTCTTTTTTTTTTTTTCAATTTAAATCTTTTCTTTTATTTAAGAAACAACATTCCATAATATCACAGTCAACAAAAAAGGTAATAAACACAAAACAATAATGTCCTGACCAGGGGTTATTATCATACTATTTACTACTTATTCTTTTATTAGTCATCTTGACTCTTTCCCTCTGGTCCCATATTTGGGCTCCCTCATACAGACTGTATTGGAAACCCTCCACACAAATGTTCTTCGCCACCCCCCCCACCCCAAGAAAAAAATAAACAAAACAAAAAGGAGGTACAATATCTCCCCTACTAATAATAATGATAATAATGTCTCTCCATCTCTCCCTCCCCCCCCCATCCCCAGGGGCCCCCATACAGTTACGTGCATTGCTCCCAGTCCGAGGGTCCCGACGGCCAAAGGGTGTAGTTCCCTCAACCCCCAGGGTCCTCAGCAATGAGAGTCTCTCCCTCCTCTGAGTTGATAAAGAGGTTCCAGAGAGACACCAGGTTCTCTAATCGGTTAAGCTCTTTCACCTTTCTAAGCCATATACCCACCGAAAGTGGTTGTGTCTTTTTTCATCTAAGCGGGATACAGGATCTTGTTGCATTCAAAAGATGACACAGAATAGAGTTCTTATATGGTGTTTTATAGTCATGCAACAGAAAAAAGATTGGGTCCTCCGGAACTGCATAGTCACAAAACTTTTGGCCTCCCTCCAGTAAATTTTAATTTCATAACATGACCAAAAAATGTGTAATAGTGTCCCACTTTCCTTCCGGCAGCGCCAGCCTCTATCAGAAGTGTCTGGGAAATATCTATGAAGCAGGGCCACAGGTTCGGTACCACTGAGACAGAATCTTAAATATTGTTTCTTGTATTTTTGTACATATTGAAGATTCAGTGTATTACCCCATTGTGCTGCTCTTTGGAGAAAGTTCTATCCAGATCCAGCTCTCACTTTTGAAAAAATGGTAACTGGAAATCCCCCCAGGGGGGCCGTCAGCAAAGCATACATCCTCGAGATTGTGTGGGGGAGAAATCCTCTCGCCATACAGTATTCTTCGAAAGGAAGTAAGTTTCGATTATATTGATCCGGGGTGTTCAAAGAGTATAGGTAATGTCTAAGCTGGGCTGCTCGCCAAAAGTCCAGTTGGAAACCACTGTTTCCAGCTGTCAACACCTGTTATGTAGGCCAGTCTCCTGATGTCATAAACTGAGACACTACATTAGCAATACATTACTCTGTTCCTGCTACAGGCTTGGCCATATTTTTAGGTCTTTGTGTCGGTACCAATCAATCAAACGTCCTAAAAGTACTGCTTGATAATACTTATATATATATATACCAATCCACCATATTGTTTGGGGAGGGTCAACAGAGATCTATTAATCCTCGATTTTTAATATACCCAAAGAGATTTGGTGAATAATTTATGTATCTGTTTAAAATATTGTACAAATATATTGATAGGTAAAGCCTGGAGCAGGTACAAGAGCTTTGGTAGGATGTTCATTTTTATAATGCTGCACCTCCTGAACCAGGAATGTAACCCCCTATGTCATTTCTCCAAAAGTGTTCGCACTTTACATAAAAGTGGTGGAAAATTGAGCTCAAATGTGCATGTAAGGTTTACTGTGATCATAGACCCCAGGTATTTCAATGCTTGATCTGTCCATTTAAATTTGTAGCTAGATTTTAATGATTTTATCAAGGTATTAGGGACGGCTATTCCCATTGCCTCTGACTTGATAAAGTTAATCTTAAAATATGATAAAAAAAACATATTCCTCTATTTCCTGAAAAAGAATGGGGAAGAATATCATTGGTTTTACTAGTGAAAAAAGCATGTCATCTGCGTATGCTGGGATGTTATGTTGAACACTGCCTATTTTCACTCACTGTATATCTGGATTTACCCGAATCCTACATACGAAAGCGCAAATAGAATAGGTGACAAGGGACACCCCTGCCTGGTCCCATTAGTAACCATGAATGGGTGGGATAGAATTCAGTTTACCTTAACCTGTGCGGATGGGAGTGTGTATATACTCCTAATCCATCTTAACATATTGTCTCCCAGCCCCACGCGTCGTAGTACCGAAAATATAAACTTCTAATTTACTCTGTCAAAGGCTTTCTGTTCCTAAAAACATGCATGGGGTCTTAGATGTATTAGCTAAATGGATTCAATGCAAAGCCTGTATGGTGTTGTCATGTTCCTCCCTTCGGGACAAGCCCCACCTGATCCAAATGTATCAGGGAGGACAGATGTTCTTGCATGTGTGTCGCAATAATTTTAGTGAAAAGTTTCAAATCTGTGTTTAGAAGAGAAATTGGCCTATAACTCCCGCATTGCGTGGGATCTTTCGGTAATACGGTGATGTGGGCTCTCAAGGTTTCTGTATGGAAAATAGAGGTTAAATCGCCCAGTCCATTAAACATATTTACGAGGTAGGGCCCCAGAGTATCCATTGGTTGTTTATAATAGTACACAGTGAAGCCATCTGGGCCTGGTGCTTTACCAGGCTTTGATGAGTTCACTGCTTTCTGTAATTCCTCTAAAGTAATGGGTAAATCCAGTTCTTTCTGTGTCATGTTTGTTAGGCCAGGCATACCAGATGATATTAAGTATTCATCTATTGTTGACTGATCGGGCGTGTCTTGTTACAGATTATAAAGTGAGGAGTAGAAATCTGCAAATTTCTGGGCTATTTGTTTAGGTAAGGTTTTCTTCCCTCTACTCCCATAATCACTGGAACATAGGTCATTGTTTGTTGCTCCCGTAGTGTTCGAGCCAATAGTCTAACACATTTATTACCGGATTCATACGATTGTTTACGCCCTATCTGTATGGACTTGTGAGCTTTATAAAGCAGCAAATCCGTGACCTGTCTACGTGCCATTAGAAGATCTCTTTCTATCTCTTAGGACGAGGTGTATTTAAGAATTGTTTTTAATTTATGTATTTCCGCTAAAATAGATGTTAGTTTTGCCTCCCTTTCACGTTTAATCCGAGCCCGATGTTTATTTTGGACCCCCTGAATCACTGCCTTATGAGCCTCCCATATCACCCCTGGGCTACATTCCGGAGTGTCATTAATCTGAAAGAACCATGTCACCTCCCTTCTGACATCCTCCATAACCTCCTGGTCCTGTAAAAGACTTCCGTTAAGTTTCCACCTTGTCGGCTTGCGGTGGCTAGGGTCAAAGATGTTATATTTAATGATATAGCTCGTGGTCTTACCAAGTAAGTGACCTGATCGTGGTTTTGATTACTGAGTGCAGTTGATTGTGGGGGATAAAAAAAAAGTCAATGCAAGAGTATGACTTATGTACTGGGAAGAAGAAAGAATAATCTCTCTCTCCGGGATGAAAAAGGCACCATACGTCTACTAATCTTGTTCCGTGGAGTGATTGAAGGATTTGTTTCCGTAGGCCCAAAGGCACTGATGACGATCCTATTGATGTATCCTCTCTAGGAACCAGAGAGACATTGAGACTCCCCCCACAATCAACTGACCTTCTGAGAATTCCACAAGTTTACTAATAGTATTTCTAACGTCTTGTTGTACATTCGGGGCGTAAAAGGTCACTTTATTCCCTCCTATTGTGCCTTTCAAAAATAGGTATTGACCCCCTACATCTATATGGGACTCTATACGCATCCATGGTACTTTACTCTAAATCAAAATAGACACCCCTTTAGACTTGGAAGCGGGATTAGTGGCATGGTAAACTACTGGAAAAAAACCTGTTTCCAAGCATAGGGAGACTACACTCCCTTAAGTGGGTTTCTTGGAGAAATGCAATGTCGACCCACTGATGTTTCAGCTCCTGAAGGAGTATTCGCCTCTTTTCGGGGGTGTTTAGTCCCCTACTCTAGTGTTTTAACATAAACCCATATGTATTCAATAAAGATGTACAAAGAGAAAAGTGCACAGTTCAGTGTCCATAGCAGCAAAGCAGAATCCATCTTGCACTGATCATTAAAATTCCAGTTTGTTATATGTTATTGTACTCTGTCCTTCATTCTTTCAGTATGTATGGAATAAGCCGAGCAGTATTAGTCATTTATATACAATATAAAAATTGTTCTTGATACAGATGCCCATTAACTTTCAGCCTTCTCTTAGAAAAACATCAAAACCAGACTGGCTGATATGGAAATAAAATAACTTTCTAATACTATATACATCAAGTTCAGTAGAAAAAAAAAAAGTATATCTGTTATTGGCTTGACATTTTTGCTCAGAATCTCAAGGTTACAACACATCTTATGCCCCGTACACACGGTCGGATTTTCCGATGGAAAATGTCCGATCGGAGCGTGTTGTCGGAAATTCCGACCGTGTGTGGGCTCCATCGGACATTTTATATCGGATTTTCCGACACACAAAGTTGGAGAGCAGGAGATAAAATTTTCCGACAACAAAATCCGTTGTCGGAAATTCCGATCGTGTGTACACAAATCCGACGGACAAAGTGCCACGCATGCTCAGAATAAATAAAGAGATGAAAGCTATTGGCCACTGCCCCGTTTATAGTCCCGACGTACGTGTTTTACGTCATCGCGTTTAGAATGATCAGATTTTCCGACAACTTTGTGTGACCGTGTATATGCAAGACAAGTTTGAGCCAACATCCGTCGGAAAAAATCCTAGGATTTTGTTGTCGGAATGTCCGAACAAAGTCCGACCGTGTGTACGCCCTATTAAAGCGGACCCACTGCACTGTGATCCAGTGTGCAATCTAATGCCCAATATGGAAGGAAAAGCTGAGTGTCTGCATGCAAGGGAATGATGCATACTGCTGAGAATCTAAATCAATTTCACATGGGGAGGGTGTGCACCCGAGGACTTGTCCTGGATGTTTGGGTGTTGATGCGGATGAGGAGGGCATCACAGATGGATCTCAATTGTTTTTCTACCAGGCGGACATTTGACCTCATCTGCAGCCAGCTTCTGGCATAAGAATCCTTGGGCAGGCTTGTTATTCTGCAGGCAGTTTACAGTTTTGCTGCTGTTGCTGCATCAAGAACTTGCCTATTCCACAGTAGGATTTCTTTGACCAGCCTTAGGTTAGATACTCTCTCAATACATCCGGATCAAAGATAGCACAATTGCAAACAACAGTTGTTTAGGTAGCCAGAACAGCTATACCTAGAAACTTTCCTTAGAAACCAATAAGGGTAGAAGATGCTAGCGTACATTTGATGTGATGTTCCTTCAGTTAATTCAAATAGCCTACTATACGGCTGGGCAGCAGACACTGGAAGCAATTGCTGCACGTTTGACCAGTAGCATCTGAACAACAAGGGCACCTTACGCAGAGGTGTCAACTGACACAATAGACAGAGCAGCCAAGCAGGTCCTTTTTAACTACTGATGGACTCAGTAGTCCTCACTACAGCTTTCTTTGGCAGATAGACAGTAGTTTACTCACATTCATATAAGATAGGATTTGCGTAGCCTCCCTGGCGGTTTTCCCGAGTGTGGCTCGGGGTTAAATTTCAGCACCATTAGCGGTAACCCCGAGCCACACTCGGGATTGCATTGCAGGATCCTGGAGCGGTATACCTACCTTGTCCCCGGGATCCTGCGATGTCACCCCGCGGTGTCTGCGGGCTCCGCCCTCTGCCCGAAGCCGAAGCCTCTCTGTGCCAGGCTCCATTCCCTGCGAGCGTTGCGACGCACGGCGGCGGAGCCTGGCGGCAAATTTTAAAAAATGTAAAAATCATCACACGTACAGTACTGTAATCTTACAGATTACAGTACTGTATGAAATCATTTCACATCTCTTTTTGTCCCCAGTGCTTTGTCCAATGCCCTGCATGCAGTTTTATATTATATATACTGTTCTTTCTGCCTGGAAACTTGAGATTGACCATAGCAACCAAAAAGTGTCCCTTTACGTCAGAAGTAGCTTTAGACCAGCTAGAAAACAGTGATAGTAAATTAGAACATTTGCAGAATTGAGTGATAGTGAATCGTGGGGAAATTTATTTTATTATTATTATATTATTATTATTTTTTAATTATTTATATTTATTTAATTTATTATAATTTATGATTTTGTGTTTGAAACTTCATCATACCAGGGATATCTACTAGACTCTTGTTTGGACAGATTTAAGTGTGTGTTGTTGTTAAGAATTACAGGCCTACAATATAAAACGCCAAATTTCCATGCAAAATAATTGTACCGCTTTCAGCACCTAAAATCTGACATAATCATACTGCCAGGGAGGTTAAGCTTCCCACCCTGGTAGCTAGTTATTGATCTATGACATGTACAGTGGGGACGGAGAGTATTCAGACCCCCTTACATTTTTCACTCTTTGTTATATTGCAGCCATTTGCTAAAATCACAATTCTGTGTTTTTCTGTCAATATGGGGTGCTGTGTGTACATTAATGAGGAAAAAAAATGAACTTAAATGATTTTAGCAAATGGCTGCAATATAACAAAGAGTGAAAAATTTAAGGGGGTTTGAATACTTTCCGTCCCCACTGTATGCTGCCATGTTGGCACCAGGAAAACCGAAATTTATATCATATACTACTGTAAGTTTCCTTTCCTGGTGCCAATCCATGGCAGCATACTAAACCCACCGAGTTGGTTTCTAGCGATGTGCAGGGAATGGGCTCTTTTGTGGACATCAACTCTTATACCTACTGTATGCACTGCTCCTGTGGGCAGAGGTAGATGGGCTACTGCCATATGTATCCTGCCATGGATTTGTGCCAGGAAAGGAAAATTATGGTAAGTATTTGATCCAATTTTTCATTGTATTAAAAATAGAACCTTTATCAGCTTTTTATTTCTGTCTGTGCCCCTATCTATAGATTTTTCTCCCGTCTGGAAAAACACTCTCAGCATTACAGAAGTCAGGAAAATTCTCTTTAACCACTTCATTACCCAGCCATAGTCACATGACGGCCTGAGATGGGATCTCCCATCCTGGGTGGCCGTCATATGACGTCCTGGGCTTCCCGGCCGTCTCGGGGGGCGAGCGCAACTGACACAGATCCACGTCCTGTCAGTTGAGAGGAGACCGATCTGTGTTTCCAGTACAGAGGAACACTGATCGGTCTCCTCCCCTTGTATGTCCCCTCCCCCTACAGTTAGAATCATTCCCTAGGAAACATAATTAACCCCTTGTCTCCCCTAGTGGTTAACCCCTTCCCTGCCTGTCACATTTACACAGTAATCAATGCAATTTTATAGCTTTGATCGCTGTATAAATATGAATGGTCCCAAAAATGTGTCAAAAGTGTCCGATGTGTCCACCATAATGTCGCAGTCACGAAAAAAAAACGCAGATAGCCGCCAATACTAGTAAAAAAAAATAAAGAAATAAATTTTTTTTTAAAATGCCATAAATCTATCCCGTATTTTGTAGACGCTATAACTTTTGCGCAAACCAATCAATATACGGTTATTGCGATTTTTTACCAAACATATGTAGAAGAATACGTATCGGCCGAAACTGAGGAAAAAATTTGTTTTGTTTTTTTAAAAAATTGGGATATTTATTATAGCAAAAAGTATAAAATATTGTGTTTTTTTCAAAATTGTCGCTCTTCTCTTGTTTATAGCGCAAATAATAAAAACCGCAGAGGTGATCAAATACCACCAAAAGAAAGCTCTATCTGTGGGGAAAAAAGGACGTCAATTTTGTTTGGGTACAGCATCGCACGACTGCGCAATTGTCGTTTAAAGTGCGACAGCGCTGAAAACTAAAAATTGGTCTGGGAAGGAAGGGGGTGAAAATGCCCTGTATTGAACCGGTTAAAGAAGCCCAAGTTAGCAGCAAAATCCTGAAAAGGGTTCTAATCACACCCCACTAAAAACCAAAAAGAATATTTTAGCTTGACATACACTTCTATCCTCTCTCAGTGACACCCAAGATAGCCAAAAAACATAATAGTAATATATCTGACAAAACAGTAAAGCTCAATAAATGTTTTTATTTGGACCAGTAACACTAGAGTTTTTTCAAATTGTTCTTTATATTTTCAATATACAGTATTTTTCTTTTTTTTTAATACACAAATCTGTGATGGTGATTGGTCGTTTGAATTTGCCTGAGACATTTTTTCACTGCAGCTCAAAATGTTTTTTTGCTAACTTTTTTTTTTACAAGTACTGCATTTGTGCCTTGGAGAATGCATGTTTTAGAAATACACTGAAAGAACAATAATTTATGCAAATTTATAAATGTGTTGCAACAGAGTTATTTTATTTAACCACTGGCCTACAGGGCACTTACACCCCCTTCCTGCCCAGGCCATTTTTCAGCTTTAAGCACTGTCGCACTTTGAATGACAATTGCGCGGTCATGCTACACTGTACTCAAACAAATGTTTTATCATTTTCTTCACACAAATAGAGCTTTCTTTTGGTAGTATTTCACTGCTGGGTTTTTTATTTTTTACAAAAAAAAGACCAAAAATTTGGGGAAAAAAATATGTTTTTTACTTTTTTTCTGTCAGTAAAGTTTGTAACTAAGTAACTTTTCACCTTCACTGATGTGCGCTGATGAGGCGGCACTGATGGGCACTGATAGGCTGAACTGGTGGGCATTGATAAGGTGGCATTTATGGGCACTGATGAGGAGGCACTAATATGCCGCACTTATGGGCACTGATGGGTGGCACTGATATGTGGCATTGATGAGCACTGATAAGCGGCACTGATGGGCACTGTTAGGTGGCACCGATGGGCACTGATAGGCGGCACTGGTGGGCACTGATAGGCGTCATGGATAGGGGGTACCGATGCCCACTGATGGGCATTGTTGGGTGGCACTAATGGGCGACACTGATAGGCATTACTGATGGGCATTGATTGACAGCAGTGATGGGCATTGATGGGCAGCACTGATAGGCGGCACTTATTGCCAGAACTCACTGGCATCACTAATGAGCACTGATTGCTGCCACTGATGGGCACTGATAGCTGGCATTGGTGGGCAATGGTGGGCATTGATTTGTGACACTATTTTACAATATTGTAATCAGGGCACTGATTATCAGTGCCCTGATTACATTCCTAGCTGTCCCCTGTGAGGAGATGCCGCTGTTCGGCTCTCCTCTCCTCACACTCTGTCAGTGTGAGGCAGGGAACGCCGATTACCGGCACTTCCTTGTTTACATGTGACTGGCTGTGATAGGACACAGTCGATCACATGGTTAAAGGGCTAGGGACACGGTCTTTCCAGAGATCGGGGTCGCGCCGGCGGGCGCGTAAGAGTGGCCGTTTTGGGACAACATCATATGGCGTCGTCCCTGCAAGAGACCTGCACGTCCCCGCCATCATTTGCAAATTGAAATCATATCCCCTCTCAAGCATCTCTTCTCCTGAGAGAATAAGTTCAGTGCTCGCAACCTTTCTTCATAACTAAGATCCTCCAGACCCTTTATTAGCTTTGTTGCCCTTCTTTGTACTCGCTCCATTTCCAGTACATCCTTCCTGAGGACTGGTGCCCAGAACTGGGCAGCATACTCTAGGTGCGGCTGGACGAGAGTCTTGTAGAGTGGGAGAATTATCGCATTATCCCTGGAGTTAATCCCCTTTTTAATGCATGCCAATATTCTGTTTGCTTTGTTAGCAGCAGCTTGGCATTGCATGCCATTGCTGAGCCTATCATCTACTAGGACCCCCAGGTCCTTTTCCATCCTAGATTCCCCCAGAGGTTCTCCCCCGTGTATAGATTGCATTCATATTTTTGTCACCCAATACAGATTTGGCGCTTCAGGTCTTTGTCACAGAATGCCCTCTCTGTCCTTCTAAGAATTAAGTCTCCTACCACCAGAATCTGTCCATCCCTTTCCTTCACTTCCCTCCCACTCTCACTGGAGGAGTTCTTTCCCTGGCAGCTAGGAGAGTCCCTCAGCTCCAGCAGTGCTGGTCCCTGCCTGGTTTCACCAATGCCACTCAATGGAGCATACTTATTGGGATACTCCAGCCTTGGTTCGGCCTCCTTGGCACTTCCCCCTCTATCCTTCCTGACTGTCACCCATCTACACTTTTCTGGTGCCTGCACCTCTTTGTCTACACCCACCTCTGTGCTGGCTCCTGCCGACACCTGCTGGGTATGTTCCTGGCTCTCCTTTAGTATGGAGAGTCTTCTCAGTGCTGACAGTTGCTTCCCTAGATTCAGAACCTGGGCTTCCAGGGAAACAATGTGCTTATATTTTGCACAGCAGTATTCACCCTTGATCAGATAATCAAGGATCGCATACATGCCGCAAGATGTACACCAAGTCACATCTCCTCACCCGCTGGGCATCGTACCTACCAATTTAATGAGGATTGGGGATTATAACCTGCCCAAATTACCTAACAACTAGCTTTCTGACACTAATACTCAACAATACACTACACAGGTACTCAACAAGACAATACACAGGTACTCACAGACCTGCGTGCACTCGCAGACCCGCGTGTACCCGCAGACCACGTGCACCCGCAGACCCACATGCACTCGCAGACCACGTGCACTCGCAGACCCACGTGCACCCGCAGACCACGTGCACCCGCAGACCACGTGCACCCGCAGACCCACGTGCACTCACAGACCACGTGCACTCGCAGACCCACGTGCACCCGCAGACCACGTGCACTCGCAGACCCACATGCACCCGCAGACTCACATGCACTCGCAGACCCACATGCACTGGCAGACTACTATGCAAACCAAAAAAAATGAAGGTCATGTTTCCTGTTCCAAATAGGATACAATTGTTCTTTATTTCTTTTCTATTACTAGTGTAGGTAAATGTGCATTTGCGATGTTATTTCTCAATTTGACTTTGATGCCACAGTAATAATATTTTTATGACTAGAAAACCACAGGAATAATGTGATATGATGTGACAGCTATGCTGAAGATCATAATGATGCATGAACAGCACTGTGATTTTAACATTTGGAACAGAAAATTGTAATATGCAACCGCTGTCCTCTGCAAGCTTTTATATTGGATGTAGTGCACATCAAAATCGCATCTCATGATTGGTTGCTTAAAGAGGTTAAATTTCAGAGTCAGCATGAATTGTATATGTAAGCCATTTAAGGTGCCCCCACTGCACCCACAGGTACTAAATGGTTTTGGTAAAACTGCAAAAAGCAAATCTCTGTATTCGGTGAATTGGCCTAATCCAAAATGATTCCTAGTTCTGCCAGACCTATTTATCTCTCAGATTATGTGCTAATTATCTTTTGGTTACTGTGAAGCCTCCCCAGGTATTACACCATACCTCAGGGCTATAACATATGGCACACTCGTTACAGTGGCTCAAAACTAAGTCCTGTTAGCATGTGGATTGGATTGGATTAGTGTAGGATTTATAGTTATGAGCACATGGATTATACGATTACTATTTTAGGATATATTCACCACAATTCCTGGAGAAGCAGTTCCTGGAGTAGCTCTAAGCACCATCTTGCTTGTACGTGATTCATAACTTTAAGCTCCAGCTGTAAATAATGTTTTACTATTACAATGAACCCAAAAAAAGCTTGTGCGTGCTCATATTTTGCCACTCCCCCACTTTACGTTTTACACTATTTTTTTATTTTATTTTTTGATGCGAGAATGTGGGTAACAAAAAAAATGGCCGCAACATTTGGCCAGTGAAACAATATAGAAACAACAGCGTACAGTTTTCAGTATAGTTTGAGACCAAAGTAGCTGTGCTGGATCTAAAGATGGACATTAATAAACTATATTTGACACTTTATTATCGACTTATATAAGAAACAGCATGCACAGGAGTTATGAAAGTGTGGTTATTAAGAAAATAGAAATTTCCCTGTCACATTCTACATTTCTTAATCCAAGCACATACCCGTGCACCATTATGGAGAACTCGATCCCTTAAAACTGCTGGGAAACCAACCCTTCTGGATGTTTTGATCACCATGGACCCTTCAACTCTCACTGGTTCCTCGATCTGACCTCTGCTCATTTCAGTGATGAGGTCAGCAGGAGTAATAGTGAAAGTTGTGGAGACCACAGAGATAGACAGACTTTGGGGAACCATTTCTCTGCAATTCCCTGCCTGTCAGCCCTTACGTACACTAAGTCAAGCATGCGCAGCTCAGTGTACATTTATGGCACCACTCTATGCCATGATGATGTGACTCTTGTTCATGTGCCGGATTGCTGTCATTGTGGCCCAGCCAACCAAGCAGCCAAAGAGTTTGAATTTTCCTAGAAGTCTATACAGAAGTGAAATTTTAGGCACCCCCTGCAACAGGAATCTCAGTTTTGGGGAGATACTCCCCAAAAGTTGAATACTTCTAAAGGGATTTAGAACCATAACTTTTCTCATTAGAATGTTGAGAGTGCACCAGCTACCTATAAAGAACCAGACCCTCCTAATTAGATTCAGTTTGTACAGGACATGGTGGAGCAAACAGCCGTTTCTTCAGAGCAACAAAAGGTAGGAATTTGCTAGAATGTTTGTTAAAATCCCTTCTTATGCCGCGTACACACGATCGGAAATTCGGCCAGCAAAAAAATTATAAGAGCTTTTGGTCGGAAAATGCGACCGTGTGTATGCTCCATCGGACTTTTGCTGGCGGAATTCCATCCAGCAAAAGATTGAGAGCAGGTTCTCAATTTTTTCGGTCGGAAAAAGTTCCTATCCAAAAATGCAATCGTCTGTACAAATTCTGACGCGCAAAATTCCTACGCATGCTCGGAAACAATTCAACGCATGCTTGGAAGCATTGAACTTAATTTTCTCGGCTCGTTGTAGTGTTGTACATCACCGTGCTCTTGACGGTCGAAAGTTCAGAGAACTTTTATGTGAAGGTGTGTATGCAAGGCAAGCTTGAGCGGAATTCCATCGGAAAAACCATCCAAGTTTTTTCCGACGGAGAATCCGCTCGTGTGTACGCGGCATTAGGGTTTGCCAGGTCTCTGTAAGGAGTTTGTATCCCAAGTCTGTTTCCCATTTATGCATGTATTGATGGTATGGGAAGGGGTCACTTGGCACGTTCACTAGGGTTTTATACATTTTCAAATTAATCCTTTCCTAGCTGAGCCATTTTTATATACAATTTCAAAATGTGTAGGCAGTAAAAAGGTGGAGGATGGTAAAAGCATTTAAGTGAAGTGGCATATTTGTAGATAAGATCAGAAGACCCTTAAGGGAATGGAATATTTTTCCCAAAGTTCAGAGAAAGGAAAAAGAAAGCAATATACTATTCACTCCATCTACCACCGGACGCAATAGAGATTGTTCACTTCAGGGGTGAACCATATTAGGTTAGTGGAAGTTGTGGGATAGTTAAGTTTAGCTCTCAAGAAAACAAAGGAAGATCCTCTGGGAAACGTAGGGGGACAGATTTGCCATCTTTACTGGAGTTTAAACTTTAGGACAAGCTCTAGTGGTAGCCAATGTTATTATACAATAGTCAAAAGAGGCTGAAGAGTATGTTTTTGCTGAAGAGTGAGCTGGGAGAAGTCACTGGCAGACAGAAAGTGTAAATTTGCTCAGTGATTCCATTTCAGACTGACAGGTATCTTTCACTTGTCTAATTAGGTGGAAGTCTTACAGTGCATACAGTAGGTATGCAGAAATCATATTCCTTACAAAGACACATAGGAGTTGATTTACTAAAGGCAAATACACTGTGCATTCTGAAAGTACAATTGCTCCAGAGCTTAGTAAATGAGGAACTTCCATCATCCAATCATGTGCAAGCAAAAATGCTGTTTTTTTTTCTCTGCATGTGATTGGCTATTTTGTCCAAAGTGAAGCTTTACTTCATTTACTAACTTAAGTTGAGCTGCAATTAATTTTTAAGGCCTGGTCGGGTCTATCCCTAAATCTGGGGTTTGATTGCTTATGCCTGCCTTTAAAGGCCCGTACACACGGTCAGAAAATCTGAAGATATATTTCGCCCGATGAACGATCTGCCAATTTTCTGATTGCTAGTATGCTGTTTTTGACAGCCGATTACGAATTTTCAGGCAGACAAAAACTGGATGTGCAGGCTTGAAAATTTTTGTCTGATGTGACCATAACGTCCGATTTTCTTTTCATTAGTATGGTTTTCTGACAAAAAAAATCTGAAGAGCAAGACTAGGCATGCTCAGAAATGAAAGAACACATACAAAACAATTCAACACATCACGTCACTTCTGACGTTGAATTCTGTCGTCAGAAAATTTTCTGACGGTTAGTACCTTCTTCACTTTTGATTTGAGACTAGCATCAAACAAAAAACTGATGAAAATTCGTCCAATAATCTGACCGTGTGTACAAGGCTTTAAGAAATATTCCAGAAAAAGAGTAAAAGGATCAATCACTGATTTATGAATATTTATCTAACCTCCAGAAGGTGTGGCTGGGAAGAAGAAAAATGTTTGGAGGGTCTGATCAGAATCTCTCTCCTGGAGTCTTTCCAATGGGAGGGAGCCTGTGTGTAACAGAAGACCTGCTGCTGTTAGGCCTCGGCATGTGCTAAGGCTGAGGGTCTGAATTAAACAGGACCTAAGGAAACTTGCTGAAAGACATTACCTGTGGAGATTGGGTTGGAGAGGGAACCCTTTCATTGAGGAGTGTTGCAGGGAAGCTGGTTGGGGAGCTGCCACTGGACATTGTGAGTAGGACCTTTTCTTAGAGCTCCAACTGTGCCAGTACATTGAGGGTTAGACACCAGAGGTTGCTGCAAGGACTATGACTGCTTGCATAGAGTCTCAAGCTATCTGGCTGTCCCCTCTACTTCTAGCATTACTTTGAGGCTGCTACTGGAGAGCCTAATACCTCTCAAATAGACTTTACTTAAGAATATGTCCTCCAATACCTGCATGTGTTTTTGGAGTATCCTGCACCCTCATCCCTTTCCCCATGTGTATTTGAGTGCTGCAATGAATCTTCAAAAAGATGCCCCTACACTGAACCTGAGTTTGTTGGTGTGCTCTGAACCCTGTAGGTGGACTGGTAGCCCCTGAAGAGTTAAGGGAGACCTTGGTGATTTCCTGTGGCCCCTCTGGGGGTTAGCGCTACACTGTGGTCAAAAGCCTATAAACGTGAAAAACGTTCTGATAAAGAAAAATTGAAATTGAAATTCTGCTGGAGTATGGCCAGCTTAACACTAGACATTGTACAGCAGTTGGTGCTTTCTACTATGTTTAATAATTATCTGTAACAATTATACAACTGCTAAAGTCAGAATTCCCAAGTGAAATACTTGATTTAGGTTGGCAACTCAGCAGAGAAAAAAATAATAAAAATGACAGTTTGTACATAAAACCCAGCAATGGCAGCTTTAATATTTCCATCTTGACAAGGTGCCTTTGCTTGATATAACCTGCTGAGGTTTTCTTGTATGGAAACATCGTAGTGGTAATAAAGAAAATGTGCCTGCCAGTCATTTAAAATATTTTTTAGGTGTTCTACTAATAAAATCTGTCTTTCAATACTAAATAACGTGCAGAGAAATGTATATGGGGTTTACAGGCAGGTGCTGCTCTCATTTTGCTCATATCTTCACCACCGGAAACCAGGCAGCTGCTGGGAATCTCTGCATATTATTGTCAATTCTCTCCTGTGGGATCACCTGCTGCAATAATTACCAGTGCCAAGGGACACTCAGCAGGAAAGATATAGAGCTGGAACATCTGCAGGCCAAGCACCATAGCTATGATACATGGGGAATCTCTCAGCATCTGACTAATAAATACGTGCATGGTGTCATAAATAGAAACATTCATTTTATGTGTTCACTGTAAATACATCTCTGTTAAATAATAATTTTAAATACACTAAAACTCGAATATTTACAATAATGTAATCGCTAATATAAATCTGTCCTTATAGTGAAACTCTCTTTTGGCTATACAAGGCAAAGGAAAGGGATCACTTATCTAACAGCCCCCCCCCCCCATACTCCCAACACTATATATTCACCTTCCTACCATGTGCATGGGTGAAGATGTGAAAGGAGAAGCCCATAGCCCTTTAAAAGCATCAACAATTTGGTCAGAGTTTACATAAGGCTGTCTTTGCATGGACCGAGTGGCACAACAGAGCGACACTGGAGCAACATGCAGTGCTGTACATGTGGCTGCCTAAGGGGTTAGTTAACTGACCCTTATACTGCATCAAAAGGCCACTGGTACTGCAGTGAAGTGTCAATTTATCCACCAGGCACAGGCCCATTCAGCTCCGTTTCCCACAACTCCCTGGGTTCCTGTACATGCCCAGTGAGTATACATTTTTTAAATTCACTTCCTCAGATGCTCATGAAGACCACACCTGACGAGACAAAGGTATCTGGGCAACCAGGTGAGTGGTCCTCCATTGTCAAAACCGGGGTGTGGTAAGCCTGCCAGAGCCTATTAGTATGTAGCTTTTCCAGGAGACCCAGTTTTTGTGAGAAGCCCCTCCCCAAATGATACCAGAGTACTAGTAGTGGTGTGGCTCTGTGTCCTCAGGGCTGTTCAATGTGTTGTGAGAACTACCCTGGACTTCACTGAGTGGCATGCTGTCTATGAGGATAATTACAAGTGGATGTTTGTGTTCTCAACTGTTTTACTGAAGTAGTGATACTTTGCTAGGCTCTTTGACGTTATAGACTCTAATAAAGACTATACTATGCAGCAATATGTTACCCTGATTAAGCCACGGAGACATTGCTGTGAAGAGTCCATGTTTTTGCAGCTTTCTTATCATGTTATTTGCCATCCTGATCCATGATTGCTTCTAACTTTGCATCTGTTTAGAAAAAATGCACTCCCTGTCTGATGCTATGTGATGTTCTTAGTAGTATAGTACAAAAAAACGATTATTGTCCTCTCCCTGGCAGTGTACATTGTTTCCACTTCACTGTGATCTGATAGGAGGAAGTATAACCCAGTCTGGCACCTCTGTTTTCATTTGACTGCTCTGTTACTGTATGTCGTGTAGATGCGACATGGAATTTAGAAAAAAAAAAAAAAACAATAACTATGCAAGTTGTTACTAAGTTCTGTTTAGTTAGATATTCATTAACATACAAAGGTAAATGAAAACTCATTGGGGGTCATTTACTATAGCGCCGGGAAGTACCGGGTGCTATTACAAGTAATAGCGCCCATTTTAGGCAATTAAGATTTCAACAGGCGAACGTGCGAATGAAAAAGAACACTATTAGCGATGAACGTACGTTAGTAAATTTGAAATCGGCGCTAATTCGCGATTCCATGGATATGCAAATGCCAATTTCTACTAAGTTATTATATAGCACTGCACTGCAACCATGATTCATGTATGCGAAAGAAACATTTTTATGTGAGATGTGCTCTACCTCCTGTTGTATATTGCAATTAGTATTCTTAGTTTTTTCCTTCTTTTGCTAACGAATGCAGTTATGAATGATTATTACAGAGTAATGTCTGCTATTCTGTAAAGTTACATGTATTGAACATTTAGGTTACCTATTTGTTGTATGTTGTTTTTTTCATGTTTTTTTATTTAATTTTCTATTTAGGTGACTATAAAGTGGTAATTATTTATGTTCATTCTTTAATCATACTACACTATTATGCAGGTCTCAGTGTACTTAGCACAATGGCTTGGTGGTCTGCTCAGATGTCTCCACAGCAATCAAGGTATGAGTTAAAATCTCAGCCAACCTACCATTCACCAGCTGTGTTTATTTTTTCAGTGCACAAACAAATTAAAATAAACAAACAAAGAAATGTAAACTGCCCGTTAACTAGTGTATGATGTTTTGATCACCAATACAATCTTTTAGTATCCCTCAGAAGGCCCCAGTTTTTCAAGGTACAAGTGCAGACCACTAGCCTGTTGGGCTGAGCACAATCACACATAGAAAATACATTTACTAGTGTTTGATGTTTCTTCTCCCCGAGCCATCTCTCCTGCCGCCGCCATCTTCTCCCGCTGCTGTGTTCTTCTGCGCAGCTGGTTACCCGCTATTAAAAAAAAAACGCTCTTCTTCTGTGGCGGTCTTCCGTGGCCATCCGATGATGTCACCCGGAGAGATGTAAGAGACACCACACAGCGGGTGACAACACAGCGGAGGAAGACTGCCACAGAACAAGAGCGCCTTTTTTTATTAGCGGGTAGCTGGTGGCACGGAAGAACACAGCAGCTGGAGAAGACTACAGCGGCAGGAGAGATGGTGGCAGGAGAGATGGCTCGGAGAGAAGATGGCGGTGGGGAGACAGCGGCAGGAGAAGATGGCTCAGGAAAGAAGACGGCTCAGAGCTTTTTTACAATAAAGAACTTGTCAAAAACCGGCTATTGATTTTTTTACATTTCACTGCTGTTTTAGGTGTTATGATGTACATTCACATGGGGGGGCAAAATCTCGGGGCCCCCTTGTTAACGGAGGCTTCCAGATTCTGATAAGCCACCTGCCTGCAGACCCTGACAACCACCGGCCAGGGTTGTCGGGAAGAGGCCCTTGTTCCCATCAACATGTACGGCGATACCACATGTGGGAGACTTTTCCACAGCGTGGCCACATACAGAGGACCAACATGCAGGGAGCACCGTCAGGTGTTCTAGGGGCATACGTTTCTAATCTAATTTGACTACCTAGTACACTTTGAGGCACTGTAGTGGCATGGATGTGGCATGGATAATAACTGATGTGGCAAGGATGAGCATGAATGGGTATGCCACTTGCCCCCATCTATAGCTGGCTATCACTTTAAAAAGCATTGGAAGGCTAACAACAAAGGCGTACCCTTTTTGTATGACTGTAGTGTCTTATGGTCATGCAATGCACTTGCACCTTTGCAGCCATTGTGCTATATGCTGGATGTTCAGTGTGCCCATGTACCTTTGAGAAGGGGTGGCTCCCCTTCAGTCCACCTGATCTCACCTATTCATCAAAATGCATGTGCCTCCACTGTGGGGACACTTATAAGTTATTGTTAGGTACCACAGATACCAGGGTGCCTTGACGAGGCTCTGTGGCTTTACTTGGTTATCTGCGGGCTGGTTGGTAAGTTAAGCTTGGTTTTTTTCTTGGATTAATCCTTGGCCTTGTTTATAACTGTTGTTAGCCTGCCAATGCTTCTTACCGTGATAGCCAGCTATAGATGAGGGCAAGTGGCGTACCCTTTTTGTATCATTCCCATGCAGATCCTTGACCCCTAAGGATCCAATCACACCATATGAGTTGGGCTGCATAGAGCAGTATTGCCCAATGCAGTCCCAATGCATAGACAAGGCAATTTGCTGTATGTGCTAATGTTTCAACACACCAATTTAAAACCTAACCTCCTTTCTAAGTAAAAGTAAATCCTAAAAATGAATTTCTCTTTTTTACCCCCTTTTGGTTTATTAAATATACATTGGAAGTGTTTTGTTAAATCTGTGTGTAAGTGTAAAAATTACCTGTTGATCCTTCCAGAACTTTACCACACTTTCTGTCCTAGCTTACAACCTTGCTCCTCCATGGATATAGTAAAATGAGTTACCACTGTCACCCTTGGACAAGAAATGTGTCACTGGCTGCATTGCCAGGTGAAAATGGAAGGGGAAAGGGGAAAAAGCCTGATAAAAGAAAAACTAAAGCAGCCGGTGCTTCTAGGAACTGATAAGGTACTTCCTATTCAGTTTCAATATACTTTAAAATATATCCTAAGGACCTAACTTTTTAAACCCTAACCTTACCCTTAAAATGTAATCAACACCTGCAATCTTGTCCTTACCCTATCAATGATGAAAGCAGACTGCCCTGCACTGAGAACCACCAATGCAAGCACAGCTGCTTTGCCATTGATTTGTAAAGTGTAAATGTTCTGACCAAAGTGCCCACAAACAACGTATGTATTGAGCTGAACGGCTCAGTTCTCATATCAATGGTTGGGGCATTTCAGGGTCACCGGGGCAGCCCATTATATTCTATTGTTTTTCCTAGTTAAGCCGCAGGCAGAAAAGCACACAAATTTGAATGTTCTTCTGTAGCTAGCACAGTGAGCATAGGCTAACTCAGCATTTGAGGTCTGTATATTATTTGATCATTTTAAATATATAGTGTAAGCACAAGTAGTTTTCTCTATATATATAAAATTGTTGTACTAACAGATTGATACACCGTGGAGAGGTTTAAGCACCCTAAAAATAATCTATTGTTGGTTGCTAAATGGTGTAGATAATAGTGGTGTGCAGACCTGTATTGCTAATTACATCTGTATATTATTTGGTACCTTTAAATAGGAGGGTTGATAAAGAACATCTATATATACAGTATCTCACACAAGTGAGTACACCTCTCACATTTTGTAAAAATTTTACTATATCTTTTCATGTGACAACACTGAAAAAATGACACTTTGCTACAATGTAAAGTAGTGAGTATACAGCTTGTATAACAGTGTAAATTTGCTGTCCCCTCAAAATAACTCAACACACAGCCATTAATGTCTAAACCCCTGGCAACAAAAGTCAGTACACCCCTAAAAGTGAAAATGTCCACCACACCTGTGAAGTGAAAATGTCCAAATTGGGCCCAATTAGCCATTTTCCCTCCCAGGTATCATGTGACTCGTTAGTGATAAAAGGTCTCAGGTGTGAATGTGGAGCAGGTGTGTTAAATTTGGTATTATCGCTCTCACTCTCTCATACTTGTCACTGGAAGTTCAACATGGTGCCTCATGGCAAAGAACTCTCTGAGGATCTGAAAAAAAGAATTGTTGCTCTACGTAAAAATGGCCTAGGCCATCAGAAGATTGCCAAGACCCTGAAACTGAGCTGCAGCACGATGGCCAAGACCATACAGCAGTTTAACAGGACAGGTTCCACTCAGAACAGGCCTCGCCATGGTCGACCAAAGAAGTTGAGTGCACGTGTTCAGCGTCATATCCAGAGGTTGTCTTTGGGGCAGAGGTTATAGGGGTGGGGGGTCAGCCTGTCAATGCTTAGAGCATACACCGCAGACTGCATCAAATTGGTCTGCATGGCTGTCGTCCCAAAAGGAAGCCTCTTCTAAAGATGATGCACAACAAAGTCTGCAAACAGTTGGCTGAAGACAAGCAGACTAAGGACATGGATTACTGGAACCATGTCCTGTGGTCTGATCAGACCAAGATAAACTTATTTGGTTCTGATGGTGTCAAGCGTGTGTGGCGGCAACCAGCTGAGGAGAACAAAGACTGTCTTGCCTACAGTCAGGCATGGTGGTGGGAGTGTCATGGTCTGTGGCTGCATGAGTGCTGCCGACACTGGAGAGCTACAGTTCATTGAGGGAACCATGAATGCCAACATGTACTGTGACATACTGAAGCAGAGCATGATCCCCTCCCTTCAGAGACTGGGCCGCTGGGCAGTATTCCAACATGAGAAGGACCCCAAACACACCTCTAAGATGACCACTGCCTTGCTAAAGAAGCTGAGGGTAAAGGTGATGGACTGGCCAAGTATTTCTCCTGACCTAAACCCTAGTGAGCATCTGTGGGGCATCCTCAAATGGAAGGAGGAGGAGCGCAAGGTCTCTAAAATCTACCAGCTCTGTGATGTCATCATGATGGAGTGGAAGAGGACTCCAGTGTCAACCTGTGAAGCTCTGAACGCCATGCCAAAGGGGGTTAAGGCAATGCTGGCAAATAATGGTGGCCACATAAAATTTTGACACTTTGGGCCCAAATTGGACATTTTCACTTAGGGGTGTACTCACTTTTGTTGCCAGCGGTTTAGACATTAATGGCTGTGTGTTGAGTTATTTTGAAGGGACAGCAAATTTACACTGTTATACAAGCTGTACACTCACTACTTTACATTGTAGCAAAGTGTCATTTCTTCAGAGCTGTCACATAAAAAGATATCATAAAATATTTACAAAAATGTGAGGGGTGTACTCACTTGTGTGAGATACTGTAGATTATATACCTATATCTATATCTATATAAATATATATATATATATAGAGAGAGTTATAGTGCCTTGAAAAAGTATTTATACCCCTTGAAATTTTCCACATTTTGTCATATTACAACCAAGAACGTAACTGTATTTTATTGGGATTTTATGTGACAAACACACATAAAGTGGCACATAACTGTAAAGTGGAAGGAAAATAATAAATGGTTTTCAAAAGTTTTTACAAATAAATATCTGAAACATGTGGGGTGCATTTGTATTCAGCCCCCTTTACTCTAATACCCCTAACTACAATCTAGTGAAACCAATTGTCTTCAGAAGTCACAATTAGTAAATAGAGTCCATCTGTGTATAATTGAATCTCAGTATAAATACAACTGTTGTGTGAAGCTCTCAGAGGTTTGTTAGAGAACCTTAGTGAATAAACAGCATCATGAAGGCCAAGGAACACACCAGACAAGTCAGGGATAAAGTTGTGGAGAAGTTTAAAGCAGTGTTAGGTTTAAAAAAAAAATATCCCAAACTTTGAACATCTCATGGAGCACTGTTCAAGCCATCATCCAAAAACGGAAAGAGTATGGCACAACTGCAAACCTCCCAAGACATGGTCATCCACCTAAACTGACAGGCCTGACAAGGAGAGCATTAATCAAAGAAGCAGCCAAGAGGCCCATGGTAACTCTGGTGGAGCTGCAGAGATTCCCCTCCTCCCTTTTTAACTCCTTTGGGTATCTTCCCCACTTTGTGTCCTCGGAAAATTAACACTGCACATCACCCTGAACACACCATCCCCACCGTGAAACATGGTGGTGGCAGTATCGTGTTGTGGGGATGTTTTTCTTCAGCAGGGACAGAGAAGCTGGTCAGAGTTGATGGGAAAATGGATGGAGCCAAATACAGGACAATCTTAGAAGAAAACCTGTTAGAGTCTGCAAAAGACTTGAGACTGGGGTGAAGGTTCACCTTCCAGCAGGACAATGACCCTAAATACTGTATACAGCCAGAGCTACAATGGAATGGTTTAGATCAAAGCATATTCATGTATTAGAATAGCCCATTTAAAGTCCAGACCTAAATCCAATTGAGAGTCTGTGGTAAGACTTGAAAATTGCTGTTCACAGAAGCTCTCTTTCAAATCTGACAGATCTTGAGCTATTTTGCAAAGAAGAATGGGCAACAATGTCACTCTCTAGATGTGCAAAGCTGGTAGAGACATCCCCAAAACGACTTGCAGGTGTAATTGCAACGAAAGGTGGTTCTACAAAGTAAGGACTCTCAGGGGGCTGAATACAAATGCACACCACACTTTTCACATATTTATTTGTAAAAAATGTTGAAAACCATTTATCACTTTCCTTCCACTTCACAATTCTGTGCTACTTTGTATTGGTTAAACCAGATATTTGGGGGGCACACGCTAAAAGATGCATTAAAGATGGTGCAGCCATAAGACTATACAACAGAACAAAATATTACAGCGCACAAATGCAAAAAAGACATTTACCTCCCGCGAGGCTTATTAAAGCACCTGAACATTTTCAAAAGACATTATCAAAAAATATGGGGATTTGGTCACACCATTTTGCTATATTGTGCTTAAGCCCACTTACTGCGACAAAGTACCCCATGATTAGTGGGTCCTACACTATCCATAGAGTGGGAGATCCTACTTCTCTGAACCATGAGAGCAATACACTCCTCTATATGGGAGAACTGAGGTCTCCACCCATGACACAGGTGGACATGAGAGGCACTGATGAGGGAGTGGGGTGCTCCTCGCCCAAAATGATTTGGTCAGAATCCATACAATAGACAGAGAAGTTATTTGGGAGGCACACCCTAAAAGATGCATTAAAGATGGTGCAGCCATAAGACCATACAAGAGAACATAATATTACAGCGCACACATGCAAAAAAGACATTTACCTCCTGCAAGGCTTATTAAAACACCTGAACATTTTCAAAAGACATTATCAAAAAATATGGGGATTTGGTCACACCATATTGCTATATGGTGCTTGCTTAAGCCCACTTACTGGGGTACTTTGTCGCAGTAAGTGGGCCTAAACACCATATAGCAATATGGTGTGACCAAATCCCCATATTTTTTGATAATGTCTTTTGAAAATGTCTTAAGAGTGGTCCCTGCGGCGGATTCACCGCAAGATCACTTTTATGCCCTCCACCGCTTACCGGAGCCTTCGGCAGTGGAGGAGGCGATCAGAGGCTGTCACTAGCTGGGTATGGAGATGAGTGAGGGGAAGATGGCCCCCACCTGTCTCCATTTCATTGCAGGGCGGAAGCAATATCAAAACGTCACTTCAGCCCATAGCTCTTAAAAGTCCATTTTTAAAAAAAAAAAATTTTAAAATGACAATTTTTTTTTTATTGCATTTTAGGTCTTTTTGACCCCAGATCTCATATTTAAGAGGTCCTGTCACACTTTTTTTTATTATGACAAGGAATATGTACATTCCTTGTAATAGGAATAAAAGTGACACAATTTTTATTTTATTTTTTTAAAAAAACAGTGTAAAAATAAAGAATAAAAGGTAAAATAAATAAGAAAAAAAAATGTTTTAATCGCGCCCCGTCCCGCCGAGCTCGCGTGCAAAAGCGAAAGCATACGTGAGTAGCGCCCGCATATGAAAACCACACATGTGAGATATCGCCGCGATCGGTAGAACAAGAGCAATAGCCGGAGATCTCCTCTGTAACTCAAAACATGCAACCTGTAGAATTTTTTAAACGTCACCTATGGAGATTTTAAGGGGTAAAAGTTTGTCGCCATTCCACGAGCGGGCGCAATTTTGAAGCGTGACATGTTGGGTATCAATTTACTCGGCATAACATCATCTTTCACAGTTAAAAACAATTTGGCTAACTTTACTGTTGTCTTATTTTTTAATTCAAAAAAGTGTAACTTTTCCAAAAAAAGTGCGCTTGTAAGACCGCTGCGCAAATACAATGTGACAGAAAGTATGGCAACGACTGCCATTTTATTCTCTAGGGTGTTAGAAAAAAAATGTATAATGCTTGGGGGTTCTAAGTAATTTTCTAGCAAAAAAACTATTTTTAACTTGTAACCACTTAAGGACCGAGCCAAAAAGAGGCTCGGTCCTTAAGTGGTTAAAAATCCTGACTCGGTTTGCGAGTGTTGTCTTGCAAAACGAGCAGGATTCAAGCCTCTGCGGTGTGCAGTACCACATTTGGCCAGAGGTGCGGGGTGTCGGTGACACTAGGAGCCGCTCTGTTCCCGAGTATTTTCGAGCCTTTTCGAGGGTTTCCAAGAGCATCTGAGCGGTCTCCGAGTATTTCCAAGTCTCTCCGGCGCCCTCCCACCTCTGGCCACATGCGGTACTGCATACAACAGAAGTCAATGTGGAACGAATTATCTTCGTTTCCATTGACTTCTATGGGGAAACACGCTTTGATATGCAAATGCTTTGGATTACAAGCATTCTCCTGGAACGGATTATGCTCGTAATCCAGGTTCCACTGTATTTCACTTTCCTTCACCTCCTTTTTTCCATTCCATTATCCTTCTTCTGAAGTTCTGGTTTTGTCATTTTATTTAAAGGGGTTGTAAAGGTAAAAATTTTTTCACCTTAATGCATTCTATGCATTAAGGTGAAAAAACTTTTGACAGTACCGCCGCCCCCAGCCCCCCCGTTTTACTTACCTGACGCCTCGAATCTTCGCTGCTCGTTCTTGTCATCTTCGCTGCAGCTCAGCCTGGTCGCTGATTGGCTGCAGTGGATGGATTGAAAGCAGCACAGCCATTGGCTCGCGCTGCTGTCAATCACATCCGATGACGCGGCGCGCCGGGGGGCGGGGCCGAGTGATACAGCGAGCGGCTATAGCCGCCGGCTGTATCACGGGAGCGCGCCCGCAAGCACTCACCACCATGCGAGGGAGCTCGCATTAAGGTGGTGAATGCTTGCGGGGAGGAGCTGAAACAGCCGCCGAGGGACCCCAGAAGACCAGGTTCGGGGCCACTCTGTGCAGAACGAGCTGCACAGTGAAGGTAAGTATAACATGTTTGTTATTTTTTTTTTTTTTTTTAAATTACCTTTACAACCGCTTTAACAGTATTTTTAATAAATGTTTTGGACCTTTCACCTTGAAAAGGTAAAGGTCCCTAGCAGTTTCAGATCTAAGGCCAGTTTACAGTGGGAATCTCACAGGAATGCGATGCGCTGCACATCCCTGTCCAATTTGCAGTGCGGTGCAACTTGCGCCCATTTATTTTTAATGAGATCCTATTGCACTGCACCGCACTAAAAGTATTGCATGCACTACTTTTGGAAACTCACTGCAACCGGATCCCATGGTACTTCTGGTATCCTGGTTTATGAGTGTATACTGTTTTCAATGGAGCTATTCACACAGGTGCGTAAAAATGCATTCAGATCCATAATGCAGAATCCAAAGATCTGCTTCTAAGAACATGTGTTTTACGCACTTGCGCCTATAAATGCAACTATACATGCTTGTAAGCATGTAAATTAAGTCTAAACAAAGGGGAAAAATAAACTATCATATCATGTTTAAATGTATCTATATGCAAGTATATTACTGATCATTGCGCAGGAACTTTTCTCCTAGAAAACACGTGTAAAATGTTTATGGCCGAGTGATGAAACCAGAATAAATTGCACAACATCATGTAATAAATTGGTTCTTTTGTATAGCGGTTTCAGTTCAAGTAAGGTTTAGAGACTGTATTTCTAAAAAAAGATTTCTGCCAATTCTTTCTGAAAGGACAAAGCTGAAGAAATAAAGCATTGTGCTTCACAATTAGATGTGAATGGCTGAACTTTCCAGTGGCACTGCCAATGATTTTAAGTAAATAATAAGTAATGTTTGTGTCAGCATGGATGAAAAGCAAAACGGCTTAATGGATATTGTTGTGGCATTTTAAGCATTCTGAACCTCGAGTCATAATTGATTTCCCCATTCCAAGCTATGCAGCAAATAATTAAATGTAATAACATCTGGGAAACGCATCTACAATGGCAATTACTCTGCTTTTGTTTTTCAAGCATTTAAACATTCTTTGCAAGTGATTAGCATGTGGTTGAGTTCAAATTATGGACTACTTCTGCTAATTAAATGTAATGCATAAAATAAACAGACCACCAAGGTGAACCAATGTTTTCTTAGGGCTAAATGACATGGGAGATTTTAATCTCACTAACAATTTGTGCTCATTCGTGAACCGAAGGGTTCCCGGTGTGTGTTTCTTTATATCATCAATATACATTTCTAAGACAGATTGAGATTGTGTTCTTCCTTTGACAAATACCTTTATTAGAGTAGATCTAAACCTAGTCACTAAAATCTCATAAAAGCTTTAAAATGTTACTAAACCCAGGACCCTGCATTCACGATATCTGGTCTCCCACAGTACACAGAACGGCGCTTTAGCGCTGTATTAGTGGCGCTTTAGTGCCGCTTTTCGCCCGCTAGCGGGGCGGTTTTAACCCCAAAAAAGAGTTAAAAACTCCCATTTTGCAGAGCTTTCAAAACGCTTTTAAGGAGTTTTGGAAGCGCTGTCCATTCATTGCAATGGGAGGGGCATTTTGGGAGCGCTAAATGCAACCCGCCCCAAAGATGCTGCTTGCAGGACTTTTGTTAACGTCCCACAAGCGCACCGCCCGAGTGTAAAAAGTCACACTGCAGTGAATCGGAGGCGGTTTTTAGGCGCTTAGCAGAGGTTTTTTTCCAGCGCTAAAGCGCATGAAAACCTCCCCAGTGTGAAAGGGGTCTTTTTCTGGGACAAAATTATACATGGCATGATGAGTTTCTGCATATTTTAGAGTAAATATGCAATTCCAAATTAAACAAAAACTACATTTTTTCAAAAATATTTTGGCCACTAGGGTACCTGTACTTAAAGCGGGGTTCCCATTTAAAAAAAAAAAAATTAAACGTCAACAGCTACAAATACTGCAGCTGCTGACTTTTAATCAGACACTTACCTGCCCCAAGGTCCAGCAATGTGGGGGATCGAAGCCCCGCTCATCCCCCCTCCGCTCGGCGGCACCGGCATTTTAACTGTGGGTGCCCGGCTGTGGCTTCACAGCCGGGCACCCACTACACATGTGCGAGCCGCGCCGTCACTGGCCCCGCAATCATCTGGGACTGGTCAGGTGTCCCAGTGATTGACAAGAGGGAGGGGGGAGAGGTGATCTCACTTCCTGCACCGAGGAGGCACCGAAGGAGGCAGACTACGAGTGACCCCCTAGCAACAGGCATTTTGAGGTGAGTAAAAAAAAAAAAAAATTTTCTCCAAATGTTTTTTTTTAATTGTTTTTTAAGCACATTACTAATTTGTTTTTTTTGGGTGGAACTCCACTTTAAAAGTGGCAAATCCATAGGCCCAAATTCTCATTTAGAGGGACTGCCTTTCTTTTGGAACCAAATTCCCCAGTTTCTCTTTTCTCCTCAATTCTCCATCTGCATGCTCTGATGGGTAGACCTCTATAAAAATGTATTATTTAAATGCCAAGTGTGTTATACCAACCCTTTCATCCAACCATTTCTTATTTTGAAAAAACGTTATAAAGAAAAGCAGTGGGAAAAAAAAGCTTATGAGTTTTACCAATAATTTTTTGTATATTCATACTTCATGGTCTACGTAACCTGCAGTGTGTCAGAGATGTGTCCTTTGCCTACATACTTAAACTGCATTTAAAACAAAAGCAAAATTGTAATACTGTATATTGAAGCTTTCCAATGCTTAAATGTGGAGGGTACATTTGTTTTCTTGTTTAGGCTTTTTTTTCCTTATAATTTTACTTGGTGATCCAGGCAGTAAGCTTGTTGTTTTTCAACTTCCCGGTATTACTTTAATGCTAAAAGTTATCCCTCATTCTCAAAGTTGGGTGATATGCTACTCCTTGCAAACAGCTCAGAGCAAATGTATGGTTGATTTATTTATTGGATAGGGTGGTTTGCTGATGAATATAATTACGCGGGGTGTAATGACTTGTAGGTGTTCTGAAAACACAAGAGTTGATTTACTAAAACTGGAGAGTAAAAAAAGTTGGTGCATAGTAGCCAATCAGCTTCTAACTTCAGCTTGTTCAGTTAAGCTTTGACAAAAAATCTGGAAGCTGATTAGCTTCCATACAGAGCTGCACCATATTTTGCACTCTCCAGTTTTAGTAAATCAACACCACAGTGTTATAGAACACATTCTAGTCCTGGCCAGCTTAGTTAAAAGAATAGTATGGCCAAAGCTCTTCTGGCCATACTTCTCCAATGGATCACATTAATGCACTTAGTTATGCACTCCTGTGACTCAGATCACAGATAATGTAACTCAGCCGATCCAGGCTCTGTAGGGATCCCGACAATAATGTTGGGATCCATCTAGATGCCTGACTGGAAGTTGAGAGCATAAACCAGCTGCTCCTCTCCCCTCCACAGTCCGTGTAAGGAAAGGCCTTCTGTGCACAGGCTAAAACAGATTCCTTTTTGGGCTTGCAGAAATTGGGCATTGGCTAATGCTTATGCGCTTGCGCAAACTCGTGCACGCGCACGCGAGCCGTCGCGCATTCTTGTGCACGATGGTGCACATGTGGTCCTGTGACAGATGTTGGTGCCAACCAGACTTTAAACTCAGCCAATGCTCAAGTCCAGTGCTGCTTCATTTTTTAGCCTCCTGTGTTCCTGTTATCCTGTATGCTGATTGCAGTTACTGACCCGGCTCATCTGACCACTCTATCTGCGCCAACCCTGACTTGTCCTTGAGTCCAAACTATTTTCTCAGTTTTGGATAAAGGTGAGGAGAATAAGTTTTTTTGTTAGTTTTTTTACTGCTATCTGTGGCTCTGTTAGAGAGATTTAAGCCTACACACTAATAGTACTGACAGTTCCGGTTTGAGCCACTGTGCTAACGATCCAATGCTACTACAGCGATCTACCCCATTGAGCTGTTGTGTTGAAACAGGGGAACGCCCCCCCCCACCCCCAGACCACTGCGATCAGCGCTCTCCTCTATTGGCCGAAAGTGCTGATCAGGAGTCGGTTGGCTGCTGGTTTTCCAAACGGCCGGCTTCTATCCGACCGGCTGACATACACACGGGCCGAACGTCAACAATGTCTCCTGACATTCGGCCCTTGTGTATTAGGCATTACCCTCTTTTCTTGTGTTGCTGGTTTTATACCATGCAGGAGTATTGTTGAAATCTCCAACCTCAGCACAGACAGAAAAACAAATGCTCATCTTTAGTAAAGTAAAGCAAGCAAATAATCCAGGAGAGATTTTTAGTCCTCTAAGTATTGCTGTTGCAGATTTTTGTGGGCTGGTAAATTGTTGGCAGCAAAACAGGAAATAAGGGTACCTCTCTTTAAGGCAGCCCCAGGTAGCAGTAAAAAAATCATACAGGAGAATCATTCTCTGCTTTATCCAAATTTTTTTTTTAAGTTTTTGAGCTTGATAAGACTATAAATAACTTTTTACTTGCTGTATTTTTGATTATATTTTTATGAGTTTTAATTTTCTGTGCAGCATTTTGTGGAGTTCACGCCCAACAAATATAACACACAAAGGAGCTACAGAGTCTGCAGAATCTTGAGCACAGAAACTTGTAATAACTCTCTGTGATTTAAAATGCCTAAAATAATATAGCGGTATGCAGCCTGATAACCGCAGCAAGGAAAGGATAATTACATAACTATGCTGCCTACGAAAAGGAGATTTTAAATACAATAGTGGTGGAAAAAGCTGTTTTTAAGATGTTCAGGTTCAACGAAAAGATGTGTAATTTAAAATGAAACTTTTGTTCTAAGAAGAACATGGCATAGGAAGGATACACTGGGATAAAAAGGTTGGAAGAATTGCATTATTCTGGTTATTTTACAATCCAGGCTTTTAAATGATATCCCAGTGGCTTGTGATAGGGTATGTGCACATGAAGCATTGTTACACCTAGTTCAAATCTTCCTTTATCCCTAGAAACATGATGAAAATTAGAGCAGTAGATTAGTAGTGTACTTTCGATTGCTGCTGGAATGCACAAATAGAGAATTAGACTATCCAGAGAGATGCAGTCCTCCAATCATTCACAAGGTTACTGAGGCCTCACAAACACAGGAGCCAACTGAAACTCAAATATTTTTTTTTTGCATATATTTATGTAGTATTTTTTATATTTTGAAATGTGTTTTTTTTCCTATCATTTATACCGTGTAAAAATATTTTCATCTAGCAGGTGATGAGTATGCAGTTGATTCCTGAGGAAGCTCAAGCTGATTGGGGCTAAACATGTAGGTGGTCACAACACCACGTGATGCCTCTGACATCATGGATGATGCAGCTCCGCATACCTGCACATTCTCTATGCACCCACTGAGGACAATGGGTTCCATTATTGAATAGGCACCGCAACACTGATTCCACAGCAATTACACCAGATGGTTGGAGACCACCTCAGTCTCTGAGAGAGACCCGAGCAACCAAGCATCAAAATCGCCAACCTATGTCTTGATCCCTGTGAGCCGCATACCTGCGAGAGCAGTCCTCTCCTCCGGCAATCCAGGAAGCAGAACAGCTTGTATATAGTGGTCAGGTGAGCGGACTCATTGGTCTCCTATGTTTCTTACAGCACTGGCGCACTTTACTGTAGGTTTTTCAAGTATGCTGCTGTTACATAGTTACATAGTAGGTGAGGTTGAAAAAATTCCATCCAGTCCAACCTATGTGTGTGATTATATGTCAGTATTACATTGTATATCCCTGTACGTTGCGGTCGTTCAGGTGCTTATCTAATCGTTTTTTGAACTATTGATGCCCCCCGCTGAAATCACCGCCCGTGGAAGGGAATTTCACATCCTTGCTGCTCTTACAGTAAAGAACCCTCTACACAGTTTAAGGTTAAACTTCTTTTCTTCTAATTTTAATGAGTGGCCACGTGTCTTATTAAACGCCCTTCCGCAAAAAAGTTTTATCCCTATTGCGGGGTCACCAGTATGGTATTTGTAAATTGAAGTCATATCCCCTCACAAGCGTCTCTTCTCCAGAGAGAATAAGTTCAGTGCTCGCAACCTTTCCTCATAACTAATATCCTCCAGACCCTTTATTAGCTTAGTTGCCCTTCTCTGTACTCGCTCCATTTCCAGTACATCTTTCCTGAGAACTGGTGCCCAGAACTGGACAGCATACTCCAGGTGAGGCCAGACCAGAGATGTATATCAGCATTAACAATACATAAATAACCATTGTCACAATACGGTGCTGATACTCACAGAGACTCTATTAACATTCTTTTGAGTCTTTATATTACCTTACCAGTCACGCTATTTACTTTCATCCTCAACCCTGTAGGGGAATGACTATACTCTTTTTTTGTGTGAATGTATAAACTCTGAGTTACCTGGTGACTAAATCCTGTATTTTGCTGCTGATTGTAGGGGCACAGTATACTTTATTGTATAGGCCCATGTGTATACCACTGGCAATTAACCCCCCCTTTTTAAAGCTCATCTCAATGTAGTGAGTGTGACTCTGGGTGCATGTGTACTGTGTGGTCGCACCTTTGTTTATCCAGACAACATTGTCTTTTTTAAATACAACTAGGGTGAAGGTGGCAGTGGAGATTTTTACCCAGAATTTTTGTATTAGCAACTTTTTGATTAAAGATCTCATGATTAAGCTGCATGGTTCTAATGTGACTTCCTTTCTTTTGGGTCCTTACCCCCAAAACCTACCTTTATGTTCTTTCGAGTCATCTGGATCACACCTTATTAGGTGAGTCAGCAATCATCTGGGACGTTGTGCTTTTTGGCTATACTCAAGCCCTACAGTGCTTACAAAAACTAGTGAGATATTGTCAAACACCTTTTGGTTAATTCCTATGTTTTTATGGATAATCAAGGCACTTAGCCTTGTTTTCATGTCAGAGGTGTGGCTTTTTGGCCACAATTATTCCATGAAGACCACTTCTGGCTAGACTTCTCTGAACAGTAGATGGGTGCATTTGAGCCCCGCTGGTTATCACCAGTTATGTGCTGAACTGGCACTGCTGGACATCTTTCCGATATTTGGAGGAAATAAGCAGTATGTGTCTTTCATCTGCTGCATTAAGTTTCCTTGGCTGACCACTGCATCTACAGTCATCAATGTTGCCCAATCAATGGTGTCCTCAATGCTAAGATGTATAGGGTGTTACTTATCCATCATGCCATACCATCAGGGAAGGTGTGTTTGGCCCCACATTTATTCTGCAGCAGCACAACAACCCCAAACATACAGCCTATGTCATTAAGAACTACAGTTGTGCTCATAAGTTTACATACCCTGGCAGAATTTATGATTTCTTGGCCATTTTTCAGAGAATATAAATGATAACACAAAAACTTTCACTCATGCTTAGTGTTTGGCTGAAGCCATTTATTATCAGTCAACTGTGTTTACTCTTTTTGAATCATAATGGCAACAGAAACTACCAAAATGACCCTGATCAAAAGTTTACATACCCCCGTTCTTAATACCATGTATTGCCCCCTTTAACGTCAATGACAGCTTGAAGTCTTTTGTGGTATTTGTGGATGAGGCTCTTTATCTTCTCAGATGGTAAAGGTGCCCATTCCTCTTGGTAAAAAGCCCCCAGTTCCTGTAAATTCTTGGGCTGTCTTGCATAAGCTGCACGTTTGAGATCTCCCCAGAGTGGCTCAATTATATTGAGGTCAGGAGACTGAGATGGCCACTCCAGAACCTTCACTTTATTCTGCTGTAGCCAATGACAGGTCGTCTTGGCCTTGTGTTTTAGATCATTGTCATGTTGGAATATCCAAGTACGTCCCATGCGCAGCTTCCAGGCTCATGAATGCAAATGTTCTTGCAGTATTTTTTGATAACATACTGCATTCATCTTGCCAACAATTTTGACAACATTTTCTGTGCCTTTGTAGCTCCCACATCCCCAAAACATCAGCGATCCACCTCCGTACCTTTCATCCTAGACATCTCCAAATTTAGCGTGTATGGTTGTGGCCAAAAAGCTAAATTTTGGTCTCATCACTCCAAATGACTTTGTGACAGAAGGTTTGAGGCTTGTCTCTGTGCTGTTTGGCGTATTGTAAGCGGGATACTTTGTGGCATTTGCATAGTGATGGCTTTCTTCTGGCGACTCGACCATGCAGCCCATCTTTCTTCAAGTGTCTCCTTATTGTGCATCTTGAAACAGCCACACCACATGTTTTCAGGGAGTCCTGTATTTTACCTGAAGTTTCACCCGAAGAATTTTCCTGGCAGTTGTGGCTGACAACTCAGTTGGTCTACCTGACCGTGGTTTGGTTTCAACAGAACCCCTCATTTTCCACTTCTTGATTAGAGTTTGAACACTGCTGATTGGCATTCTCAATTCCTTGGAAATCTTTTTATATCCCTTTCCTGTTTTATACAGTTCAACTACATTTTCCCACATATCCTTTGACAATTCTTTTGCTTTCCCCATGACTCAGAATCCAGAAATGTCAGTGAAGCACTGGATGAAAAATGCAAGGGTCTGTTAGGAGTCCAGAAACGCATTGGCCTTTTATACACACACTAATTACAAGCAAACAGATCACAGGTGAGGATGGTTACCTTTAATAGTCATTCAAACCCCTTTGTGTCAACTTGTGTGCATGTTATCAGGCCAAAATCACCAGGGTATTTAAACTTTTGATCAGGGTCATTTGGGTAGTTTCTCTTGCCATTATGATTTAAAAAGAGTAAACAGAGTTGATTGATAATAAATGGCTTCAGCCAAACACTAACCATGAGTGCAAGAAATTTTTTTGTGTTTTCATTCATATTCTCTGAAAAATGGCCAAGAAATCATAAATTCTGCCAGGGTATGTAAACTTATGAGAACAACTGTATCTTCACCGTAAAAAAAGAACAAGGAGTCCTGAAAGTGATGGTTTTGTGCCAACAGAGCCCTAATCTCAACATCATGGAGTCTCTCTGGGATTACTTGAAGAGACAGAAGGATTTGAGGCAGCCTACATCCACAGAAGATCTGTGGTTAGTTCTCCAAGATGTTTGGAACAGCCTGCATGTCGAATTCCTTCAAAAACTGTGTGCACAAGCATTCTGTGTACCTAGAAGAATTAATTATGGTTTGAAGCCAAAGGGTAGTCACATTAAATATTGATTTGATTTATATTTTTCTTCTGTTTGCTCACTTTGCATTTTGTAAATTGATAAAATTAAACAATTACAATGTATTTTTTTGAAAGCATTCTTATGCCTTGTACAAACGACCGGTTTTGATGTCGGAATAAACTCCAAAGGTTTCTCTGGCGGAACTCCGACGGAATTCCACTCAAGCGGTCTTACCTACACACGGCCAAACCAAAGTCCGACTGTCCAGAACGAGGTGACGTACAACACGTACGATGAGACTAGAAAAAGGAAGTGCAATAGCCAGTAGCCAATAGCTTCCGTCTCGGACTTGCATCAGAGCATGCGTCATTTTTGGTCCGTCGGAACAGCATACAGACAAGCGGTTTTCCCGATAGGAATTGGTTCCGTCGGAAATATTTAGAACATGTTCCATTTCTAGATCCGTCAGAATTTTCGAAAAAAAAAAAGTCTGATGAGGCATACACACGATCGGAATAGACGATGAAAAGCTTCCGTCTGACTTTTTCTGTCGGACATTCCGCTCGTGTGTACGCGGCTTAACTTTACAGCATTCCTTTACACCTGCCTAAAATATTTGCATAGTACTGTGTATATATACATACATACAACTTTGTGCTAATTAAATGTATTATTACTGGCTTAGATTGACACTGAAACCTATTGATACTAAGCCAATATACGTGGCATATATATATATATATATATATATATATATATATATATATATATATTGGATGTAAAAATCTACACACCCTGTTAAAATGTCAGGTTTCTGTGATGTAAAAAATAAAATGAGACAAAGATAAATAATTTCTGAATTTTTTCCACCTTTAATGTGACCTATAAAATGTACTCCGTTGAACAACAAACTGAAATCTTTTAGGTGGAAGGAAGTTAAAAGAAAAAAATAAAATAATATGGTTGCATAAGTCTGCACACCCTTAAACTAATACTTTGTTGAAGCACCTTTTGAATTTATTACAGCACTCAGTCTTTTTGCGTATTAGTCTATCAGCATGGTAGACCTTGACTTGGCAATATTTTCCCATTCTTCTTTGCAAAAACGCTCCAAATCTGTCAGATTGCGAGGGCATCTCCTGTGCACAGCCCTCTTCAGATCACCCCACAGATTTTCAGTCGGATTCAGATTTGGGCTCTGACTGGGCCATTTTATTTAATCTTCTTCTGGTGAAGCCATTCCTTTGTTGATGTGGATGTATGCTTTGAGTCGGTGTCATACTGAAAGATGAAGTTCCTCTTCATGTTCAGCTTTCTAGTAGAAGCCTGAAGGTTTTGTGCCAGTATTGACTGGTATTTGGAACTGTTCATAATTCTCTCTACCTTGACTAAAGCCCCTGTTCCAGCTGAAGAAAAACAGTCCCAAAGCATGATGCTGCCACCACCATGCTTCACTGTGGGTATGGTGTTCTTTTGGTGATGTGCAATGTTGTTTTTTTTGCTCCAAACATATCTTTTGTAATTATGGCCAAAAAGTTCAACCTTGGTTTCTTTCATCAAATACATTTTCCCACATGCTTTTGGGAGACTTCAGATGTGTTTTTGCTTGGATGTTTTTCTTCGTGAGAAAAGGTTTCTGTCTTGCCACTCTACCCCATATCCCAGACATATGAAGATTACGGGAGATTGTTGTCACATGTACCACAAAGTCAGTACTTGCCAGATATTGCTGCAGCTTCTTTAATGTTGCTGTAGGCCTCTTGACAGCCTCCCTGACCAGTTTTCTTCTCGCCTTTTCATAAATTTTGGAGGAACGTCCAGTTCTTGGTAATGTCACTGTCGTGCAATATTTTCTGCACTTGATGATGACCATCCTCACTGTGTTCCATGGTATATCTAATGCTTTGGAAATTCTTTTGTTCCCCTTCTTCTGACTGATACCATTTAACACTGAAATCCCTCTGATGCTTTGGATGCTTTCTGCGGACCATGGATTTTGCTGTAGGATGCGACTAAGAAAATGTCAGGAAAGACGTACTAGCTGAACTTTATTTGGGGTTAATCAGAGGCACTTTAAATGATGGCAGGTGTGTACTGACTCCTATTTAACATGAGTTTAAATGTGATTGCTTGATTCCGAACACAGCTACATCCCCAGTTATAAGATGGAGTGCCCACTTATGCTACCACATTATATTAGTCTTTTATTTTTACTCCCCCCAAAAGATTTCAGCTTGTTTTTCAATTGTATTGTACAGTTTATAGGTCACATTAACCACTTCTCCCCCTCGAAGGTTTGGCTGCTCAATGACCAGGCCATTTTTTGCGATACGGCACTGCATCGCTTTAACTGACAATTGTGCGGTTGTGCGATGTTGTGCCCAAACAAAATTGACATCCTTTTTTCCCACAAATAGCGATTTTTTTTGATGGTATTTGATCATCTCTGTGGTTTTTATTTTTTGTGCTATAAACAAAAAAAGAGCGACAATTTTGAAAGAAACACAATATTTTGTACTTTTTGCTATAATAAATATCCCCATTTAAAAAAAAAAACAAACAACAATTTTTTTCTTCAGTTTAGGCTGATATTTATTCTTCTACATATTTTTGGTAATAAAAAAATCGCAATAAGCATCTACAAAATAGGGGAAAGATTTATGGCATTTTTTGTTATTATTATTTTTTTTTTACTAGTATTGGAGGTGATCAGTGATTTTTATCAGGACTGCGACATTATGGCGGACAGATCGGACACTTTTGACACATTTTTGGGACCATTGGCATTTATACAGCGATCAGTGCTATAAAAATGCACTGATTACTGTGTAAGGCTTGATTCACATCTATGCATTCTTAGTGCTTTTTGCATTTTGCATATTTGCTCTACAGAACATGTTCCATAGGATACCACGTTAAATGGGCTGTAGTGCAAATCTGCAAAATGCAAAAAGCACTAAAAATGCATTGGTGTGAATCAAGCCTAAATGTCACTGGCAGGAAAGGGGAAAACACTAGGGGGCGATCAAGGGGTTAACTGTGTTCCCTAGGGAGTGATTCTAACTGTGGGGGGAGGGGACTGACTGAGTGAGGAGACCCCCTAGTGGTCAAAAGGCGAACCGACGTACAGTTACGTCGGTTTGCCCAGGGATAGCCAACCTGCCGCAGTACAACTGTGGCGGCTGCTCGGAAAGGGGTTAAAGGTGGAAAAAGTTCTAAAAGGGTTTTATCTTTCTCTCATTTTTTTTTTTTACAACACAGAAACATGACATTTTAACAGGGGTGTGTAGACTTTTTATATCCATTGTATGTATATATATATATATATATATATATATATATATATATATATATATATATATATATATATATATTTGGGTTACTGTTTAATTCATTTTGTATTTTTTTGAGGGGATTGTTGAATTCTGTAGTAAACTGGACAATGAAACATCAGCTGCTGTTTATGCAACTTTAGAATTGGAGCGATTTTTTTTTTTTTGTGTGTGTGTGTTTCAAGTGTATAAGATACATAGACAAGCATCACTATGTTCTCAGCCCTCAGCATCTTGTAAGTTTGGACTAGCAAATGGGGGGATACCACATAAGGAGGATGGCAGTGAAGGAGGAGCTCCAGGAGCTCCAGGTAGGTTCATATGAACCGGTCTTCTCTCATTTTTTTGTTCTACATTCTAAATTAGACCCTTGTCTCTGGAGAAGATACAAAAATAGATGCATCAGTTTCAGATATCAACAGATCGAAATGACTGTGTTTAAAGTGGATGAAAGATGCACTAAATAAATACAATTTTGTGGAACATCAAATTGTACAGGAATAGGCATCCATTTCTTTCATCTAGTATTCTATTTTAAGAGGTATCATAGCTGCCTGTTAACAAAAGCACAAATGTTTTCCAAGGCTTTCTTTCAAATTAGGGGTTACAAAGAGTGTTTTGATTTTTCCAGTGAATGGAAAATGTCTCTGTACAGGTTCAGCAAAATATGTCATGACGGACATAAGTGATTCTATTTGTCTGCTGCTCATGGATTTCAATAGCTTTAATGGCAGATTTTTTAATCAATCCATGCCCTGTGTTGTAGCATCTTTCATTTTTGACTCAAGTGATATGTCTCCATTAAAGGACTTAACTAAGCACTATGACTGTTCAAAATGGCCAGATGATCACTTTACTTAAATTGGACTTTTCAGTAAACTTAACAAGTCTGTATTTTTTTTTTCCATCCTTCAGATTAAGAATTTGGTACCTCTGTGCATGGTATCCAATCAGCTTCCAACTTCCGTTTGTTCAGTTAAAGTGGTTGTAAAGGCAGAAGTTTTTTTTTTTTTTTAATCTTAATGCATTCTGTGTGCAGCAGAGCCCCAATAATTACCTGAGCCCCATCTCAATCCAGAGATGTTACATGAGTGCCTTGGCTGTCCGGGACTCTCCCTCCTGATTGGCTGAGACACAACAGGGGCACCATTGGCTCCCGCTGCTGTCAATCAAAGTCAGTTAGCCAATGAGAAGAGAGAGAGGGGGCAGGGCCAAACTGAGGCTTCATGTCTGAATGGACACACAGAGCAGCAGTTTAGCTCAGCTGCTTGCTGTGGAAGCACTCAGCAGGAGGGAGGGGTTGTGAGCTCAGTTGAGGGACCCAAGAAGAGGAGGATCTGGGCTGCTCTATGCAAAACCACTGCACAGAGCAGGTAAGTATAACAAGTTTGTTATTTTTGAAGAAAAAAAAAATAGACTTTAGCATCACTTTAAGCTTTGACAATGCAATCTGGATGTTGATTGGTTTCTATGCAGAACTGCCCCCGTTCACATCAAATCTGACTTTGAAATCATGCAACATCACTTCAAATTGCATGATTTCAAAGCCACGTGTCAGTGCGACTTCTGGTGCAACTTGGCTGACATCTGTGCGACTTCATTCACAGATGTCTATGCAAGTTGCACCTGAAATCACCAAAAATAGTGCAGGAACTTTTTTTTAAAATCGATGCGTCACCACAAAGTTGACTTTGCACCGATTTGAACAGTTCCATTGCCGACAATAGGGTGTGACTTTTCATGTGATTTGGACCTGTTAAATCGCATGGCAAGACGCACCGATGTGAAGGGGACTAAGACCTCATAAGTCCCAAAGTGAGAGGCGGAAGCAGGGACTGATCTGTTAAGGATATTTGTGAACACATCCAAGCACTTCTCAGGCATCAGGGTTTACATGACTGTGTCATGAATGTGCCAGCATCTCAGTCCAGAATGTAAACGGGGACCTTGGATGATGCCTGAATAAAGATGGCTCTGTCCTTTCTGAGAACAAAGGAGATCAAATCTCTCTGATAATATTTCCCCCTGCCTGTGCCCCCCTGCATGACTTTTCCATCAAGATCAATAATGCAACCATCAATCCCTCCCCTCATGCCAGGGTACTAGGTGTAATCCTAGACTCTGACCTGTCCTTTCAGCCTCAAATGCAATTGTTGTCAAATCTTGTAGCCTTCACCTCCGTAACATCTCCAAAATTTGCCCCTTTTAAAACAATGAAAGCACCAGACTACTCATCCACTCCCTTGTTATTTCTCGCCTTGATGCCTTGCAACTCCCTTCTCATAGGCATGCCTCTCCTCAGTCTATTATAAATGCTGCTGCCAGACTCATCTACCTTACCAACCGCTCAGTGTCTGCCCCCTGTCTCCTCCAATCCCTACACTGGCTTCTGATTAATCAGCAAATAAAATTCTAAATATTAACCACAACATACAAAGCCATTCACAACTCTGCCCCCGAGCTACATCACCAATCTTGTCTCCAAATATCATCCAAACCATCCTCTCCATTCCTCCCAAGACCTCATGCTCTCAAGCTCCCTTGTGTCCTCCTTCCAGGCTTGTCTCCAGGACTTCTCCAGAGCTTCTCCCATCCTCTGGAAACCTCTACCTCAATCTGCCCGGCTATCTCTATACACTGGGGGGAGAAACTCTGGGAGAATCTAGGATGGAAAAGGACCTGGGGGTCCTAGTAAATGATAGGCTCAGCAATGGCATGCAATGCCAAGCTGCTGCTAACAAAGCAAACAGAATATTGGCATGCATTAAAAAAGGGATTAACTCCAGAGATAAAACGATAATTCTCCCACTCTACAAGACTCTGGTCCGGCTGCACCTGGAGTATGCTGTCCAGTTCTGGGCACCAGTCCTCAGGAAGGATGTACTGGAAATCAAGTGAATAGAAAGAAGGGCAACAAAGCTAATAAAGGGTCTGGAGGATATTAGTTATGAGGAAAGGTTGCGAGCACTGAACTTATTCTCTCTGAAGAAGAGACGCTTGAGAGGGGATATAATTTCAATCTACAAATACTGTACTGGTGACCCCACAATAGGGATAAAACTTTTTTGTGGAAGGGAGTTTAACAAGACTCATGGCCACTCATTAAAATAAGGAAAGAGGTTTAACCTTAAACTACGTAGAGGGTTCTTTACTGTAAGAGCGTCAAGGATATGGAATTCCCTTCCACAGGCGGTGGTCTCAGCGGGGGGCATTGATAGTTTCAAAAAACTATTAGATAAGCACCTGAACGACCGCAACATACAGGGATATACAATGTAGTACTGACATATAATCACACACATAGGTTGGACTTGATGGACTTGTGTGTCTTTTCAACCTCACCTACTATGTAACTATGTATACAAAAATAAAAACAAAAGTTTGGGCTTTAGATATATTTTAGAATATTCTCCAAAAAAAAAGCAAGACTTTATCCCACCTGCTGATAAACCAATACATCAGAGTGGTTTGCATTAACAAGCTTGGCTGATTACAGAGGGAAAAGGCGTACATTCATCAAATGCCTATTAGGAGTTTTCTGGGCACTAGGCAAACCGAGCACTCAACATTTCACCATAGTTCAATCTGAGCTATTTATTTATTCATGGAGTAATATATTTAATACTCCTTCAATTACTAGGGAGAGATCCCTGCACAAATATGAGATGTATATTAAGACATCAGCCATAGAGACATTACGTCAGTTTTGCAACCTGGATATCCAGCCAAAGGTGGACCCACAGATTATCTCCAAATAATTGATAGCAAAGGTTTAATTACACCCACAGAAAACACTCACATCTTGCTTGGTGCAAATTAAACGTTTGATTTCTGTGTGGAATGATAAGTAGAATTAATAAAACTGAATACAATTTGTTAGACTTCTTTTTAGATTTTCTGCCGTGGAATCAGTGAAGCTGTTATCATAGATATCACATTTTCAGTCATGTATACACCTGCATTAATTTTTAATCTCGTCTCTGAGCACAAATCCTATTCCTTCCTTTCAGCCATGGGAGAATGTCCAAGAAAATGATATCTGGGCATTCAGATTGCTGTGCTTGTGTAAAAAAAGGCAGAGCATCTACAATTACTTGTCTTAAAGGACCACTCTGTATACACATTCCATGTTATTTGAAATCACAAATGGCACTAGGCTGCCATTTTGTAAACAGAAAGAATTTTGTTTCCCTATATAGGTCAATTTGTGCATGGATTTTCAAAAATTTTGTCTTCATCCTGCAGCCTCCACCTTCTGCTGGACAATAATCAGGAGTATTTAAAGCATTTGTTACCCCAACATTTCATATTCCTGATATGTGCCTGCAAGGCCGTCTTTTCGCATGGGCACGCTGGGCAGTTGCCCGGGGGCCCCACTTGCCTGGGGGGCCCCACCTGCCCAGCGACACCAGCCAAGGCCGCCTGCACTCAGTGCCAGGGCCAGACTGGCCCACAGGGATAGCGGGAAATTTCCCGGTAGGGCGGCTGCCCTCCGTGCCGTGGGGCCGCTTTGGGCTAGGTGCCTGTTGTTGCCACCTGAAAAGCGGTGGCGGCAGCCGCAAAATGATGCTCCTCCCTCCCATCACGGCACCGCCCATTGAACGGGTTCCTGCTCTGCATAGTGATATGCCTATGGGGCAGCGGGAGAACGGCTGCTGGATTCCTCTTTCGATCCGACGTGGCACCGCCCACTAAACTCCTGCCTGTGGCCAGTGCGGAGTGACATGCAGAGGGAGAATGGCAGATAAATTAAGGTGCTGGATTTTTTTTCTCTCACTGATGGGCACTGGTCAGGCTGCATTGATGTACACAGGTGAGGCTGCACTGGTCAGGCTTCATAGATACACCATTCATCTGATTTGGATGCAAATACCCTCAAATGAAAGCTGAAAGTCTGCAGTTAAAGCACATCTTGTTTGTTTCATTTCAAATCCATTGTGGTGGTGTATAGAGCCAAAAAGATTAGAATTGTGTCGATGTCCCAATATTTATGGACCTGACTGTATATATATATATATATATATATATATATTCCTAGCCCTATGTGCTTTCATATCTGTCTTATCTATATATAATACGCTCTTTAAATGTGCTTTAAAATCCCTTTTATGAACAAGAAAATAATGACGTTATACTGTTGGGCTGGTATAATAATGCTATGGGGCTGGTATGAAACTATTTCCAGGGCTGGTTTTTATTCCCAGTCTGGCCCTGCTGATGGGCACTGATAGACTGCACTGATGGGCACTGATAGACTGCACTGATGGGCACTGATAGACTGCACTGATAGGCACTGATAAGGCAGCACTGATAGGTGGCACTGGTGGGCACTGATCGAGAAGCACTGATGAGACTGCACTGATAGGTGGCACTGATGGGCACTGATAGGCAGCACTGAAGGGCACTGATAGACAGCACTGAAGGGCACTGATAGGTGGCACTGATGGGCACTGAAAGGCACTGGTAGGTGACACTGATAGGCAGCACTGATAGGTGGCACTGATGATGAGGCACTGATGGGCACTGATTGGCAGCACTGATGGGCATTGATAGGTGGCATTGGTGGGCTCTGGTAGGGGGCACTGGTGGAAACTGCTGAGGCGGCAGTGGCTCTCCATATGCAGGACCAATGTCCCATTTACACAAACCGGTAATCTGCTTTTTTTCTCTCCTCATGCTGAAAGCATGAAAAAAATGGCGATAGCAGAATTCTGTTTACATCACGTGATTAGCCGTCATTGGTTGACAACTGATCGTTATCGGCCCCTTACTCTGATCTGTGATCAACCCAGTCACATGGACTCGCTGATCACAGAGCACGTGGCCCGTGCCCCGCAGGGGGCACGCAGGCAGCACATGCTCGGGAGGACTTAAATGGACGCATTCCCAGAAATTTAGGCCCACGCTGTAGCCGTCTTTTGGCTATAGCGTGGGCGCGAAGAGCTTAACTTGTAAACCTTTTAAAGCTTCAAGTGGAAGTAAACCCTTTTTTGACACTCGTACCTACAGTAAAGCCTATAATAAGGTTTACCTGTAAGTACGGTTAATATCTCCTAAACCTGCACAGTTTAGACGATATTCACACTGTATACAGCTGGTGACGCCACCAGTGCATGTGCTCTCAAGGGACGTTATACCCATGCCGTCCCTTCAGAGCTCCATGTCACGGTCGGTGACTCCTGTGAGAGTGACGTCATCGCGGTGCAGCGAATCAGACGGCCAGAGGACGCGAACCCGGAAGGAATACCGGGTGAAGATGGAAGCGCCTGTAAGTTGTGACAGCGCGATGCTGGAGGGCTTCACTCTAAGGTAAGTATGTCATAATGTGCTAGTATGCGATGCATACTAACATATTATGCCTTTACCTCGCAGGGTTTTAAAAAAATCAAAAATTTGTGCGAAATACTACCACTTTAAAGCAGTTGTATACACGCAAAACAGAAAAAACAAAAAACAAAAAAAAAAACCTGTAAGGCAAAGGCATAATGAGCTAGTATGCACCGCATACTAGCTAATTGTGAAATACTTATCTTGGAACGAGGTCCCCGCATCGCATCCTGGTCAACGCCAAGGGAGCTGACAGTTTCCCCTCAGCGTTTCTTCCGGGTTCATGGCTCTGGTGCTGTGAGTGGCCGGAGCTACCATGACGTCCTCAGTTCTGGCAAGGTCCGGCACGATACGCCGTAGCTTTGCTGGACCTTCACTGCGCATGCCCCGCTGACGTCGGCGGCTGCATGCGGGGCGAATATCTCCTAAACCGTGTAGGTTTAGGAGATATTCATTTTACCTACAGGTAAGCCTTATTATAGGCCTACCTGTAGATAAAAATTTAAAAAGGGGATATACAACTACTTTAAAGCGTTTGTTAACCCCCCCAAAAAGTGGATCCTGCTTGTTATATGCATGTTATATGACACAGTGCTTGGCCTGTGTCATTTGGCCCCCTGTAACACCTAAACAACCTGGCTGATCCTGCTAGTTTCTCCCCACCCCTCTGTAAACTGACCACAGTGTATCATGGCTGCTGAGATCAGAAACCGTGGTCAGTTTACGTGCCTCTGTCAGCAGCCTGCTATCTGCTCCCCTCTCTGCTCCTGTGTCCTCCTCCCCCCTCCCTTTCTGTCTGTGTGAGCCACCCCTCCCCCCTCCTGCTGCTCTCATAACACTAACCTATTTACACCATCAACATTTCCTCCTATTGCCGTGTCCCCCTCTGTGAATGATTTATAAATATAAATGCTGTAAATACCTCATTTAAGAGCCGAGATTACGGTCACATGACCAGCCAGCTTTCTCCTCCTCTCCTCCTCCCCTCCAGAATGACATCAGCAGAGGAATCTCAGCCCCGCCCACTGCATCTCTCAGAGGGGAAAAAGAGAAAGCTGGCCAGTCATGTGATTGTAATCTCGGCAGTGAGATGGGGTATTTGCAGCTACTACAATAGGAGGCAGTGCTGATGGTGTATACAGGTTAGAGTGGCTTAACAACCACTTTAACACTGTGTGCAGATACTGTATATAAACCGCCAAGTAAACCAAAAAATATATATCAAAACCATTTTAAAAATGTAAAACTGTAACTAGTGTATTTTGGTATCAGCATCTGGTAATCTCCAGTACAACAGCACTCGGATTGGAAAGGGAAGGCAGATTAGTTATCAACAAATTCAAACTGGCAAGACACATTCTAACAGGAGGAGAGCAGAGTGAAAACAAGAATGACTTAACAGTGTGCTACTGCTTTGACATAATTGGCCAATCAGGCCGAAGAAGGATATGACCAGACTGTTTCGCCTAACTGTCCCAAAGAAGTGCCAAGTCACCAATGTGACTGTGTTGTCTGGTATGTCTGTGTATATTTCCCCAGATAGCAAGGATAAATTGCCACAAATTTTTTGGCAGTGTAGAATTGTAAGTCTGTTAATTTGCTGCACATTTTCAATGGCAAGTTGTACACGTGAAGCACAAGTTCTAGTTGACACTTTTCCAATTTGTAGCAAATTTGTGCGGCAAGTCTTTAGAAAAAGCAAAGTTACAGTGGTGAGTCTACAGCAAGAGCTCTGCAAGTCTACAGCATGAAAATTCAGCCACAGTGCCCCCTGTGGTGGGATGACTATTGCACAACATAACTGAACCAGGACCTGAAGCAGACTTGCAGAATGTTTGCAAAGAAAGTTGATCTGGAGTCATGCATTGCAGACTTGCTGCAATTGTGCAACAGACTTGTGAAACCTGCTTGCTGTCTGGGTTCAGGACTGGGAAGACATAAATACAAATTATTTAGCAGATAAAGCAGCTTATATGCATATTATTGATATATTAAGTTGTTTGACGTTTAGATGTAAGTGTTCTTTAGCACTGATCTGCAAATAGTCCAAACTCTTGCTAGAAAAATTGGGTTTATGGGTATCCTGCTGAGGGTTTAGTTTGTATGCACAGCAATTCAAAAGGCTTACACTAAGCATACCTAGAGCTGTGGCCTTAAAGTGATTGTAAAACCTTGTTTTTTTTTTTTTTTAAATAACAAACATGTTATACTTACCTCCTCTGTGCAGTTGGCTTTGCACAGAGCAACTCAAATCTTCCTCTTCTCTGGTCCCTCTTTGCTGCTCCTGGCCACTCCCTCTTGTCGAGTGCCCCCTAAGCAAGCTTGCTATGAGGCACCTGAGCCGAGTCACAGCTCTGTGTGTCCATTCAGACATGGAGCCCCAACCCGGCCCCCCCTCTCTCTTCTGATTGACCAACTGACTTCGATAGCCACAGGAGCCAATGGCGCCGCTGCTGTGACTCAGCCAATCGGCTAACTCGTGGACATCGCTGGATCGAGATGGGGCTCGTGTAAATAATTAGGGGGTGCTGAGGAGGCTGCTGCACACAGGTTTTTTATCTTAATGTAAGGACCAGATCACACCAGAATGCAGTGCAGGAAAGGAGCATTCTGTTCGCATTTCCCGCACTACACTTAACATGCACTGCCTGTGCAATCTGCTGTGAGTTTGTAGTGCATTTGCCTGTACCAGATCTCTTGGTTCTGCAGTACCATGCTATTTGGTGTGGTGCATTGTTGAAAAGTAGTGCGTGCAATTTTTTTGTGTGATCCAGTACCATTTCAGTCCATTCAAACGAATGGGCTGAAAAATCGCACTGCCCTCAATTGAACAGAAATCGCACACTTTCCTACCTCCATGCTGCCATTCCTTCTCCTTTCATCCATTTCCTGCTGCCACTCTGCTGCCTGTGCCCTCACGCTCGTGCCGGTTTTAGCTCACAATATATTTCTATTGCGCATGCCTGAGATGGAGCACATGACATAATTTGGCTCAACTTGTGCATGCGCCATCCGAAATTACTTTTACCTGTTTAAAAAAAAAGTCTTCCCTCATGCGATCCTGGCGTCGCGAGAAACCTTTTTTTTTTTTTTGTACAGAATTTTTGTAAAATAGGGGAGAGACTTGCTTTAATCCATCTCTACAAATTTTGAATTGAAGCTTCTCTCCAGCGTTAACTTTTTTAAATAATCAATTGGTTAAACAATTTTTAATTTTTAATAAACCTGCCACAAATCAGGGCAATTTATAAGAGGAAGATGATGACATGAAAACTCTATTTCAAAATGATCAGTAGATCCAGAGATATAGGAAGGTGAAGTTGCTAATCCTGAATTCTTCTACAAAGATTGAGTTTTGCCTTGCCCCTTGTGCCTCTTGAGCCTTCTTATTGGTCAGTGAGGACTAAAAGGGAGGTTTTGGAGGTGAAACTGGTTTGAATTTTACTAAAAAGATTTGTTTATACCTCTGTTGGGCAACCCAATTGTCACGGACTTTGGGCTGCAGGAAAACCATTGCCTGGAGAACTCTGTGTTTTAATGTGTTCTTAAGTTATCCAGACAGAGCTGGTCACTAATTGCTTTTGGCTTCTTATGCATAAGTTAGTCCAATGGGGGAGCTGGACTGTCTAAGGTGATTATAGTTATGATAATAGGAATAGCTCCACTCTTTAAGGTGACCATTGTCTGAGATAATGGAAGTAGCCCTTATTCGATGGTTTTCTGTATAAATTCAAAGCGTTTCTCAAATAAAGCAGTTCTATTTCTGATGTACTCCAAGACTGGTGTTGTCTTGTTTTTTTGGGTCACTATAGCCAGATCCATTGGTCTGGTGCTCCAGGACTTGGGAAGCAGCTTCTTGACGAAAATACCCAACAGGGTGTCCAGAGTCCGTCACACCAATGTTACCTCCGGGTCTTAGTCCCCAAGTGGTGGACAAACAAAGGCTTTCTTCATCTCGCAGACCTATTTGATCATAAAGGTATGTTATCGACAAAAGGGCATTACAGGAGAAGCACCAACTCCTAACAAGGGAGCTATTTAGATACTCCCAAATAACACCTTTTCCTGAACACCCGCAAGCACACTAGTGATCTGACTTCCTCTACTCCTATGGAGTATTTGTGAAGAACTGTATATAAGCATACTGGCCACATATCTAAGATACAGAGCCTTGAAAAAGTATTCATACCCCTTGAAATTTTCCACATTTTGTCATGTTGAAACCAAAAATGTAAATGTATTTTATTGGGATTTTATGTGATTGACCAACACAAAGTGGCACATAATTGTGAAGTGGAAGGAAAATGATAAATGGTTTTCAACATTTTTTACAATTAAATATGTGAAAAGTGAGGCATGCTATTGTATTCAGCCCCCCTAAGTCATTACTTTGTAGAACCACCTTTCGCTGCAATTACAGCTGCAAGTCTTTTTGGGATGTCTCTACCAGCTTTGCACATCTAGAGAGTGGAATTTTTGCCCATTCTTCTTTCAAAATAGCTCAAGCTCTGTCAGATTGGATGTCACTCTGGCTGTATGTTTAGGGTCATTGTCCTGCTGGAAGGTGAACCTTTGCCCCAGTCTCAAGTCTTTTGCAAACTCTAACAGGTTTTCTTCTAAGATTGCTCTGTATTTGGCTCCATGCATCTTCCCATCAACACTGACCAGCTTCCCTGTCCCTGTTGAAGATAAATATCCCCACAACATGATGCTGCCACCACCATGTTTCACAGTGGGGATGGTGTGTTCAGTGTGGTGTGCAGTGTTAGTTTTCCGCCACACATAGCGTTTTGCTTTTAGACCAAAAGTTCAATTTTGGTCTAATCTGACCAGAGCCCCTTCTTCCACATTTGTCCCCCACATGGCTTCTCGGAAACTGCACTCCAAAAAAACACAATTCATCAATATACATAAAAGTCCATAAATGTCTATATAGACAATTCTTCAATATGTGCTCAAAACTTCAAACACAATAGTGCTTCACTCGAAGTGACTCTAAAATGCGCTCACCAGAATTCCTCGGCCAACAAGTGACCATAAAGCATGTAAGGTAATGCCGCACCGCTGTGTGACTAGCGACATGCATTCCAACTACCCAGCGGAAGTGGAGACTCCTATGGGGGAAGAGTTGAAAGAAGCAGAATGGGGGGAAACTAGCCCAATTCCATTCTAAATCCTATATCAATACGTCTCTGATTGAGGCTCTGAGTACTAGCCTGTTTGCCATCCTCTGTTCTGGGGGCCTCCCCAGGACAGAGATTGCCAAACAGGCTTGTACTGTGGTCAGTGGCTGCGGTCAGGAGAGGACAGTTCTCCATACCTGGTGGACATGCAGCAAAGTGAGATGGTTTTGGATCCACATATATAATTTTATCTATTCTCTCACTCAACTGAATCTAACAAAGACCCCACAGCAGGCCCTTCTGGGGAGGCCGGCGGAGTGCATACTGGGACACGTGAAACGCCAGATCTCATTTATTTTCACTACAGCCAGGATTTCTATTGCACGATCCTGGATGTCCCCCATGATCCCCTTTGACCTTTTAAAGGCCAAATTGACATGGATCATGATCAATGAATGAATAGTGGCCATTCTCTGGGATAAGCTAGCCTACTTTGAGAAAACATGGGATCCCTGGATAAAATACCTTTCAGGATCCTCCTAATCAGGGCGGAGGGTTATTGGTACAACACATAGTGGGTGCATGTCTTGTACTTTTCACCTTTTCTTCTGCTTTGTTCTCCCCCTCCACTACACTTTTCTTTTTGCTTTCTACTATTTCTGTCTCAGATGCTGGTGTTACTTTTAGGCCACTGTTGGTCTGGTGTGACTTCTTCCACCAGTTACATTGGTGTAGTGTTAGAAGAAGTCCACAGACTTAAACAGGTTGCTGTAAATTACCTGCTATCACATATACACAGACATGTCCTTATTTGGTTTTCCTCAAAGTTTCTTCCTACGTGTTTTTTTTCTCAAATATATATGTTTTTGGAGAATGTGTTTAAGTTACTCATACCCTGCTTAGGACACATGTAACTTATGCCTTAGCTACCTGTCCACATAATAAGTTGCTTATAGGTTATATGCTATTGACAGGTACAGTTCCTTCAATTGTAACCAGCATTGTATGCAGAGATTGACCAAAGAAAGACCATTGTACTGTTTTATACTTTCATACTCTTTTTTGATAACTTTAATAAAAATTATCGGAAAGAAAAGATTTGCATATAACTTCAGCTGACTGTATCTCCTGGATTTACTCAAGGTTTTGACACTGAGCATGGATGTTTCATTCATTATACTGTATGTTCAGGCTAGATTTTCATTGGCTTGTGAAAGATTTACCTACAGCTACCAGTGCATAATTTATATTAAAAGAAAATATCAGGTGTTAAGCCAGTTATTTCAATACATTTATGGGAAAATATAGCAATGAATTTCACATCTCACTTCATTAGCCTTCATAGCAATCCTTAGTTTGGTTCAGCACGCTGAGTTTACTTTGATATCGTTTGCAAACTACCTTTTTGTTTCCTCCTGCCAGAGGTATAACAAAATTCCTTTGGGTGCTGCTGCGAATAGTGCATCAGAACATCCACAACATCTCATTAATAATACCCGCTGTGCACATAAATATGGCACACGTTGACGTGTGAGTATGAAAAGTCTCAGAATCAGTAAACATGCCACAATGGCACTTTCGTTGGTGCAATAAGGGGGTATGAGATACGCTTTCTAAAATGAATCTTATGCTAAGCAATATACATAAGCTTCCTCTGATGACCTCTCTTTTTCAAAATGATGGAAGCCCAACTAGCATTGCTAATTTAATGACTACAGTGTTCTCTGAACCATCACTGATTCAGAACAAGCATGAATACCTAGTTCCAAGTTCCCACTTCACTGACTGCATGCTTTGTCTGGGTTGGTGACACAGAAAGCATTTTAGTGATTGCATTAGCATTGCAGCTGGGTGGCTATAATTTTCGTAGGGACTTGTGTAAATGGGCAATTTGCCTCTGAACCACTTTTCTATGAATACAAGTATAGCACCCTGATGTTTAGGCGGGGTTGCTCCTAAATTTACCTGCCAGGTGTAGTTACTTTGGCTCATTGTTGGGGATCAATTGAGTTCACCCTAAGCCTGGAATTGCTGCACTTCTCTCTTCTGCCACTAGGTGGCCGTGTACCTGGTGGCATTAGATACGACAAGGGCAAAGCAAGCATATGGGGTATCTCAGCCAATGGGCAGGGGTTTTCTTAAATCACTTGGCCTGCTGGGAGAACCTATATAACCTGGACAGCTGTCTGGGTGGACATGTGTTGTACTCCCCGGGCTGCTAGGCTGGAGTTTGGGCCTATCCTGGGCACATCTGGCTGCTAGGCTGTCTGAGGGCCTATCCAGAAGCAAGAGAGCAGCATAGGGTTGGGATTGCGGCTTGCAGTCCAATCAGAAGTGACGGTTCTGCCTGCCGGAGAACCTGTCGTGGTCGGAGGTAGAGGGGAAGCTGTCACCACTAAGGGACCATCCACCTTATTACCAGGGACCACAGTGAGTAACTGAAGCAAGTTCTGGAGCAGAATTCTCACCAACTGGGGATGGTGAAGAATCGGGAAACTTCAGCGGGTATCAAGCCAGGGACCCAGCCAGCGAAGGTGACGCTTGCAGAGCAGCCTTGTGTGTCAAGCCAGGGACCAAGCAGGCCAGTGGGGTGAAGCTTGATAAGTATCTGGAGTGCCAAGCTAGGGACCCAGCAGAGAAGCGGGGGTAACGCTTGAGGAAAATACTACAGTGAAGATTGGAAGAGCTCAAGGGATTCAGTGGCAATGAATCATCTAGCCTAGTAAGAGAGAGACTGGGAGCTCAGTGGGTTGAAGAACTGCAAGAAGTGATTGTAGTGGAAGTAACGGAACTGTTACACCTTGTGTTGGAAACTGTGAAAGACTGTTGCCATAGGAGACAGCATTCTTAACATGCAGATGTGGCGTTTTGCTGGATGCCTTTCCCTGCAGGGCTGTCTACCTGTAGAAGTCTCTGAGTCTGCCAATTAACATTGCAACTACCTAAGGATGTCCTGGCCCTAACCCTCTCTCCCAAAGTTCTGTTTAAGAGAAATAAAATCTCTTTGCATTCAAGAAGTGTCTGGCGTCCATGAATCTAACTTGGGGGTAGTGCCACGCCGCAGCCTGCCTGGGGGGGGGGGGTTGTTTGCCTCCATAAATCCTGAAAAAGCACCTATAGGAAGGCTGGTGTAAGATAAGTGTATTTTATTTTTTTCTTTCATTTTTTTTATTCACTTTCTCTTTACTCTAATGTTTTATTTTTTAATCTGAAGGTGGTGGTCTACCCAATCAAACGAGGCAATTTTAATTCAAGTTCCACCTTGAACCTACAGTAACTTCTAAAACCTATGAGCATAACATGACTAGATTTTTTTCTGTTTAGCCCGCGGACTGCACAATAGAAAATCTGTTGATTTTCTTCCTTCCAACAGCATAGTAGAGGGAATCTCCATATCCAACTATTGTAATCAGACAGACGCCCACGGCTGTCTGATTACCCAAACAGTGACTGCATCTGCAATTTTCCACCTGACTCAGTTAATTTTTATATTGAATTTTGTTGAGTCGAGAGTTGCTTGCAGGGGTACCTATGGCTCATATTCAGCACGAATCAACCAAAATGTATGCCATATATGGCCAGATTAAAGCAGTAATGCACCCAAAACCGAAAATGTAATACCGTATATCCTCTAGTATAAGTCGTTCCGAGTATAAGTCGAGGCCCTAATTTTACCACAAAAAAATGGGGAAAACTTATTGACCCGAGTATAAGACGAGGGTGAGAAATGCACAGCTACTGTAAGTGGAAAAGAGGGTCAACAATGCCCATTTGCAGCCTCACTGTGCCCATTTGCAGCCATAGGTCCCCTGAACTTCAAACTCGATAGTTAAGGGTTCCTAGATGCCCCCTAGCTGCAGCCAAAATTTGGGGTCTCTGAACCCAAAGGGTCCCGAAATGAAATTGCTGCAGATGGACACAGTTGACCGAATTTGGGGCCCCGTATCTCGGGGCCACTTAGTGCTAAGAACCCCAAATTTGGTGAGCAAACCCAGTGGAACTAGCACCAAAAAAGCTGGGGTTTTTAGCACCAAGTGGCCCCGAGATACAGGGCCCCAAAAATCAGTTCAGAAAATGTCAAGCACTTTTCTGCAGCAGAGAATGACATTTTCCGAACCGGCTTTGGGGCCCCGTATCTCAGGGCCACTTGGTGCTAGAAACCCCAGCTTTGGATATGTTGTGGTACCAGTTCCACTGGGTTTGTACACCAAATTGGGGTTCCTAGCACCAAGTGGCCCTGAGATACGGGGCCCCAAAGTCGGTTCGGAAAATGAAATTTTTTGCTGCAGAAAAGTGTTTGACTTGAGTATAAGTCGAGGGGGGCACTTTCAGCACAAAAAAATGTGCTGAAAAACTCGACTTATACTCGAGTATATACGGTATATTGCAGATGACCAATCCTTAGATGTGATGGCTGCATTTAGGCTCTTTTTCTCTCTGTTTTCATCTAGTGATCTGGACAGTAACACACACACACCTCCTGTATTAAAGGAGAAGTATAGCCAAAGCATGTTTGGCTGTACTTCTATGGATCACAGGAGTGCAATTAGTTTTGCACTCCTGTGACCCGTTTTCAGCAGAGAGCGGTCTGAAGTCCGCTCTCTGTTGATGTCATGGATGTCAGTCCAGGCACCAAGTCATCACGACAATAAAGTTTGGATCCGCCAGGTGCCTGGACTGACACCCATCTCAGCCTCTCAGCGAGCCGCTGAGAGCCTGAGCTGGCCACCCCCCTCTACAGTCCAGCAATCCGATGAGCGAGGAGGGGGCAAAGTAGAGAGCTGTGACTGACAGTCTACAGCTCTCTGCTCACGGAGCTCTGAAAATCGAGTGATCGGCGATTGTTCGATCGCTCGGTTCTCAGTGCAGAGGCGCCTCGGGGACAGATGCAGCATTGGACCAATGCTGCATCCACCTAAGTAAGTATTATTCAGGAAAAAAAAAAGAAATCCATTACTTCTCCTTTAAGCCGGCCGTACATGGAACAAAACACCATCAATGGTATAAAGCTGGATTTTCTGACTTGCACATTGACAGTTTTTTCCTGAAAAGAACAGGCATCTCACTGAATGATTTTCCTTGTTTCCAGGAGTTGTTCTTGAACTCTTTCCATTCATTAATAGACAGCACTGGGCTCTGAAAACCAGGAAAACATGCCCTGCATTTTAATCCTGCCACAATATTGGTGAAGGTTATTTTAGTGTGATAGAAAATCTCTGCCAAAATCAAATATAGAATTAATGACAACTTCTGAAAAAGTTTGGCTCTCAGAGCTGTCATCACATTTGCACTTGGAAGAGTCCAGTATATTAAACTGTAAAAACTTGGCAAAGCTCTGCAATAAGAGAGATAATGATGCGTTAGCTCTAATATTTTAGCCATGATTTATGGTAGTGAGCTTCAGGAACGATTTTTCTGTTGAATGTATTATTTCGTTTACAAGGTAATAATGACCAATGATAAAAATGAAGCACAATACAGCACGATGTGTTGTAGTGTCAGCCAATACCCTCATATATTATGTACATGTAGTGCTAAAACACAGTGAGTGGACACTCTGATGTTGGACCTTTCTGTACAATAAGGAGGCACTGGAAAGAAGAAAACCTGCAGTATAAGTAAAGGCATATGAATGCAGTAATATTCAGAAATTCTATTCTGGTCTATATTTGGTCATACAGTATCTCACAAAAGTGAGTACACCCCTCAAATTTTTGTAAATATTTTATTATATCTTTTCATGTGACAGCACTGAAGAAATTACACTTTGCTACAATGTAAAGTAGTGGGTGTACAGCTGGTATAACAGTGTAAATTTGCTGTCCCCTCAAAATAACTCAACACACAGCCATTAATGTCTAAACCACTGGCAACAAAAGTGAGTACACACTTAAGTGAAAATGTCCACATTGGGCCCAATTAGCCATTTTCCCTCCCCCGTGTCATGTGACACGTTAGTGTTACAAGGTCTCAGGTGGGAATGGGGAGCAGGTGTGTTAAATTTTCACTGTTGGGGTCAATCATCACTTAGCGGCCCTCACGGGGGTGGCGCTACACATGTGATGTGAGGTTCTTTGGTGATGTCAGGGGCAGCACTTGAGGCCCCCCCTATATAAAGAAAGCTGATCACCACTGTTTTAAAGGAATGATGTGGCCACTGGCCACTTTCCAAATGTAAGGGGGGTTATTATATATATATATATATATATATATATATATATATATATATATATATTATAATATTTTTAGTCTAAACATTTAAAGAAAAGAGGAAATCAATGGGTAATAATAGGATTGACAGGAATTATTATTTTTTTCCTTTCCATCACTGCAGAGAGGAAATGTTTATTAAAAATCATTATGAAGAGTTAATCCATGTTGGAAATTAAATTGCACAAAATTATAGAATCAAAATCAACCACCCACCGATAGAAAAATGTAATTTGCTACACGGCTCATTCGAAATTCCTATTACATAACAGTATTGATTGTCCATCATCATAGGGTGATAGATGTTGGCATGATAATCTTGTCATCTGTCAGAATTGGAGTCTTATCAATTCTTTACATGTAATATCCATGCAAAGAGAAATCTCTCTACATGAAAGCAGGGTGAGAGTGAGTGGCAAAGACCCCAATCTGCAGGAAGGTGCGGTTTGCTAAATACATGAGGTTTGTTAATGAGAATATTTAAATCTCTGGATAACATAATTGGAAAAGCTGTAACAAAATGTTACAGGGTCAGACTAGTCTAGTGAAGTATCAGAGAATCCTGTGCAGGTAGAATCCGACTGTCCCACTGAGCAGACATATATGTGCTTCTCAACCAAAAGATTCTTGGGAAATTTCTTTGTGGTGTTTTAAACAAAACCTCTCTTCAGTGTCATGAGCTATTTTATACTTTAGAGAACAGAAAGAGAGAAGGTTTGCCACCTGGGAGCGTCCTGTAGGCATGCTTTCTCTCCAGGGCATGAATAATAAAAAGTGTATACTGCGCTGTGATTCTGCAACCCAGCAGCCAGCACGGCTGTAGACAAAAAAGCTAAGTATGTAAACTATAATAAGTGCAGCGCTAAAGTTGCAAAAAAAAGAAGGTGATAAATTTATATGTAATATAAACATATAAGTGACATAATATATACTATATCATTTATTCACATTTATTATGATTGGAGTTTGTGCTATTATGTCACTTACATGTTTGTATCACATATAATTCAATGTTATTTTATCACTTACCGTATATACTTGAGTATAAGTCGAATTTTTCAGCACATTTTTTTGTGCTGAAAGTGCCCCCCTCGACTTATACTTGAGTCAAGCACTTTTCTGCAGCAAAAATTTTCATTTTCCGAACCGACTTTGGGGCCCCGTATCTCAGGGCCACTTGGTGCTAGGAACCCCAAATTTGGTTCCTAGCACTAAGTGGCCCTGAGATACGGGGCTCCAAAATCGGTTCGGAAAATGTCATTCTCTGCTGCAGAAAAGTGCTTGACATTTTCTGAACCGATTTTGGGGCATCATATCTCAGGGCCACTTGGTGCTAGGAACCCCAAATCTGGTGTACAAACCCAGTGGAACTGGTACCATAACATATACAAAGCTGGGGTTCCTAGCACTAAGTGGCCCTGAGATACGGGGCCCCAAAACCGGTTTGGAAAATGTCATTCTCTGCTGCAGAAAAGTGCTTGACATTTTCTGAACTGATTTTTGGGGCCCTGTATCTCGGGGCCACTTGGTGCTAAAAACCTCAGCTTTAGAAATTTTATGGTGCTAGTTCCACTGGGTTTGCACACCAAATTTGGGGTTCTTAGCACTAAGTGGCCCCGAGATACGGGGCCCCAATTTTGGTCAACTGTGTCCATCTGCAGCAATGTCATTTCGGGATCCTTTGGGTTCAGAGACCCCAAATTTTGGCTGCAGCTAGGGGGCATTTAGGAACCCTTAACTACCGAGTTTGAAGTTCAGGGGACCTATGGCTGCAAATGGGCACAGTGAGGCATGCAAATGGGCACAGTGATGCTGCAAATGGGCATTGTTGACCCTCTTTTCCACTTACAGTAGCTGTGCATTTCTCACCCTCGTCTTATACTCGGGTCAATAAGTTTTTCCCATTTTTTTTGTGGTAAATTAGGGCCTCGACTTATACTCGGAACGACTTATACTCGAGTATATACGGTATATGTTTATATTACATATAACTTTATCACCTTTCTTTTTTTGCAACCGTAGCGCTGCACTTATTATACTTTTCTCTCCATGGCAGCCAGAGCTCACATAGTGGGGATCAGACGATTCTCTGGTCTTCCAATGCATTTCGCTGTAGCCCTTTATGAGACCGGTGGGCCTGCAGTCAATCAGTGTCTCTACGTGAGTTGTGCTAAAGAATAGGAACCAAAAATGAAGACAGCAGCCAGTGGCACCAGTAAGGAGTCCATACCAGGTGATGGGAAAATAGTACAGTAGCAGTTTGGTTTTATTTATTATTTGATGTTAGGTCTGCTTGCCAGACATTGCCATCTTTATGAATGTGAATGGGGGAGGGGTATCCATCCTTTGACTCATTCTGTTGTCTTTTTTTTGCCTAGCAGTTGTAAAAAACAGACTTTTCAAACCACTGAGCTACCATAGAGCACATCACCTGTTGGCTGCAAGTGGTAAATGTGCAATATTGATTTCAAGGATATTTGTGGCCATGGTCTAAGGAGTAAAGCAGCTAAACAATGTAAACCAAAACAAAAAGAAAATAATATGTATATATTTGGTCACATAGGTCAAACTTACAGTAGTGTCACCCTCTTGGCTGTCACCCTATTCCTCTTTGAAGGTTCTCAGATTAAGCTGTGATGGAGAGAGTTAACTATACAGATGCATTTTAAAGTGGTTCTAAAGGCAGAAGGTTTTTATTTATTTTAATACATTCTATGTATTAACATGAAAAAATCTTCTGCATGCATCTCCAACCCCCTTTATACTTACCTGAGCCCGATCTCGATCCAGCACTGTCCATGAGAGCAGCAGCTCTTTTGGCTCTCTCTTTCCTCATTGGACAGAGAGATAGCAACGCTGTCAATCGCAGCCAGTGAGTCGCTAAAGGCTCGTACACACGATCAGAAAATCAGGAGTAAAATTTTGTCAGATGAACGATCTGCCGATTTTCTAAACGTTAGTGTGGTGCTTTCAACAGCCGATTCTGAATTTTCGGACGACAAAAACTGGATGTGCATGCTCTAAAAATGTTGTCGTACGTGAACACAACATCTGATTTTCGTTCAATCACTTCGCAAGTTGAATTATGTCATACGAGAATTTTTGTATGTTGAATAATCTCTTCACTTTCGATATCAGGCTAGCAGCATACAAAAAACGGACGAAAATTTTCCGATAATCTGATCGTGTGTACCCGACTTTAACCTTCTTTCCACTTCCAATGCATGAAAACATAGGAACTGGTGTAGAAAATGGCAGCAGGTGCTCTGGACTGATGAGTCAATATTTCAAAGATTTGACTGCAAAGCAGGAGTCAGTATGTTTGCCAAGGGCTGGAGAGCGATATAATAATGTGTGTGCAGGCAACACTAAAGCATGGTGGACGTTCTTTGCAGGTTTGGGGAGGCATTTCTGGAAATGGAGTTGGAGATTTGGTCAGGATCAATGGTGTCCTCACTGCTGAGAAATACAGGCCGATACTTATCCAGCATGCCATACCATTAGGGAGGCATGTGATTGGCCACAAATTTATTCTGCAGCAGTACAATGACCCCAAACATGCAACCAATGTCATTATGAACTATCTTCAGTGTAAAGAGGAAAAAGGAGTCCTGGCAGTGATGGTTTGGCCTCTACAGAACCTTGATCTCAACATTGTTAAGTCTGTGTGGGATTACATGAAGAGGCAGAAGGATATGAGGCAGTCTACATTCACAGAAGATCTTTGGTTAGTTCTCCAAGATGTGTGGAACAACCTACCTGCCAAGTTCCCTCAAAAACTGTGTACAAATGTATCTAGAAGAATTGATGCTATTTTGAAGGCAAAGGGTGGACACACCGAACATTGATTTGATTTTCACTTCTGTTCATTTACTTTCCATTTTGTTAATTGATAAAAATAAACAATTTACACTTCTGTTTCTGAAGTCATTCCTAATTTACAGCTTTTTTCACAGTGTACAGTACTGGGTGTGATGAGCAGGTGTGCACAAGCTTTTGACTATATATTGTAGGACAGACAGACAGACAGACAGACAGACAGACAGACAGACAGACAGACAGACAGACAGACATGCCATCAATAAGTGTACCACCTTGTGCTCAAAGATTTCTAGAAACAGAAATTTTTAATAACACATGTAGCCTGACTACAACTAGGGACATTTTAGAGGACCCCAAGCTGCTCAGTAGGTGTACACTCTGAATACTTTGGTCCACTTACATTAGACAGAGCGTCCAGATACATTCACTTCCCCCCATTCCTAGTGGGGTAAAACAAATGGGTTCTAGTCTTTTAAAAAAGATATGCAGAATTTATTAAGCAGAATAAACTCAAGTAGAAGGGGTTGAGATGCAAGGTACCCAAAACAACCAAAAATGCAGACTTTAAACTTCTTATACAGTCAGAATGGAAATAAGCCTTGGGATCAAGGCCAAAAATCTAAATTCTTTAGACAATAGAATAACCTCAATAAATCACACTTGCTACCTGGACAAGCCACCAAAATATCCTTCAAGACCTGCTGGTAAAAGTTTCTTCTTATGCCGCGTACACACGACCGGACTGTACGGCATACTTGGTCCAGCGGACCGGAGTACGTCAGACAATTCGATCGTGTGTGGGCTCCAGCAGACTTTTCTTCCCCAAAAGTTTGACGGACCTAGAAATGAAACATGTTTCAAATTATTCCAACGTACTCGAGTCCGGTCGAAAAGTCCGCTAGTCTGTATGCTAGTCTGACGGACAAAAACCGATGCTAGGGCAGCTATTGGTTACTGGCTATGAACTTCCTTATTTTAGCCTGGTCGTACGTCATCACGTACAAATCCATCGGACTTTGGTTGATCGTGTGTAGGGAAGCCCGTTTATTCGGAAAGTCTGCCGTAAAGTCCGCTCGTGTGTACGCGGCATTAGCTTTCCAGGATGCAGTTCAATGACTAAGTCTTCACCCCTGGTGCTCCAATCCAGAAATATCCTTTTACACCTCCCTGACCCCAGGCTTTGGGCCTTTCTTGAAAACAGTACACTTCCTGCCCATGCAACTAGCCTGGAAGGTAAGAGAACTGTTAAAGCGAAGTTCCACCCAAAAGTGGAACCTCCCCTTTAAGCACTTCTCACCCCCTGACATGCCGCTTTTGGCATGTCATTTTTTTGGGGGGAGAGTGGGTACTTAGTTTAGAGTGGGACTTCCTGTCCCACTTCATTCTTCCTGCTCTTGGCTGCCTAGGCGACTCCTCCACTCCCCCTAGGTGGCCCCTCCCTGCCAGCAATCTTGTTGGACACGTGACAGGTCCCAGAAGATTGCCTGGCAACTAGCAGACTCGCGCATGCGCACTGCGTGCCCGGCCGTGCGCAGGAGTGTCTGTTTATTAAAAGCCAGCAGCTACACTTTTTGTAGCTGCTGACTTTTAATAAACTAAACAATGTGTGGAACTCGGCTTTAAGCCTCGTACACAGGATCAGATTTTATGCTAGTCTCATGTTGAAAGTGAAGAGGTTAATCACAATATGAAAATTTTCGTATGACAGAATACAACATCAGAAGTGACGTAATGTGTTGAAAAGTTTTGTATGTATTCTTTCGTTTCTGAGCATGTGTAGTCTTGCTCTTACGATTTGTTTGTACAAAAACCGTACTAATGAAATGAAAATTGGACCTTGCGTTCACATCCGACAAAAATGTTATAGTCTGCACATCCAGCTTTTGTCTCACGAAAAAGCGAAATTGGTTGTCGAAAGCACCGTACTAACGATCCAAATATCGTCAGACAACTTTGACGTTCCAATTTTTCCATCCGATTTTCGTATTGTGTGTACAGGCCTTATGGGCACTTTCACACTGAGTCACCCCGGCGTCGGTGGTAAAGTGCCACTATTTTTAGCTGTGCTTTACCGAGCAGTGCGCTGGTAAAGCTAGTGGGGAGCTTTTAACCCCCGCTAGCAGTTGAAAAAGGGTTAAAAGCGAGGAGCTTCAGCGGCGCTGCCCATTGCTTTCCATGGGTAGGGGCACTTTAGGAACGGTGTATACACCGCTCCTAAAGCGCCTCATAGAAGCTGCTTGCGGGACTTTTTTGAGCGTCCTGCCAGCGCACTGCTCGGGCTTTCACACTGGAGTGAGAGGAGAGGCTCTTTACAGTCGCTTTGCAGGTGCTATTCTTACCTCTATAGTGCCTGTAAAGCGCCTCAGTGTGAAAGGGGTCTTACACTCACCCCCTCACCACACAGGAAGACTGGAAGGTTAGAGAACAGTTGCGCTCATTTTCTCACCAGGCAGGAGGCCTGGAATGTAAGAGAACACTTACACTCACCCCCTCACCACACAGGAAGCCTGGAAGGTAAGAGAACACTTACACTCACCCTGTCACCACACAGGAAGCCTGGAAGGATAGAGAACACTTACACTCACCCCCTCACCACACAGGAAGCCTGGAAGGATAGAGAACACTTGCACTCACCCCCTCACCACACAGGAAGCCTGGAAGGTAAAAGAACACTTACGCTCACCTTCTCACCAGGCAGGAGGCCTGGAATGTAAGAGAACACTTACACTCACCCCCTCACCACACAGGAAGCCTGGAAGGTAAGAGAACACTTACACTCACCCCCTCACCACACAGGAAGCCTGGAAGGATAGAGAACACTTACACTCACCTCCTCAGCACACAGGAAGCCTGGAAGGATAGAGAACACTTACACTCACCCCCTCACCACACAGGAAGCCTGGAAGGTAAGAGAACACTTACGCTCACCTCACCAGGCAGGAGGCCTGGAATGTAAGAGAACACTTACACTCACCTTCTCACCACACAGAAAGCCTGGAAGGTAAGAGAACACTTACACTCACCTTCTCACCACACAGGAAGCCTGGAAGGTAAAAGAACAGTTACGCTCACCTTCTCACCAGGCAGGAGACTTGGGAGGTAAAGATAATTTTCCACAGACAATCCAAATATTTATCACCTTCCCCAGCATGCACCACTGACAATAAAACTCCTAGTGGTTGGTTATAGAGACAAATATTCATTACTCGGTACACAACAAATGTAAATGCATATAAATACCTAGAACTGGGCTTACACATTGATAGTCTATTCTCCAAGTTCTTATTTACCCAATTAGTGCAATACTTAATTATTCTGTTCAGCTGTCCTTACCTCAAGTGTATCTATTCATTTCCTGCCCTTCTAATAATGAATATTATATGATTGCCTTGACACCCACATGTACAGATTAGTATGAGCTGAATCATGATATCGTGTTGTAATCAGCTCTCCGTTATGAAAATAGCATGTTATACCAACAATAAGAGGCATACAAATACTAAACCAAAATGCTGAGTTTAAAAATTCTGCAATCTTGTAAATCTGGCAGAATGAGAGAGAAGGAACTCTTGTTAAATGTCATTTTAAATTAGGTCTGCCTTTGATCTCTGCTGTTTTTGCCTTTCAGATCTCCCTACAGAAAGAACCATTGTGTGTGATAGAGAAACATTCAACGACTATAAACGAGTGTGAAAGATGCAAGGAAAGCGTTATAGAAAACTGTGCCATCGATAATAGATTCAAATGTGTATTTTTTTAGTCTTTGTTGCTGAGGTTTAATTTACTTAACTAATGTGCATAGAGCAAGCAATGTAATCACTTTTAGCAGAACTCCAGTCAAAAAAAAAAAAACAAGATTCAATACCAAGATTTCCTTCACAGTACTTTTTTCTGCCACTAGGTGTCCTCAGTCTGATTGTCAGCATCATTTAACCCACTTCCTCTGCACCTAAGTCATTCTGGATCTTCCCCAGCCTATGACAGGACAGTGAAAGAATAAGCAGCACAACAATGAACTCATGTCTCTGTCACTCTGCTTTCTCCTCCTATTAGCATGCTTCTTGTCAGCACATGAAATGATTGGCTCCTTATACTGCTTCTTCCTCTCACATTGGAACTCTGCTGTAGAAGAACTGCAAGAGTCAAATCCAGGTATTTGTGATTACAAAGCTATTTTAATATGTGCCTTTTCTATCTACCTAAAGTTCAACTTTAAAGAGGACTTGAACTGTGGAAACTGTGTCCTAAAAAGACAAGCATTAGAAAAAACTAGTCATAGATATAGTCATAAATATTGCCTGTGGGTTTCCTTGTAGCTTATTGTTTTCCCATTACTGATTTATCATGCCCATGCAAGACTTTGCTTCCCTATGTTAGAGCTGCTCTTATGATGAATAGGAGTCAGCTGACTGGTGATATGATGACTGGTGGGGGGTGGGGGGGTGTATTTAAGGACCTGCAGGAGAGGTGTAGAAAGCACAGATCCACAAATAAATTGGAGCAGAATCAAGGAGGACCTTGCACTGGCGGTCCTCATGTACGGATTCCTCTCTAGCCAAGAAAATAGTAAGAAGCACAGTAGTGCTTTATAATATATATATTTATCCGTTAAAGTGACTCTGTCATCTAGTGGTGCATGAACATACCTGTAGCAGCCTAAATTTCCCCTGCTATGCCCAGATCCCAGGCTATTCTAGTTGGGCAAAGCTCTGCCATGTCCAAACCTACATCCCGTACATACCTATTGTTGCCCCCCCTGAACTGACCACAAAGAATTGCAGCACTAAACAGTGCTTTGCAAGCTGTGATTGGCTGAAGCAGTGAAAGCTTCAGCCAATCAGAGCACAGAGCACTGTCAGAGTCATAATGGGAAACTGTCATCATGACTTTATCCAGTCATGGCTCATTCCCGCCCCACAGTATAAAAGTATTCTTTCAATGGCAGCCATTTTCAGTGTGATTTTGATGTGGAGAGAGATAGAACAGGGCTCTGTTCAGTGCTATTAGTTAGTGTGCTATACTGTGCTGTTTTGCTTCAATTGTCAGTGGAGAATATTAGTTTAGTGTCAGTCTAGGGATAGTGTGAATGTAGTGAGGAGGACCATCATTCGACTTTTCATAGGGTGCAGCTAGAGTAGGGACAGCCCAGATAGTTTCAGTGTAATGTAGTGAGACCGTGTCAGTAATCTTGACATTAGTATATAGCTAAAGTAGGGACAGTTCAGATAGCTTCAGTGTAGTGACGGTTGAACACCATCTATTTGATTGAGTTACTGCCAGTTTAACACCATATCGTATTGTGTGCGTTATTGCCAGTTTAACGCCATATAGTTTTGCGTGCACTACTGCCAGTTTAACGCCATATAGTTTTGCGTGCGTTACTGCCAGTTTAACGCCATATAGTTTTGGGTGCGTTACTGCCAGTTTAACGCCATATAGTTCTGTGTGCATCACTATGTTTGGCGCATTATATTGCAGTATATTATAGTGTATCCGTGGAGTGTGTCTGTGTAGTGTGAGTACTCAAATTAAAGTGCACCAAACACCACTTTACATTTATTAAAGTTCATCTACATACAGATTTCAACTTCTTCTTTACATTTACTTATAAGCACTGCCCTCTCCCTCCCAATAATCTCTGGGAGGACAACAAGGAGAGGCAGACGTTCCCTTGGCACTGTAAGGGGGCCAGCAACAAATGTGTCCACAGGCAAAGGTGGACGTAGTGGTCAGTCCTCAGGCAGGGCATCATTTCCTCTGTTTAGTGTGTTTGCCTGTGCTAACCAGCCACAGCATGTAGAGGAGGTGGTGGACTGGCTTACTAAACCTTGCTTTCATCAAGATTATCTCTATAGGGTTAGGGTGGGAAGGCGCCACGAGACCCAAAGACCAATTTTACTCACCCGTTACTTCTATCCAAAGTCAAAGTGACACCACAATGTATCCAAAAAATCTCTAATCTTGTTCCCAGTGCACTACATTGTGGTCTCATCATATACACCAGCTGTTGCTGAGCAAAATAAAGGCAGCTTGCAGGAAAAATGTCTTTTTTTTTGGCTTTATAAATTCAATTATTGCTGCAGCAGATTCTAGACATGGTACAGATCTGCCACTTTACAGGTAGACTAAGGGGACCCCCTGGCACTATATTGGAAGGAATTTTTCATTTTTAGGCTTTCACTTTAAAAATCAAAAAATCACTGCTCATTTAAAAATGACGTTTTTCACAAACTTTTTTTTTATTGATCCACGTCCCCCAGGGCAGGACCCGGACCCCTATAACCATTGTATGCCCAATTACTTGCATTTAAGCCTTCAAAATGGGCACTTTTGATATTTGACGTTCGGGTCTCATTGACTTTAATGGGGTTCGTTATTCGGGTCCGAACGTTCGCGGTGTTCGGATGTTCTGGTCCGACCTGAACAGGGGTCCGTTCGGCCCATCCCTTATACCTATTAGCTGATAAGAGGAATGTGTGGTGGGCAAGAGGGAGCAACCACGTTTCACCACTACCAGGAAGGCAAAGCTTTGCTCAGTCAGAACACTCAGGACTGTGGTATAGTGGCAGTGACTGCAGGCTGCTGCAAGTATAATCTTGCACATCTATATGCACCTTCACTATACAATTATTTGCATTTTTTTTCTGTAAATGGCAGTCATATTAAGCTCCAGAGCCATTTTCATATCTTGGCATAAGCCGATTAATTTGTAAATAGCTTGGTTATTACTTACTCTTACAAAAGTGATATGTAAATTATTTTTTTGGACAAATACTTAAAAAGTTTCTTTATTTTGTATATATTTTAAATTAAAGATAGTGATACTAGTGATTCTATAAAGTTCTTAATTTATTCAGCAATTTTTCCCTACTATCATAATGCTTAATTTATGTTTACGGTTTAAATAATGAACAAACAAAAGCACACAAATACTCAAGTAAAACTTTAGTAACAGTAAAAAAAATTAAGAAATAAAGATGGCAAAAAACTAGGAGAGCCTGCAGAGGAAGGGGATAATTAAGGATTAACAATAAAGACTTTGTTTAATAACCCAACCTTTTAAAAAAATAGTTTATTCTGGTAACTGTATGTTAATGCTAATACTTGCAATGAGTTCAATAAATAAAACTCAGCATATAAATTCCTTCCTACCAGTTGGTGAAATAGTATATAATGATATCTTTAAAATTAATAAATAATAGTGAAGTGAATAAAGCAACAAATGTACATATTAAACACACATAGAAAGCCAGGAACTAGCTGGGGAGAGTCACAGACACAGCTTGAAGGTGGGCTGTGCTGCCGGGGACACAGATGTGAGGAGGACCCTGCTGGTCCTCTGGGGACACAGATGTAAGGAGGGGCTCCGCTGGGGACACAGATGTAAGGAGGAGCTCCGTTGGGGACACAGATGTAAGGAGGGGCTCCGCTGGGGACACAGATGTAAGGAGGGGCTCCGCTGGGGACACAGATGTAAGGAGGGACTCCGCTGGGGACACAGATGTATGGAGGGGCTCTGCTGGGGACACAGATGTAAGGAGGGGCTCCGCTGGGGATACAGATGTATGAAGGGGCTCCGCTGGGGACACAGATGTAGGAAGGGACTCCGCTGGGGGTACCTGATGTAAGGAGGGACTCTGCTGGGGCACCTGATGTAAGGAGGGACTCCACTGGGGGCACCTGATGTAAGAAGGGACTCCGCTGGGGGCATCTGATGTAAGGAGGGATGCCGCTGGGGGCACCTGATGTAAGGCGGGACTCTGCTGGGGGCACCTGATGTAAGGAGGGACTCCGCTAAGGGCACCTGATGTAAGAAGGGACTCTGCTGGGGCACCTGATGTAAGGAGAGACTCCGCTGGGGACACCTGATGGCATCTGGTGGCAGGCGACGTGGCAAGTGACACGCTCGGGGCTCCCACTGATTCTGCATTATGGTGAGTTGAATGATTTCATTTTATATTACAATGTAATAATAGAAATAATGTGCTTCAATCATCCTGATACCATAACAACTATGGTGCCGGGATGATTGAAGTGCTAACACCAGGTGTTTAGAGTATCCTTATCTGCTGATTGTTAAACTTTGTAGACAACACATATTTCTATTGTTGTGTGGGATCTGAGCCTTCTGTCCCTGCCTCCCTCTCTCCCTCCCTCTCCCTTCATCCCTCGTTCATCTCAGACGCTAACCACACCACCTTAGAACTTTTTCACCAAGTGGGAGGGGTCAAAAAGGAAGGTCTGGCGCCCCCCCCCATCCTAAAACTTCACAAGCCGCCACTGCTGCAATTTCTCCAAAACAAAGCGAATCTAGAGCTAAATTAAAGACTCTCAAAAGCTTTAAGTGCTTCATTCAAGCTTTGCCATAGACTTCTATGGGGGCTTTGAAGATTCTTTGAAGCACCACTAAAGCTACATCGGGTATCATTTTTGAAGCTAAGCCGAAGCAAAGCAAAGCAAACGCAAGGTGTAAACAGGACTGTAAGCTAACCATTTTATTTAGTGACAGGGGCTTTGCTTGGCATTCAGAGAGCTTTGACAAAGCATGTCTGAAGCCTTGTTTTGAAGCAAGTGTAAACAAGCCCTAAGGATGCAAGTGGTGTTGCGCAATTCCTTTGCTGCCTCAGTATGAAATCAACACACAACCTGCATATTATATATTCAAAGTGATCTTATTCCAATATAGTGTTTAGTTCTTCTTTCTTGAAATCCAAAAACTGTTGTGCTTTCACCAATCACCTCAGTGCTCACAGAACACTCACCTTATAGCCACATATTAAAAAGCCTTAGGATCAGGTTTTAATATGGGACTGGTAATTCTTTCTTTGAATATCCCTCCCTTTATCCCCTCTATAATGGTTCCAAGATATAGACTCTTGAAGTATCGCTAGTAAGTCCAGTCCATATAAGGGAATGAAATAAACAATATGCCTCCCATAGTGTGAAATCGTTTAAAACCTAGCCATTTATTTAAAGACAATTGGATGCTTACATCAGAGCAAAGTTAAAACCGCATATGAGCCTAAAACATCGGCGTTCCCACCTCTCACGTCTGCCGTCCACTCCAGCCACGCCCTACGTGTTACGTCACGTGACTTTCTCAGGGTAGGAGAGAAGTGTCAGAACTGGCCTGGGTGGCAAATGGTTAATTACCATAAGTAAGTAATATACAAATATTTATTATATATTGTTTTTTAAGGTAATTTACTAAATTTTCAAAAACTTTACTCAAGCAGGTGGCTTAGCGGACAAATGACTGAAGTTTGAAGTTATATTTTCAAACCAGTCATTTCACAGTAAATAGATAAATAATAAACTATGTTATAATATAGCATATTAAGATATGAGCTTGATTAAA